>CANTUR010000156.1:3472500-4672500 GCA_947683625.1 Mallotus nudiflorus | reverse complement strand
ATTCTTCCAAACCCGATTTTCCACTTATTAAAACGTGATCTTTAGGAATTCTACCAAACTCGATTTTTCACTCATTTGAAATGTGATCTTCATGAATTCTACCAAACCCAATCCATCACTCATTTGAAGCGTGATCTTTGGGGATTTTACCAAACTTGATTCGTCACCTATTGAAATGTGATCTTCAAGAATTCTACTAAACCTGATTTGTCACTCATTTGAAATGTGATCTTCAGGAATTCTACCAAACTTGATTCATCACTCATATAAAATGTGATCTTTAAGAATTCTACCAAACCCCATACATCACTCATCTAAAACATAATCTTTGAGGATTCTACCAAACCTAAAACATCACTTATATCTGATACTCTAACCAGAAAATTTTTTATCTTCTACACCATCAATTTTGGGTATACTCAAGGAAATATTTTATTCTCTTACTCCTCCATTCTATTAAGGACCTCCTTTTTTTCCTTTTCTTTTATCACTTCTCTAAGAGCCCATTCTTTTCTTTCATTCTCATATAAAGAAAACTCATTCCCCTTTTTTATTCTTTAATCATTCTCTTTTCTTTTTTTTCTTTCTTTTCCTTCTTTTCCATACCTTCTTTTATTCAAACTTTTGCTACTATAGATTGCACACAGATGCCTGATCTTCTAACTTAGGACCTTGTGCCACCTCTAGTGCATCCTCTACTCCACTTTGGCCTCTCTATCAGAGATGAGATTCCCCTTCTAGCAGATATGCTATCTTATTTATGGATTGGCTACTAAATAGGTTAGTGCCTAATTTATTTAATTTTTCCTATAAATAACATTGGGTAACATCAGGTTGTTGTTAAAAAACATGTATTTATCATTATAACTAACAATGCACTTGATTTAAATAATAAATTGACAAATATCAAAAATAGGTGTCAGATCACTGACATGAAGAGATGTCACCTCTTCGCTGAGGTGATCGCTCCTTCAAAAAGGTAGTTGCTTCTTCATGTAGGGGCAATCTATAGTTGTGATGCCACAAATGCGTCACCTCTATATGAAGAGACATTGTCTCTTTGATGAGGCAATCACCTCTATGTGTAGAGGTGATCACCTTTACAACAGTATTCTGAAAAAATTTAAACTTCATTCAGACAGACTAATAATTCAACTCCCTATCTATCCTATAACTTGATTCTATTACTTTTAAGGGTGCTAAGAATTTTAGTGGTGCCTACATTTGGTATGATGGGTTTCTAAACATAATCAAGGCCTGTATCTATAACACAAGCTTTTTAGACTTCATCCTTGTCCTTCCAGACACTCAAGGGCAAACTGACTACCAGCCTTTGCATGCCTTGTTAGAGAGGTGGTATGACACTACCCATACATTCTATCTCTCCTTTGGTGAGTTCACACTTGATCCAATCTCTTTCGCTGTTGTCACCAACATTGCATGCATAGGAGATTATGTTCCTTTTGATATAAGCCTACATCGAATGACACCTGACCATGTTGCTTACATCAAACATGTCCTTAGGAAGGTCCTAGACATGAAGGGGACTCACAACATCAAGATCGACTCAATTCAGAGTCACTATACATAAGAGAGAGTAAAGGCTACCACCACTAGTTTCCAATTGATAAGGTAATAAGATCCTTCCTTATCTACCTCCTAGGGACTACACTTTTTATTGACACAATGAGCTCCATTGATCTAATCTTTCTAATGCCTCTAGGAGATCTAGATCTAGTGGCTATATATGATTAGGGTAGTTGTACCTTTGCATTTCTATACCGGAGCATGGATGAGACTGTTTGAGGAGCTAGATGGTTTTGTGATTTCTGGCACACTGTTATGATATTTTCCTTCATTTTAAGTTTTGCCCAAACTTCATTGCCATTGTCTGCCAATAACTTTCTCTCTTCTTTGTAGGATTGGGCCTTATAATTAGAGCTAGTTATCGGGATATCCTGCATCTGTGATGTTCCTTTTCCCATTATAGGGAGGAGGGGTCCTAGTCGTGCATAGAGGAGGCCTGTCACTCATGTGCAGATCCATCGTGAGTGGCTGAACACTTTAACATATGATAAGGCACAATACCTACAAACATAATCATAATCAACAACATATGCATCAATTGAATTCACTCACTTACATATTTTTTTCACAGCTATGCTCAGAATTATGGGGTCCTCAGGATGGATGGTCTCAGGCCATGATTCACTCAATACCACTGGTTGGGAAGAGGGTCTTGCTCTGAGGACCTGATTGTAGAGTTTGGCATCTCAGTGAGATGATACTTCTTTGGTGTCGGGGCACTTTAGTGAGACGACCACCTTTGCCTCCTTCTCATAAGAATTTTTTGACACACCTATTGGATGGACACAAGCTTGATCAGGCCTTAGAGGGAGATGATGTAAAGGATTACTATGAGAGGTGGAAACCTTGATATATGGACTTTGTACTAGCTCATCTCTTATAGAGGGTGCCTCTATCAACATCTTTATCTCAGGTAAGCATACGATCCTGTCAAGCATATAACTTAACATTCCCATTACATATGCCATCTTCGTGACTTAATCTTCATTTTTAGGCATCAATAGAGTGCTAACCTTTCATCCCGATTCTACTACACAAGATAGACCTCCTTAGTGCCCGCGTATCATGCCTAATGGCTAGGGTACTTTAGTTGGAGCACCACCTTCTAGAGAGCCTTCTAGCTCTAGTTCTTAAATGTCAGCTGGTAGGCTTCCTGCCCCTCTAGACTTGCTGACCTGATGTTGGTTGCCTTCAGGTGAATTGTCTCATCAATTCTTGATTTTAGACATAAACTTAGAGCCAGTGTTCATTCCAAAGGCCTATACACATGTGAGTTCCTCTTCCTTTGAAAACCTATTTTCTAAATTGAATCCATAAAGGGTTAGTTCTAATAATTGATTAATTGTATAGATACTTTAAGATTAAAAGGAGTACATGTACAGAGTGATTAAGGCTCATTGGGACTTCCTGATTCATATGACATAGTAATGGAAGGTGATAATCATTTTCTAAATCTATATGTATGCATGCTTCCATGATTTCTTACCTCTCATTATATTTTGACAGGATCGAGATAATATTATCCAAGCTAGGATTATTGCACTTAAGCTTCAATTTTTTACCCTTTAGGTTGATGATAATGAGGGAGATGATATAGGTAGTGATAGAGAGGAGGAGGAGCATGCTAATGGTCCTGCAGATGAGAGAGGTGATGTCGATGAGCATGCTGATGACCCTATAGACGAGGGAGGTGATCATGGATACAATAAGGCAATAGATAATGCATAAGAGACAAAATTAGATGCCTTTTAGATTAGGATCATTTTTTTTGCCATCTTGATACTATTGATCTTATGATCCTGACTTGCCTTATATTTTTTGAATTTTTATATTTTGCATTGAGTGAATGATACAAAGTTTAAATGTATTTTGATTGTACTTTGAATTGATTAAGGAATTTTTATTATTGGAACTCTCTTCTCTCACAGCTGAACTTTGCATTTACAAAATAATCATTCTATAATAGTATAAGCAATATGCCTCCAGCTATTAAAGATGCATTGCCTCTTCATGGAGGCATCACCACTTTGTTGAGAGGCAATTTGACAACGCTCAATCCGTAGAGGCATCACCTCAATATACAGGCGATCACCTCTATAGAACCAAGCTAAAGCCATTAAAATACCTAACTTCTCTATAAGACCTCCAATTCATACCTTACGCCATTTCTCACTATTTCCACTTTCTAACCAACCTTTAAAACTCCCAATATGACTGAAAGAAGACTTAAACAACTACAATCGATCCTGATAAGCTTGGATGGTGAATCATGGGCTAAATTAGAGTTATTTCACTTATCAATTTTTAAATCTATGCACGGTAGGAAGATCAACTTCCCTTTTCTCCATGATCTTTCTAAATGCTAAGATCCTTAAAGGCATGTCTTCAAGTTTAACATACTAGAGCTATACCCTATATTAAAAGAATTCGAAGCTCTCTTAGGATGTCATATGGATTCCACCTGTTGCATTATAATCCCTCAAGTTGAGACACCAAATTTACTCTTCATCCAATATCAAATGGCTAGGTTGTTTAATCTTTTTCCTTAACCTTCTCTTTGCCACATCTTTGGTATTGACATCTTAATAGGATCTTTCTTTGAGCTTATCGCAACCATAGACAAGGAGGAGGTCTATTAACAAAAAATGGTTGCCGTTTGCCCATATGCTTAGTTCTTACTCGTTTCTCCTTTCAAAAATTATGATTCAAAGGTCCTTCATATTTTAGATCAAGTGGAGGTAGGCATCAATCCTTTTCCTCTTAACTTGGCAAAACCCATAATTAGGCTAGACAACTTTCCAAAGACCAGGCGATTCTCTAGGAGTCAGTTTCTATTGGAGGTCAGCTTTCTCCTCTCTTTCCTTCACTTCCTACTTTTCTATCATTTTCCTATTCATCCTTTCTAGGCATGGTTTCATGAAAAGTTATGACCATTTGAGCCTCCTAGAGACATTGTGCACTACAACGCAAAGCACTGTCGCACTAGAAATCTCCACCCCATACTAAAAGATATTCATAGCTAGTTGTCCACTTTTCCTGATACCATGATTCGATGGATGTGTCCAAGGTGGAAGTTGCAGCATCTAACCATTCGATCATACACCCAATGTGTCCTTGTAATCGGCCTTCATTTTTTGACTTTCTATAATCCTGCATGCCTTTGCTAATAATATGGATAGAAATAACTAATTGTGGGATTAGTGCATAAGTTCAAACCATGACCCTTTTATAAGCATCCAATTTTAGGACACAATTGTGCATGCATGCAACGAAGGCCCCTATGATGAAAATCTAATTGAGAATTGATCTCAACTATCGAGTTTCATGATTTAAAGGACTTAATTGCTATGTTTGTGGATTTAATTACAAAATTGGTTTTTTAGGGATTTGATTACAAAAAGTAGAAAATTTTGAGGACCTTTTTTGTAATTAAAAAATGGTCAGTCGACATTTAATGCTGATCGACATGTGTAACATCGATCAGCATTACATAATGCTGACCGACATTACGTAATGCTAGTCGACATTACAGGATGAAAATCGTCATTCTAGAACGCCAATTTTCTCTAAAAAGTGATTTTTACGCTGATTTCATCTTTTTTTAATTTTTAGTTAGTCCAGGACACCATATGTCCCTACATGTACTAAGTCTTTGATTTTTTCAAAACTTTATTTCTTGATTTTTATTTTAAAAATTTAAAAGTACAACTTCCTACGTGATCACAGAGTTGGAGGTTGATGGGTTTGGCTTTAAAAGCCAAAATAGGAAGTTTATGAAAACCCTAGTGAACTAGCTAGAGATAAATGAGGCAGAGTCTTTAAAAAATCAGAGAGAGAAAAAACCCTAATTAGCTACTGAAAAAATACATTATTTTATTTTAAAAGTCCAGAAGATCAAGAAAGAAAAAATAATAAAGTCAATCTCAAAATGGTGACAATCCAAATCTGAGGGGCATTCAAACGACATTTGCACAACATCATCTACTCTTTCTTTTTTTTATTCTTGATTTAATTTTTTTATTATTTTATTTCTTAATTGAGTAGTTACTAATTAGATTTTTTATGTTCTTTTGTCTTAATTGATGTTCTGTGGTACTCTAGAGGTGAGCGTGGTGATATTAGATTTTGGTGGTGATATTAGATTTTAGTAGTGACTATCTTGAAGAATCCATGGGATGCCATGGTCTGAGTTTTGTGAAATCCTTATAGAATTAGGATTTATTATTTTTTGCAGTATTTTGTTCATGGCTTTATTGGGTTATAATTAATTTGCTTTAATTTCCTGCACTATAGTTTGTAATAGCCCCAATAAAGGGAAATTAATGGAATTTGAATTCTATGCACTAAAAATTGATTTGTAATCTAGGCTTAATTTGGTAAAATTCAATTAAAATCAATGGTGGCTTTAGATTAATTTAGGTTGCATGCAATTAAAATTAGGTTAGAAATCACTGAATGTATGTTTTTAATTCATTATTTGCTTTAATTTGTTGTTTGTGCTTGTTTGATTATTTTATTCTCTTTGGGACTTAAGCCCACATTAGGTTCTAACCTATTTAATAAATAGGCTTTTAATTGGATTTTTAGGTTTAATTAATTTTAAAATCAATTTAGGCCCAATTAGATTAATTTAGACTTAGGCCTATTTTTAGGTTAACCAAAATTAATTTAGACTTAGCTTAGGTCATTAATTTCATTTTTTTTTAAAGAAATAGATTTAGGATCACATCACTTAATTTAAAATTAAAATTAAGTAGAATTAAGCCCACTAATTAATTTCTAGTTTGTTTCTTAAAATTAATAGATTTAGGCCCACTTTTTAGAATTAAAATAAGTAGATTTAGACTCATTAATTATCTTAAAATGTAGGCCCATCTCTAGTCTATTTCACTTATAAATAAAAATATGTAGAATTAGCTAACTTTTAAATATTAACCTAGTTTAAACTTAGGGACGCTGTCTTTTGTATGTATTTTTTACATGTAATTTTATGACATGTTGCCTTTTTTTGGCTTAAATGGATGTTTAATTTGGGTTTAAATAAAATTTCATGTAATTAGAGAATAAGATAGTAATTTATAAAGTAATTCTAAATGAACATGAGACTAAGAGAAGTTAGTATTCCATTCCCAGAATCTCCTGGTTGTGGTGTTAGCTTTCTTTTAGAGAATCGAGTACCACCTTTCAATTTATCCTAGTTATTACCTTGGGTGGCGAATCCTAATCTCCATGCTATATCTTTGTGACATAGAAGTGTGTTCCCTAGGGCCCTAAGCCCAAATAGTGCTTAGTTGCCAAAATCTTTGGCACGCGCTAAACCCTACTGTCTATAGTGGCGACTCCATTAAGGATAAAGGATATCAATTCTACTCATGTTCTTTAGAATTATTTTATTGATTATTATTATTTTATTCCTTGCATTCATTCTACATGTCCCTATTAAACTGATGGCGTTGGTTTATGATTCCATGATTCCACTAGCTTCATGGAGTTGTAAATTGGCTAATGATCACTCTTAGCCGTAACTCAGTTTAAGAGAGATTATCAGGGTTATCTGATCAGAGCCTGTAACCCAAGTCCTAAAGGGGGCTAGTCTTCTCTTGAGTTTGCAAAAGATGTTGGGCCCCTCTGACCTTGGCCTGTAACTCAAGTCTTAAAGGAGGGCATCTTGCTAATGGAACCTTGACTTTTCACCAGACTCTAACCACATATAATGGCTTAGTTACTTCCCCTAGGATATACCAAAAATTGCTTCTATGATTTTTGCCATAAGGTATTTCTATCTATAAAAGCCCAGACCCATAGTTTTGAAGCCCACTTAGGCCAATAAAGAATGGCTAGACCTTTATACTTAAAAATACTATTTCTATGCTTATTACCGTGAGGTATTTCTACCTATAAAAGCCAGGCACATACTTTTAAAACCCCATAGGGTAATGAAGATTGGGCTAGACCTTTATACCTAGAAATGTTATTTCTATGCATTACTGCTTTAAGAGAGATCTAGCATGCATATCGATCCTTGATATCCCCTGTTGATATTAAGACCAAGATAAAAAAATCCTAGGATAAGAGACTCACCATTGAACACTTGTGTGGGATGAATAAGGTTGGAAGGATGTATATTGTACACTTGATTGATACTTGCTACTTATTGCATAGCACGTGCATCATGCATACATGCATCTTATTCATCATACTAACACCTTGTTTTGCAACCATCATAGATACATCAAGGTCTTCTCATATTTGGGGATGACAAGGTGGCAAACTAAGAAGAACGAGTCATAATCCTAAAGCTTTAGCAAAGGAAATCCTAAACAGACTGGATAAACTAGAAAGAAGCCCTATCAACCCACTTTACTTGGAGCTAAACCAACTTCACCTGAACTTGAACAAATGGAACAATAGTATAGGAATTGGACCTTAGAAGACATTAAGGGAGCTCTGATAGATGACATGAGGGTTATGATGCAAGATGAGTTGAGATAAGCATTATTTGGACTTATGCAACTTGTTGTTGTCATACCACCACCTGCAATTGAACAACCACCTACTACTGTTGCTGTCCCACATGCTGCAGATGCTCAACCTGCTGCCAAAAAATGCTAGGGGGCAACCTGTTACTAAAAAACCCACTTGGTATCAATGTGAAGCTAGAGGATGTCGAGAATTACATGGTAAAGAAGGCGAAGAAAGAATCCCTTGAACTGGTACCGACCACAAGTCCAACCAGATGTGAGCACTGACCTAGAAGATGTCCAAGATGGAAGAGTTAATCAAAGGACAAGGCATGGGGTATTCATTTGACTTCGATGACATGTTGCAAATGGAAGATAATAGGTTGCCTGACAAGTTCAAGATGTCACAGCTATAAAAATTTAATGGGAGATGAGATATGAGGATTCATCTGAACTAGTACACAACAACCATGAGCACTACTAAAGCACCATTAATAGTGATTACTAAGCTGTTTATGTTATCCTTAGAGGGAATGGCCATAAACTGGTATCATGTGCTAGAAAAATCTATAAGAGCTAATTGAAAGAACTATGTATTGCTTTTTAAGACAATATGATTATAACACCAGGTTGGAAGTGTCCATCAGAGATCTAGAACTAACAAAATAGAAACCTAATGAGTCTTTCTCTGATTTCTTTACTAGATTCATGAATAAAGCAGTGCTGATGAAGAATAAGCTGGCTAAGAAGGATCAAGTTAGGATGATAGTTTAGAATGATTGAGAATTGAGTTGAGTCCCCCTTATTATGAGCCTAAGCTCTCTTTTTATAAGGAAAAAACAAAAAAACCTAAGTTCTATGTACTAAGAGTTCTAATTATAAAAGGACTTTATTTCCTGAAGAATTAAATAAATCCAAAAAATAAATTTATGAAAATTTTTTAACCAATCAAAACTCAAGAAAAAGTATGTTTATTTTCTATAAAAATATAAAAAAAACATATGGAAAACGCGTAATTCTGACCTCAATTGCGTAATTTCGATTGGAATTATGTAATTTGGATCTAAATTCTATAATTCTGATTTTTTAACTTTTAATTACAAAAAAAACCCCTGAAAGAAATTAAAATTTTCAATTACGTCTTAAAAGGTATTATAATTAAGTCCTTAAAAAACCAATAAAACTCTTTCTGAAAAGATATTCAAATTTTTGAGGTTTCAAACTTCAAGTGTTGAAGATCTACTTATAACATTTTCATCATTGGAGTCCTTTATTGTATCCAAATTTTATTATCCCAAAATTGGGTGTTTATAGGGTCATATTTAGAAACCATTGAGACTATATATGATTGGAAATAGTGTCGAAGCTTCTTGGTTGACCAGATCATAGCTAAGCACATCTTCTCTATAGGCTATAATTAGCTTCATACTACAGGATTTTCTTATTTAATTAATACATTGTATGCTTAACTTTCCCTTTACCCTCTTGAGCTAACATTGCACCTACTACATCCTTCTAAATTGCCAGATAAAAAATTAAAGGCTTTCCCAACTTTAGCAGTTGCAAGACTGAAGGATTCATTAAATAGTTCTTAATAGCTTTAAAAGGTTGCTAACATTTATCCATCCAAATTACGGGTTGATTTTTTTAAGAGCATAAAAATTGGCTTACAAATTATGGTCAATTTAGCTATAAATCTACTAATGTATTATAATGTCCTAATGAACCCTCTCTAATTGCTTTAACTTTATCCAGATCCACCTCTATTCCCTTCTAGCTAACAATGTGTCTTAGCAGTTTCTTAGATGTCACCCCAAAAACACACTTTTTCGAGTTCGGTCTAAGATTGTACTTCACTGCCCTTGCCAGAAACTTGTCCAGGGCATCAAAATGCTCCTCTCTAGTTAGAGACTTCACCATCATATCATTCACATACACCTCCATCTCTTTGTAGATCATATCGTGCAGTAAGATGGTAGCCATCCTCTAATATGTAGCCCCTACATTCTTCAGCCCAAACGATATGACCAAGTAACAGTAAATACCTTACTCATTAGTGAAAGATGTTTTCAACTTATTAATTACCACCATCATGATCTTATTATATCTTAAGAAACCATCCATGAAACAGTACATCATGCTAGAAGCCATGCTATTGACTAGGGTGTTAATATGTGGTAAGGGAAAATCTCCTTTTAGGTAGGCCTTATTCAAATCTCTGTAATCCACACACATCCTGACCCTTCCATCTTTCTTAAGGATCGAAACTATATTTGTCCTTTATTACATCCAAAAACTTCACGTTCAGCTACTTTTCAACTTCTTCTTTAATCAAAGAAGCCCATTCTAGCCTCAACATTCTTATCTTCTATTTTATTAGTGTGATGTGAGGATACATAGGAATTATGTGTTCTGCTATTTCCCTGTCGATCCCAGGCATATCCTCATAGTCGCAAGAAAATACTTTATGTCTCCTTTTTAGTGTTTCTATCATTTTTTAGTATTGTTCCCATGAGGAGATTGATACCAAGTACTAGCCCTACTTTTACTTCGATAATCTAACAAAATAGAATAATTGTAGGATAAATAAATTAATTAAAAAAAACTTAAAGCTAAAATAATAAAATTCAATAATTAAAAAAATAGAGTCCGGATTTGTTTCACTCATTATTACATGAATTATAGGATCTTTTCACAATTCAATTCATTAACTTAGTCAAGGGTAAACCTCTCAAATTACCTAGAGTATCTTTTGAGTTCATTTAAGAATACCAAAGTTAATTACAACTAATTTTCATGGTCACCTTAATTAACTAGGGTTCATTGAATTCCTTAGTGATTTATTATTCCCCAAAGGATTCATCTACTTTCATGATCAAGGTTCCTAAGTTTTATAAGTCTATGAGCTAATAGATCATCCAATTTTCATTGTCTCTAATCTACCCAAAAACATGCATTTAATTAGGCCTAAAATTAAATATAAGACAATAAGCACAACTTGTAAAAGTGACTAAAATTTAATTCATTGAAAGGAAATAAGAATCCAAACAAGTAATAGACTAGCTACACAAACCCAAACCCTAAAGAGAGTTTAGTCACTCATAGTTATGGTAATAAACACAAACATGATAAAAAAGGTAAAAGATGAGGAAGAAGAATTATTGATTGTTCTTGAATCATGCATAAATCCTCCTCCCTTAATCTCCTTAAGTATTTGTTTTTGTCCTCCAACGCTAGGGAAAAATCTCCTATCCCTTTAAAATGCTTCTCTAGACTCCTTTTATATTCCCCCAAGCTCAAAGAAAACCTCCTTTCACTTGAAATCTTATGTTTCCTAAAAGAGGAAACTTCTTTTACTCGTTACTACTTAACGCATGGTCATAACACATCCTTTAATTTTTGTCACCACTTGGATCACGGTCGTGAGTCATCCCGTGACAGCCTTTCATTATTGCTTTAATTCAATCAGAGGAGGAGGATGACTTGGAGTATGCCTATGAGCCATCCTATGACTTTTGGACGATCTTTAATCAGCAATTTGGCATAAATGCTTCCAAACCAAGTCTTGTCTTGTTCTCCTTAATTAATTAGGCTCTCTTTAGCCACTCAAAGGTGAGAATGAGGTGCTTCATTAATAGCTTATAGGTTTAAGCACTGGATGCTTCGTTATTGGTACTTCTGATGTCAGACCTCCTGATACAGCTCATCGACTGATGACCAGGCTAGCAAGTTGGGTCCATGGCTTTACACTCGAGTTCGTGATTGATTGATGCACTGTCAAACTTTTCTTTTTATTACTGCTTTTGATGTATGATAACTGATGTATTTATTTGCTTGTATTTTACTCCTTTCTGCCGTGAGATCTTTTTCACTAACTTTGAAGTTCCAGTGTTGTATTTACTATTTTACCCCCAAGCTGCCCCAAAGTTACATTTTGCCCCCAACTTCATTCTGGATTCATTCATGCTATTCTAGCAGTCTTTTTTCATTTTTGTGTGCAAGAGACCCAGTTTATTCACTGTTGTGTTGATCCTTTATCTTACTAACCTTATTAGTTTCAATCTCATGCATTGGAGGTGCAGAGGAGTGGGTGAACTAACTGAAGTGAGTTCTTGATGATGAAATCAACTAGATTTGCACTTTAAAGAAATCTTGAGCAGAATATAAAGCTTGATGTTGATGCAATGATTGATGATAGTTATAAAGCAAGAGTTGCAATGTAAGTTCCTAAGCCACGTAAGTTTCATATGTACAAGGGGACACTAGACTTATAAATAAAATCATAAAAAGGTGGCAAAAAAAAAAAGAAAACATAACTAAATTAGTGATCTCATAGCTCTAATTATGTATTATCTTTCCATTTATATACTTATGCAGTATAATAAAGATGAATATGCAACATTTGAACAAAAATTTCAAATTTAATTTTAATCATTCATTAGGGAAAAAATGAGAAAAATTATTACATAACATGGTACAACTCCTATTATCAGTTAGTCCTAGATTGTTTCTTTCTAATTTTTACCTCACTATTCTTTTTTTTTTCTCTCTTTTTGTTCCTTATCTTTTTTATCATTCTTTTTACCTTTTCCTCAAATTTCCTATCTTCAGACTTTACATCATGTGATATATGAATGTTCTTTGAATTTTCATTTATGCCCATGCTGAATGAATATAATCGAATTGAATTTTTGTTAAACATGCAGACGCGATCAATATCATAATGCACAGTACCATTAAAATGTCAATACATAAGTAAGCATGATCAAAATTCATATCATCAATCATTAAAAACAAAACAAGTACTAAAAAAACTAAAATTTTATTCAAAGAAGAAAATAAGAAAATTTTTTTCCTATTCTAAATGCTAAGGATGCTAGGTCTTATAATGGTTATTCTTCATGTGGCTAATATAACAACTATTCTTGCATCTTCTTACCAATTGTCTCCTTGACTTCATCCTTATATACCTCCACTATGCATGTTTTTTCCCTGTCTAGCAGCTTCTCATCATTAAACTCATCACCCCATCTTATAGGCATAATTGACTCAAAGGGTATGTCAAAAGAAGGTGGTTTAGTGTAAAACACCTTATAGTCAAACTTGCCTAAAGGCTGAACCAATAAGTCTTTCGCTCCTTCCTCATATTTAAGGGCATTAGGAGATTTCTCTTTGGTTTTAAAGTCTAGGTCCTCAAAGGAGCTTAGCACTTATTCCTCACTAACTCCTGAGTTGATCATCAAGGTAGTTGAGGGTGGTACATTTTGATAGTTTCGAAAAGGATTATTTCTAGTGCTTGGGTTTTCGGGGTTTGTGATCATTCCAGAATCTATAAGGTTTTGGATTTCATGTTTGAGGTAGATGTAGTTATTTGTGGAGTATTGGAGGTATTGATGGAATTGGTCATGCTTGTTTGGATTATAGCCTGGGGTGTTTGGGTTTGGTGGGTTTAGATTATATAAGGGTTGAAGTAAGCCCTTTTGCATTAGGCACTCTAAGACTTTTGACAAAGGTTGGTTAAAATTAAAGAATCTCCTTAGTTGTTGAACAATATGCACTTCTACAATTCGGCTAGTGCTTCCTTGTTGTTTGCCCCCAGTTGGGTAGTTTCTTGCTCCAATGCTTATAGCAATCCTCTTTTTCTCATTCTTAATCTCCTCAACTTGCAACCCATTATTATAAAGGTCTACAAATGTCTTAAGGTTCACCATTTACAACCTCTCAACCAGATTAGGCAACACGTTTTGGACTATCATCTTAACCTAATCCTTCTCAGCCAATTTGCTCTTTGTTAATCCTGCCTTATTCATGAATCTAATCAAAAAATCCAAAAATGATTCATTAGGATTCTGCTTGGTGAATTCTAAATCCCTAATAAACACTTCAAGCCTGGTATTGTGGTAATATTATTTTAGAAAAGTGGTACACAACTCTCTCTAGTCTGCTCGAATAGATTTCTCCAACCCATTATACTAATTAATAACCATACCCTCCAAGGATAGTATAAATAACTTGGTAACTACAAACAAATGAGCCTTAGTGGTGCTTGTAGTAGTTGTATATGGACTAAGGTGGATCCTTAGGTCTCCAGTACCATCAAACTTTTGCAGTTGTGGCATCTTCAACTTATTAGGCAGCTTATATTCCTCAAATTGCATTATATCATCAAAGTCAAATGAGTATTCAATGCCTTGTCCTCTTATTGATTCCTCCATTTTGGACATCTTTTGAGTCAGTGCTTTCATCTACTTAAATTCTAGCTCTTGAACTTGGTCAAGTGATCCTTTCTTGTCTTTCTCTACCAAAAGGTTCTCCACATCCATATATTTCATTTCCACAGCAGGCATAATCCTTGTAGCATTCAATGGTTACCCGCCAATAGGTGGATCTTCCATAATAGCAGTAGGTGGAATTATAGCAATAAGTGCAACTGCAGCTACGGCTGGTGGCATTAACCCAGCTAAGGCTGGTGGCATTAACCCAGCTAAGGCTTGTCTTATTTCATCTTGCATCATTGCTCTCATGTCACCCATCAAAGCTCCTTTAATTTCTTATAGGGTCCAGTTTCCTCTTTGTTGTTGTTCCATCTCGTCTGTTTGAGTTGGTGTGGCTTTTAGGTAAAGCGGGTTAATAGGGCTCTTTTCCAAACTACGAAGGATCTCTTTAACTATTGATTTTGGATTTAAGTTAGTTCTCACTAATCTGCCACTACTCCATTTCCAAACATAGAAAGATCTGAATGAATCTATAAGGGCTGAAAGTTAAATTATTAATATGATGCATGATGCATGTGCCATGCAACAAGTAATAAGTAACAATCAAGTCAAGTATATACATCCTTCCAACCTTATTATTCCCACACATGTATTCAATGGCGAGTCTTTTTTCTTAGGATTTTTTGTCTTGGCCTTAATATCAATAAGGGATATCAAGAACCGACGCGCATGCCAAATCTCTCAAAGTAGAAAGCATAGAAACAGTATTTCTAGGTATAAAAGCATAGCCCAATCTTTATTAGTCCTGATGGGCTTTTAAAGTATAGGTTTGGACCTTTATAGATTGAAATACCTCATGGCAACATTCACAAGCAATTTAGGTAATCGTAAGGGAAATAACTAGGCCATTATATTTGGTTAAGTCCAGTGGAAAAGGTCAAGGTTCTCTTAGCAAGATGAGTGTTGACACCCAATTTTAGGATGATGAGTTATGGATGCGACAAAAGACTCCAATGATGAAAATGTCATGAGTAGGTCTTCAATACTTGAACTTTGAAACTTTAGGGGTCTAATTGCATTTTTTTAAAGAAAGACTTTAATGTTTTCATGGGCTAAATTACAATACTTTTTAAGGATCTAATTGTAAAACTTAAATTCTTTCAAGGACCTTTTTGTAATTAAAAATAAAAATAAAGTGATCGGAATTAAACTAATTCCGATCGAAATTACACAATTCTGATTGGAATTAAACTTCTTCCGCTCGGGTTCTCAAATTTTATAGGAAAAATTGAGTCCTAATTGGTATAAAATTCTCCTAAAATTATTTTGATATTGTTTTTAAGGAAATAAAAGTCTTTTAGGATTCAATTTTATAACTAGGGTTTGAAGACATATCCCTAAATAAGGAGTGTTTTGGCTCTGAAAATGGGGGAGGCAAAAAAATTAAAAAAAAATCTTATTTTCTACAAATTTTTTTGCTTAAATAAAGATCTTTGGAGAATTTTTGAAGAACAATATTCAAAAACCTATCAAGAACGGTGATTTTACAAAACCTGAGGAGCACTCCATTAAAATCATCCATAAGCATCATCTTCTCCTTATGTTATTTTATTTGATTTATTTACTTCTTTTTTTATTTTATTGATTTTTAATTTTGTTTATTATTATTATAATTTATTCACTAATCATAATTTTTATTCTCTTTTATGGTGATTATGGAGGAAAACACATGATGATCGTACTTGGAGAATCAAATCCATAAGAGGTCCAAGGAATGCCATGGATAAGACCTTATAGAGATATAGTTTCTAAGTTTTTTATTATTGTTTTATTTTTATTGCTTTATTTTATTTATTTTTTTAGGTTGTATTAATTATTATTATTATTTTCTATAGATTATTGTAATAGCCCCAATAATGGGAATAGTAGAATTATGTGTGTGATTGCATATTTATGTTGATTAATTGGTTAGTAAAATTAGGGTTTCAATTGGGTAATTGATTAAAATCAATGGTGGGAGTAGATTAATTTAGGTTGTCTATTAATGAAAATTAGGTTTTTTAAAAGGAATTAATTTAATTAGTTATTTGATCTTTTATTTAATTGTTTTAATATGTTTTTTTTTTGTTTTTTTAGGGGCTTGTTTATTTATTTTTATGTGTTTTGAGCCTTAAGCCCATATTTGATTCTAATTCATCCATTTAAACTTAGGTTTTTTAGGTTTAATTAATTAAAATGCATTTTAGGCCCACAATTAATTAGATTTTAAGGTAGAGATAATTTAAGCCCATTTAGTAAATTACACATAGGCTCTGTAGACACCCAATTTTTAGATGATGAGTTATGGATGCAACAGAAGACTCCAATGATGAAAATGTTATAAATAGATCTTCAATATTGGAACTTTGAAATTTCAAAGATCTAATTGCATTTTTCAAAGAAAGGATTTAATGTTTTCATGGACTAAATTGCAATGCTTTTTAGGGATCTAATTGCAAAACTTAAATTCTTTCAAGGACCTCTCTGTAATTAAAAGTTGAAAAAAGTGATAGGAATTACCCTAATTCCGATCAGAATTATGCAATTCCAGTTGAAATTAGACTTCTTTTGCAAATTCTTGAATTTTCTAGATAAATCTCAAAATTTCTAGATAAATTGAGTCCTAATTGGTATGAAATTCTCCTAAAATTATTTTGATAATGTTTTTAAGAAAATAGAAGTCTTTTAGGAATCAATTTATAACTAAGGTTTCAAGATGTATCCTTATATAAGGAGGGCTTTGGCTCTGAAAAAAGGAAGAAAAAAAAGAAAAGAGGGGGGAAAATAAAGAGAAGGAGAGGAAAAAGAAGAAGGCAGAACGAAAAAGAAAAGGGAAGAAAAAAAGAGAGGAGAGAACGAAAAAAGAGGAAAAAATCTTATTCTTTACAAATTCTTTTGCTTAATTGAAGATCTTTAAAGGATTTTTGAAAAATGATATTTGAAGTTCTATCAAGAACGGTGATTCTACAAATCTGAGGAGCACTTCATTAAGAAACATCCATAAGCATCACTTGTTCTTTGTTCTCTTTGTTTTGATTTATTTATTTTATTAATTTTTATTTTGTTTTATTATTTTATTATTTATTCGCTAATCATAATTTTTATTTTTTATGGTGATTATTCACACATGATGATCATATATGGAAAATCAAATCCATAAGAGGACCATAAAATGCCATGGATAAAACCTTGTGAAGATATAGTCTCTAGGGTTTTTTTTTAATTATTATTTTATTTTTATTTTATTTATTTTTGGGGTTGTATTAATTATTTTTATTATTATTCTCAATAAATTATTGTAATAGCCCTGATAGTGAGAATAGTGGAATTATATATGTGATTGCATGTATATATTAATTAATTGGTTAGTAAAATTAGGGTTTCAATTGGGTAATTAATTAAAATCAATAGAAGAAGTAGACTAATTTAGGTTGCATGCTAATGAAAATTAGGGTTTAGAAAGAAATTATTTTACTAGTTTTTTTATCTTTAATTTAATTATTTTTAATATGTTTTATTTGTTTTTGAGTTTGTTTGTTTTATTTTTGGACTTGTTTATTTATTTTTATATGTTTTGTGCTTGTTTGTTTATTCTTATGTGTTTTGGGCCTTAAGCCCATATTAGATGCTAATCCACCTATATAAATTTAGGCTTTTAGGTTTAATTAATTAAAATGTATTTTAGGCCCATAATTAATTAGATTTTTAGGTTAGAGATAATTTAGGCCCATCTAGTAAATTAGACAAAGGCCCACTTAATTTTATTTAATTTATTAAATTTAGCCCACTTAATTTAAGCCTTTTCATAATTTGTAGGTTTAAGCTCACCTTAACATTAAAACATGTAGAATTAGGCCCCCTAATTTAAATACCTTCATAATTTGTAGATTTAGTCTATTTTTAGAATTAAAATAAGTAGACTTAAGTTCATTTAATTAAAATTAAAAGGAATTAGTCTTTAGCTCATTTTTAAATTAAAAACATATAGATTTAGTTCATTTAATTAAAATCCATGTGTATTAGACTAACTTAGGTATTATATGTTTAATTGAATGTATTATTTACTTGTATTTTCATGAATAGTTTGCCTTGGAATTCATTTATAGAATAAGGGTTTATATGAAATTGCATGTAAATAAAGGATAATTTAGTAATTCATAAAGTAATTCTAAATGAACACAAGACTGAAAGAAGTTGGTATTCCGTATCCAGAATCTCCTAGTTGTGGTGCTAGCTTTCTTTTAAGGAGTCGAGTTTCACCCTTTTCGATTTGTCCCAGTTATTACCCTGGGTGGTGACTCCTCATCTCCACACCATGTCTTTGTGATAATGGTTAGTGTGTTCTCTAGAGCCCTGAGCTTAAAAAATGTCGCAGTTGCTAAAATCTTGGATGTGCGCTAAACCCCGCTGTCTACAAGCCCACCTAATTTAATTTAATTAATTAGACTTAGCCCATTTAATTTAAGCCTTTTTCATAACTTGTAGATTTAAGATCACCTTAGAATTAAAACATATAGAATTAAGCCCATTTTCGAATTAAAATAAATAGACTTAGGTTCATTTAACTAAAATTAAAAGGAATTAGTCTTTAGATCATTTGTAAATTAAAATATGTAGATTTAACTCATTTAATTAAAATTAATGTACATTAGACTAACTTAGGGATTGTATGTTTTAATGAATACATTATTTACTTGTATTTTCATGACTAGTTTGCCTTGGAGTTAATTGCTAAAATAGGGGTTTATATGAAATTGCATGTAAATGAGGATAATATAGTAATTTATAAAGTAATTCTAAATGAACACGAGACTGAAAGAAGTTGGTATTTCATACCCATAATCTCTTGGTTGTGGTGCTAGCTTTCTTTTAGGGAATTGAGTACCACCTTTTCGATTTGTCCAATTATTACCCTGGGTGGCGACTCTTCATCTCCACGCCATATCCTTGTGACAATGGTTAGTGTGTTATCTAGAGCCCTGAGCTCAAACAGTGTCGTGGTTGCTAAAATCTTGGGCATGTGCTAAACCCCATCGTCTACAATGCCTTCTTTTAAGACTTAAGTTACAAGCCAAGGTCAGAGGGGTCTGGCATCCTTTGCAAACTCGAGAGAAGAATACCCCCATTTAAGACTTGGGTTATAGACTCTGGTTAGATAAGCCCGGTAATCTCTCTTAAATCGAGTTAAGGCTAAGAGTGATGGTTAGTCAATTTACAATCCCATGAAGCTAGTGGAATCATGGAACTATAAATCAACGCCATCAGTTAATCGGGACATGCAGAATGAATGCAAGAATAAAATAATAATTAGTAAAATAATTCTAAAGAACACAAGTAGAATCAATATCTCTTATCCCAAGTGGAGTTGCCACTATGGACGACGGGATTTAGTGTGTGCCTAAGATTTTAGCAAACCGCGACACTGTTTGAGCTCAGGGCTCTAGAGAACACACTAACCACTGTCACAAAGACATGGTGTGGAGATGAGGAGTTGCCACCCAGGTTAATAACTGGAACAAATTGAAAAAAAAAGGTGGTACTCGATTCCCTAAAGGAAAGCCAGTACCATAACCAAGAGATTCTAGGTATGGAATACTAACTTCTTTCAATCTCATGTTCTTTTAGAATTACTTTATGAATTACTATTTTATCCTCTATTTACATGCAATTTGATATAAACCCTAAACAAAATCAACTTCAGGCAAACTAGTCATAAAATATACAAGTAAATAATGCATTCATCACAATCCCTTGGTTAGTCTAATCTACATTGATTTTAATTAAATGATCTAAATCTACATATATTAATTTATAGGTGAGTCTAAAGATTAATGGACCTAATTCCTTATTCAATTTTAATTAAATGAACCTAAGTCTATTTATTTTAATTTTAAACATGGGCCTAGATCTACAAATTATGAAGTATTTAAATTGGTGGGCCTAATTCTACATGTTTTAATTCTAGAATGATCTTAAATCTACAAATTATGAAAAAGCTTAAATTAAATAGGCTAAGTCTAAATAAATTAAATTAAATTAGGTGGTCTATGTCTAAATTTATTAAGTGGGCCTATGTTATCTCTACCCTAATTTCTAATTAATTATAGGCCTAAAATTCATCTCAATTAATTAAACATGAAAAAAAAACTTAAATTTAAATGGGTTAAAACTTAATGTGGGCCTAGGGCGCAAAACACATAAACATAAGCAAACAAGCCCAAAAACAATAAAAAATATCAAACTAAACAAATAAAAAAATCAAACAATTAATTTAACTTATTCTAAAATCCTAATTTAATTAATTGATCATAAACAATAAAATAAAATAATCAATCAAGCAAAACTAATTTTACCAATTTAAATCTAATTCAATTTTAATTAAACAACCTAAGGGTTTTTATAACCATTAATTTTAATTAATTACCTAATTAAAACCCTGATTTTACTAATCGATTAAATTAAAAAAAAAACACACAAGCACACACACCAAATTTCATTATTCCCACTATTGGGACTATTACAATGAACTATTGAGAATAATAAAAAAAGAAAAATTAATACAATCCCAAAAATAAATAAAAATAAGACAATTAAATAAAAACCTAGAAACTACGTCTAGCTTCCAAGTTCCATCCATGGCATTCCATAGATCTCTATGGACTTGGTTCTCCAAGTATGATCACCATGCAATCTTCTCCATAATCACCATTACAAAAGGATAAAATAATGATTAGTGAACAAAATTGTAATAAAAATTCAATAAAATCAAAATAACAAACAAAAAAGAATAAAAGAAAGTAGAGAGAAGATAATGCTTTATGGATGCTTGTGAATGAATTACTACTCAGACTAGTAAGATCACCGTTGTTTTTAATAGGCTTTCAAAACTTGTTATTCTACTTCTTAAAAATCTCCAAACGAATAAATCACCAAAATTTTTTTATAAAAAATAATGCTTAGGATTGAGAATTGAGTTGAGTCCCCCCCCCCCCCCCCCCCCCCGCCACGTCAGGAGTTTAAGCTCTTTTTTTGTAAGGAAAAAACTAAAAAAACCTAAGTTCTATATACTAAGAGTTCCAATTTTAAAAGGACTTTATTTCTTGAAGAATTAGATAATTCCCAAAAATAAATTTAAGAAAAATTTTTAATCATCAAAACTTAGGAAAAAATATTTTTATTTTGTATAAAAATAAAAAAAAACAAATGAAAAACACGTAATTCCGACCAGAATTGCATAATTTCGATCAAAATTACGTAATTCCGATCAAAATTCTGTAATTCCAATCGGAATTCTATAATTCTGATTTTTAACTTTTAATTACAAAAAGACCCGTAAAAGAAATTAAAATTTTCAGATACATCTTAAAAGGTATTACAATTAAGTCCTTAAAAAAACCAATGAAACTCATTTTAAAAACATATTCAAATTTTTTAGGTTTCAAACTTCAAGTGTTAAAGATCTACTTATAACATTTTCATCATTGGAGTCCTTTATCACATCCAAATTTTATTATCCCAAAATTGGGTGTTTACCAGGGTCATTTAGAAACCACCTAGACTATATACGATTGGTAATAGTGTCGAAGCTTCTCGGTTGACCAGATCATGGCTAAGCACGTCTCTCTACCAGGCTATAATTAGCTTCATATTGCAGGAGTTTCTACTCAAGTAATACACTGCATGATTAAATTTCCTTTTACCTCTTGAGCTAACATTGCACCTACTACATCCTTTTTAATTGCTAGATAAAGAATTAAAGGCGTTCCCAGCTTTAGCAGTTGTAAAACTGAAGGATTTATTAAATAGTTCTTAATAGCTTCAAAAGGCTACTGACATTTATCCATCCAAATTACGAGTTGATTTTTTTAAGAACTTAAAAATTAGCTCTTAAATTGTGGTCAGCTTAGCTATAAATCTACTGATGTATTACTGTCACGACCCAAAATAAGGGCCATGACCGGCGCTAGGGAACGGGAATTCTTTCGAATCCGGAACCCGTAGCAAGCCTAAAAATAAAATAAAACATGCAATAGTAATAACAATATATAATGCAGCGGAAATAAAAGTCATAAATATAATAATAACATTTGCATCAACTGGATTTAAATCAAATATTCATCTCATATATATATAAGCTCTTTTAATACAAATCTAGTTCAAATATAATACAACATCTCACATAAATAAAATACATAAAATCCCACAATTAATTTACAACTACTGCAGTGTCTAGATTATATAAAAAATAAGACTCAAGTCAGCAGTTTACACAAGGAAGCTGGGGCGGAAGAAATCCGGCATATGGGCCTACTACTGAGGTCTGAAGATGTTGACTCTCCTGAAAAATTATCAACGGAGGGGAGTCAGACCTCACTGAGTGAATTACTATAATATATATACATGCACACTAAATGATAATGCATACAATCAACAGTATATATCTAATATATATATATATATATACAGGCAATTACACACAGATGCAATAAAATCATTTTATATATATTTCATTAAAAATCATCGTTTATGAAGGATCAAATAGAACCCTATAATATCGCAACCTCAAAAACAGTGTTAGACAACACTCTAGCCATACAGGCTCACTTATTCCAAATATGTCCACTTAATCCATTTAGACAGTAGACTGGCCCTGAGACACTAGTCGACTGAGCTCCAGCAGTCTGACTGCCAGTGTGATTGGCCCTGAGACACTTGGTCAACCAAGCTCCAGCAATCACACCTCCAAACCATTTCTCACCACATCAAATAATCATAAATATATCAATATCCACAAATGGTTAGTAATATAGCCTAAATGCTATAGGCGTACCGGTACGTACTCGGTCCTAGTGCTGCCCACTAGATAGCACGTTCTATTGATATCCTTTATTAATAAATATAAAACATCCATTCATAATAAATGATGCATGAATTTAAATAACATAACAATATAAACCATATATATACTGGAAATACACCAAAAGTAAACCAGGTATATTTCGAGTATATATACGTCAAATAAATCCAATCAAATTATAAATTAAGCTAGAAATATATTTAAAAAACATTTTAATTATAATTTATTAACAAAACATGCATATAATTTAATATATACCAAAAATAAACCAACAATAACTAAATATAAACTTAAGTAACAATCAAATTATTTATGCCTATTTAATCAAAATAAAACATGTGTTTCTAAATCTTGCATCCTAAGCATATATATATATATATATATATATATATATATATATATATATATATATATATATATAATAGCAACTCACAAATTAGTGTGCTCCACGAGATGGTTCTGATGGGTCTGGTCCACTAGGGCCTCGGTCTCGGCGCAACTAAACAAACAATAATGATAAAAATCAGAATAACCCTAACAGAAATCCTAGAATTCGATCTAGAACATTAAACATAGAATTGAGATTAGGGTTCGACTGGATATCACGTTTTACAAGAATTCTATCAAAAATTCGGCAGAACCTCCCCTGTAAAATGGACATCTCTCTACTTAAAGAGTAGAGCCGACCCTGCAAAGAAACACACTTTGAAAAACAAGCTCAACACTCAACCACAACCCCTCGGTCAGACTCCAAACTACAGTCTACCGACCGGGGTCCAAAAACACAGAACAATTCTAGAAATACCAAAAATACCCTTAAAACATAGAAATACATTTTATAAGTAGAAATTACATAATTAACCTTAAAACACTGTAAAAACCGATAAAAACTCATTTTATTAGAAAATCGTATATTATATATAATTGAAAATAATTCATGAAAAATAGTTTTAATTAGTTAAAAATACCAAATACTTTGTAGAAATCATTTTTATACTTTAAATAACTATTAAAATCAATTAAATCACATTTTTATCCAATTTTGTGTAAAATTACCAAAATACCCCTATATATATAAATATACTAAAATTACTTCAAAAATTCACCAAAAATTATACAATTATCCAACATTAATTTTTTCAACATATTTATCAATAATTAAACTCAATTACCCAATTAATTTCAATTAAAAACATAATTAACCCTAATTTCCCAAAATTACATAAACTTCAATAATTCAAAATAAATACATAGAAATTCATAAAAATTCCAAATAAATTCCTATAATTCATTTCAACACCTATAATTACCATAAAACAAAATTTCATAATTTAAATAATTAATTTCTGAAAATTAGAAAATAATATTAAAATATTCAAAAATACCCAAAAATCCAAATAATCCCCAAAATTCCACAAAAAAATCATACATGTAGATTAAGCTACTAGGATCAACATTTGTGAAGGGAGTTTTCATGAATCAATCAATTTGAAACTCAAAAAAATCAAAAACCCTAATATGGCCGAAATGAAAAATTCGAAACCTAAGCAAATCAAGACCATTTAAGCTCAAACCAAAGCTAGAATCACACTCACCGGAGCTCAAGGGGAAGAAAGAGACCAGCAGTGTCAAAAATGGTGGCCGGAATCGTGGTCGACGGCGTAAAGCTCGAGTTTCGACAACTCAAGCTATTTTCGGCCAAACTCGACGGGAAAGGGAGCTGCTGGCGGCGGGGAATGGCTGAGGATGAAGGTGGCACGCCGGGAAGCACACCAACGGCAAGGGAACGGGATGGCAGACGGTGATGATGGCGAGGGAGGGTGCGCGGGTTAAAGGATGAAGATGATGGTAATTTTTATAAATAAACCAAACTTTATATTTTGTTTAATATTAAATGTATATATGTATATATATACTTTATACTATATGATAAAATAATATTAAATTACACACATTAAATATGCACCACACACTTAATATTTAATATTTTAAAATTTAACATTAATTAAAAATAATTAAATAACAATAAAATAATTAATTAATTAATTAAATATTAGGGTAATATATTAAACCCTAATTAAATAAATATTTATACACATAGGCTTTATTTAGTATTTTAAAAATACGTATGAGTTCATGCAAGTCCGAAAATATATTTAATATAATTAATAATAAATTATTTACGTGAAAATTTCCCCGAAAATAAAAGTCTCGGGAAAATTTTACGTAAAGCACTGTAAATACTACACAATAATTAAAACAAATTTAAATACTTATCAACCTCGTAAAAAATATCATAATATATATACAAAATTTATTAACATTGTATATCCCGGTACAGTATTAAAATATTTAAAAACACGGGATATTACAATTACAATCACCCAATGAACCCTCTTTAATTACATTAACTTTATCCAGATCCACCTCTATTCCCTTCTAGCTGACAATGTGTCTTAGTAGTTTCCTAGATGTCACCCTAAAACACACTTTTCAGGTTCAGTTTAAGATTGTACTTTACTGCCCTTGCCAGAAACTTGTCCAGGGCATCAAAATGCTCCTCTCTAGTTGGAGACTTCACTATCATATCTTGCACATACACCTCTATCTCTTTGCAGATCATATCATGCAGTAAGGTGGTAACCATCCTCTAATTCATAGCCCCTACATTCTTCAGCCCAAACGGTATGACTAGGTAACAGTAAATACCTTACTCAATGGTGAAAGATGTTTTCAACTTATCGATTACCACCATCATGATCTAATTATATCTCGAGAAACCATCCATGAAAGAGTTCTTGCTAGAAGTCGTGTTATCGACTAGGGTGTCAATATGTGGTAAGGAAAAATTATCTTTTATGCAAGCCTTGTTCAAATCTCTGTAATCAACACACATCCTGACCCTGCCATCTTTCTTCAAGACCGAAACTATATTTCCTAGCCATTGGGTGTCCTCTACTACCTCTAAAAACTTCGCTTTCAGCTACTTTTCAACTTCTTCTTTAATTAAAAGAGCCCATTTAGGCCTCAACATTCTCTTCTTCTATTTCATTGGTGTGATGTGAGGATACATGGGAATTCTGTGTTATGCTTTTTCCCTGTTGATCCCAGACATATCCTTATAGCCCCAAGAAAATACTTTTTGTCTCCTTTTTAGTGTTTCTATTATTTGCTTTCTCATTGTTAGGCAAATTCTGCAAGTGCATGGTTTGCAATAAGTAGTAAAGTGATGAATATAAGTATCATTCCCATTAGGAGATTGATACTAAGTACTAGCCCTAATTTTAATTCAATAATCTAACAAAATAGAGTAATTGTAAGATAAATCAATTAATAAGAAATGAAAACTAAAAGCTAAAATAATAAAATTCATAATTAGAAAAAAACTAGAGTCTAGATTTGTTTCACTAGCTATTACTTGAATTATAGGATCTTTTCACAATTCAATTCATTAACTTAGTCAAGGGTAAAACCACTCAAATTACTTAGAGTATCTTTTGAGTTCATCTAAGATTACCAAGGTTAATTACAGCCTATCTTCATGGTCACATCAATTAACTAGGGTTCATTAAGTTCTTTAGTGATTTATTATTCCCCAAAGGATTTGTCTACTTTCATGATCAAGGTTCCTAAGTTTTATAAGTCTATGAGCTAATAAATCATGCAACTTTTCATTGTCTCTAATCTACCAAAAAACTTGCATTCAATCAGGCCTAAAATCAAATACAAGACAATAAGCACAACTTGTAAAATTGACTAAAGGTTAATTCATTGAAAGGAAATAAGAATCCAAACAAGTAATAGACTAGCTACGCAAACCCAAACCTTAAAGAGTGTTTAGCCACTTATAGTTGTGGCAATAATACAAACATAATAAAAAAGGTAAAAGATGAGGAAGAAGAATTATTGATGGTGCTTGAATCTTGCACAAATCCTCCTCCTTTAATCTTCTTACGTATTTGTTTTTTCCTCCAATGGTAGGGAAAAATCTCCTCTCCCTTCAAAATGCTCCTCTAGACTCCTTTTATATTCCCCCTAGCTCAAAGAAAACCTCATTTCACTTGAAATCCTAAGTTTCCTAAAAGAGGAAACTTCTTATACTATAGTCGTGAGTCATCCCGTGATAGCTTGTCATTATTGCTTTAATTCAATCAGAGGAGGAGGACGACTTGGGGCACGCCTGTGAGCCATCTTATGACTTTTGGATGATCTTTAATCAGCAATTCAGCATAAATGCTTCTGAACCAAGTCTTGTCTAGTTCTCCTTAATCAACTAGGCTTCCTTATTAATCTTCCCCACAAAGCAGGGGAAATCTCATTAAAATCAAATAAAATTCTTAAATAAACCAAGATTGAATAAGAAACGAGAATGAAAGTCTAAACTAAACAAAATGCCTAATTAAGCCCAAATTCTTCTTAAGTATTATCAACTATAATTCATTAAAATTCAACTCTAGAATAAGTGTAAAATTACACTTAACACTCATCAAGATTTAGATAAAAAATAATTAATATATTTTTAGGGTTATCATTTGTGCCAAAATTAAATGATTTAGTTTACTTAAAATTAATGTTAAGCATATGCATGAAATGATGATTACAAATAGAATGACCATTAGGAAACACAACATAAATAAGAAAAATCAGACTTCATTGCATCCATTTTCAAAAAGAGCAAGTCATTATTTTTAAATAAAGTAGTAAGAGTGACATCAAAGTCATCATAGAAAATATCCATGATGGAATTCAGGATGTAAGTCTCAAAATCTAGCTCCTTTACCTGATCAACAGTGTCCTGTAGCTCCAAAGCAATAATGTCTTCTTTATATGCTTCTTTAGCTAGTATTAGCTCTTCCATGGGAATGACCTCAGCTACAGCTTTCTTCACACCATTCATAAATTCAACAAAGATCTCAAATCCTGGAATCACTTCCCCAGCCATCAGAAGAGGTTTAGGAGTCCTCATGTATGGATAACTAGTGCCCTATTTAGTAAATATGTCATACAATCCCTACTTCTTGGTTTCAATAGCGACCTCTTATTCTTCTTTGAAATCTTCAACCCTAAAATATCCAACCTCATGTTTCAGAATAGGGGCTTTTCGTTCCATAAATTTTGGTGGTCCATTCTGATTCCTTCTTAGTCCCAAACCAAACATGAACTTCATGGTCCTTATCATGTTCATGACCTTCTTATCTAGCTCATCCTCAAAAATTAGATAGACTTTAAAACTTAGGCTTATAATAATCTCTTTAGGAGCCAATTTCAAGGCAGCCACAATAGCGTCGGTCTTTACTAAGATAGTAACAACTTTGCCCTTATATGGAAACTTAATTTTTTAATGGACAATGGATGGCACACCACCTAAAGGATGAAAACCATGGCCTCCTAAGTAGGATGGCAAAAGTCACATGAATGTCTATTATATGTAAGTTGATCCAAGTCTCAAAGGGCCCAATTTTGACCAAT
This sequence comes from Mallotus nudiflorus, assembly GCA_947683625.1. Classification (NCBI taxonomy): domain Eukaryota; kingdom Viridiplantae; phylum Streptophyta; class Magnoliopsida; order Malpighiales; family Euphorbiaceae; genus Mallotus; species Mallotus nudiflorus. Next base: position 4,643,872 of record CANTUR010000156.1, on the reverse strand, counting down.
GCTTTGAATGTTCCCTTAACAAGCCTTTTGTAACATTATAGGCCTTGATAATCACCTCAAAAGATTTCAAGTCTACTACAGTCAATCCCAACTTTAGAAAAATCTTCAGCGAGCATGCATTAATGGTAGAACCATTATCCACAATCACATAGTAAGTCAGATTCCTTTTTACCTCAGCCTTAATGAATAAGGCCTTGTGATGGTCCTTTCCCTCCAATGGCATATCATTGTTAGAAAACACAATTGCCCTTTAAGGAGTTTCCATTAGGAGTTAACCATTTGTTCAGGATTGCAGCTTGTAGACATTTTCTTTTGGTCCAAAGCTAGAACTAGTGCTTCTGGATGGTCTTTAGAATGCATATGCAACTTCTAAACACTAGCAATAGTTTTCGTATCCTTTTTCACCTCTTCTTTCCTTGGCTCTTTATTCTTAGATTTAACTTCAACCTCAGGTGTTGGTTGTTCCTTGCTTTTCTCCTTCCCTTTTCCTTTCTCAGCAACTTTCTTAACTTACTGAATCTTCCTACCTTCATCATTTTCCCACAAATAAATCTGTCCTCCATCCTCATCAAAGAAACTCCACATATCCAAAATGTTCATATTAAGCTTCATAAGTTATTTACTCAGGTTCAAGCTTTTAGGTTCAGGTTTTGGTGAGCTAGGTGTGATATCAATAATATAATTTAAGACTTGCCCATCCATTAAACTAACATTGATCATAAGGATGGGTGCATTTAGTGGTGGGACATTTTGGTGGTTAGGTAAAGTGTTGTTTTGGGTGTTTGGTTTTTGGGTTTTAAGGTTGGTGATTTTACTACATTAATTAAGTATTAGATGTTGTGTTTTAATTGAGCATAATTATCAATGTCATGTCTGATGGTTTGATGAAATTTATAGAAGAATTTTGGGTTGGCATTTAGTACAAGTTGTTACGAACATAAAGGTCATAATAAGTTCTTCTCAATTAACTTCTCTAAGATTTTAAAGAGAGGTCTCCCTAGATTAGAGAACCTCCGAGGTTTACTAACAGCATTGATCTACACATTACTGCTGGAGCCGATTGCCTCTTTGCCTATAGATATTCCACTAAAGAATTTCTTCTCTTGAGCCAAATCAAATTCTTTATAGATCCCTAAAAATGTATAGTTCTTTAAAATTCTAGATCTTGAGGTCCTTTAGCTTCTTAGAGAGCAACAGAATACAACCTTCCATTGCTATTATTAATTTATCAAATTCAATGGGTCTATGACTCATTTAAGCTAATTTCCCCTTCAAAGAGTCAAGTATTCAGTGAAAGACTCATTGAACTTCTATTTTGGTATTTTATAGATCCCTTAGAGACACCTCCATTTGAGCATTAAAACCATGCTACTTCACAAATGCAACACATAGCTCTTTCCAGTCAGACTGTACATGTGGTTCCAAAGTATAATACCAACAGATTGGTTCACCCTCTATTGATATAGGAAACTACTTAACAATCTAGGCCTTAGTCAACCCAGTAGATTTAATGTAGGTCACGTATTATTTCAAATGTAGGTATGGCTCATAAATCCCATAGTACTTTTTCATGTCAAGGAATTCAAAATTTTGGGGTAAGGGATCACCATCTTCATCTAAATTAAGGTTGGTATAATCTAACAGAGAGTTAATTCCCTTCTCCTTCATTAGTATTAAATTTGTGACACAGCCTTAGAGATGTTCTTAGCCTAGTCAGTTTATTTTACAGTTCTAAATAGATCCACATTTTTACGGCTTACCGGATTAACCAACACTATAACATCATCATCTTCCTTCTCTTTTATAGGAATCTCATCATTAAGATCAATCATGTTAGTTGAATGCATTAGCTATTTATCCTTAAGTAGTTTGGTTATTTCCCCTATCATTTCCTTTATCAATTAACCAAGTTTCAGCAAATAGTTCTTCTTCCAACTATGCTTTGAAAGCTTTAGGATCAAAACCACCTGCCATTGTTGTTTCTAAATTTTTTATTAAGTGACTTAAATTAGATCGAACATGCACAAAAGAGCTTGAAGGGATCTATAACTACAAGACCATATATTAGAATTATGCATGAGGTGTACTTATTTTATTATTATTCAAACAAAGAAAATAAATACACTTTATTTAAACATAATAAGGAAACAAATAAACAAAAAAAGCTCTTAAACAATAACCTCCACCCTTATTTCTCCCCCACACATGTTCAGTGGTGAGTTTCTTGTCCTAGGTTTATAAAAAAAATATATGTAAGACAACTTTTAAGATAAAACAAATAAGTAGTAATTCCTTCAAATAATTCTAACATCTATTCTAACAGGCCACAATAGGCATTAAAAGCCCATATTAGTATGATCCATTTACAATGGGTTATAATGGGCATAAAAGGCCTATTTTAACATGGTCCATTTAAAATGGGCTTGGGCCTTATTTAATGGATTACTATATAACATAAAACACATGCATTTAAGAATAATCCTAAAGAAAATTACTAATTCATTACATGAGCTGAGTTTTAGGGTAATAAGCTTCGGCTCCCACAATAATATGCCTTCATTAAATCTCCCCACTTAAGGGTCCATACAATGTAAATAAGTACATACTATAAGTGATAATAATCAAATACTCCACCACTAGGTTTGAATGAAACATAAGCAGTAGAGCAGTGACTACTATCGAGTTATTTAAGGACTGAGTGCTCATTGTGTTAAAATGTGTAATGAATGCAAAAAGATGCAAAAGGAATAAAGGAATAATTAAAAATGATAAAATACAAAACACAGGAATCAATTTCTCTATTCCTAGTGGAGTCACCACTGTAGACAATAGGGTTTAGCATGACTACAACATTGTATGAGCTCAAGGCCCACTAGGAAATACAAAATAGGCTTGGAGCCCAAATTGAAGAAGGAGTTGTCAGTGATATGCACTAGTTCAATCATGTATGACCATGTTTTGACTTTATCATTTTATTTAATAAAGAGGCATTTTTCATTATCATTTTGTGTTATAATAATTACTTGAATAATCAATTCTTATTAAGGTCATCAAGTATGTGGACTTGATAGTAAAACCCTGAGATTAAATATTAGTTCTATTCAAATTATCCATAGTCATAACAATATATTATGGCTAGTATTATGTTGATTAATGATTATATTTTACTAATCATGAATATTAGATATTAAGTAAACTTATAGGTACTTATTTGGGAAATAATGTCACGACCCAAAACAGGGGCCATGACCGGCGCTAGGGAACGGGAATTCTTTAGAATCCGGAACCCGTAGCAAGCCTAAAAATAAAATAAAACATACAATAATAATAAAAACACTTAATGCAGTGAAATAAAATCATAATTATTAAAAATAACATTTACACCAAATGAATTTATATCAAATCCTCATCCCATATATATAAATCCTTTGGTACAAGTTTCAGTTTAAATTCTTAAAATACATAACTCACACAAATATAATACATAAAACCCTTAATTTATTTACAACTACTACAGTGTCTAGATTATAAAATAAAACTCAAGACTCAGATAAGTAGTTTACATAAAGAAGCCGGGGCGAAAGAAATCCGGTGGTACAGGCCTGCTACTGAGGTCTGAGGAAGAAGACTCTCCTGAAAAATGGTCAACATAGGGGAGTCAGACCTCACTGAGTGAATTACTATAATATATATACATGCATACTAAATCACAATGCATACAGTCAACAGTATATATCTAATATATATATATATATATACAGGCAAATACACACAAATGCAGTAAAATCATTTTATATATTTTATTAAAAATCATCATTTATGATGGATCAAATAGAATCCTAGAAAATCGCAACCTCAAAACAGTGTTAGACAAAACTCTAGCCACAGGCTCACTTATTCCAAAATATTCACTTATTCCATTTAGACAGTAGACTGGTCCCGAGACACTAAGTCAACCGAGCTCCAGCAGTCTGACTGTTAGTGTGATTGGCCCCGAGACACTTGGTCAACCGAGCTCTAGCAATCACACTCCCAAATCATATCACACATCAGATAAATCAATTCCAATCAATATCCTCAAACTGGTTAGTAATATAGCCTAAATGCAATAAGTGTACCGGTATGTACTCAGTCCTGGTGCTGCCCCACTAGGTAGCATGTTCTATTGATATCCTTCATTGAAATATAAAACATACATTCATAAAAATAAATGATGCTTGAATTTAAATTATAATAGCAACAATAACCATATATATACTAGAAATACACCAAAAGTAAACCATGTATATTTCGAGTGTATATACGTCAAAGAAATCCAATATAATTACAAAATAAGCTAGAAATATATTTCAAAAACATTTTAAGCATAATTCATTAATAAGACATGCATATAGTTTAAAATATACAGAAAATAAACCAAAAATAAACTAAAAATAAACTTAAGTAATATTTAAACCATTTAAGCACATTTATCAAAATAAAACATATATTTCTAAAATCATGCACCCTAGAGCACATATATATAAAATAGTAACTCACACTTAGTGCGCTCCTCGAGATGGGTCCGATGGGCCTGGTCCACTAGGCCTCGATCTCGGTGTAACTAAATAAATAATAAATAACAGACATCAGAATAAACCTAACAGAAAATCCTAAAAACTCGATCTAGAATAGTAGACACAGAATCAAAATTAGGGTTCGATCGAACATCACATTTTACAAGAATTCTACCAAAAATCCGGTAGAACCTCCCCTATAAAATGGAGATTTCTCTACTCAAAGAGTAGAGCCGGCCCTGCAAAGAAATACACTTCGAAAAACAAACACAGAAACACATCCACAACCCCCTCGGTCGGACTCCAAACTACAATTTACCGATCGAGGTCCACAATCCACAAAATAATATAGAAATACCAAAAAATACCCTTATATCATAGAAATACATTTTATAATTAGAAATTACATAATTAGCCCTAAAACACAGTAAAAACTGATAAAAAACTCATTTATTTAGAAAAATCGTATATTATATATATAATTTGAAAATAATTCATGAAAAATAGTTTTAATTAATTAAAAATACTAAATAATTTGTAGAAATCATTTTTATACCTTAAATAGCTATTAAAACCAATTTAATTACATTTTTAGTCAATTTAGGGTAAAATTACCAAAATACCCCTATATATATAAATATATTAAAATTACTCCAAAAAATTCACCAAAAATAATATAATTGCACAAAATTAATTTTCTCAACATATTTATCAATTATATCAATAATTAAACTCAATTAACTAATTAATTTCAATTAAAAACACAATTAACCTAATTTTCGAAAATTACATAAACCTAAACAAATTCAAAATAAATACATAGAAATTCATAAAAATTCCAAATAAATTTCTATAATTCATTTCAACACCTATAATTATCATAAAACACAATTTCATAATTTATTTAATTAAATTTCGAAAATTAGAAAATAATAATAAAATATTCAAAAATACCCAAAAATCAAAATAATTTCTAAAAATTCTAAAAAAATTCACACATGTAGATTAAGCTAAGGGGAACAAGATTTGTGAAGGAATTTTTCATGAATCAATCAATTCGAAGTTCAAAAAAATCAAGAACCCTAAAATAGCCGAATTACCAAAACCGAAACCTAAGCAAATCAAGACCATTTTAAGTGAAACAAAGCTTGGAATCACACTCACTGGAGCTCAAGGAGAATAAAAAGACCAGCGGTGTCAAAAATGGTGACCGGAATCGTCGTGAACGACGGTGAGAAAGAATTCAGCTTCTCCAACCAAAACGAGCTTCCCGACGCCGGAAAAGGGCTCTGCAGGAGATGGAATGGCTGGAGGAAGGAGGTGGCACGCCGGGAGGCACACCGACGTGAGAAAATGGGATGACAGTGGCCGGATCGGTGATGGAAGTGATCGGGAATGAGGGAGGAGGGTGGATGGCAGTTTTGTAAATAATTCAAATTTTATTTTTTGTTTTAATATTAAATGTAAATGTATATATATATACATATATATATATATATATATATATATATATATATATATATATATATATATACTTTACACTATATATTAAAATAATATAAAATCACACACATTAAATATACACCACACACATATAATTTAATATTTTTAATAATTTATGCACTAAAAATAATTAAATAATATTAAAACTAATTAATAAATAATAAAATATTACGGTAATTAATTAAACCTTAATTAAATAAATAAGTACACATATATACGTTATTTAGTACTTTAAAAATATATATGAGCTCATGCAAATCCGAAAATCTATTTAATATAATTAATAATAAATAATTTACGTGAAAATTTTTCCGAAAATAGTATTCTCGAAAAAAAATTTACATAAAACACTTAAAATAATATACAATAATTAAAATAAGTTTTAAATACATATCAACTCGTAAAAAATATCATAATTATATACAAAATTATTAACATTGCATATCCCGATACAGTATTAAAATATTTAAAAACACGGGATATTACAAATAATGTATTGGATTGACCCATCATGCGAATACTACATAAATAATTATCATAAGTAATTCTAATCGTAATAATATTGATTTAGTCCTTTGACCTTGAAATCATCATGGATTTCTACATAACTATTATATATTTTGACACAATCTAACATTGTCTTTAACATGATGATTAAATAGATTATTGTTGGATATGAAATGAGTTATGTGAGGAATGTGAGTGATTAAGAAGGAATTTGTCCCTCATTTAATCTGAGTAAGATATCTATGGGCCCCTTGATAAGATAGACTGAGGAAAATGCATGGTCATGCTAAAGTGAATTGATAAAGAGTTATAATTTTCAGTCTACTTAAAGTTAATAAATAATATAATTGAATTATATAAGGATGACAGAAACTATGCCTTATATTCAATCAAGATATCAATTGAAAAAGGGATTACAATATTTATTATAAATTAGGTTATGTCAGATTATTAACTTCACATGACTTGGGTAGACATAATGTATTACTAGAGGCCACTTATGACTTGTAGGCCTAAATAAAGATTTAGGCCCACTGCTAATGTAATATCCCGTGTTTTTAAAAATATTTTTATACTGTACCGGGATATGCAATGTTAATAATTTCTGTACATTATATGATATTTTTACGAGTTAATATGTATTCTAAACCTATTTTAATTACAATGTATTATTTTCAGTGTTTTACGTAAAATTTTCCCGGGACTTGCATTTTCGGGGAAATTTTCACGTAAACAATTTATTATTAATTATTTTAAATATATTTTCGGACTTGCATGGACTCATACGTATTTTTAAAATACTAAATAAAGCCTGTGTGTGAATATTTAATTAATTAGGGTTTATTTTTACCCTAATATTTTATTAATTATTTATTTGTTTTATTGTTATTTAATTAATTATATTTAGTATAAATTATTAAAATATTAATATTTTTATGTGTGTGGTGTATATTTGATGTGTGTAATTTAATATTATTTTAATATATAGTATAAAGTATATATATATACATATATACATCAAAAATCAAAGAATTGCCAAATTACACTTTTGCCCCTCCCTTCTCTTCTTCTTCTCCGGACGCGACTCCCACCTCCACCGTCTGTAACTTCCGTTTGCCGCCGTTCAGAGTGCCTCTCGGTGAGCCACCTCCGTCCCCAGCCATTCCCCACCGCCAGCAGCCCCCCTTTCCCGACGAGTTTGGCCGGAATTAGCTTAAGAGGCCGAAAGTCGAGCTACCGCCGTTTCTCCCTCCTCCGGCCACCGTTTTCGACACCGCCGGTCTCTTTCTTCTCCTTGAGCTCCGTTGAGTGTGATTCTAGCTTTGGTTTGAGCTAAAATGGTCTAGAATTGCTTAGGTTTCGAATTTTCAATTTCGGCCTATTAGGTTTTTTTGATTTTTTTGAGCTTCGAATTGGATGATTCATGGAAAATTCCTTCATAAATATTGTTCCTAGTAGCTTAATCTTCATGTATGAATTTTTGTAGAATTTTTGGAGGTTGTTTGGATTTTTGGGTATTTTTGAATATTTTAATATTATTTTCTAATTTTCGGAAATTAATTATTTAAATTATGAAATTTGAGTTTATGGTTGAATTAGGTGATTAAATGAATTATAGGAATTTATTTGTAATTTTTATGAATTTCCAAGTATTTATTTTGAATTATTGAAGTTTATGTAATTTTGGAAAAATTAGGTTAAATGTGTTTTTAATGGAAATTAATTGGTTAATTGAGTTTAAATATTGATATTATTGATAAATATGTTGAGAAAATTAATTTTGGATAATTGTATGATTTTTGGTGAATTTTTGAAGTAATTTAAGTATATTTATATATATAGGGGTATTTTGGTAATTTTACCCTAAATTGTCTAAAAATGTAATTTAATTGGTTTTAATATTTATTTAAGGTATAAAAATGATTTCTACAAAATATTTGGTATTTTTAACTAATTAAAACTATTTTTCGTGAATTATTTTCAATTATATATATAATATACGGTTTTTCTAATAAAATGAGTTTTTAATCGGTTTTTATAGTGTTTCAAGGTTAATTATGTAATTTTTACCTATGAGACGCATTTCTATGTTGTAAGGATATTTCTGGTATATCTGGAATCATTCTGTGTTTGTGGACCCCGGTCGGTGGACTGTAGTTTGGAGTCCGACCGTGGGATTTTGATTGTGTTGAGCTTGAATTTCGAAGTGTGTTTCTTTGCAGGATCGGCTCTACTCTTTTGAGTAGAGAGATGTCCGTTTTACAGGGGAGGTTCTGCCGAATTTTCGATAGAATTCTCGTAAAACGTGATGTCCAGTCGAACCCTAATTTTTGATTCTGTGTTTAATACTCTAGATTGAATTCTAGGATTTCTATTAGGGTTACTCTGATATCGGTTATTTATTTCTTGTTTAGTTGCACCGAGACCGAGGGCTAGTGGACCAGGCCCGTCGGACCTGTCTCGTGGAGCGCATTAGGTGAGTTACTATACTATATATATATGCTTAGGATGCATGATTTAGAAATATATGTTTTATTTTGATTAAAATGCATAAATAATGTGATTTGTATTTAAGTATATTTTTGGTTTATTTTTGGTATATAATAAACTATATACATGTTTTATTAATAAAATATATTTAAAATGTTTTTAAATATATTTTTAATTTAATTTATGATTTGATTAGATGTATTTGATAGATATATACTCGAAATATACCTGGTTTACTTTTGGTATATTTCCGGTATATATATGGTTTATATTGTTATTTCATTTACATTCATGCATCATTTATTTTTGTGAATGAATGTTTTACATTATTAATGATGAAGGATATCAATAGAACGTGCTACCTAGTGGGCAGCACTAGGACCGAGTACGTACCGGTACGCCTATAGCTTTAGGCTATATTACTAACTATTTGTGGATATTGATTTAATTATGATTATCGATATGTGAAATGTGGTTTGGGTGTGATTGCTGGAGCTCGGTTGACCAAGTGTCTCGGGGCCAATCACACTGGCAGTTAGACTGCTGGAGCTCGGTTGACTTAGTGTCTCGGGGCCAGTCTACTGTCCGTATGGATTAAGTGGATATATTTGGAATAAGTGAGCCTGTGTGGCCAGAGTGTTGTTTAACACTATTTTCTGAGGTTGCGATATTCTAGGGTTCTATGTGATCCTTCATAAAAGATGATTTTCAGATAAATTATATAAAAATGATTTTATTGCATCTGTGTGTAATTGCCTGTATATATACATATTATATATATATTGTTGACTGTATGCATTATCACTTAGTGTGTATGTATATATATTATAGTAATTCACTCAGTGAGGTCTGACTCCCCTCCGTTGACTATTTTTCAGGAGAGTCAACTTCCTCAGACCTCAGTAGCAGGTCGATACGCCGGATTTCTTCCGCCCCGGCTTCTTTATGTAAATTGTCTACTTGAGTCTTATTTATTTTATCTAGACACTGCAGTAGTTGTGAATTAAAGTATTGGATTTCATGTACTTTATTTTAAAGAGATGTATTACATTGAAACTGGATTTGTATTAAAGATTATATATATATGTGATGAGATGAGTTTTGAATTAAATCCAGTTGATATGGATGATATTATGATATTATGATTTTTATTTTCCGCTGCATATTATATGGTTATTGTTATTATGGCATGCTTTATTTTATTTTTAGGCTTGCTACGGGTTCCGGATTCGAAAGAATTCCCGTTCCCTAGCGCCGGTCATGGCCCCTGTTTTGGGTCGTGACAGCTAACATCATGTGAACCTACAGGATCACACACTTAAAACAGGCCTAAAAATGAATATGGGTTTGAGAAGCCCAAATATGCTATGTGAAAATAAATAAATAGTTTATTTATTTAAGGTAAAGGTTATCTTAAATAAATAGAATATTATTTCTGATTTAATTTTAAATAAAATCAGAACAATAACAATTAAGAAATTACCAAAAAGTTATTTGGTAAGTGAAACCCTAATTAAAGGTCTATAAATATGGTATATTCTCTAGGGTTTCACTAACTTAATCATTAGCCACCAAAATTTGTATTTCTCCTCTTAGAAAAACTAAACCATAAAGTGTTTTTGTTCTTGATTTATGAGAAATCAAGAGAAGTGCTAGCACATAAAGTTTTCATTTTAATCAAGGGTTGTTTGTGTGGACGCTTGTGGAGGGACAGATTCTTTTGGAGACGTCTTAATCCGAACTACTAAAATCAAAAGCTTAAGGTAAAGTATCGCCGAAGTGAGCCTCCTCTTTGCCTTCCAGAAATCTTGCCTCTTCTGCATTTGTAGTAAGAATTAAAAACCCTAGTTTTAATCAATTAATCGAATTACTTGGATCTGGGTTAGGGTTTGTGATTAAATTTTTAATTTTTGCTGCGTTTTTGAATCACGAAGCCTAACAGTGGTATCAGAGCCACTTGTAATTTGGTTAATTTGATTCTTTATATATGTGATATATATGTTTTGAATGATTCATTTTTTAAAAGGAGTTTTCAAAAATTTTATCCAAACTATTTTATTTTTGTGACGTCCTCTTAAATTTGTATAAAAACAACAGTAAATATTAATTTGATTAATGTTTATAATTGTTTAATATGATTAAACAGTAATTAGAATTTTAATTTTTTGGTTTAAGTATTCTATTTTTATGAAAAACTGAATATGTATACAAATTTTTGTCAAAGGGTGATCTATTTAAAAGTTAAAAAGATCATGTAGAATACATTGTTTAAGTGTTAAATAGAATAAATCTATTTGGAATAAATTAATTATTCTGCAATATGATTTATGAATAAATTAGGGTTTATAGTGGTGGCCGTTAAATGTTAAACACAAAGGAAAATGATCTGTTTTGAACAAATCAATCAGATAGTAATTTGATTATGAAAATTATTATCGTTTTAGGGTTTTTGGCAATAAATCATTCAAAGAGTTAAGGTAAATCGTTTACCTTCGGGGGCACTGCCCCCTTGACCCCGAATGGATTTGTCACATAATTTATTTTTCATCATAATAATTAAATTAATGTGTAATTTGATTTATTATGCTATATATGTTTATTGTTAAATGCATGGTGCATAGCATGGCCCTTGAACCAATGTGATTGGATTTTGTTATTTTATTTTATTGGGTTGTAATTTTTAAATACAGCCTATAAGTCATTTTATTTATTGTAATTATTTTATTTTATTAGATAGTAATATAATAGTTTTAATTACAATATGTAATGTAAATCAAGACCCAAAATGCAAATTCAAGTTAAAGGCCTATGATGGGGATTACAAGTGGGAGCCCAAGGATGAGGTCCATATGTTTGAATTGGTTAGACTTAACTAGGTTATCAAAATGGTTTTGGACCTATGGCATTTGATAGGATATGTCAGTATATGTGACATTTTATAATTATCCAAGAATTACATGAGATGTAATTGGTAAAGTGTTACCTACCTAAATAGCCACACTTTAAGTGATAAGCCAAAGCTTACTTGAAGTAGGGTGAAATATAGATCTTGGCCCACTAAGAAATTTCAATTATTGAAATTATTTTAAGGGTTTTATTATTTATGAAAATTTAGTAGGAGTTTTCTTATGCCTCTTTCATAATAAAACTAAATGTACTATATATATATATATATATATATTATATATATATATATATTGTAGATAATGACATCAAACACTGCACCTACCATGTCATTGTGATCGATCCTTGAGAAGGATAAGCTAAATGGGACTAACTTTTTTGACTGGTATAAAAACCTAAGAATTGTTCTTAGGCAAGAAAGAAAGGAATATATCCTTGATCAACCCATCCTAGAGGAACCAGCTGCTAATGCTCCTATAGTATAAAAGGATGCTTATAGTAAGCATCTCAATGATTCAATTGATGTCACTTATCTCATGCTTGGATGCATGGAGTTTGAGCTTTAACAGTAATTAATGGAAATGGAGGCATGTACTATAATAGGCCATCTCAAGGAAATGTTCCAAGAGAAAGCTAGAATTGAAAGGTTCAATACTATTAGGGCATTGCTCTCCTACAAGTTGACTGCTAGCGGCTCTATTAGTCCTCATGTTCTCAAGATGAAAGGGTCATCTTGAACACTTGGACAAGCTTAGTCTCAAGACTGAACAAGAATTGGTTGTTGATATCATTCTCTAATCTTTGCCTGAAACTTATGATGGTTTCATCATGAATTTCAATATGCATAGTATGGACAAAACTATTTCAGAGTTGCATGGGATGCTTAAAACTGCTGAAAAGAACATCAGGAATTCCACCAAGGATGTTCTAATAGTCAATAATGGAAAAGGTATAAAAAAATTTGGAATTAGAAAGGGCAAGGGCAAGGGCAAGGGCAAGGCTCCCAAAGACTTTTTGAAGCCAAAACCAAAGCCCAAGCCCAAGTTATTCAAAGTTGAACCCCAAGTAAAGCCACCAATGAACTAGGTCATTGGAAAAGAAATTGCAAGCTATATATGAATGATCTGAACAAGAATAATGGTAGTCCGACTACCTCTTTAGTTATTCAAGTTATAGAAATTAATTTATCTACTTCTGATTCTTGGGTATTAGATATTGGATCAGGATCTTACATTTGTACTAATGTGTAGGGTCTAAAAAGGAGTAGATCATTGGCTAGAGGCAAAGTGGACCTACGAGTTAGCAATGGAGCAAGAGTTGTTGCTTTACCTGTAGGGACTTATGAGTTAACTTTTCCTAGTATATTTGTTTTAAATTTAGAAAATTGTTATTATGTGCCTACTATGTGTAGGAATATTATTTTTGTTTCTTGTTTGGACAAGAAAGGATTTGAATTTATTATTAGGAATAATAAATGCAATATTTATCATGATAACATTTTCTATGGATTTGCTCCACGCACTAGTGGTCTTTATGTTCTAAATGTTGAAGACACTAATGAAAAGCCAATCTATAACATTGATACAAAAAAGTTTAAATCTAACGATTTAAACACCACCTATCTCTGGCAATGTCGTTTAAGCCACATAAATGAGAAACGCATTTCAAAAGCTTCACCAAAATAGGCTTTTGAATTCATTTGATTATGAATCATTTGAAACATGTCAATCTTGTTTACTAGGAAAAATGACTAAAACGCCTTTTACTGGAAAAGGTAAGAAAGCTAATGATTTTATTAGGCCTTATACATTTAGATGTATGTGGGCTATTAAACTAAACTACTAGAGGAGGTTTCCAGTACTTCATCTCTTTCATAGATGATTTCAATAGATATGGCTATGGCTATCTAATAAAATATAAATTTAAATCTTTTGAAAAGTTTAAAGTTTTCAAGAATGAAGTACAAAACCAACTTGGTAAAAATATTAAAACACTAAGATCTTATCAAGGTGGTGAATATTTAAGCCAAGAATTTGTAGATCATCTGAGAGATTGTGGGATTATCTCACAATTGACTCCTCCAAATACACTATAATTAAATGGTGTGTCCAAACAGAGAAATTGGACTTTATTGGATATGGTTCGATCAATGATGAGTCAATATAATCTTCCAATCTCTTTTAGGGATATGCTTTAGAAACTGTTGCATTCATTTTGAATAGAGTTCCAACAAAGGCAGTTGAAAAGACACCATATGAGATATGGATTGGAAAACCTCCCAATTTGTCTTTTCTTAAGATTTGGGGATGTAATGCTTATATGAAGCGTCAAATCTCAAATAAACTAGCACCCAAATCTGATAAATTCCTTTTTATGGGATATCCTAAAGAAACTTAAGGATATTATTTTTACAATGATTATGAGAACAAAGTGTTTTTTGCTTAAAATGGTGTATTTTTGGAAAGAGAATTTATTTCCAAAGGATCTAATGGGAGCACAGTCCAACTTGAAGAAATTTAAGATCCACAAAATAGCATTGTACCAAGTATGGAACTACAGCTAGATTAATAAGTAACTATTGGACCTGCACAAGTACCAGAAGGCCTAAGGAGGTCTAGTAGGACACATCAAATCCCAATGAGATATGGATTTCTCATAACTGATGATAATGATGTGTTGATTGTGGATCAAAGTGAGCCCAAATCCTATCAAGAGGCCATAAATAGTCCCGACTCTAAGAAATGGCTAGAAGCTATGAAATCAGAAATGCAATCCATGTATGATAATCAAGTTTGGACCTTAATTGACCCAATTGATGGCTTAAAAACCATTGGATGCAAATGGGTTTTTAAAAAGAAAACAAACATGGATGGCAATGTGCATACCTTAAGACAAGATTGGTTGCAAAGGGTTTCAAACAAACACATGGTATAGACTATGATGAAACCTTTTCACCAGTTACTATGCTAAAATCTATTCAAATTCTCCTTATTGTAGTTGCATACTATGATTATGAGATATGGAAAATGGATGTCAAAACAGTGTTTCTTAATGGAAACCTATTTGAGGATGTGTACATGACACAGCCAGAGGGTTTTATCAATCCTGAGAATTTTGGAAAGGTATGCAAGCTTCAAAAGTCCATTTATGGACTGAAGCAAGCATCTTGGAGTTTGAATCTTTTTTTTATGAAGAAGTCAAAGAGTTTGGCTTTATTAAGAATGAAGATGAACCTTGTGTTTACAAGAAGGTTAGTGGGGAGCACAATTATATTTTTAGTATTGTATGTTGATGACATATTACTCATTAGAAATGATATCCCTATTTTATAAAATGTTAAATCATGGCTAGGGAATTATTTTTCAATGAAAGACTTGGGTGAAGCTGCTTATATATTAGGCATCAAGATCAATAGAGATAGATCTAAAAGGCTTATTGGCCTAAGTCAGAGCACTTACATTGATAAGGTATTGAATAGGTTTAGCATGCAAGACTCTAAGAGAGGATTCTTAGCAATTTCACATGGCATTAGTCTGAGTAAGATTTAGTTTCCTATAACACAAGATGAGCGAGATCGCATGAGTAAGATTCCATATGCTTTTGCTATTGGATCTATCATATATGCAATATTTTGTACTTGACCTGATGTTTCATATGCCTTAATCACAATGAGCAGATACCAGTTAGACCCAGGTGAAAGTCACTGGACAACAGTTAAAAATATCCTTAAGTACTTGAGAAGAAATAAAGATGCATTTTTATTGTATGGTGGTAAGGAAGATGAGCTAGTTGTAAATGGTTACACAGATGCCAGCTTCCAAACTGACAAGGATGATTTTTTATCATAATCAAGTTATATGTTTTTTTTGAACAGAGGTGCAGTGAGCTGGAGGAGTTCCAAGCAAGAAACCATTGTTGATTTTACAATAAAAGCTGAGCATATAGCTACCTCAGAAGCGATGAAGGAGGCTGTTTGGATTAAGAAGTTCATAACTGGACTAGGTGTTGTTCCTAATATATAAGATCCAGTGAACTTATATTATGATAATAATGGAGCTATAGCTTAAGCTAAGGAGCCCAGATCACATAAGAGGTCCAAATATATACTCAGGCATTATTATCTTATTCGAGAAATCATTGAGAGAGAAGACATGAAGATTTGCAGAGTACCTACAAATGATAATGTTGTTGATCCACTGACTAAGCCTCTTCCTGTCATGACCTAAAACTAAGAGTCATGACCGGCGCTAGGGAACGGGAATTCTTTTGAATCTGAAACCCGTAGCAAGCCTTAAAATAAAGTATGCAATAATTAAAATAAAATATGCACCATAATTAAAATCATAAACCAATATAATAAGAATATAACTCTTTCATATCATAAAATAAAATATATTAATATAGTATTCAGAGAAAGGCCTCTAAATTAGAATCACATACAGTAAATACAAAATACAATTCACTACTGCATTTTCTAGATTACAATAAAGATCAAGTAAGTAGTTTACATAAACAAGCCGAGGCTGAAGAAATCCGGCGGATAGGCCTACTGTTGAGGTCTAAAGAAGAAGACTCTCTTATAAAAATGTCAACTGAGGGAGTCAGACCTCATTGAGTGAATTGTTATAATATATATACATGCATTTCCTAATGTCAAATGCAATCAAACATTCGTATATAATAAATATGTATACAAGCAATCCACAAAGATGCTAAAAATCACTTATATAATAATACTAAAAAATATAAGCTTATGAAGGATCAAATAGAACCCTATATAATCGCAACCTTGATCAACAGTAACTCTCTAGCCATACAGGCTCACTTAATTCCAAATAAATTCACTTATTCCATATGGATAGTAGACTAGCCCTGAGGCACTAAGTCAACCGAGCTCTAGCAGTTTAACTGTCAGTGTGATTGGCCCCGAGACACTTGATCAACCGAGCTCCAACAATTACATTACTCAATCACATCACATCTTAATCAAATCATAATCACCACAAGTAATCCTCACTCAACCCTAAATCTATCACACCGGTACGTACACGATCCTAGTGTTGCCCACTAGGTAGCACATTCTATCGATATCCTTCATTTAAAATAAATCATTCATATGGAAAATAAATAATGCATAATAACAGTCATAATGAGAAAATAAACCATATATATACTAGAAATATACCTAAAATAAACTAAGTATATTTTGAGTATATATATGCCAGATAAATTCAAATTAACCATGAAATATACCAAAATTAAACCAATAATGTATTAAAAACATACTAAGTATATATCGAAAGTAAAACATGCATTTATTTAGAAATATATCAAAAATATACCTAAAGTATATTTAAGCATTTAAATAAAACAATTTATGAATAAATACAATTAAAACATGAATATGTACTAAAATAGACATCCTAAATGCAATGTATACATAAAGTAACTACTCATAGGTTTGCGCTCCTCGAAACTGGTCCGACTGGCCCAGTCCATTAGGCCTCGGTCTCGGTGCAACTAAATAAATAAAATAAATATAGAATATCAGGATAAATCTAACTCAAACCTCTAAAGAAACTCAATCTAAGATTACAGAACACAGACAGACACAAAATTTAGAATTGATCCGATGTCACGTTTTATGAGAATTCTACCAAAAATTCGGAAGAACCTTCTCCATAAAATGGACATCTCTCTACTAAAAAGTAAAGCCGGTCTTGCAAGAAAAATGCACTTCAAATCACAGAATTCACACAACCGTCGGTTGGGACCTTAAACTGCATAATTGTCCAACCGAGGTCCACAATTCACCAAAAATCCAAATAATATAATAAATATATAAAAAATCAATAAATTCCATAAATATCCTTAAAATATTAAAATATTACATATTTAATACTAAAACACTAAATATACTTAATTTCACAATAATTACGTAAATATCCCGAAATAATAATATAATATTATTAAAAATCAGATTTTCCAATAATTACACATTAAATAATAATAATTCATTTTATAAATCCAAATAACTTAATTAACCCAAATATATAACAAAAAGTTATAAAAACCCATTCTATTACCAAAATAATATATAATATATTATTTGAAAATAATTTTCAAAAATTAGTATTAATTAGTTAAAAATAGTAAATAATTTGTAAAAATCATTTTAATACCTTAAATAATTATAAAACCAACTAAAATATAATATTTAGCTATAATTTTAACAAAATTACATAATTACCCTAATAATTCAAAATATACATATTAATACTAATATTACTAAAAAAATTCTATAACAATCACATAAAATCATTAAAAAAATTCTCAACATATATATTACTAATATCAACTAAAACACATTATTAAACAATAATTTCAACAAAAACTAAATTTTAACCTAATTTCCTAATATTGACATAAACTAAAAATATTTATAAAAATTACATAAAAATTATTATCTCAATACTAAAATTAATAATATCCCATAAAAACACTAAATCAACAAATTTTATAATTAAATAAATTAATTTATGAAAATTAATTAAATAATAATAAAATATTCAAAAATTCACAAAATTAAAATAAAATCCAAAAATTAAAAGAAAAATATTTTCATGAAGTCCAAGCTACCAAGATCAATATTTGTTAAAGGAGTTTGCATAAATCAACCAAAAATCAACTAAAAAAAATATAAAAGCTTAAAACCGAAAAATAAAAAAAACTCACAAACGATTAGGTTTAAGCTCAAATGGAGCTCGGAATTGTGATCACCGAAGCTCAAAGAGTTGATAGAGACCAGAAACGTGAAAAATGGTAGCCGAAAGAGGAAGGTTAGCAGGAAAAATGAAGTTACTGTCGTTGCCGTGATGCTGCGTTTCCAAGTGTTCCGACAATCGGAGGAGAGGAAGAAGAAGGCGGCAATAATGGCTGAAGGAGGTGGTCTGGCGTCAGAGCGACGAGAGGCACACCAACGATAAGGGCTCAATGTTGCAGCGAGGAAGGAAAGGGAGTGTTCTGTGATTTGCGATTTTTGTCTGGTTTTGTATGTATATATATATATATATAGACACACACACACACACACACACACACACACATACAAATTAAACTCACATAAAATAACACTTACATAATACTAATACAAATAATGTAATTTATTAAAAAAATAATAATAAAATAATAATGCACTAAATTAAATATTATTAAAACAATACTAAATAATGAGATTTAAATGTTCAAAATAATGAGTTTCAAAATAACATATTTACGTAGAAAATTTAATTAAACATAAAATAATATTAATTAATCACAAACTAATAAAATAATTAAATTTAACTTTTAAATTTTATTAACATTGTATATCTCATTTAATATTAAAATTATTTAAAAATAAGGGTTATTACACTTCTATAGCCTAAGCATGAGAGTCATACTAGGTCCATGGGTATTCATTTTAATATAGATTGGGCCTAGTGCAAGTGGGAGATTGTTAGTGATATGCACTAGGCCAATCATGTATGATCATATTTTGACTTTATCATTTTATTTAATAAAGAGGCATTTTTCATTATCATTTTGTGTTATGATAATTACTTGAATAGTCAATTCTTACTAAGGTCATCAAGTATGTGACTTGATTGTAAAACCCTTAGATTAAATATGAGTTCTATTCAAATTATCCCTAGTCATAACAATATGTTATAGCTAGTATGATGTTGATTGATGATTATGTTTTATTGATCATGAATACGAGATATTAAGTCAACTCATAGGTACTTATTTGGAAAATAATGTACTGGATTAACCTATTATAAGAATACTACATAGATAATTGTCATAAGTAATTTTCATCATAATAATATTAATTCAGTCCTTTAACCTTGAAATCATCACGGATTTCTATATAACTATTATATATTTTGACACAATCTAACATTGTCTTAACAGGATGATTAAATAGATTATTGTTGGATATGAAATGAGTTATATGAGGAATGTGAGTAATTGAGAAGGAATTTGTCCCTTATTTAATCTGAGTAAGATATCTATGGGCCCCTTGATAAGATAGACTAAGGAAAATGCATGGCCATGCTAAAGTGAATTGATAAAGAGTTATCATTCCCAGTTTACTTAGAGTCAAGAAATAATATGATTGAATTATATAAGGATGATAGAAACTATACCTTATATTCAATCGAGATATCATGTGACAAAGGGATTACAATATTTATTATAAATTATGTTATGTCGAATTATTAACTTCACATGAATTAGGTAGACATAATGTCTTGCTAGAGGCCACTTATGACTTGTAGGCCTAAATAAAGATTTAAGGCCCACTGCTAATGTCATGTGAACCTACAGGGTCACACACTTAGAACAGACCTAAAAACAAATATGGGTTTGAGAAGCCCAAATATGTTATGTGGAAATAAATAAATAGTTTATTTATTTAAGGTAAAGGTTATCTTAAATAAATAGAATATTATTTCTGATTTAATTTTAAATAAAATCAGAACAATAATAATTGAGAAATTACCTAAAAGTTATTTTGGTAAGTGAAACCCTAATTAAAAGTCTATAAATATGTTACATTCTCTAAGGTTTCACAAACTCAATCATTAGCCACCAAAATCTATTTTTCTCCTCTTTGAAAACTAAAACACAGAGTATTTTTGTTCTTGATTTGTGAGAAATCAAAAGAAGTTCTAGCATATAAAGTTTTCATTTTAATTAAGGGTTATCTGTGTGGATGCTTGTGCGGCATAGATTCTTTTAGAGACGTCTTGATCTGAACTACCAAAATCAAAAACTCGAGGTAAGATGTCACCGGAGTGAACCTCCTCTCTGCCTTCTAGAAATCTTGCCTCTTCTGAGTTTATGGTAAGAATTGAAAGTTTTAAATCAATTAATTGAATTACTTGGATTTAGGTTAGGGTTTGTGATTAAAAGATTTAATTTTCACTAACATTTTTGAATCATGAAACCCAACAGGAGTTGCCACCCAAATGAAACCTAGACACCCTATACAATAACTAGATCCCACAGAGTTTTCCAAAAGCCGTATTCAAAGAATGAGTTTAGGAACTAAGTATAGGCTTTTAGAATGCCCACCCAACCTTGCAATTCACCTTTATTTATGTTTTGTATTTTATTACCTTTAATTATTTAATTATTCATTTATTAACACGTAAATTGCAATGTTTTTCCAATCAATCTGTCACAACCCAAACTAGGAGTCATGACCGACGCTAGGGAACAATAATTCTTTCGAATCTGGAACCCGTAGCAAGACTAAGAAAATAAAATCATACAATAAATAAATAAAAGTATGACAAAATTAAAATTTTTTGAATCTTTATATAAAATAAATACTCCAAATCCTTTCATAAATAAATACACATTCGTATAGTGTTCAAATAAAAATTCTCAGAGTATTTAATATCCAAACAAAATAATACTCTTATGATATAATAACACTACTACTGTAGTTTCTAGAATACAAATCAGAGTTCAGAATGTACATTTACATAAAATAGCCAAGACTGAAGAACACCGGCGAGGAACTCTACTACTAAGGTCTGATGATATAAGATCTCATAAAAAAAAATAATTGAGGGGGGTCAGACCTCACTGAGTGAATTATTATACTATATATACATGCAATCTAAAACATAACACTCAGTCATTCTTATATATATATGTATATACACACATTTCACACGAATGCCAAACTCTACTTTTATAAACATACTAAATGTACAAAACGTTTAGTTTAATTCATGAAGGATCCATAGAACCCTAATAATAGCAATAGGCTCACTTGACTCCAAATAAAACACTCAATCAACCCCATTATCACTCTAAGCCATACAGGCTCACTTGACTCCAAATAAAATACTTATTCCAAATTGGATAGCAGACTGGCCTCAAGACACTAAGTCAACCGAGCTCCAGCAGTCTGGTTGTCAGTGTGATTGGCCCCGTAATCACACTATCTAACATACCATTAATCTCAGTCAAATCAATCTAATCAATTATAATCACCCAAAATTAATTCTCACTCAACCCTTATCTATCACACCGGTACGTATACGGTCCTAGTGC
Source organism: Mallotus nudiflorus (assembly GCA_947683625.1). NCBI lineage: Eukaryota > Viridiplantae > Streptophyta > Magnoliopsida > Malpighiales > Euphorbiaceae > Mallotus > Mallotus nudiflorus. The sequence continues at coordinate 4,621,796 of CANTUR010000156.1, read as the reverse complement.
TGCCCACTAGGAAGCACGTTCTATTGATATCCTTCACTTAAAATAAATCATTCATTCTGAAAATAATTAATGTGGAACAATATTCATAACAGTAAAAATCAACCATATATATATCAAATAAATATGAAATATACTAAAGGTAAACCATTAATATAGTTTAAAAACAATTAAGTGTGCATCGATAATATAACATGTATTTACTTAAAAATATACCTAAATATACAAAAGATATACCCTAAGTACACAAATCATTTAATAAAAAATTTATGTATAAATATTTATTTAAATATGTTTTTAGGTTTAACATATATTCACATTCTACCAAAAATAACCTAATTTTCTAGCATGCATATATCACAATTAAACCCTAAGTATACCACTAATGTTTTAGGTTTCAATTAATAATAAAACATGCATTTATTTGGGAAATATACCAAAAATAAACTTAAAAACAATTTAAGTATAGGTTCATAATATAGCATGCAATAATTTAAGAATAAACCTAAAATATACTAAAACTATACCTAAAGTATACTAATCATTTAATAAATAATTATGATTAAGTGTACATTTAAAACATGTATATATTACTAAAATGTATTAAACATAAACCTAATTGTTTAATGTACATTTATCAAAATAACATGCATATATACAAAAATACAACCTTGGATATACCAAAAATATTATAATTTAAATCACTTAAAAAAAACATATAATGAAAATGAAAAACCCTAAATGATGCATCTTATATGCAACACACATATATATAGTATAATAACTCACATGTTAGTGCCCCACGAGACAAACTCGACGGGCCTGATCCGTTAGGCCTCAGTCTCGGTACAGCTAGAAAAATAAAACAATAATAACCGTCAGAATAAACTTTAACTCTATACTTATAGGATTACTATAGACAGATTCAATCAAGAATTCGGAATTAGACTCGGACTGGTTCTCACGTTTTATGAGAAATCTACCAAAATTTCGACAGAGTCTCCTCTATAAAATGGACATCTCTCTACTCAAAGAGTAGAGTCGGTCCTGCAAAGAAACACACTTTAGAAATACACAACCACAACCCCTCGGTCGGACTCCCAAACTACAATTCTCCTTACCGAGGCTCACAATTTACAAGATATACACATAACACATTTAAATGCCAAAAATACCCTTGAATAATCCAAATATAGCAAATCAAATATTTAAAACACTGAAAATAATTATTTCACCGATAAATATAATAAAACCTTACTTTTAATAAAATATTATTAAAATTGATAATTCTTTATAAATTCATAAATATTGATCATAATACATTTTAAAACTCCAAATTGCACAATTAACCCTAAAACATATTAAAAACTGATAAAAACTCATTTATTTAAAAAAATAGTACATTATATATAATTTAAAAATAATTTACGAAAAATAGTTTTAATTAGTTAAAAATACTAAATAATTTATAGAAATCATGTTTATACCTCAAGTAACTATTATCACCAATTTAATTATATTTTTAGCCAATTTAGTGCCAAATTACCAAAATACCCCTAGTTATATATAAATTCACATAATTACTCAAAAATTCATTAAAAATAGTATAATTACTCAAAAATTAATTTCTCAACATATAATTCGATAATATCAACAAATATACTCAATTAACCAATTAATTCCCATAAAATATATAATTAACCTAATTTTCTAAAAATCACATAAACTAAATAAATTCATAATAATTATATAAAAATCATAAAAATTACAAATAAATTTCTAAAATTCATTTTAACACCTATAAACACCATAAATCACAATTTCATAATTTCATTAATTAATTCTCGAAAATTAGAAAATATTAATAAAATAATAAAAATTCACAAAAATCAAAATAATTCCCAAAAGATCCACAAAAATTACCATATGTAGATTGAGCTACTAGGATCAATCTTTGTGAAGGAAGTTTACTTGAATCATCAAATTGGAGCTCAAAAAAATTCAAGAACACAAATCGGCCGAAAATGAAAATTCAAAACCTAGGAAAATATAAACCAAATTAAGTGAAATAAAGCTTGAAAATGCACTCACCGGAGCTCAAGGAGAAGATAAGAGACTAGTGGCCTTCAAAATGGTGGCCAAAAAATGCTTGATCGGTGATGAGTGTGAGTTTCAGCTTCCATGGTTTTTCACGATCAAAACTCGCCGGAAAAGGGAAGAGAGGGTGGCAGAATGGGCTGGAGAGGGTGGTGGTTGGATGGGAGGCACTCTACCGATGATGGTGGAGCTTGGCAGTGATGGTGATGGTGAAGGAATGCGTCGGGGAAGAAGGTTGAAGACGATGGCACAAATCGTAATTTTCACAAACTTATTTTTTGTATATATATATAGGTAACTTTAACTTTAAATTATTGTAATATATATTATTAAATTCAAAATATTTGTACACCACACATATATATAAAAATCAACCTAATATATATATATATATATATATATATATATAATACACATTAATTTATCAAAACTATATAATATAGGTTTAAATAAATAAAAAAAATAAACCCTAATTTATTAAATATGTGTATATATATGCATGTATATGTATATATATTAATACGACAAATTAAAATCATGCATGGACTCGTGCAATTTCATAAAACCGTCTAAAATAATTATTATTTATTTATTTACGTTTTAATTTCCTCGAAAATAAAACTCTCAGGAAAATTTTACGTAAAGAACTTAAAAATAATTAAATGACTTTAATAAATAATAAACTAATTAAATAGTCAAAATATATATATGAAAATTATTAACATTGCATATCCCGATGCAGTTTAAAATTATTTTAAAACTCGAAATATTACAGTTTTCCCCCGTTACAAGAATTCATCCCCGAATTCCAAAAAAAGAATAAATACAAGTTAAGAAGGGAAGAGACATGGGTAAGAAGCTCGTATCTCAACTTCAATCTCCCAAGTAAGCTCTTTCACGCTGTTGCTTCACCACATCATCCTGATCATCTGAATCTGGTTCAAACATAACTATCGAGCTTGATAATTTACAATCACAACTGATTCCTTCTTGAACTTCAGATCTTTATTTAGTTCTACATTGTCCGATTGTAACATGTGCGAAGTGTCCAAAATACACTCTCTCAAAATTGAGACGAAGCCAAACAATATGCAATCTTACCAAGTCTCATCACACCATTTTTCGAAGACATCTTCAGAATTACAGTCTTCAATCTGAAACTCCATATCTCTATGTCTAGGATCCACATCACTCTTCTGATCACAACAATTTTCTCCACTGTATTTTGAACCATCTTATATTAGTTAAGATTTCTTTCCATAAAAGCCTCATGTGCGTCTTTCCAATACTGATATGGTAGCTGTTATTATAAGCAAATTCTATAAGTAGCATATAATCAACCTAGCTACCTCCCAAATCCAAAACACACATCTTCAACATATCATTTAGTGTCTAGATCGTCCTCTTAGACTATCATCTTTCTGAGGATGAAAAGCAGTATTGAAATCTAACCAGGTTGCCTATCGCTTTTAACAACTTCTGCCAATAACGAGAGGTAAACACGGATCCTCTATCTGACACAATAAACATAGGTACTCCATGAAGGCACACAATATGCTTCATATATAGCTTTGCCAATCTAACTACAGAATAGGTGGCTTCCACTGGCCAAAAATTAGTTGACTTGGTCAATTTGTCTACAGTCACCTAGACAGAATTATATTCACCCTTTGAATGAGGTAACCAACCACATAAATCATAGGCAATTTTCTCTCATTTCCACCCAAAGTTCAAAGACATCAAAACTTCCTAGAAGACTTCTAATGTTCAACTTTCACCAGCTGGCTAATTAAACACTTAGAAATACAATTAGTCACATCCTTCTTCAATCCAACCCACTACACTGATCTTGAATACTGTGATACTTCTTGGTAACATCTGGATGTATACTACAAGTTCATTTCGCAGCTTATATAGAATCTCTTTCTTAGATTACAACGTTAACCTTATCCAATTAACTTGTGCATCTTTTATCAGTAGATCATTCTATGGTGAAATGCCATGATGACATGCTATGATGAATGTAATGATGAAATGGTATAATGAAATGTTATGATGAAATGTTGGAATGAAATATCGTGATGAAATGTTATAATGAGATGCTATGATGATATGATGAAATGCTATAATGATATCAGGTTTTATCCTCTAAAGTTCATATAACCTTTAGATCAATGATCTTCTTTAGCACTTTGAAACTGTTCTAGCAAACATCTGTTCATATAAACTTCACATTCTTCTGAGTTATGCAGGTCATAGGAACTTCAATTCTAAAGAATTCTATTCAAATTTCCTATGATACCCAGTTAAACCCAGAAAATTATAGATCTCAATAGATTTAGTCAGTTTGGGCCACTCAGATACTGCTTCGATCTTTTATGGATCAACCTGAATATTATCTTTAAATGCCACACTTCCAAGAAAAATAACACTGTCCACCCAATAATCACACTTCCTGAATTCAGCATAAAGCTGACATTCTCTTAGTGTTTGTAGTATAGTCCTCAAGTGATATACATGCCCTTTCATTCACTTTGAATACACTAGTATATCATTAATGAAGGCTACTACAAACTGATCCACAACTAATGATAACCCAACTTTAAATCAATCTTAGAAAAGAACTGTGCACCCTGTAGCTTACCAGACAGGTCATTTATCCTCGGAAGAGGATATTTGTTCTTCACTTTCACCTTATTCAGCTCTCTACAATCAATGCACAGTCTCAGGGTACCATCCTTCTTCTTTACAACAGGACTAGTGCACCCCAAGGAGAAACACTAGGTTTGACAAAACCCTAGTCATACAGATCTTGAAATTGCTCCTACAGCTCTACAAAAGTCATTCTGTAGGGCTACATTGAAATAGGAGTTATATCCGGAACGACATCGATACAAAATTCAATCTCTATGAGGTGGTAAACTTGGCAACTCATCAGGAAACATCAGAAAACTCATAGACAATTAAAACATCTGGGAGAGATAACTTCTCCACTGAAGCATACTTGACTAGAGCCAGATATTCCTGACAACCCTTTCACATCTCATCAAGATCAATTACACCCAAAACACTGAATTCACGATAACTCTCTGAATCTCAATTCTTAGTTCAAATGCCCATATATTAAACTTAGTCTTGTAACACACAATTCTACCAGTCTTCTCTTACTCTGAGCAATAACAACCACAGTTAATTATCTCTCATTGAAAATGGATGGAAGCATCTTAGAAATCCCTCCTTAACTCAAATTATGTGTTGCAGTTAGAACTGACAGTTTCACCATCAAGAGTATAAGAGTGTTTCATCTTCATTAGACATTTTTACAATTCCTTCGTTAAGGCATATACAAACAATTGTAAAACTTGGCTAAATGCTATCAAGCTCTTATTAATCTCGGCTATCCTAGCCACAATTACTGCAAGTTCAAATTCAAAAGGAATGCTTGCACTGCTTACAATGACTACCTTAACCCTTAAGTTACAGTTGCCTCTAACCTACCCCTATACTAGATAGGTGTAGTAGGGCTAAAACTATAACCACAACTTGAACTTGAAAAGACTGATTACCAATATTGTCTTGACAAAAGAAATAATTCACATTCAACACACTGAAAAGATATGGAAACTCAACAAGATTCAGAATGTGGAATATACGCAGAATTGACATATCTCAAGTTCTTAACTGAAAAAGAAATTATATTTACTATACGATCGAAGGTATTGACACTGCATCCTGCGAAAATCTTATTGTAGAAGCAACTTCATCACAATGCTAAGCCACCAGCTCTTCATTCATTTTTTCCCACTGTGAACAATGATCATTAGGCCTTCTAAGTCCATCCCTACCCCTATGCCTAACAAGCTGCACAAGGGGTAGAACCTCATGCTCAGAAGATCAACTATCATCAATCTCATCGATCGATGGAGCGACTCACGCTCGAGGCAATCAGTAAGGAGCAAAAATAAATAAATAGTTCAAATAATCACAAACATCAACAGACACCCTAACGGTTACGTAGAATTCCTAATGCAAGGAAGACTTTTCAAAGACATGAACCTAATTTAACTACAGTAGTTCCAAAGAATTCATGACTCGACAACCTAGGTCCATATCTCTAAACCTAGGCTCTGATACCAACTTTATCACGAACCAAACTAGGAGTCATGACTAATGTTAGGGAACGGGAATTCTTTCGAATCCGGAACCCGTAGCAAGCCTAAGAAAATAAAATCATACAATAAATAAATAAAAGTACAATAGAATTAAAATTTTTTGAATCTTTATATAAAATAAATACTCCAAATCCTTTTATAAATAAATACACATTCATATAGTGTTCAAATACAAATTCTCAGAGTATTTACTATCCAAACAAAATAATATTCTTCCGATACAATAACACTACTACTGCAGTTTCTAGAATACAAATTAGAGTTCAGAATGTAAATTTACATAAAATAGCCAGGACTGAAGAACACCGATGAGGAACTCTACTACTAAGGTCTGACGATACAGGATCTCCTGAAAAAAAAATTGAGGGGGGTCAGACCTCACTGAGTGAATTATTATACTATATATACATGCAATCTAAAACATAACACTCAGGCATTCTTATATATATATGTATATACACACATTTCACACGAATGTCAAACTCTTCTTTTCTAAATATACTAAATGTACAAAACGTTTAGTTTAATTCATGAAGGATCCATAGAACCCTACTAATAGAAACCTCAATCAACCCCATTATCACTCTAGCCATACAGGCTCACTTGACTCCAAATAGAACACTTATTCCAAATTGGACAGCAGACTGGCCCCGAGACACTAAGTCGATCGAGCTCCAACAGTCTATCTATCAGTGTGATTGGCCCCGCAATCACACTATCTAACATACCATTAATCTCAGTCAAATCAATCTAATCAATTATAATCACCCAAAATTAATTGTCACACAACCCTTATCTATCACACCGGTACGTACATGGTCCTAGTATTGCCCACTAGGAAGCATGTTCTATTGATATCCTTCACTTAAAATAAATCATTCATTCTGAAAATAATTAATGTGAAACAATATTCATAATAGTAAAAATCAACCATATATATATATATACCAAAAATATACCTAAAATATATCCAGTATAATTTGGGTATATATATATATATATATATATATATATATCAAATAAATATGAAATATACTAAAGGTAAACCATTAATATAGTTTAAAAATAATTAAGTGTGCATCAATAATATAACATGTATTTACTTAAAAATATACCTAGATATACAAAAGATATACCCTAAGTACACAAATCATTTAATAAAACATTTATGTATAAATATTTATTTAAATATGTGTTTAGGTTTAACATATATTCATATTCTACCAAAAATAACCTAATTTTCTAGCATGCATATATCACAATTAAACCTTAAGTATACCACTAATGTGTTAGGTTTCAATTAATAATAAAACATGCATTTATTTGGGAAATATATCAAAAATATACCAAAAATAAACTTAAAAACAATTTAAGTATAGGTTCATAATATAGCATGCAATTATTTAAGAATAAACCTAAAATATACTGAAACTATTCCTAAAGTATACTAATCATTTAATAAATAATTATGACTAAGTGTACATTTAAAACATGTATATATTACTAAAATGTATTAAACATAAACCTAATTGTTTAATGTACATATATTAAAATAACATGCATAATTATTTCACGTGAATATATATAAAAATACAACCCTAGATATACCAAAAATATTATAATTTAAATCACCTAAGAAAAACATATACTGAAAATGAAAAACCCTAAATGATGCATCCTATATGCAACGCATAAATATATAGTAAAATAACTCACATGTTAGCGCTCCACGAGACAAACTCGGTAGGCCTGATACGTTAGGCCTCAGTCTCGGCACAGTTAGAAAAATAAAATAATAATAATCGTCTGAATAAACTTCTAACTCTATACTTCTAGGATTACTATAGACAGATTCAATCAAGAATTCAAAATTAGACTCGGACCAATTGTCACATTTTATGAGAAATCTATTAAAATTTCAGCAAAGTCTCCTCTGTAAAACGGACATCTCTCTACTCAAAGAGTAGAGTCGGTCCTATAAAGAAACACACTTCAAAAATACACAACCACAACCCCTCGATTGGACTCCCAAACTACAATTATCCTAACCGAGGCTCACAATTTACGAGATATACACAGAACACATTTAAATGCTAGAAATACCAAAAATACCCTTGAATAATCCAAATATAGCAAATCAGATATTTAAGACATTGAAAATAATTATTTCACCGATAAATACATTAAAACCATAATTTTAATAAAATATTATTAAAATCAACAATTCTTTATAAATTCATAAATATTGACGAGAATACATTTTAAAACTCCAAATTGCACAATTAACCCTAAAACATATTAAAAACTGATAAAAACTCATTTATTTAAAAAAATAGTATATTATATATAATTTAAAAATAATTTACGAAAAATAGTTTTAATTAGTTAAAAATACTAAATAATTTGTAGAAATCATTTTTATACATCAAATAACTATTAACACCAATTTAATTATATTTTTAGCCAATTTAGTGCCAAATTACCAAAATACCCTTAGTTATATATAAATTCACATAATTACTCAAAAATTCATTAAAAATAGTATAATTACTCAAAAATTAATTTCTCAACATATAATTCAATAATATCAACAAATATACTCACTTAACCAATTAATTCCCATAAAATATATAATTAACCTAATTTTCTAAAAATCACATAAATTAAATAAATTCATAAAAATTATATAAAAAACATAAAAATTACAAATAAATTTCTAAAATTCATTTTAACACCTATAAACACCATAAATCACAATTTCATAATTAAATTAATTAATTCTCAAAAATTAGAAAATAGTAATAAAATAATAAAAAATTCACAAAAATCAAAATAATTCCCAAAAATTCCACAAAAATTACAACATGTAGACTGAGCTACTAGGATCAATCTTTGTGAAGGAAGTTTTCTTGAATCATCAAAATTGGAGCTCAAAAAAATTCAAGAACACAAATAGGCCGAAAATAAAAATTCAAAACCGAGGGAAATCTAGACCAAATTAAGTGAAACAAAGCTTGGAAATGCACTCACCGGAGCTCAAGGAGAAGATAGAGACCAGTGGCGTTCAAAATGGTGGCCGAAAAATGCTTGATTGGTGATGAGTGTGAGTTTCGGCTTCCATGATTTTTCATGGCCAAAACTCACATGAAAAGGGAAGAGAGGGTGGCGGAATGGGCTGGAGAGGGTGGTGGTTGGATGGGAGGCACTCCACCGATGATGGTGGAGCTTGGCAGCGGTGGTGATGGTGAAGGAATGCGTCAAGGAAGAAGGTTAAAGATGATGGCACAAATCGTAATTTTCACAAACTTCTATTATATATATATATATATATATATATATATATTACACATTAATTTATCAAAACTATATAATATAGGTTTAAATAAAAAAAAACCCTAATTTATTAAATATGTGTATATATATGCATGTATATGTATATATATCAATACGACAAATTAAAATCATGTATGGACTCATGCAATTTCATAAAACCATCTAAAATAATTATTAGTTATTTATTTACGTTTTAATTTCCCCGAAAATAAAACTCGTGGGAAAATTTTACGTAAAGAACTTAAAAATAATTAAAAAGACTTTAATAAATAATAAACTAATTAAATAGTCAAAAATATATATGTGAAAATTACTAACACAGCGTATTCCGATATAGTTTAAAATTATTTAAAAACCCGGGATATTACACAATCACCACATATTACACTTTTTAATCCGAATTTGTAATTAATCCATTTTTACACTTATAACCCAATATTCATCATAAAAAAATAATTTATAAAAATACATTTAGATAAAAAGGGGAGAGGGATTAAGGATTATAGACCATTATGCAAATAAAGGTAAAATAAATCAAAAATAAATTAGTCATTAAATGAGTAAATCCTCGACTAATTAGGAAGATTAAGCCTTAATGATAAGAATCATCCTAAAATTCCTACAAATGACAAAATATTAACTTCTGCAAATATATAAAAATAATCCTATAAAAGAACGCTATGAAGTTGGTTTTTTATGGAAAATAAAAACATAAAATAGGTGAAAATTAATAAATAGATACTTGATCACCTAAACATCATGATAATCACATGCAAGCATTGAGACACAACATAAATAAAAAACCTAAAAGATACAAACTACATAAAATTAACATGAAGTACTAAAGCTAACTCTGTTGGGTTTCGAGATTCCATACGCAGCAGAAAAATATAATTTGAATCACAAACCTGAACTCGGATCCAAGTAATTTGATTAATTAATTAAATCTAGGGTTTTCATTTTCTTACTATAGACGCAGAAGAGGCAAGAAATCTAGAAGGAAGAGAGGAGGTTCACTCTGATGACACCCTACCTTGAGCTTTTAATTTAACAATTCAGATTTGAGACGTCTCTAAAAGAATCTGTCCTCCACAAGTGTCCACATAAATAACCCTTGATTTTGAAAATGAATATTTATGTGCTAGCACCTTCTCTTGGTTTCTCACAAATCAAGAATTAAAAAGAACTCTATGTTTTATTTTCTAAAAGAGAGAAAATGAATTTGGTGGCAAAATAATGAGAGTGTATAAAACCATAGAGAATATAACATATTTATAGACATTTAAATTAGGGTTTCACTTACCAAACAACCTTTTAGTAATTTCTCACTTATACTTATTCTGATTTTATTTAAAATTAAATCAGAAATAATATTCTATTTATTTAAGATAACCTTTACCTTAAATAAATAAATATTTTATTTATTTATTTCCACAGAGCTTATTTAGGCTTGTTAAACCCATATTCATTTTGGGCTTATTCGAAGTGTGTGACCCTATAGGTTCACATGATGTTGGCAGTGGGCCTTAAAATCTCTATTTAGGCCTATAAGTCATAAGTGGCCTCTAGTAAGACATTATGACTACCCAAGTCATGTAAAGTCAATAATCTGACATAACGTAATATACAGTGAATATTCTAGTACCTTTGTCACATGATATCTTAATTGAATATAAGGCATAGATTATGTCATCCTTATAGAATTCAATCATATAATTTCTTGATTCCAAGTAGATTGAGAATGATAACTTTTATCAATTTAATTTAGCATGGCCATGCTTTTTCCTCAATCTATCTTATCAAGGGGCCCATAGATATCTTACTCAGATTAAATGAGGGACAAATTCCTTCTCAATCACTCACATTTCTCATTTAACTCATTTTATATCCAACAGTAACCTATTTTATCATCCGATTAAAGATAATGTAAGATTATGTCAAAATATAAAATATTTATATAGAAATCCATGGTGATTTCAAGGTCAGAGGACTAAGTTAATATTACTATAATGAGAATTACTTATGATAATTATCTATGTAGTATTCTCATGATAGGTCAATCCAACACTTTATTTCCCCAATAAGTACCCATGAATTGACTTAATATCTCATATTCATGATTAGTAAAACATAATCATCAATCAATACCATACTAGCCATCATACATTGTTATGACTAGGGATAATTTAACTAGAACTTATATTTAATCTAAGGGTTTTACTATCAAGTCATATACTTGATGACCTTAGTAAGAATTGACTATTCAAGTAATTATCATAGCATAAAATGATAATAAAAAATGCTCTTTATTAAATAAAATGATAAAGTCAAAACATGGTCATACATGATTGACCTAGTGTATATCACTAACAGACTCAAGCATAACTCTATTGGTACGGTGATGCCTCTTTAAAGAGGTGTCACCTCTAAGTATAGAGGTGATATCGAGTCACCTCATCACGAAGGGGCGCCATCTCTTTAAAGAGATGATGCCTCTTTGATAGAAGCTACAGTAAGTTACACTACTTTAAATCCAAAGAAAATCCAAACTAAGTGCAAATAACATTCAATATTCAACAAAACTTAGTTATTTAAAGGATAATGCCACGAGTATAATTTCAAGTAAACAATGAAACTAAAAAATGAGCAAGAAAATAAAGAAAGATAGCTTTATACAAAAATAAGAACTTAAATGCTTAAAATTAAGGTTCTTACTAGTTTGAACACATTTGAAGCTCTTAACTTGGCCCTTAGAGATGAGTTTTGATCTTAAGTCTACCTTGAATGCAAGAAACCATATTCTTCTTGTTCTTTCAAGAATTAACTTTCAAGCCTCTTCCCTTTCTTTCTTTTTTTCCTTTTTCAGTAGTTTTTCTTCTTAATGTTGTTAATGGTTGCTAAAAAAAACCTTTTCTTTGATTTCCCCTCACTCTCTTTTAACTAGTTATCCTCATTCCCAAGACACCCCCTCTCTCTTCCTCCATAATGTGCATACTTTTATAGCTCACCTTTTGCCTTTAAAGTTTCAATTTTATATCATAAGCTCTTATTAGTAGCAGGTGGGCCCCTCCAACTTGCTTGTCACCATCATCTTTTGATCTCTGTTCTGTGCAAGTGGTCTGGCATAGAGGTGGCGCCTCTTCAGCCTTGATTTTAGCTTTGGGCCAAAGGGCTTGGGGTATAGTTAGGTTTGGTCTTATAGGCTCTTAACTCCAACTTGTAGAAGATTTAGGCCTTTCTTGTATTCAAGATTTACATTATCTCATCATTGGGCTTTATTGCGGGCCTACCAAACTGAGGGTGTCCATACTTATATTACAGGACTTAAAGGGGTAAATATACTAAGGCCAAAACAACCACCTCCACACATTACCAAAGTAACCTCCTTCACACATTCTATTTCCACGTAATGCCATTATTCACTAAACATTTATTTGTGGTGTTGTCAAGCTGATAAAAAAGTTATAGAAATTTGGGTTTTAGGCAAAAAGGCTTGTTGGGCTAAAACAAGTTTATAATCCAACACATCTCCACCACCATAACAACAACCTCTACCATGACCACCATTGCCACCACTACAATCTCCCCTACCTCCCCCACCACCTCAACCTCCACTATCTATGAAATTAATTAAATATGCATGGTTTAAATTTTTCTATAAAATAAATAAATTTAAGATTAAAAATTATCATATGAATTACAATAATTATTATTATGTTTAAAATTTTATTATAATAAATTTCATAAAAAAATTATGAGAATATGAAAAAATTACAAAATGAAAAATAACAAACTAGAAAATAAGGAAAAGAAAAAAAAACAAAAAATATTTTACAAAACTAAACAGCGCGTAGTTTTCCTCAATAACTAAATAGATGCTAATTTCTATTTAATGAAATGTAAACAAGTTATACGACTTATAAAAAGCAATCATTTGAGCTAAAAGGATCATCATATAGTCTTGTAAATTTGTTTTTATGTACATTTTGTGTTGTTTTTTTTACTTTAAAAACAATTAATCTATAGAGAATTTGGCAAATGGGTTTCATTTTTATCCAACAGAAGAAGAGCTTATCTCATTTTATCTTCATCAAAAGCTAAATGATGCGAAAAGAGGCGACCTGAATACAACTGTTAATCATGTTATATCTATTCTTGATATTTATAAGTTCAATCCATCTTAACTACCACATAAAAACCTTCTGCTTAATTAACTTTGCTCCTTTTAATTAAATGAGTTTATTATTCTCATACCATTTTTTTAATGGTTGCAATTCTTGAATCTGTGTTTATTTTTAAGGTTATAACGTTGATTGTTAGTATAATTATTAGTACAATTACTTATAAGCGTAGATCTTATAAGGGAATTAAAGCTCTTTTAGGATATATTTTTGCATACATGAGACTTTAACTAGAGACTTAAATGCAAACTTATTGTAGTTTGAATCAATATATTGATTGTAACATAATAATTTTTTTTCTCTTTGGCTATTTAAAATTATTAGGAGAATTGTGTCGAGGAGGTCCTGAACAATGGTTCTTCTTCATCCCTAGACAACAAAGTGAAGCCAATTGAGAGAGGCCAACGAGACTTAACTACTACAGGATACCAAAAATCCACCAGCTCACCTAGTTATGTTTACTCTTCCCATAATTGTTGTATTAGCATGAAACAAACCATGGTGTTCTATTATTATAGAGTGCTACATGGACAAAAAACTAAATGGAAAATGAATGAATATAAAGCTATACAATTAGTACATGAAGAAGCATCCTCTTTAGATGCTGCACATCTAACTCCAAGGGTGCAATTTCACTCTTTATACTAAATTTTATCATTTTATAGTCATCATCTTCTTCATTGGGGTTTAATTAAACATAATTTATACCATTTTATGGATGCATGCATGAATTTTTTATTCATATATATATAAAGGTATTCTCGATCGGTTCATGCGTAAATCAAAACTCTATTTGTCAAAACCCTTATCTCAGTCTTTTTAAATGCTAGATTTTCTAGAAAAAATTAGTAGATGGGTGTTTGATTATTTTTGAATCAAGTTCATATATATCTCATTTCATAAAGTAGCTGTTATGGTCTATGTATAACAATTAATTTCTTTTTTTTAATATTGTAATACTGAGCAGCTAAGGCAAGAATTTAGTTTGTGTCATTTGTATAAGATCAAATCCAAATTCATGCAAAAATTTGATAAAAGTTATGTTAGTTATGCAAGTGTTTTTCTTATATTCAGTAGGCTGCTTGACGTAGTAGAAGCCTAGGAAATTAGATAAATACTACTCGATGTTGAATCGTGCATGATTACCGTCTAATAATCTTCTAAAATATGTTGATTTGTGCACAAATACCAGTAAATGGGCATCAATAATCATGATTCACATAAAGGAATACTGAATATTGGAAAAAATATAAATTTGATTTATTAATTCAATAAAAGTCATCCTTAAACAACCCCAAAGAGATAAATAAATAGAGTTTAGGGAAAAACCCTAAAAACAAAAAAAGGAAGAAAAGACTAAAAAATCCCAAAAAGGAACATAAACTTTTAAGCCAAATTTAAGGGCCTAAACAAAGGAATTTGGGCCCGAAGATGGGTTGCTACAAACAAAGTGTGTAGCACCCATTATAAGGCTCTGAGTCAACTTCAATTTAATATATTATGGGCCCGTGGTTCAATCGGGGTCACCACGACCATCCATTTGAAACCCAAGTGCACATGCCCACTTTGTCAAATCCATCCATAAATGACAATGCAACCTCATCCACATCATTCCCCCCTAGGTGATAGAAAATTGGCCTCAAATTTAACACATCATCAGAAGAAGAAGAATCGCCAGTAAAGGGAATTAGATGTTTAACATTAAATACATATGTTTTGCGAATATGGCTAGGTAGCTTCAAATGATAAGCATTGGAATTGATCTTCTCCACCACTTCAACTGGACCAATCTTCCTAGCATATAGCTTATTGTACTCCCCTACTGGGAATTGATCTTTTATCAAGACTACCCATATAAAATCACCCACCACGAGCTCCAAGGTCTACGTTTCTTATGTGCAATCTGTTTATACTTAGAGTTAGTAGCATATAGATTATCAAAGACTGTTTTATGTATATCATGCAAGCTCTAAACAAAATATGTTGCTTTCCAATGTACTTTAGTCTTATTAGGCAAGGCCATTAAGTCAAAAGGACCGCTTGGTTAAATGGAATAAATAACCTAAAAAGGACGGAATCCTATGCTGCGATTAATAGTGTGGTTGTGAGCAAATTCTACCTAATATAGCTTCTAATCCCAACCTTTCACATAGTCCTCCACTAGATAACATAGTAGGTTGCCTAATGACCTATTCACCACTTCAGTTTGCCCATCTATTTGAGGGTGATAGGCACTGCTAAAATTCAGTTGGGTATTGATCATCTTCCAAAGGTTACGCCATAAATGACTGAGGAAATGGGTATCTCTATCAAAGACAATGGATGTAGGTAATCCGTGTAGATGATACACATCCTAAAAGAATAGTTGTGCCACATTTACTACGTATGTAGTTTCTTGCAAGCAATAAAATGAACCATCTTAGAAAATCTATCAACAACAACAAAGATGGAATCATTAACTCGCTATGTTCACGACAATTCCAATATAAAGTCCATGCTAATATCAACCCAATGTTAAGAAGGGACTGGTAAAGGCATATAGAGCCCTGCATTTTTGGTTGTCCCTTTAAAGATTTGACAGATTTTGCACCTCTACACATACTTCTCAACTTTTTTGCAAACTAAAGGCTAAAAGTAGGAGGCCTAGATCAATTTCAAAGTTCTATCTCTGTCAATGTGCCCCTCTCTATGCAACTCCCTTATGATCTACAAGTGAAGGCTACAGTCGGGGATACACAGTTGATTACCCTTAAATAAAAATCCATCCTATAATAAAAACTTTGTCTTCCTCCCAGCCTCCATATCTTGTATCACTACAGAAAAATAAGGGTCAGATGCAAGCATATCATGAAAAGAATCAAACCCAGGCACCTAAACTCTCACGGCCCCCAATAAATAATTTCTATGACTCAAAGCATCAGCAACTCGATTAATGACCCCAGACTTATATTTTACCACATAAGTGAACTACTCTAAATAGGCCACCCATCTTGCATGGCGCAGTGAAATCTTATCCTGCCGGTGTAGGTGCCTCAAAGAATCATGATCTATATACAAAACAAACTCCCTATAAAACAGATAATAATGCTAATGCCTCACTGCTTGCACAACTGCATAAAACTCAATATCATAAGTGTTGTAATTAAGTTTTAAACCAGATAATTTATCACTAAAGAAAGCCACAGGCCTGCCATTCTAATTCAAGACTACCCTAATGCCTACCTTAGAAGAATCTATATGTAACTCAAAAGGTTGAGAAAAGTCTGGTAGCACCAAGATTGGTGCGGTTGTAAGGCATTCTTTAATCAAATCAAATGTTGTCTCTGCCTCATCTATCTATTCAAGCATACTACCTTTCATGCAATATGTGATTGGTGCCATTATGGTGCTGAAATTAGCAATGAACCATCTATAAAAGGATCCAGGTCATAGAAACTCTACACTTCTATCAAGGTCATTGGTCTAGGCCACTATTTTATTGCTACCACCTTTGTTACATCCACCTCCAAACTAGCTCCTGAAACCATATACCCGGGTCATAAAAACACATTCCTTCATTGTAGCATAGAATTTCTCCCTGCGCAACACATTGAAAACCTCTCTAATATGCTGCATGTGCTCATTAAGGTTAACGCTAAATATCAGGATATTATCAAAGTACACCACAACAAATCTGCTAATAAAAGTCCACAACAACTTATTCATGACACACATAAAAGTACTAGGAGCATTAGACAAACCAAATGGCATTACAAGCCATTCATTCAACCCCTCCCTAGTCTTAAATGTTGTTTTCCATTTATCCCCAAGTCTCATATGAATTTGATAATAGCCACTTTTCAAATCAAGCTTAGTGAAAATAGTAACACCACTAATCTGATCAAGCAAATCATCTAAGTGAGGAATAGGAAATCTTTACCTTATACTAATTTTATTGATGGCTCTACTCGACACACATATGCCATGAGTAGTCTTTTTTGGGTGTCAAGAGGGCAGGTACCGCACAAGGACTCATGCTCTCTCTAATATGGCCTTTGACTAGCAACTCTTCCACTTGTTGATGCAATTCCTCATGCTCATTAGGACTTATCCAATAATGCGGTATGTTAGGCAAGGATGCTCCAGGTACCAAATCAATATGGTGTTGAATGTCACGTAAAGGTGGCAATCCTTCTAGTAACTCCTCAGGAAATAGATCACTAAATTTTGTAATAAGTGGAGCGACAACCTTTAGAACATGGGCTGAGTCGGTCACTTCTTTCCCTACCAGCATATACCCTATGTCCAACTCTTGCAACTCCTCATCAAATTGGGCCAAAGACAATAGTGTATTGACTCTAACTCTAACACCTTTTTCTTAGGCTTCTCAAACACCTGTCTACTAGGTAGTAATACAATTTTGACCCCCTCAAACATAAAACTATATATGTTAGTTCACCCATTATGAGTAATATCCCTATCATACTGCCAAGGCCTTTCTAAAAGCAAATGGAATGCATCCATGGCAACAACATCACAACAAACAGTATCTTTATATTTCAGACTAATTGAAAATGGAATCAAGGCACACATAGACACTGAAACTTCATCGCCTTTTTTAATCCAAGCTAGCTTGTAGGGCTTAGGATGTTTCTTGGTCTAAATTTTTAATTTTTTGGATAGCCTCATTAGACACAATATTTTCACAACTTCCCCTATCAATCATAAAATGGCATACCTTATTCTGGATGGTACAAGTAGATTGAAATATGTTGCTCCGCAGCCACTCATTCTCGTTTGTAGCCCTTGGAGTTAGACAGAATCGCCTAACCACTAGTGACAGACCAATATCTCCTTCTAGTTGCACTTCGTTAGTTCCTTTATCATCATATACTGTTGCACCTTTAATCTTGACTACATCCTCATCATAGTTATCTATTTCATTGAACAAGACCTTTTTTGTAGCAGTCTTTTTACATTCAACTTGCCTATGACCAGGTTTGCCATAATTGAAGCACTTTATACCACTACTGCTAGCTGCTCTATTAAACAGACCAATTGTTCTGTTAAATTGCCTTGACTCACTATTCCCATTTGCTATTTTGGTTACACCACCACTATTGTTAGCACAAACATTCAAACCTCTAGTAATAGAAGTACGACATGACTGCTTCTCTACCATTAACGCCCTGTAATGAGCTGCTGAAATAGAGATAGGATCAAACATGTTGACAGTATCTTGGATCTACAATTTCAAGCCTCCAACATATCATGACACTAACTAGTCCCTCATCTCTTGTATTTCATTCCTAGCAATTAGTTGGTAAAATTCAATGGTACATTCATCCACCAATGTCAGACCTTATTTTAAATTATGTAGCCTCTAATACATCAACCTCTGGTAATTATATAGTAGGAAGGTAGCTCACATGTGTTTCTCCATCTTCTCCTATGTGTTGATTTTCTCCTTCCCCAACCTAGTGCGAGTCAACTTTAATTGCTACCACCATGCTATAGCTCTCCCCTGTAATCTTGTTGCCACTAAAGGCACTCATTTATCATCAACTACTCCCTTAAATTCCAAGATCTCCTCAATCATCGCTAGCCAATCAAGGACCTCTTCAGGTTGAAGGCTGCCATGGAATTTTAGAATTTTAGTTCACATTCCAAACTCCCAATAGTATTTGGCTTCTTCTACAACAACCCTTCTACATCTGCACAGCACTTGTTCTTCATACTCATCCTCATCTTCATCAGAACTCTCATCTACATGAGCCCTATGACAGTTATAACGATTTTGGTTATTGGCATTTTCATTGTGGTTGACTATTAGGGTTGTTATCCTTTCATTCATCTGCTCTACCATCTACCCTATTTGCCCCATCGTCTGCCTAAGTTGTCTTATTGCTTGCTTAACATGCTTGAATCGTTGCTCAACCCGTTGATTAGCCTTATGCTTGTAAACCTCATCTAAGCGCTGCTGTTGTCTTCTTCGTGGCATTTCTTTATAGTTATCCTTTCATTCATTTGCTCTACCATCTACCCTAGGAACGTTCATCAACTCTGATACCAACTGACATAGTGGAAGCCTAGGAAATTGGATAAATATTGCTTGATGTTGAATTGTGCATGATTACCATATAACAATCCTTTAAAACCTATTGATTTGCACATAAATACTTGGAAATAGGCATCAATATTTGTGATTCACACGAAGGAATATTGAATATTAGAAAAAATATAAATTTGATTTATTAATTCAATAAAAGTCATCCTTAAACAACCCCAAAGAGATAAAAAATAGTTTTTAGGGAAAAACCCTAAAAAAAGGAAGAAAAGACTAAAAATCCCAAAAAGGAACATAAACTTTTAAGCCAAATTTAAGGGCCTAAACAAAGGAATTTGGAACTAAAGATGGATTGCTACAGAAAAAATGTGTAGCACCCATTATAGGGCTATAAGTCAACTTTGATTTGATATATTATGGGCCCTGTGGTTCAATTGGGGTCACCACGATCATCCATTTGAAGCCCAAGTGTGCATGCTCACTTTGTCAAATCTATCCATAAATGATAATGCAACCTCATCCACATCACTGCTCCTCAAAGAACTAAGACTCTCATAACAACCCAACCAACACTAGCTATATAAACAACTATATGTATTTTTTTTCAAGTTAGTTATGGTAGAAGGTTCTAGTATACGTAGAGAACAAGCAAATACTTGTATATATGTAACCATATCTTTCATTCTTGGACAGTGAAAAATATCTTTTAACCCTGAATTATTTTCTTCTAAACATAATACTCTGTTTAGCTCTATTTTTGCACATGGTACCAGAGCAAATGTTCATTTCTTAAATGGAAGCCAATCACAGCTCTAATGGTGATCCATACTTCTTACATAGCTCAGACCATCTAGGGATGGTTTTAGTTTTAGATCCATTAATTGGGAGTAACTACTTATCTTAGAGTAGATCTATAAGAATTACTTTAAGAGAAAAAATTAAACTTGGTTTCATTGATGGAAGAATTATGTAGCCCAATGAAGGAACGATGGAGTTCAAGCAATGGACACGCATTAATTACATGGTGACATCCTGGATCCTCAATTTAGTCTTAAAAGATATTATTAAAGCCTTCCTTTATACTACTTCAACATGAGATTACAAAATGGTTTGGCAAGAGTAATGGATCATTGCTTTATCAAATCTAGAGGGAGAAAAGTTTGATTTCATAAGGCAATGACACTATTGTAAGGTATTTTACTAGACTCAAAAGACTGTAGGATGAATTGCAATGTATTATGCCTATACATGTGTGTACTTATGGTATGGCAAAAGAAATGGCTGATTTGAGTTCATCAAACAAGCTTATTCAATTTCTTATATGCTTAAGCAATTGTTATAACAATATGCAAAATCAAATCTTATTCATGTATCCACTTCCATCTATAAATCATTGTATATTCTATAATTTTGAGGATAGAAAAACAAAGTGAATGTGTATTTTAGGGATGCTGTAGAGAATAATGCATTGATAGTCAAAAATTATAATCTGAATCACTTAAATAAGAAGGAGTGACAACAAGAAATACTGGTCAAAAATACAATAAAAGAGACAAGGAATCAAAATTTTATGACCATTGCAACACACAATGGCATATAAAAGAAAGTTGCTTAAAGCTTTATAGAATACCAGAATGGTAAAAAGAGTTTAAAGACCAATGAAGAAAGTAGAATAGAGTTGTAGTCAACATGGCCAATACTCTCCCTAATAATGATATGTTTGAAGAAAAGCTTGACATAAAGGGAGATCTGTCCAACCTTGTGCAGTAAGAGTTCTTGAAGCTAATAAAAGGAAAATTTCTTGAAGGTAATCGAGTGAATTTCACTAGCATAGAAAATTATGCAAGTAATATTCTTATGAACCATGCTTTGAACATTGTATTGAGCATAGTGGATTTGTTAAGACCTGGCACATGGATACTTGATATAGGTGCATCCAACCATATTTGTCCTATAAATATGTGAAAAAAATTAGAATAGTTCACCTATCCCCTAATCTAAAACTTCAATACACCTTTTATATGCCTAATTTTAAATTGAATATGCTATTTGTTAGTAGATTAGCAAAAATAGCACAACTGAAATTTGTCTTCTTACCCAATCATTGTTTGATGCAGGACCTATAGAGTGACAAGATTTTGGTCATAGGTTGATTGATAGAAAACTTATACATACTTTATAATAATTTTTTCCAATGTCAAAATAATTTTTCTTGTACAAATTATCTTCAATCTTGTCTTCAAGTCCATTCGGTCAAAGAAAGTAAGTCTCATTTGAATATTTTTGAAATTGAATTATGGCACAAGCATTTTAGGCATGTATCTTTGAATGCTTTAAAGCATATTAGATTTTTATCTCATTTTTATGATCAAAATTTACACATTTGTGATGTTTTTCATAAAGCAAAACAACATAGACTACCTTTTACACCAGTATCCAAATAGTTACCTAACCATTTGAATTATTGCATCTTGATTTGTGGGGACCCTATAGGGGGACATCTTTGGATGGTACCCATTTGTTTAATTATTCTTGATGATCATACTCGAGCCATATGAACCTTTTTATTGAACAATAAAACATAAACCACACAAACTTTCATTTAATTCTCCAAAATGATTTGCAAAAAATTCAACACCAAAATTAAAATAGTTTGAACTAATAATGGTGTTGAATTCACCAACCATGATCTCACCTCTTACCTCCATGATAATGAAATTATTCATAAAAAAAGTTGTGCATATACCCCCCCTAATAAAATGGAAGAGTTGAGAGAAAACACAAACACCTTTTAGAAGTTGCTAGAGCAATAATGTTTAAATTTGCTCTCCCTAAAAAATTTTGGGGTTATTCAACTCCCATGGCTACTTACATCATAAACCAACCCCCAACCAAAGTCTTAAAATAGAGATAACCTTTTCAAGCATTACACCATAAAGCACCAAATTATTCACATATAAAAACCTTTGGTTACTCATGCTATGTGACAAATACATAACCCCATTAACATAAATTTGACCAATGAGCTTTTCAATGCATTTGTTTAGGATAAAAATTCAGGTTAAAAAGGTTTTAAAGTGTATAATTTAGAGACATAAAATTTTTGTTTTTAGAGATGTCATTTTTCATGAAAAATTTTTCCCTTTTTAAAACAAGTCTTATCATGATCTAACATATATTACCCTATTAATTCCTAAACCCATTGAAGAATGACCACAAAAACCTTCAGACATTCTGGAAATTGAAAATCACATGCCCAATGACTTTGTTCCCGATAATTACATTTCTAAAATTTCACATATTCCCACTAGACATAGTACTAGTGTAAGAGCTAAACCTGTTTGGTTAAATGACTATGTGACAAGTTTTGTACATTCTAACAATCTGCCTATTAACTTAATCAAAGCATATGCAAGTTCACCTTACACACCACCAACTTTCCTTACCATTGTTCTCTAAATTTATCCTCTCTATACACCTTATTCTTGGCAAATGTATTAGCTATTCATTAGCCAATAACCTACAAAGAAGCTAGTGTTTATGCAAAATGGTTTGATTCAATGAACCAAGAGTTGCAAGCTTTAGAGAAGAATCATACATGGGAACTGACTTAATTACTAGTTGAAAAGAAAGCCATAGGCTCAAAATGGGTTTACAAAATCAAGATTAAGCTTGATGGGAGTACAGATCGATACAAAGCAATGTTTGCTACTAAGGGATTTCATCAAGTAAAAGGAGTTGACTACCTAAATAGCTTCTCACTAGTTACAAAGATAGTAACTGTGCGCATTTCTCTTACTGTGGTGACTACAAATTCTTGGCCAATACATCAATTAGACATTCATAATGCTTTCCTACATTGACATCTATATGATTCCACCAGAAGGCTATGATAAAGATAAAGAAGGAGCGGTATGTCACCTGAAAAGATCATTATATGGGCTTAAACAAGCCTTTAGACAATGGAATTCAGAGTGTTCAAATAAATTATAGCTGTATAGTTTTTCTCAATCGCCATATTATCATTGTCTTTTCATTAAGAAATCTCAAGACTCATTCATAGCTTTATTAGTATATGTAGATGATGTCCTGATTATAAGGACTTTAGAAAATGAAATAATTGCAATAAAGGGTAATTGGATTCAGTTTTTACTATTAAAGATTTAGGTCATGTTAAGTACTTCCTTGGTTTGGAAATTGTAAGAAATAATGATGGGACTACAATTAATTAAAGAAAGTTTGTTTTGGATATTCTATCAGCTGCAGGTATATTAGGAGCAACACCAATGTTCACTCTTTTAAAAGGCATTAAACTTGTTCCAAACCAAGGACCACCACTTTCCAAACTAGAGAAATATCGAAGGCTTATACGAAGATTATTATATCTTATAATAAGTTGACCAAATATCACTTATATTATGCAATAATTGAGTCAGTTTGTTAATTCTCCATGTCAAGGTCACTAAGAAGCATCTATCCATTTGCTAAGATATTTAAAAGGCAACCCTTTTATGGGATTATTCTATCCTTTTAATAATTATCTTATTCTTGAGGCTATTAGCGATGGTAATTAGGCATCTTATTCAGAATTAAGGAAATCATTGATAGGTTTTTGCATTTTCTTGGGCAAAGCTCTAATATCTTGGAAAACTAAGAAGCAAGCAACTATTTCAAAGTCTTCAATTGAGGCAAAATATTGGAGTTTAGCATCCATTGTTTGTGAACTTCAATGGATCTCCTATGTTTTATAGGATTTTAGCATTCAACGATGGTGCGATAACAAGGCTGCAATTCATATCACCACCAATCTTATTTTTCATAAATGAATTAAGCACATAGATATTGATTGTCACATAGTGAGAGAGCAGTATAAAAAAAGGTTTTATAAATTTGCATCATGTTTCTTCACTCCATTAGATTGCCAATATTTTTACTAAATCATTAGCTAAACCACATTTTTCTCATCTTACTTCCAAGTTGGGTTTGTTTGATCTTCACCAAACTCCAACTTGAGGGGGAATATGTTAGTTATGCGAATGTTTTTCTTGTATTCAGTAGGCTACTCCTTAGAGAACTAAGACTCTCATAATAACCTAGCCAACACCAGTTGTATGAATAGTCATATGTATTATTTTATTTTATTTTTCAAGTTAGTTATGGATAGAAGGTTCTAGTATATGTAGAAAATAAGCAAATACTTGTATATATGTAACCATATCTTTCATTCTTGGACAGTGAAACCATATCTTTCATTCTTGGACAGTGAAAAATATATTTTCACCTTGAATTATTTTCTTCCAAACATAATACTCTTTTTAGCTCTGTTTTTGCACAACCTACAGCAGTGTGTGAGTTAAAGGCTCAACAAGTTCATGGCAAGCAGGCGATGGCGGTTCATTAACAATAGTAGTAGCATTATCATCCACAATAAAAAATTATAAAATAGTGACAGACATTTTCATCACTAAAATATGACATCTTAGTGACTTATTAGTGACGAAAAAAATTTCATCACTAAAATTAAGAAGGTAAAATTGAGAAAATAAAATGACAAATTTTGTGACGGTTTTGTGACAACTTTGGATTTCTGATAGTTTTGTAATAGAATTTTATGATGGATGACACTTCTGTCACAAAAATTAAATAAAAAGAATTATAGTAAATGCAAAAAATTTATGACAGATGCATTTCCATCATTATTTAGCAACGAATCCCAACATCTGTCACTAAATAGTGATAGATTCCAACATCCGTCACTAAACAATGTTGGATTGCAACATCTATCACTATTAAGTGACATAAATAGTGACAGATTCTCCAATCCATCACAAAATTTATCAACTTAAAAATCAATTAAGTAATATTGATTTAGTGACATAAATAAGCTGTCAGAAATCCGTCACTATTTTAGTTACGGATTCCACATTTCGTCGCTAAATAGTAATGGAATAGAGATAGATTGATTTTGTCATGATCCAAAATAGGGGCCATGACCAGTGCTAGGGAATGGGAATTCTTTCGAATCTGGAATCCGTAGTAAGCCTAAAAAAAAATAAAACATGCAATAATAATAATAACATAATTAAAATATTGTGCAGCGGAAATAATTTTCATAAATAAAATAAAGTAATGCTCCATCAAACTCGTTTAAATAAACAAGCTCATTCTTATAGATAAATAATATCCTTTAAATACAAATCTCAGTTTAAATATTTATAATACAATTCTCATTTAAACATGGTACATAAATTTCACAAACGACTATAACTACTGCAGTGTCTAGATTATAAAGTGAAATCAGGTAAGCAGTTTACATAGTGAAGTCGAGGTGGAAGAAATCCGGTGTAAAGGTCTGCTACTGAGGTCTGATGACGTAGACTCTCTTGAAAAATAGTCAACATAGGGGAGTCAAACCTCACTGAGTGAATTGTTATAACTAAATATTAACATGCATAACTAAATAACAATGCACAACTAAATAACAATGCACACATTCAATAGTATATATAATAAATATATATACAAGCAAATACACACAGATGCAGCAAAATCATTTTATATAAATATTAACAAATACATCCGTACATGAAGGATCAAATAGAACCCTAGAAAATCGCAACCTCAAACAGTGTTAGACAACACTCTAGCCATACAGGCTCACTTATTCCAAATAATTTCACTTGTTCCATTTAGACAGTAGACTGGCCCTGAGACACTAAGTCAATCGAGCTCTAGCAGTCTGACTATCAGTGTGATTGGCCCCGAGACACTTGGTCAACCGAGCTCCAGTAATCACACTCCCAAATCATATCTCACATCAAATATATCAATCCGATCAATATCCACAAATAGGTTAGTAATTTAACCTAAATTCTATCATCGTACCGGTATGTATTCGGTCCTAATGCTGCCCACTAGGTAGCACGTTATATTGATATCCTTCATTTTATATAAAACATACATTCATAAAATCAATGATGCATGATATTAAATAAAATAACAAAATAAACCATATATATACTAGAAATATACCAAAAATAAACTAGGTATATTTTAGGTATATACACGTCAAATAAATTCAATTTATTTACAAAATAAACTAAAAATAAACCATGAATATACCTAAAAACATTTTAAGAATAATTTATTTATAAAACATGCATATAGTTTAAAATATACCAAAAATAAACCTAGGCAATTATTAACCATATATGCATACTTATACAAATAAATCATATATTTCTAAAACATGCACCCTAGAACATGTATATATAAAATAACAACTCACAGTTATTGCGCTCCTTGAGATGGATCTGACGGGCCTGGTCTACTAGGCCTCGATCTCGGCACAACTAAACAAATAAACGATAACAGGAAATCAGAATAATTCTAGCGAAAATTCTAAAGACTCGATCTAGAATCTCCAACACGGAATTAGAATCAAAATTCGATCGGACATCATGTTTTACAAGAATTCTACCGAAAATCCGGCAGAACCTCTCCTGTAAAATGGACATCTCTCTACTCAAAGAGTAGAGTCGATCCTGCAAAGAAATACACTTTGAATATACACAGAACACAAGCCCTCGGTCAGACTCCAAACTATAATTTACCAACCGAAGTTCACAATTCACAGAACAATTACATAACACATGAAAAATACCAAAATGCCCCTCAATACTCAAAATATAGCAATTTAGATATTCAAACGCTAAAAATATTTATTTAACCGATAAATATACAAAAACCCTAATTTTAATAAAATATTATAAAAAATTGGTAATTCTCAATAAATTCATAAATATTGACCAAAATACATTTTATAAATCCAAATTACATAATTAACCCTAAAACTTACTAAAAATCGATAAAAACTCATTTATTTAGAAAAATTGTATATTATATATAAATTGAAAATAATTTATGAAAAATATTTTTAATTAGTTAAAAATACTAAATAATTTATAGAAATCATTTTTATACCTTAAATAACTATTAAAACCAATTTAATTACATTTTTAGCCAATTTAGTGTTAAATTACCAAAATACCCCCAGTTACGTAGATTCACTAAAATTAATCAAAAATTCACCAAAAATATTATAATTACTCAAAATTAAATTTCTCAACATATCATTCAATAATATCAATAAATATACCCAATTAACCAATTAATTTCAATAAAACACATAATTAACCTAATTTTCCCAAAATTACATAAACTAAATAAATTCCAAATAATTATATAAAATTCACAAAAATTACAAATAAATTTCTAAAATTCATTTTAACACCTATAAACACCATAAAACACAATTTCATAATTTATTTAATTAATTTTCAAAAATTAGAAAATATTAATAAAATAATAAAAAATTCAAAATAATCAAAATAATTTCCAAAAAAAAATCATAGAGCTAGATTAAGCTACTAGGATCAATATTTGTGAAGGAATATTAAATGAATCATTCAAATTGAAGCTCAAAAAAAATCAAAAACCCTAAATGGCCGAAAATGTAAAATTAAAACCTAGGGAAATCTAGACCATTTCAAGTGAAAAAAACCTTGAAAATGAACACACCAGAGCTCAAGAAGAAGATAGAGACAGGTGGCGTCGAATTTGGTGGTCAGAAAGTGCTTGATCGATGGTGACTTCAAGTTTTGACAATTCTTAAAAAATACGGCCAAAACACGCCAGAGAAGAAGGCTAGGGGCGGCGGGAATGGATGACAAGGGAGGTGGCACGCCTGAAGGCACACCGACAGGAAGAGAACGGAGTTGCAGCGACCAAAGGAGGAAGAAACCGATCGGGGAAGAAGGAGATGTAGTTTATGGCAATTCTGTAATTAATGGAAACTTTATATGTATATATGTATATATATATCATACTCTATAATATTTTAATATATAATATAATACACACAATAAATATGCACCACACACATATTTTAATAATATATACACATATATACATATATACACACTTAATTAATTAATATTAAAACTACATAATAAAAATTAATTTAATTAATTAGACCCTAATTTAATTTAAAGAAATGTATGTATATGCATTTTATTTAACACTTTAAAATTATGCATGAACTGATGCAAATTCATAAAACTATTTTAAATAATTAATATTAAATTATTTACGTCTTAATTTCTCCGAAAATACAATTCCTGGAAAATTTTACGTAAAGAACTTAAAATAATTCAAAATAACTTTAATAAATAACAAATTCATTAAATAATCATGAATATATATAAAAATTATTAACATTGCATATCCCGATACAGTTTAAAATTATTTAAAAGCTCGAGATATTACAGATTTTGTCACTAAAATAATTTTGCTAAATTAATATTTTAAAATAAAAAAATTTTGTATTCTATCTATATATATATTTTTTCACCATTTGTATATAAAAATATAATAAGAAAAATAATAAGTTTATTAAGTTTTTTTATAGCTTAAAAGTTAATTGTATTGAACTTTATTTGTAATTTTTTCTTGGTTTAATGTTTGTTTGTGTTTATAAATTTAATTTGTAAATAAAATATATGATGAAAAAAATGTACTTACTTAATTTTTTAAAATAAATTCAATTAAAACTTTGTAGTGTTAATCTTTGTAGTTTTTGTTGTTTTTTTTTTTTTTTGTATGTTTAAAATTCCAATAAGTAATATTGATTTAGTGATAGAAAAAAGCCATAAAAAATCCATCACTATTTACTGATGGATTGTGGAATCCGTCACAATTTAGTAATGGATTCTTCAATTCGTCACTAAATAGTGACGGATTCCATATTTCGTTGTTAAATAGTAACAGAATAGTGATGGATTAATTCTGTCACTGAAATAATTTTTTTCAAAAATTTTGCATTTAGTATATATATATATATATATATATATATATATATATATATATATATATATATATATATGTTCACCATTTGTATATAAAAATAATAAGTTTATTAAGTTTTTTTATAGCTTAAAAATTAATTGTATTGAACTTTATTTGTAATTTTTTCTTGGTTTCATGTTCATTTGTGTTTATAAATGTAATTTGTAAATAAAAAATATGATGAAAAAAATGTATATATTTAATTGTTTAAATAAATTCAATTAAAAATTTGTAGTGTTAATCTTTGTAGTTTTTGGTTTTTTTTTTTTTATATTTAAAATTCAAATAAGCAATATTGATTTAGTGACAGAAAAAAGCCGTCACAAAGTTGTCACTATTTAGTGACGGATTGAAGAATTTGTCACTAAATAGTGACGGATTCCATTAGTGACAGAATAGTGATAGATTGTTTTTGTCGCAGAAATAATTTCGCTAAATTGAATTTTAAACTCAAAAATTTTGCATTCAATCTATATATATGTGTGTTCACCATTTGTATATAAAAATATAATAAGAAAAAGAATAAGTTTACTAAGTTTTTTAATAAAATAAAAATTAATTGTATTGAACTTTATTTGTAATTTTTTCTTGATTTAATGTTTGTATGCATTTATAAATGTAATTTGTAAATAAAACATATGTTGAAAAAAATGTATTTATTTAATTTTTTTTAGATAAATTCAATTAAAATTTTGTAGTGTTAATATTTGTAGTTTTTGATTTTTTTTTGTATGTTTAAAATTTAAATAAGCAATATTTAGTTGGTGACAGAAAAAACCCGTCAAAAAGCCATCACTATTTAATGACGGATTTCACTTTTTGTCACTAAATAGTGATGGAATAGTGAAGGACTGTTTCTGTCATTGAAATAATATTCCTAAATTGAATTTTAAACTAAAAAATTTTGCATTCAATCTATCTATCTATCTATCTATCTATCTATATATATATATATATGTTCACCATTTGTATATAAAAAATATAATATGAAAAATAATAAGTTTATTAACTTTTTTAAAACTTAAAAATTTATTGTATTGAACTTTATTAATAAAAAATTAAGTTTAAAAAATGTATGTATTTAATTTTTTTAAATAAATTCAATTAAAAGTTTGTAGTGTTAATTTTTGTAGTTTTTGGTTGTTGTTGTTTTTTTTTTTTGTAAGTTTACAATTCAAATAAGCAATATTGATTTAGTGATAGAAAAAAGCCGTCAGAAATTCATCACTAAATTGTGACAGATTCCACATTTTGTCACTAAATAGTGACAGATTATTTTTGTCACATAAATAATTTTGCAAAGTTGAATTTTAAACTCAAAAATTTTTCATTCAATATATATATATAGATATATATGTGTGTTCACCATTTGTATATAAAAAATATAATAAGAAAATAATAAGTTTATTAAGTTTCTTTTATAACTTAAAAATTAATTGTATTGAACTTTATTTGTAATTTTTTATTGGTTTAATGTTTGTTTGTGTTTATAAATGTAATTGTAAATAAAATATATGATGAAAAAATGTATTTATTTAATTTTTTAAAATAAATTCAATTAAAACTTTGTAGTGTTAATTTTTGTAGTTTTTGGTTTTTTTTTTTGTTGTTTAAAATTCAAATAAGCAATATTGATTTGGTAACAAAAAAATCTGTCAGAATGTCGTAACTATTTAGTGATAGATTGTGGAATCCGTCACTAATTAGTGACGAATTCCATATTTTATCACTAAATAGTGACGGAATAGTGATAGATTGTTTCTATCACTGAAATAATTTTGCTAAATTGAATTTTATACTCAAAATCTTGCATATATATATATATATATATGTTCACCTTTGTATATAAAAATATAATAAGAAAAATAATAAGTTTATTAAGTTTTTTTATAACTGAAAAATTAATTGCATAGAACTTTGTTTGTTTGCATTTATAAATGTAATTTGTAAATAAAATATATGATGAAAAAAATGTATTTATTTAATTTTTTTTAAAATAAATTTAGTTAAAACTTTGTAATGTTAATCTTTATAGTTTTTGTTTTTTTTTTTTTTGTATGTTTAAAATTTAAATAAGCAATATTAATTTAGTGACAAAAAAAAGTTGTCAGAAAGTCGTCACTAAATAGTGACAGATTCCACGTTCCGTCACTAAATAGTGACGGATTATTTATGTCACTATTATAATTTTGCTAAATTGAATTTTAAATTCAAAAATTTTGCATTCAATCTATATATATATATGCTCACCATTTGTATATAAAAACTATAATAAGAAAAATAATAAGTTTTTTTATAACTTAAAAATCAATTGTATTGAACTTTTTTTGTAATTTTTTCTTGGTTTAATGTTTGTTTGTGTTTATAAATGAAATTTGTAAATAAAATATATGATAAAAAAATGTATTTGTTTAATTTTTTTAAATAAATTCAATTAAAACTTTGTACTGTTAATATTTGTGGTTTTTGGTTTTTTTGTATGTTTAAAATTCAAATAAGCAATATTTATTTGGTGATAAAAAAAAGCTGTCAGAAAGCCATCACTATTTAGTGATGAATTATGGAATCCATCATAATTTAGTGACAAATTTTCAACCAATCACTGATTTTACATTCAGTCACTATATAGTGATGGAATAGTGACGCATTGCTTTTGTCACTGAAATAATTTTGCTAATTGCATTTTAAACTAAAAAATTTTGCATTCAGTCTATGTATATATATGTTCACCATTTATATATAAAAAATATAATAAGAAAAATAATAAATATATTAAGTTTTTTTATAGCTTAAAAATTAATTGTATTAAATGTTATGATTTTTTTTCCGTTTAATGTTTGTTTGTGTTTATAAATGTATGTCATTTGTATGTAATATATATAATGTAAAAAAATTAAATTAATTAATTTTTCTAGTTGGAATTGATTTTTTTTTAACTTAATGTTGAAGTCTTAAACTACGTAATTTTTGTTGGTTTAGAATGTATATATATATATATATATATTTAATAAAATAATTATATATATATATATATATATATATATATATATATATATATATATATATATATATATATATAGCATGTAATAATATAAAATTGTCATTTATCTTTATTATATAAAAATAATACAATTGTTTAGTTTTTTTATTTCTAATTGAATTAATTTTAAATCTAAAAAAATATATAAATTTTTGGTTGTTCTAATTCAAAACGACGTGGTTTCTTTTTAGGGTATACATCTAAAGAGTCCGGTCACCTTTTCACGCAGCCGCCCATATTTCCCGCTGCTTGGCGCCCTGAATTTTCACTTTACCAACTCATTTTCCCGTTCCCTAAATTGATTGAACTCATTTTGTTATCATTCTAGTGTCAATACCGGCAACAAAAAAGTGTTGAACGCAATGTCATTCTCCAAATGACCCTACCCGGGTGCCTCTAGTCGAAAAGAGAATCAACATTGGCTGCTCCAATTGGACTCACCATTAATGCATCAGGGTTTTCACCTTTCTTTGCATAATTTTTTGTGTTCGTTATAAGAGGAGCTAAGCAGTTGATTTGCGTGGTAATCAGCATCGGCATGGAAGAAATCAGGTAGCTGGGATGTTTTGCTTTCCCCTTTAAATTTGGTGTGGATTTCACATTTAAGAGCAGTGGAAACCTAGAGATACATGAAGAGAAGAGAAAGGGATTTCGTACATTTAGATTTAGATACAGAAAGATAGAAAATAGTATAATTTTGCAGAAATCTTTAGTTTTAATTTTCTCTTTTTACTTCTCTGATCTTCTCTTCTTTTCTGTTGCAGCCAAGATATGGACTCATTGATGTTGTTGGTAATACTCCTTTGATTAGAAGCAATAGCCTTCTGAAGCTACTGGTTGCGAAGTAAGTGTTTTTTTTTTTTTCATTTTATGATCTGTTTTTTTTTTTTTTTTTTTTTTTCATTTTATAGTCTGGGAAATTACAAATTTCTGAAAAGCCAATGATCTCAAGTAGAGATGAGGGGAAATTGTTTTCATGTATGTAGCAATGAATAGGGAAAGTATGAAAATCAAAAAAATCAATGAGCTTAAAAATGTAGTTTTTTTTTTCTCTTTGCGATAAAGTGAGGCAGTCTGAGTGGAACATTTTCCTACCTGATATAAATTACAAAAGTTTTACTAAATTATTTGCTAAGATCACAGGTCAAATCTTATATCTTGAATATGATTCCCTAATTAGTTTGTATGAGGTTTGATGGTCTTAAGTTCCTCCAATTAAATTTTCTTGAATGATTTACATTTTGTTGTATACAAATGGAAGAAATGTGTTCTCTAGTGTAAACAGAGCTTTAATGCAAGTGCATCTTTTATTTTTATAAATTCACAATGATTGAATTTACATATAAAAGAACTCCAAAAAAATAATTTTGATCTTAAAATAAAGATACATATACATAGCTAGTGATCCAAAAAATGAACAATATGATGGTGGATGTTCTAAAGAAGGCATCTATGCCACTCTTAAATCCATACCTGCTTTAATTATGAGTGCAAAATATATATCCCCCATTGAATCATTTTGACATTACCTCTCAACTCTCCAATCTCTACTTATATGACTTTAATATGTCATGTGGAAACGTTGGCAGGTGCAAATCAATGGCCCCATTTCCCTCTTTTTCGACTTATTTGAAAAAATAAGTGACCGGACAGTTGCAAGTTGGGTTTTTATGCTGAATGGGGAACAGTGCATGTCTCCTAGGAGCAGCCAAGAGTTGTAGGGATTCCATAGATCAAATCCTTGCGAGATCAACTAGATAGTTGGTTGGAGAAAGTACAAACTGCTTTAGTATCCATCGAATCTGAAACACCAAACTTAGTTGCACTGTGATTTTCTTTCTTTTGGAAGTTTTCCCATATGTTCTTAATTTCCTCCCTGCCCATTATAACAATTTCTTAATCAAAAAGGGAAAACCCATAGGCAGCCAAGTGGAGAGACTATAGTAAGCACTCGGGCAGTTGGGCTAATGTTGGTTGCAGCTTTTTCATATTGTAGTATCCTTTATTGAATCATTTTGCTTGAAGGAGCAGCTATGTACTTTCACTTTGAATTTTGGTTCTAAGAAGGGGTGCCTAGAGATGCAGGTATTGAGTTATTGTTCAAACTCAATAAACATGTAATAATTCATTTACTTATGCTAGTATTTATAACTAATATCATACTTATTTATTCAGACCATTTATACAATAGAAGAGACCTGAAATCCAAATGTGGCTTGTGAACTTAAAGGTACATAGTTGTAGCATTGTGTTTGATTTTAATTAATATTTGATTGATTTAATAACTTGATATTAAATAATTAAAAATTTAAATCTTTATTTCATATTTGATTGATTTAAAGGGGCCCATCCAGTAGAGCAAGTCATGATCGATCTATTGCATTGTCATTGAATCTTTCTCCATGTTGTATTGATTTTCTGCGCTACAATAGGCATGTTTAAATCATTCTCAATCAATTGCATAAAATTAGACAAATTAATAAGAATTGAAGTACATTGTGTGCAAAAAATTGGCTTTGTAGTTGGGGGCATAAGGATGATATTTTAGAAGTGGTTTTTACAATAAGTTATTTTATTATACCTTACTATAACACTTGACACGTTTTAATTTAATACATGATTCATATATTATTTTAAAATCATGAGCTATTCATGATTTTTTAAAAAATAGGGAAAATGTCCAAATATGAACTTAATGTTAACCTCATTTTTCACTTTGACACTTTATGTTTTTTAAAGTCCAATTATGACCCTAAAATTCTCAAACTTGGTGAAATAAAGTGCCAAAGTGAGAATTGAAATACAAACATTATAATTAGCCATAGACGCCCGTTTAGTGATCTACTCACTGGATAGTGAGATTTCACTTAACTATCCTAGAGGACAACTTGGGAATGCATTACGTATGTGGTAATTGCAAATGGATGCATATGGAAT
The DNA here is from genome assembly GCA_947683625.1 of Mallotus nudiflorus. Taxonomy (NCBI): domain Eukaryota; kingdom Viridiplantae; phylum Streptophyta; class Magnoliopsida; order Malpighiales; family Euphorbiaceae; genus Mallotus; species Mallotus nudiflorus. The sequence goes on along the minus strand of CANTUR010000156.1, from coordinate 4,586,087 downwards.
CATATATATGTAGGAATTTGGTGCTTTCTTTGTATGTTTTCTGATTGCATATAGAAAAATATGCATGTCCATGCAAAACCTTACATCGTTTGGTATATCGTATGGGCTAACATATTTTTCATATCATGCAATTGGAGAACTGTAGGGAGATGCTGCGAAAATTTTTACATATATATGGTGAAAGTGTCCATTTGTTGTTCCCTGTATGGTGCAATTCTAAATGGGTTAGGGCCATACCTTTCAAGTTAGATAAGGAGATATAAGGATGATGTTAGCATTACTAGAATTACATTTTTAAAAAAATATATATAATATAAAAATATATTACGTAACTAATTCACTTAATGGATATAAATTAGTTTTATGATGTAATTAAGTAATTAAGCATGGTTATTGTTCATATATCAGGGAATTATAACTATGAGTTCAAATAGGTAGTGGATGTATGTGAGATTGGAAAATGGATGGATAAGACTTGAGTTTATAATCGGAATTGAACAATTTATGGCTTTTGCAAAAATGCATCTAGAATGCATGGATGGTGAAAAGATTAGATGTCCTTGTAATCGTTGTAAATGTCGAAATAGGCTATATCTAGATGAGGACACAGTTAAGGTACATCTTGGAACTAATGGATTTGTGCCTAATTATTATCGTTGGTATCATCATAGGGAACCATATATCCCTTTATCAATGGCATATAATATTTGTCTAGTTGATGCTTTTGTACATGGTAAAGATGCCTAACATTTTAATATAATGCAGTCTATAGTGTATGATGCTATGGGTCCTTTTAATCCGAATGATACGAGGGAGAGCCCAAACCCTACAACGTAGTATCTTTTTGAAATGCTCAACGCATCAGAGCAAGAGTTGTGGAAGGGAAACCTTTATAGCCATTCTCAATTATTTGCAATGTCTAGATTATTGAATATTAAGGTTGAAAACCATCTATCTAAAAGGTGTTATGATGAAATCTGTAAATTATTGTCATAATTACTTTCGATTAATAATTGAATGACAGAAGACTTTTAAAGCACGAAGAAGTTAGTTTGGGGTTTGTGTTTGCCAGTTGAGAAGATTGACTATTGTGAGAATAATTGTATGATTTCCTGGGGTGCAGATAGTGAATTGAGTTGTTCTAAGATTTGTGCCCATCCTCGGTATAAGAGACAAAGACGTGGATCTTCCAAGCATAAAGGATATATTATGAACAAGATAATGTACTACTTTCCAATAGCTCCTTGTCTACAGAGGTTGTATGCATTTAATGCAACAACAAAGCATATGAGGTGGCATGATGAGCAACCACACAAAGAAGGTGGTTTCATGCGTCGTTGTTCAAACTATCTTGCTTGGAAGTAATTCAATCAAACACATCTGACATTTGCAGTTGAAAGTTGAAATGTGAGGTTGGGCTTGTGCACTGATGGGTTCCAACTGTTTGGGCAAACAGGTCAACAATATTCATCTTAGCCTATGATACTAACTCCATACAATTTGCCACCTTGGATGAGCATAAAGGAAGAATATATGTTTCTTATTGTAATTATTCCAAGGCCAAAAAATCCCTAAGCATAAATTAGATGTATTTTTGCAACCGTTGATTGTTCAATTAGTTGAATTATGGGAAGTTGGTGTTGAGACTTATGATGTTTCTATGAAGTGGAATTTTCAGTTGCGAATTGCTTTGATGTGGATAATAAGTGATTTTCCTGCTTATTCTATATTGTCAGGTTGGAGAACTATAGGCAAATTAGCTTGTCCGTATTGCATGGAAGATTATGATACCTTTACTCTAACTAATGGAGGAAAAACATTTTGGTTTGACAATCATTGCAAGTTCTTGCCAGATGATCACTCATGGCAAAGGAATAAAAGATGGCTTAGGAAAGGGCGATCAGTTCATAAGAGTGCACCACCTATAAGGTCAGGTGTTGATTTGATTAATGAAATTGATCATTTTGGGTTTAAGAAAGTGACAGAGCTTGATGGAGAAAAGATAAACCTTAGAATCCAAAAAATATGTGGATGTGGTTGGAAGAAATGAAATATCTTTTGGGATTTACCTTATTGGAAAACAATTCTCATTAAGCGCAATTTGGATGTAATGCATATTGAGAAAAATTTCTTTAATAATATCTTCCACACAATGATGAATGTTAAAGGGAAAATTAAGGATAATGCAAAGTCTATAGAAGATTTGAAGGAATTTTGCTATTGTCCTGAGTTACACCAAGATGAAAATGAAAATAAATATCCTAAGGATTGTTACACATTGGATAAGGAAGGGAAAGAGTGATTATGCAAGTGGATTAAAAAATTAAAATTTCCAGATGGTTATATGTCTAACTTAGCGAGATGCATTGACATGAGCGGGACTAAATTGTATAAAATGAAGAGTCATGATTGTCATATTTTTATGCGAAGGCTCATATCAATTTCATTTCATGAGTTATTGCCTGTGAATGTGTGGCAAGCTTTGACTGAGATGAGCATTTTTTTTAAGATCTAACGTCTATTGTCATAACAGAGGAAGACATGAAACATTTGGAAGAAGAGATTCATATTATCTTATGTAAGCTAGAGCGAATATTTCCACCAAGTTTTTTTTACTCCATAGAACATCTTCCAGTTCATTTGGCATATGAAGCAAGAATTGTTGGTCCTGTGCAATATAGATGGATGTATCTTTTTGAGTGATAAGTTAATAAATAATTGTTTTGTACAAATAACAAACAAGAGTAATGTGCTAATTAAAATCAATATTTACCTTTAGGTACCTTCAAAAGTTGAAGAATAATGTTCGTAATAAAGCTAAAGTTGAAGGTTCAATATGTAATGTGTACTTGGTTGAAGAAGCTTTATCTTTTTGTGCATGCTATTTTAAGCCCTATGTATATTCACAACATCAAAAACTGTCACACAACAATGATCGTTCTAAATTTGATTTGCAAGAACATCTCGAAATTATTTCAATATTTAAATGTGTTGGTCGATCCTTACGGCAAGGACAATCAAGACGTTTAAATGATATGGAATATCATACAGTTTGCACTTACATATTGTTAAATTATGATGATGTAAAACCATACATTCAGTAAGTATACAATGAATATATATATATATATTAATCGTAAGGAATATATATGATAGCAAACAGTAACAAATTTTTTTATGTTAATCTAGAATCTTTGAATCAAAATTGAGGGAACTTCAACCTAATATTGATGCTTCAGAAATTGATGTAAAACTTGAGATAGATTTTGCATTATGGTTTGAGAAATATGTAAGTACTTAATCCTTAGAATAAAATATGGGAATAAATATGTAGTATTGTTTACAAATATATAATTTATTATAATTATTATTTGTAGGCTCATTTACAATCATTTAACATCAATAACCAAATGATCAAAGATCTTGCAAAAGGGCCACTTTATAGGGTGAAGTCATTCTCAGGTTATTATGTTAATGGATATAAATTCCATATTGAGGAACATGGTTCATATAGTGTAGCGATGAATAGTGGAGTGTGTATTAAAGGCTCTAGCAATAGTGCAATTGAGTTAGATTACTATGGTCATTTATAAGAAATTTTAGAGTTAGAGTTCCCTACTTTACCCATTAAGCAAACTGTGCTATGCAAGTGTTCATGATTTGATCTAACCTTAGATCGTGGTACAAGAATTCACCCATAACACAAAATTGTTAAAGTCAAAAAAGGTAAAGTATTCAATAACTATGAGCCATTTATTCTAACCATGCAAGCTTCACAAGTGTTTTTTGCTACCTCTCCCACTTTAAAGGGAAATATGATTAACTAGTTAGTTGTTTGCAAAATAAAGGCAAGGTCTATTGTAGAGGTATTAGACTCAAATACATGTTTGCCTTTTGATGAGTTAGCTCTTCAAGAGGATGTTAGTGAATAACATGGAATTGATCATCATTTAGATGACCTACATCTATTTTTACATGATGTGAATTATTCTTGATGATATGAATTATACTCTATGGTCATAGCTCATGAAGATGCGAATTAGAGCTAGAAATAAATATAGTTTTCTTAATGGTACTACGCCAAAGTCATCAGTAGGAGATAAAGCTTTGAAGATTTGGCTTATTGATAATAATTGAGTCAAAAGTTGGCTGATTGATTCTGAGTCCGACATTGATGCAGAGATTCATCTGTCTTCCAACAGTAAAGGAGATATAGGATGTTGTCTTAAAAACTTTATATGATGGATCTGATGAAACTCAGCTGTTCGAATTAAATTGAAAATCATTCACAACATGTCAGAATGGTAAGCCATTATCTGCATATTATAATGAATTGGTTGGAATATTTCAGGAAATTGATGCTTGGACGTATGCATAAGGGGAGGATGTTAATGGAGTAGTATTACTCCATAAACATATTACCCTACTTCAAACACATATTTTCCTTGGCGGACTTGATTTAAAATTTAATAATGCTCGGAGTGAAATATTCCAGAAGGATCTACCTCTTGATCGTAAGTTTAGTTATGCATATGTGCGGAGGGATCATAACCAGCACCATATGATGGAAGAGCCAAAGATACTGCTGGACAATGTTGTACTTGTAGCAACTTAGAAGCATTCTTAGTTCAAAGGGAAAATACCGAGTAAGTCCATCACATACACTTGTACTCATTGCGGTGAAGTTGGACACTCTAAGGAATGATGCTATGAAATTATGGGATATCCGGAATTGTAGGATTTCAATAGAAAGCCTCGTAAGAAGCTTAGTATGGCTGCAATTGCCACTTCTAGTGGTACTAAACCAAGTGGTGATCTTAATGCAACATCAGGTATGCTAAATCTTACTCGAAATATTACATGGATTATTGATACATGTGCTACTAATCATATAACAAATTTCACTCACCATCTTGCATCCATCCTCCTATTAACCCAATACAATATTCTGATTGCTAATAGAGGCATAGTACCGATCACTTATAAAGGATCAGTATCTAACTCCGACTCTCTTAATTTATATATTGTTATTATTGTTCCATTTCTTTCTTGCAATCTATTATATGTTGGCCAAATCATTGTACCTTGAATTGCACAGTCAAATTTTGGCCTAATTATTGTGTATATCAGGATATTGCAACACATCGGATTATTGGCTCTGGTGTTAAATATGGAAAGTTGTATTATCTTGAGTTGCATGATGATTCAAGTAAGAAGTCAAGTTAAGTCAATAAGGTTGGTAAAAGTTGCTCGACCAAAGACTAAGTAATCTTGTGATATCGTCGTCTTGGTCATATTTCTTTTAATTATCTTAGATAAATAAAATCAGAATTATTTTTGAATACCATAAACACTGAATTCAAGTGTGATATTTGTGAATTGGCAAAAAGCCATTGAATCTTTTATGTACCGAGTTATAATAAAAATTCAATTCCATTTATAACCATGACCTGCTCGGATTCCTACTCTATCTAGTGCTCGATATTTTATAACGTTTATTGATGAATGTACCCGAATGATATGGGTATCACTACTTTCAAATAAGGGAGATGTGTGCTCCACATTTCGGGATCTGTACAAAATGGTGGCTACATAATACTAGAGTAAAATCTGAGTCTTGCAATCTGACAATGGTAGGGAGTGTCTTAACTCAAATCTAAATGATTTCTATCGCGAGCAGGGCATTTGCCACCAAACATCTTGTGTTAGCACTCCCTAACAGAATGGTATAGCTGAACGGAAGAACTAGCAGTTATTGAAAGTTGTTTGAGCATCATTGTTTGACATGAATGTTCCTCAAGAATACTAGGGAGAGGTTGTTTGATCCGTTGCGTATCTCATAAACTAGATGCCATTAAGAGTACTCGATTTCAAAATGCCTTTTCAGAAACTTCAGGAACTTGTCATACCTCCACTTGTCATCGATCTAGAGCCCCAAGTCTTTGAATGCTTGTCATATGTTCATCAAACACTCGACAAATTAGATCCTCAAGCTATATGGTGTATCTTTTTTGGCTATGCGGATTTACAAAAGGGATATTGGTGTTATGATTCGAATGCAAAGAAGATGTGTGTAACTCAGGATGTTTGGTTCCATGAAAATGCTCATTTCTTCTCTCACTCCGAGTGCTCTCTTCAGGGGGAGAACAATCCGAACCTCTTTGAATTCGAAGATAGCATTTCGAGTGTTCTGAATGTTCCAAATTCGAACCTCTTGAATTTGAAGATAGCATTCTGAGTGTTCTGAATGTTCCAAATCTGAATATTTTAGATATTCTGAGTCTCTTGAGTGTTCCGAGCATCTCACAAAAATTTGATGTTCTGAGTCTCTCGAGTGTTACGAGCATCTCATAAACATTTGATGTTTTGAGTTTGAGCATCTCACCTAGACAGATAATTGAAGATAATTCAAGTAATCAAGATAGTACATCTTTCCAACCCACACTAGAAGCTAAAGAAATTACGGATATGGATGTGCACAAAAAGGTAAACTCGTCTCCCTTAGTAACTCATAATACTGGGCCTTGTTATCCTTCTAGAATCAATAGAGGAGTTTCGAAAAAATAATATGATACAGACCTTCATACTAAAGCTAAATATTTTATCAACAACTTCATATCAACCAACTGTTTGTCTAACTCAGATGCATTTACCATAAAACAATTATCCACTGTATCTATTTTGAGTAATGTGCAGAAGGCTTTAAATGATCCGGATTGAAAGAAAGCCACGAATGATGAAATGGAGGCATTGTAGAAGAATCACACATGAGATCTTGTTCCTCTCCCTAAAGGAAAGAAAATGGTGGGGTGCATATGGATATTCACTGTCAAACTCAATTTAGATGGAAGCAAAAATCGGTATAAAGCTTGGTTGGTAGCAAAGGGATATACTCAAAGTATAGAATTGACTATGAAGATACATTTGCCCCAATAGCAAACATGAACATCATTCGAGTTCTTATTTCTTTAAGTGCCAACCTGGACTGGCCACTATGACAATTTGATATGAAGAATGCGTTTTTTAATGGAACTATAAATGAAGAAGTGTATATGGATCCACCACTCAGAACTAAATGTATTGACCGAGTATGCAAACTAAAAAGGGCATTGTATGGACTCAAGCAATCGCCTCGAGCATGGTTTAGACGAGTCTCAACTTTCATGAGAAAGCTCAGATATAAGCAAAGTGATGCTAATCATACACTATTCATCAAACAAAAGTTAGGTAAAGTCATCGCTCTGATTGTATACGTTGATGATATAGTGATCACTAGGAATGATCTGAATGAGACAACAATTTTGTAAAGACAGTTAGCATTCGAGTTTGAACTTAAGGATTTAGGTAACTTGAAGTATTTTTAGGAATTGAAGTCGCAAGATCAACTCAAGGGATTTCCCTCTGCCAATGAAAGTATGTAATGGACCTTATGACAAAGAAGGGCATGTTTGATTGTAAGCCAGCCGAGACTCCAATTAAAGTTAACCATGGACTTTCAGTCCTAAAAGATCAAGTCCCAATTGATAAAGATCAATATCAAAGACTGGTGGGAAGATTGATTTACTTATCTAATACTCGGCTAGAGATTGCTTATGTAGTATATGTTATAAGTCAATTCATGCATTCTCCGAGTAAAGAAACATATGGATGCAGCATACCGAGTATTAAGATATCTAAAGTCTTCCACATGCAAAGGTTTATTCTTTGGGGGATATAAGGATTATGAAATTACTAGCTATACTAATGCTGATTGGGTCGGAGATCGGACTGATAAAAAATCAACATCTAGGTACTTTACATTTGTTGGAAAGAATTTTATCACTTGGAGAAGCAAGAACCAAAAAGTAGTAGCAAGGTCAAGTGCTGAAGCTAAGTTTAGAGGAATGGCTCATGGACTATGTGAGTGTCACGACCCAAAACAGGGGCCATGACCGGCGCTAGGGAACGGGAATTCTTTCGAATCCGGAACCCGTAGCAAGCCTAAAAATAAAATAAATCATGCCATAACAACAATAATCATATAATATGCAGCGGAAATAAAAATCATAATATCATAATATTATCCACATCAACTGGATTTAAATCAAATCTCATCCCATAGATATATAATCTTTTTAATACAAATCCAGTTTCAATATAATACATCTCTTTAAAATAAAATACATGAAATCCAATACTTTAATTCACAACTACTGCAGTGTCTAGATAAAATAAATAAGACTCAAGTATATAATTTACATAAAGAAGCCGGGGCGGAAGAAATTCGGCGTATCGACCTGCTACTGAGGTCTGAAGAAGTTGACTTTCCTGAAAAATAGTCAACGGAGGGGAGTCAAACCTCACTGAGTGAATTACTATAATATATATACATACACACTAAGTGATAATGCATACAGTCAACAGTATATATGTAATATGTATATATACAGGCAATTTCACACAGATGCAGAAAAATCATTTTTATATATTTTATCCAAAAATCATCTTTTATGAAGGATCACATAGAACCCTAGAATATCGCAACCTCAGAAAATAGTGTTAAACAACACTCTAGCCATATAGGCTCACTTATTCCAAGTATATCCACTTAATCCATTTAGACAGTAGACTGGCCCCGAGACACTAAGTCAACCGAGCTCCAGCAGTCTAACTGCCAGTGTGATTGGCCCCGAGACACTTGGTCAACCGAGCTCCAGCAATCACACCCACAAACCACATCTCACATATCGATAATCATAATCAAATCAATATCCACAAATAGTTAGTAATATAGCCTAAAGCTATAGGCGTACCGGTACGTACTCTGTCCTAGTGCTGCCCACTAAGTAGCACGTTCTGTTGATATCCTTCATCATTAATTATAAAACATTCATTCACAAAAATAAATGATGCATGAATATAAATGAAATAACAATATAATCCATATATATACCAGAAATATACCAAAAGTAAACCAGGTATATTTCGAGTATATATACGTCAAATAAATCCAGTCAAATCATAAATTAAGCTGGAAATATATTTAAAAACATTTTAAATATATTTTATTCACAAAACATGCATATAATTTATTATATACAAAAAATAAACCAAAAATATACTTAATATAAACTTAAGAAATAATCAAATTATTTATGCATATTTAATCAACATAAAACATGCATTTCTAAATCATGCATCCTAAGCATATATATATATAGTATAGTAACTCACCTAATGCGCTCCACGAGACGGGTCCGACGGGCCTGGTCCACTAGCCCTCGGTCTCGGCGCAACTAAACAAGCAATAAATAATCGACATCAGAATAAACCCTAACAAAAATCCTAGAATTCAATCTAGAGTATTAAAATACGAAAACAGAATTAGGGTTCGACTGGATATCACGTTTTACGAGAATTCTACCGAAAATCCGGCAGAACCTCCCCTGTAAAACGGATATCTCTCTACTCAAAAGAGTAGAGCCGACCCTGCAAAGAAATACACTTAAAAAAAACAAGCTCAACACAATCAAAATCCCACGGTCGGACTCCAAACTACAGTCCACCGACCGGGGTCCACAAACACAGAACATATTCTAGATATACCAAAAATATCCTCACAACATAGTAATACATCTCATAGGTAGAAATTACATAATTAACCTTGAAACACTGTAAAAACCGATTAAAACTCATTTTATTAGAAAAATCGTATATTATATATATAATTGAAAATAATTTACGAAAAATAGTTTTAATTAGTTAAAAATACCAAATATTTTGTAGAAATCATTTTTATACCTTAAATAACTAATAAAACCAATTAAATTACATTTTTAGACAATTTAGGGTAAAATTACCAAAATACCCCTATATATATAAATATACTTAAATTACTTCAAAAATTCACCAAAAATCATACAATTACCCAAAATTAATTTTCTCAACATATTTATCAATAATATCAATATTTAAACTCAATTAACCAATTAAATTCAAATAAAAACACAATTAACCTAATTTTTCCAAAATTCCATAAACTTCAATAATTCAAAATAAATACTTAGAAATTCATAAAAATTCCAAATAAATTCCTATAATTCATTTCAACACCTAATTTAACCATAAACTCCAATTTCATAATTTAAATAATTAATTTCCGAAAATTAGAAAATAATATTAAAATATTCAAAAATACCCAAAAATCCAAAAAATCTCCAAAAATTCTAAAAAAATTCATACATGTATATTAAGCTACTAGGAACAACATTTGTGAAGGAAGTTTCCATGAATCATCCAATTCGAAGCTCAAAAAAATCAAAAACCCTAATAGGCCGAAATTGACAAAATCGAAACCTAAGCAATTCTAGACCATTTTAGCTCAAACCAAAGCTAGAATCACACTCACCGGAGCTCAAGGAGAAGAAATAGACCGGTGGTGTCAAAAACGGTGGCCGGAATCGACGTGATCGACGGTGGATCGATTTTCGGCTTCTCCGGCCAAAATCGACTTCCAGGCGCCGGAAACGGCCTCCTCAGGCGGCGGAATTGGTCGGGGAAGACGGTGGCACACCGGATGGCACACCCACGATGAAGAAACGGCGTTACAGATGCTCGGATGGCAAGGGGAAGGATCGGGAGGAAGAAGGAGACTCGGGGGGCAAATGTATAATTTTCCAATTCTCTTGTAATTTGACAAATATATGTATATATATATACTTTATACTATATATTAAAATAATATTAAATTACACACATCAAATATACACCACACACATAAAATTTAATATTTTAATAATTTATACTAAATAAAATTAATTAAATAACAATAAAACAATTAAATACTTAATAAAATATTAGGGTAATAATAAACCCTAATTAAATAAATATACACACACAGGCTTTATTTAATAATTTAAAAATATGTATGAGTTCATGCAAGTCCGTAAATACATTTAAAATAATTAATAATACATTGTTTACGTGAAAATTTCCCCGAAAATGCAAGTCCCGGGAAAATTTTACGTAAAACACTGAAAATAATATACAGTAATTAAAATAGGTTTTAAATATATATTAACTCGTAAAAATATCACATATATATTCAAAATTTATTAACACTGCATATACCGGTACAGTGTAAAAATATTTAAAAAAAACACGGGATATTACAGTCTTCCCCCCTTACAAGAATTCGTCCCCGAATTCCAGAAAACAAGATCAAGAAGGAAAGAGATACGGGTAAGAAGCTCGCATCTTAGCTTCAGTCTCCCACGTATGCTCTTCAACTCTGTCGCTACGCCACAGAACCTTGACCATCGGAATCTGCTTCGATCGCAACTGTCGAACTTGATAATCAACGATCGCCACAGGTTCTTCCACAAACGTCAAATCTTCACTCACTTCCACACTGTCAGGTTGCAACACGTGTGAAGGATCTGAGATATACTTCCTCAACATCGAGATATGAAATACTGGATGCACCTGTGACATACTCGGAGGCAAATCCAACCGATATGCAACAGTGCCAACTCTCTCCAGAATCTCAAACGGTCCAATGTATCTCGGTGCTAACTTACCCTTCCTGCCAAATCTCATCACACCCTTCATCGAAGATACTTTCAGAAAAATGAAATCTCCAACCTGAAACTCCACATCTCTGCGCCTAGGATCCGCATAACTCTTTTGTCTGCTAACTGCGGTCTCTAATCTTCGCTTGATCACGACGACTTTCTCTGCAGCATCCTGAACCATCTCTGGTCCAGTCAAAGCTCTCTCACCAATCTCATCCCAACTCAAAGGGGATCTACACTTCCTTCCATACAACGCCTCATACGGTGCCATACCAATACTGCTATGGTAGTTGTTATTATATGCAAACTCAACAAGCGACAAATGATCATCCCAGCTACCTCCCAAATCCAAGACACACATCCTCAACATATCTTCCAGTGTCTGGATCGTCCTCTCAGACTGACCATCTGTCTGAGGATGAAAAGCAGTATTGAAATCCAACCTAGTGCCCATCGCTTCCTGCAACTTCTGCCAAAAACGAGAAGTAAACACTGAACCTCTATCTGACACAATGGACATAGGTACTCCATGAAGGCACACAATATGGTTCACATACAACTTCGCCAATCTAGCAACTGAATATGTGGCTTTCACAGGCAAGAAATGTGCAGACTTCGTCAACCTGTCAACAATCACCCAGATGGAATCGTATCCATCCTTCGAATGAGGTAAACCGACTACAAAATCCATAGCTATCCTTTCCCACTTCCACTCGGGAATAGGAAGAGGCTGAAGCTTCCCAGAAGGCTTCTGATGTTCGACTTTCACTTGTTGACATGTCAAGCACTTAGCAACATAATCGGCAACATCCTTCTTCAATCCATCCCACCAGTATAGATCTCTGATACTGTGGTACATCTTGGTAACACCTGGATGAACGCTGTAGGCTGTAGAATGTGCTTCCTCTAAAATCTCCTCTCTCAAATCATCCACGTCAGGAACACACAATCTACCACTGATCCACAACACACCATCATCATCAAGTGTGAATTCAGTGAACTTCCCTGCTCTGACATTCTCTGCAAGCTCTTCAAGAGTAGGATCTCGGCTCTGAGCTTTAATCCTATCCCTCAGTACAGATTGTACTTTAAACTGAGCTAACAGTCCACCTGATCTACTGATCTTTATCATCAGACCTTGATCCACCAACAGATGCAATTCCTGGATCAATGGTCTCCTCTCAACACCGATGTGAGCAAGACTACCTGAGGACTTCCTACTCAAGGCATCTGCTACCACATTAGCTTTACCCGGATGGTAAAGAATCTCGCAATCATAATCCTTCAACAGTTCCAACCATCTCCTCTGCCTTAAATTCAAATCTCGCTACTGGAATGTACTTAAGGCTCTTGTGATCAGTAAATATCTCACAAGTCACCCCGTACAAATAATGTCTCCAAATCTTCAAAGCAAAAATCACTGCAGCCATCTCAAGATCATGCGTAGGATAGTTCTGCTCATGCTTCTTGAACTGCCTCGAAGCATAGGCTATCACCCTTCCATTCTGCATCAACACACAACCAAGACCAATTCTAGAGGCATCACAGTAAACTGTGAACTTATCCATACTATTAGGCAAAGCTAATACTGGCGTTGTGGTCAACTTCTCTTTCAACAACTGAAAACTATTTTCACAAGCTTCTGACCACTCGAATCTAACATTCTTCTGAGTCAAGCGAGTCATAGGGGCTGCTATCCTAGAAAAATCCTGCACAAACCGCCTATAATACCCGGCTAAACCCAGAAAACTCCGAATCTCTGTAACAGAAGTACGTCTAGGCCACTCAGATACTGCCTCAACCTTCTGTGGATCAACCTGCATACCTTCTTTAGACACTACGTGTCCAAGAAAAGAAACACTCTCCATCCAGAAATCACACTTTGAGAATTTAGCATAAAGCTGATGATCTCTCAGTGTCTATAGTACAATCCTCAAGTGATATACATGCTCTTCCATACTCCTCGAATATACCAGTATATCATCAATGAAGACTACTACAAACTGATCCACATACGGTCTGAATACTCTGTTCATCAGGTCCATAAAAGCTGCTGGTGCATTAGTCAAACCAAAAGACATCACCAGAAACTCAATGACCATATCGAGTGTGAAACGCTGTCTTAGGAATATCGGATTCACTAATCCGCAACTGATGATAACCCGACCTCAAGTCAACCTTAGAAAAGAACTGTGCACCCTGTAACTGATCAAACAAATCATCTATCCTCGGGAGAGGATACTTGTTCTTCACTGTCACCTTATTCAACTCTCTGTAGTCAATGCACAGTCTCAGGGTACCATCCTTCTTCTTCACAAACAAGACTGGTGCACCCCAAGGAGAAACACTAGGTCTGATGAAACCTTTGTCCAACAACTCTTGCAACTGCTCCTTCAACTCTCTCAACTCTGCAGGAGCCATATGATAGGGTGGCATAGATATAGGAGTAGTACCTGGTACCACATCTATACAGAACTCAATCTCTCTATGAGGTGGTAAACCTGGCAACTCCTGCGGGAAAAACATCAGGAAACTCACAAGCAATCGGAACATATGTGAGTGACAACTTCTCCACTGACGTATCCCTAACCAATGCCAAAAACCCCTGACAACCTTTCCTCAACAATTTCCTAGCTGAAATAGTAGAAATAAGATTCTGAGGTGCTGAACTCCTATCACCAACAAACTTAAAATCTTCTTCACCAGGAATTCTAAAAGTCACCTCCTTATTCCTGCAATCAACCACGGCATAGTGCTGAGATAACCAATCCATTCCCAAAATAACATCAAACTCCATCACATCCAACAAAATCAAATCAGCGGGTAATTCTCTATCTCCCACGAGAACTGGACAACCAGAAAGAACAATATCGGCGTCCAAAGAATCGCTCAGAGGAGTGGCAACAGACAAAGGAAAAGCCATCCTCGAAGCTTGCCAACAAGATTTAGAAGCAAAAATGGGAGAAACAAACGAATGCGTGGCACCCGGATCAAACAAAACCATGCATCCAGGTAACAAACAGAAACAATACCTGCCATGACTGCATTAGATGCCTGAGCATCCTGCTGAGTAAGATGAAAAACTCTGGCCTGACCTCGACCTCCCTGCTGACTGGTAGAAGCCTGGCCAACACCTCTGGCACCTCCTCTAGTACCTCTACCACGACTCTGCTGTGGAACAAACTGAGTGGAACTCTGATGCTGGGTTGGTGGTAACTGAAATGGCACGGGTGCTGCACTAGCAATCGACTGCTGTGGGAATCGCGGAATCTGCTGCTGCTGATACCGGAATAAGGACACGATCTGGCAAAATGTCCTGTCTGCCCGCATCTGAAGCATGTCAGCGGTGTCAGATAACACGGTCCCTGATGGACTCTACCACAAGTCTGACAAACACTGGCCGCTAATCCAGAACTACGACCACTGCTACTGCTCGAAGCACCTGACCCAAATCTGAATGATCTACGCTGACCTCCACGGCCATGTCTACTGCTCCGATGCACTCGCTGCTGCTGTCTCCTGACTCTGCTAAGTCGAACCTCGCTGCTGACTACTCGAACCAACATGAAAACTCGAATATGGAGTAGCCTGCAATCCACTCGACTGAACTCCCAATTGGTAATAATCAGGCATCGCTCCCTGCCTAACTAATCTCAGCTCAATCTCCTTAGCTAACTCAATCACAGACTCAAGAGTAAGACCTGCTGTAGGCATACCAGCAAAAGCTGAACCCAAACCAGTAACATACGTAGTAACCGCGAAATACTGATCTCGCATCAGATCCTCAGCATATCTACCCAACCGAAGAAACTCTCGGGTATACTCCTCTACAGATCGATCTCCACGAGAAATACTAGTCAAACGGAGACGATAGCTCAAACGAAGAGGCTTTGGACAAAATCTCCTCATGAACCGCTCTCGAAACTGAGCCCAATGTCATCGTCATCATGTAGGGCTAGATCATCTGAATGAACCAATCTAGAGCTGGTCCCTCAACAGACAACTCTACAATCATGATCCGCTGGTACTCGGTATGAGCAGTCCGAGTCCTAGTCTCAATCGCATGCAGAAAATCTAAAGGATCAGAAGTACCATCAAAAGTAATCCTGCCAACTCGGGCATAGAACAAAGCTGCCTCAGGGTCAGACATACCCTAGCTGATAGGCAGGCTGAACAGGCTGAACAATTGGAGGAACAGGCACATCAAACTCAAGCTCAACAGGCTCCTCGTCCTGTAACTCTCTCTGCCTACGGCGACCTGCCGCTCCTCGAGGTCTACCTCTGCCACGACCTCTACGTCTAACTGGCTGCTCAGGAGGTAAAACCTCATCCTGAAAAGACTCATCATCCTCGGCCTCAACGACCGTGGAGCAACACGCGCTCGCCTCCTCATTCTGAAAAGACAAACGGAAAGATTCAGACAAAACAGACAACGAAAGAATAACGCTGAAAACTACAGCAAGGAATACTTATCAAGACGTACTCGAACCTAATACACTGCAGTAGTCCAACAGAAAAACACAACTTTAAAAACTAGGGCCACAACTCACATAACTAAGCCCTGACACAGAACCTCCGCTCTGATACCAACTTTATCACGACCCAAAACAGGGGTCATGACCGGCGCTAGGGAACGGGAATTCTTTCGAATCCGGAACCCGTAGTAAGCCTAAAAATAAAATAAATCATGCCATAACAACAATAATCATATAATATGCAGCGGAAATAAAAATCATAATATCATAATATTATCCACATCAATTGGATTTAAATCAAATCTCATCCCATAGATATATAATCTTTTTAATACAAATCCAGTTTCAATATAATACATCTCTTTAAAATAAAATACATGAAATCCAATACTTTAATTCACAACTACTGCAGTGTCTAGATAAAATAAATAAGACTCAAGTATATAATTTACATAAAGAAGCCGGGGCGGAAGAAATCCGGCGTATCGACCTGCTACTGAGGTCTGAAGAAGTTGACTCTCCTGAAAAATAGTCAACGGAGGGGAGTCAGACCTCACTGAGTGAATTACTATAATATATATACATACACACTAAGTGATAATGCATACAGTCAACAGTATATATGTAATATGTATATATACAGGCAATTTCACACAGATGCAGAAAAATCATTTTTATATATTTTATCCAAAAATCATCTTTTATGAAGGATCACATAGAACCCTAGAATATCGCAACCTCAGAAAATAGTGTTAAACAACACTCTAGCCATATAGGCTCACTTATTCCAAGTATATCCACTTAATCCATTTAGACAGTAGACTGGCCCCGAGACACTAAGTCAACCGAGCTCCAGCAGTCTAACTGCCAGTGTGATTGGCCCCGAGACACTTGGTCAACCGAGCTCCAGCAATCACACCCACAAACCACATCTCACATATCGATAATCATAATCAAATCAATATCCACAAATAGTTAGTAATATAGCCTAAAGCTATAGGCGTACCGGTACGTACTCTGTCCTAGTGCTGCCCACTAAGTAGCACGTTCTGTTGATATCCTTCATCATTAATTATAAAACATTCATTCACAAAAATAAATGATGCATGAATATAAATGAAATAACAATATAATCCATATATATACCAGAAATATACCAAAGTAAACCAGGTATATTTCGAGTATATATACGTCAAATAAATCCAGTCAAATCATAAATTAAGCTGGAAATATATTTAAAAACATTTTAAATATATTTTATTCACAAAACATGCATATAATTTATTATATACAAAAATAAACCAAAAATATACTTAATATAAACTTAAGAAATAATCAAATTATTTATGCATATTTAATCAACATAAAACATGCATTTCTAAATCATGCATCCTAAGCATATATATATATAGTATAGTAACTCACCTAATGCGCTCCACGAGACGGGTCCGACGGGCCTGGTCCACTAGCCCTCGGTCTCGGCGCAACTAAACAAGCAATAAATAATCGACATCAGAATAAACCCTAACAAAAATCCTAGAATTCAATCTAGAGTATTAAAATACGAAAACAGAATTAGGGTTCGTTCGACTGGATATCACGTTTTACGAGAATTCTACCGAAAATCCGGCAGAACCTCCCCTGTAAAACGGATATCTCTCTACTCAAAAGAGTAGAGCCGACCCTGCAAAGAAATACACTTAAAAAAAACAAGCTCAACACAATCAAAATCCCACGGTCGGACTCCAAACTACAGTCCACCGACCGGGGTCCACAAACACAGAACATATTCTAGATATACCAAAAATATCCTCACAACATAGTAATACATCTCATAGGTAGAAATTACATAATTAACCTTGAAACACTGTAAAAAACCGATTAAAAACTCATTTTATTAGAAAAACCGTATATTATATATATAATTGAAAATAATTTACGAAAAATAGTTTTAATTAGTTAAAAATACCAAATATTTTGTAGAAATCATTTTTATACCTTAAATAACTAATAAAACCAATTAAATTACATTTTTAGACAATTTAGGGTAAAATTACCAAAATACCCCTATATATATAAATATACTTAAATTACTTCAAAAATTCACCAAAAATCATACAATTACCCAAAATTAATTTTCTCAACATATTTATCAATAATATCAATATTTAAACTCAATTAACCAATTAAATTCAAATAAAAACACAATTAACCTAATTTTTCCAAAATTCCATAAACTTCAATAATTCAAAATAAATACTTAGAAATTCATAAAAATTCCAAATAAATTCCTATAATTCATTTCAACACCTAATTTAACCATAAACTCCAATTTCATAATTTAAATAATTAATTTCCGAAAATTAGAAAATAATATTAAAATATTCAAAAATACCCAAAAATCCAAAAAATCTCCAAAAATTCTACAAAAATTCATACATGTATATTAAGCTACTAGGAACAACATTTGTGAAGGAAGTTTCCATGAATCATCCAATTCGAAGCTCAAAAAAATCAAAAACCCTAATAGGCCGAAATTGACAAAATCGAAACCTAAGCAATTCTAGACCATTTTAGCTCAAACCAAAGCTAGAATCACACTCACCGGAGCTCAAGGAGAAGAAATAGACCGGTGGTGTCAAAAACGGTGGCCGGAATCGACGTGATCGATGGTGGATCGATTTTCGGCTTCTCCGGCCAAAATCGACTTCCAGGCGCCGGAAACGGCCTCCTCAGGCGGCGGAATTGGTCAGGGAAGACGGTGGCACACCGGACGGCACACCCACGGTGAGGAAACGACGTGACAGACGCTCGGACGGCAAGGGGGAGGATCGGGAGGAAGAAGGAGACTCGGGGGGCAAATGTGTAATTTTCCAATTCTCTTGTAATTTGACAAATATATGTATATATATATACTTTATACTATATATTAAAATAATATTAAATTACACACATCAAATATACACCACACACATAAAATTTAATATTTTAATAATTTATACTAAATAAAATTAATTAAATAACAATAAAATAATTAAATACTTAATAAAATATTAGGGTAATAATAAACCCTAATTAAATAAATATACACACACAGGCTTTATTTAATAATTTAAAAATATGTATGAGTTCATGCAAGTCCGTAAATACATTTAAAATAATTAATAATACATTGTTTACGTGAAAATTTCCCCGAAAATGCAAGTCCCCGGGAAAATTTTACGTAAAACACTGAAAATAATATACAGTAATTAAAATAGGTTTTTAAATACATATTAACTCGTAAAAATATCACATATATATTCAAAATTTATTAACACTGCATATCCCGGTACAGTGTAAAAATATTTAAAAAAAAAACAGGGGATATTACAGTGAGTTCCTCTGGATAAGGCGAATTGTTCACGATCTAGGACTAAAACATCCGAAGTCTATGTTGTTACATTGTGATAATAAGGCAGCCATAGCAATTGCAAACAATCTAGTTCAACATGATCAAGCTAAACACGTAAAGGTTGACGGACATTTCATAAAAGATCATTTAAACCAAGGAACAATTGATTTTCTATTTCTTCTCAGACTCAATTAGTTGATATCCTCACAAAGGTTGTATCTAGAAAATCGTTCTATAACTCACTTGGCAAGTTGAGAATGATTGACATACATTCACCAACTTGAGGGGAAGTGTTGAGGAAGTAAATATTTTTTGTATATATTAGGAAGCAAATATTTGTATACTATTAAGAATAAAGTCTTTATTTTATTTCGGATTTTATTCTATTTCTAGTTAGGATGTGATTAGGATTTCTATTTGTATATATAAGGGTTGTAACCCTTCTTTAAAATACATGGAAAAATATTTTTCTTGAATTTTCTCTTTTTTCTCTAAATTTTATTCTTCATTTATTTCAAACATTACAAATTTACTATTTATTATTTAATATAATAATTAATATATATTATGCTAATATTTTCACTTTTTATATTTTATGTATAATCACCATATGATTAGCTTACCGAGCACTCATGTTGAAGATGATGACGATGTCCTCACACCACCACCTTCTTCGCCACAAACTACTATCATGGCACCTTCTGCATCATTAACCACAAATACTACAAGCAGGCTATGTATCAAAGTTGAAAGAAATAAGTAAATAGATTCTTGATTTAATTTTATTAAATATGTGTGTGTAAGCATGTGTGTGTGTCACAAAAGTTTTTTCATTTTTTTTTGACATTATTAAATGTGACATTACTTTTTTCTAGGTTAGCTCCTACCAAAACAATATTTTTTCCTCCAGGTACTGCATACTCTTCTTATATAACTCTAAAAATAACTGAAAGACAAGAAGCAACTGGATATAGTGGGAGGCTTATCTCCAAAGATTTTAAAGACTTTTATTGGGAGGAGTTTAAGGTTAAAATATGTAGTTTATTTATTATTGTGAGAAATAAATGTAAAAAAAAGTATACAATTATAATTTTGGGATTTAAGTTAAATTGTATGGTTATAAGTTTATTGTGATTATTTGTTAAATTTTCTTATATAATTGTAGAAGAGATGCACTTGGAATCTCTTAGATGAAGAGTCTATTAAGTGTTGTTGGTGGCAAACTATAAAAACCCAATATACCAAGAATGTCCATGGTTGGAGGCATTCTAACGAAGGCAAGCCCAGTTGTGTTAGCCAACAAATTTTGGATAATTGGCAAAAATATTGGAGCACTCTAGAATGGCAAGATAAAGCTCGCAAAGCTAAACAGAATCGTCTAACTAAGACAGGTGGTCCAGGCACCGGTGTTGCTAAGCATACGTGTGGGTCTCGATCTATGGCGGAGCATTCCAAGAAGATGGTAAAATATTAATTATGTTATGATTTTATTTTATTTTAATTATGTTATAATTTTATTTCATTTTACTTATGTTATAAATTTATTTCATTTTAATTATGCTATAATTTTATTTAATTTTAATTATGTTATAATTTTATTTTATTTTAACTGTGCTATAATTTTATTTTATTTTAATTGTGCTTTAATTTTATTTCATATATATATATATATGTTATAAATTTATTTCCTTATGGTGGAGCATAAAAGGATAATAGTAATACTACTACAATTATTAGTAGTCTTATTATAATTATAATTATTATTATTAGTAGTAGTAGTAGTATTATTATTATTGTTATTGTTACAGAGTTGCAACATCAATCTAATAATTGGGAGTTATTCAAGAAAGTTCACTCGAGGAAAGATGGAAGTTCTGTAGATTCAAGGTCAAAGCAAGTAAATGTATGTTCATTTTTAATTTTTTCAGTAATTTTTATTTTGTTTATAAGTATTGAATCTTTCATTTGTAAACTAACTTGAATTTTTTTTTTATATTATAGGATTGTATGGAGGAGATGATGGTTTTTGCTTCTTAGTCTTTTGAGGATGGTTCACAACCTCCAGTAGTTGACATTGATGCTTTGTATTTTCAGGCTGCAGGTGAAGAGAAGAAGAGACATATATATGGTTTTGGATCAGAGAGTGCATTTCACCTTAGTTCATTACAAAGTACTGGGAACTCGAATAGATCATCTATAGTTAGGCAGATGGTGGAGCACCTCACAGCAAAGCAAGAGGAGATAGATAAAAAAACTTGTTAATGTTAATGAAACAAAAGCAGAGATAGATAAAAAACATGTTGATGGCAATGAAACAAAAGCATGTTTAGACCATATGGAGGAGAAAATGAGGCACATAATGGAGCAGATGCAGTCTAATCCAAGGTGCAATAGGTAGGACCTTTTGCACCTTTAAGTTGTTTGGTATTTGAAGTTTAGAACATTATTAATGTAATTTTAGAACATTATTATGTAGATATTATTAGTTAACTATGGCATGTAATGTTTGAGTACATTTTCTATGAATTACTAGTATTTGAACGATAATACTTTTTTTTATATCTACTTTTAGTTACTGAATTTTAATTTCTATATATAAATTTATTTAAAATTCCATTACACAAATGCACAAATAATATAAAATTTAGTGACAAATTAGTGATCAACTTTTGACAAATTAAATTTAGTATTTATTTAAACATAGTGATCGTTTAGTGACAGAATATTAATGGATTTTTAGTGATAGATTTGTCATGGAAATATTAGTGATGGAAATTTCATCACTAATCGATTACTAATTTGTCACAAATGATGATTAATTTTCAATAACTGAGATGTCATTAGTGATGGAAAATCCATCACAAATTTTACTGATGGATTTCTTATGGAATTATTAGTGACGGAATAATGATGGATTTTTAATGACAAATTTGTGACAAAAATATTAGTGACAAAAATTCCATCACTAATTGATCACTAATTTGTGACAGTTGATGATTATTTTTTATTGACTAAAATGGCATTAATGATGGAACAATCCATCAGAAATCCGTCACAAATGTTAGTGACAGATTTCTGACAGAATTATTAGTGACAGATTTGTGATGAAAATATTAGTAACGGAAATTTCATCACTAAGTGATCACTAATTTGTGACAGAAGATGATTAATTTCCAATGACTGAAATGACATTAGTGATGGAATATTCCATCAGAAATCTATTACTAATTTTAGTGACGAATGATTTTTTTTTGTCACTAAAAAATTAGCTACGACCAAAAGTGTGACAGTTAATTTCCATCACTAATCTGTCACTAAACGATTTAGTGACGGATTAGTGATAGAAATTTCCATCACTATTTTGATTTTTTTTTGTAGTGATCATCATCATCATCAATACCATATAGTGGATACAAGAAGCACAATTGATGCATTTCCATCAATAAACCAAGGTTCTTAACATGGGGAGATGGGTGCTAGTAGCATGTCAATGGCCTTAGATGATGGACCTCTTTGGGACTAAAACGACTTGTATAATTTGTATTATTATGATGAAGAAGATATGTAGTCAATTTCAACTAGCTCATAGTTGCACCCTTCAAATGAAACCAAATTCTTCCTTTTTAGATATGTTGTTTTAATCTTTAATTAGGATTCAAATTTAAAGCTTCATAATGTGCATTAGTTCACTATAATTCTCTTACCGAATAAGGAAAATGATTTCATCAATTAATTTTTATTGGTGACAATCATTTCAAGTGATGTATATATAGTTGTACATCTATACATATATGCTATAGATTTTTTTTCTTTCAGAAAAAAACATCGATGGTGTTTAATTTTTTTTAGGTTATCCTTGTCATGACCTGAACCCGAACCCAAAAGCGACACGTGACTGACACTATGAAATGGAAATATGTAAAGTACTCAATCATAGTAAGTCTTAAGGAAAATTGCAAAAAAAATATATAAAATAAAATGAAATATTTTATATAAAGATAAAGAACACAAATGAATTAATATCCAAAATAAACTTATATAAAATATAATAATAATAACCTTTAATACAAGTTCTAGTACATACGTCAATTCATAAAATACAACATAATATTTAACCATTCTACTACTGCGGTATTCTAGATTTGAAATACATACGTGATAATAATATATTTCAAATAAACTTACATAAAATAGTCAGGGAAGAAGAAACCTGGCGTATAGTAGGCCGACTAACAGGTGACTCCTGAGATTCTGAAAAAAATTAATTAAGGGGAGTCAAACCTTACTGAGTAAGTTAATAAAAAATGAATATAGTATAAAAATCTCCTTTAAAATATACTTATAAAATAAGAAATTTATAATTTATAATTTAAACTATTTAATTTTACCAAAATCCTCTTTTACCGAAATAAAGTATTTTAAATCATAAAATACTTTATAAAATACAATAAGCTTCCTTAAATCATTTACATAAGAAAATTAGGTACATCCCTAGTCCACAAATCTAATAACCTTTCGGCTCTCTTACAATCCAAAGCCTGTCGGTTCTTGAGAGCAAAGCATCAACCAAGCTACCAGTCACAGTTAATTCACTTAAACCAATATTTACTAGCGGTTCCTAAGAGCAAAGCATCACCAAGCTACTAGACTCAATAATATATATAAATCATGCCCTAGAGCAAAGCATCACTAAGCCAAATACTTTCACCACTCACTCTCAATTCTAGCGATGAACACACGGTCCGAATGAAACTCATCAGGTAATCCGTTCTACCATAGTTTATAAAAAATAAATAAATATAAATAAACAAGAAAGTTTACAATAAAATAAATTTTCTAATCATGTGAAAATTTAATATAAACATGCTAATATAACTATAGCAATAATAGGAAAATTTAATTTAAATATATATTCTTATAATATTATTATTCTTTAATAAATTCTCCCATTTATCAAAGTCTCTCTCTCTCTCTCTCTCTCTCTCTCTCTCTCTCTCTCTCTATATATATATATATATATATATATATATATATATGTATATATATAACATATACATAGTTCAATTATTAAGTTACAGGTGGAATGTGCTCAACCTTGACTTGTCAACTCGACTAAAGGCGCAGCTAAAGAAAAAAAATAATAGGAAATTAAAAATATAATTTCTATACATTCTAGATTTCTAAGGAAATATTCAATTAAAATACGAGTTTATTAAAATAGATCCGATATCACATTTTATAAAAAATATATCAAAAATTTAGCGAAGTTTCCTCTGTAAAACATCTCTACACGAAGTAGAGCTAACCTTGCATAGAAAAACACTTAAAATAACCGCAACAACTTCAAATCTCAGCTTGGGCACCCGAACTATAGTTTATGCCTAATTGAGAACTTATTTCACAAACCACAATATAAATCAATAAAATTCCATTTAAATATTAAAATCAATTTATTTACACAAATAAAGCATAAAAGACATTTATTTATAAAATAATTAATAAAATTCACATTAAAATCAATTTTTGCAATAAAGGTCCTTATTCAATTTTTTTTGAAATTAAATAGCATTTAGTTACTGAAAATTAAATAAATTATTCAATTATATAATTAAGCAACCGAAACTCATTTAAATCATAAACACTATTTTATTCGGATATTATTCCGATAATTAGTAAAAATAAGCTAAAAATAGAAATTAATTCATAAAATTATTTTAATATTATTTATTACTCAAAAATTATCCAAAACATCATAATTTCAATTAAAACATAAAGTTTACCAATTTATACTAATTTTCTTAAAAATTCATTTTTGACATAAATATTCAAAAAATTGTAATAAAAATTTGGTGCATAATTTTAATAAGCTTCCTTAACGAAACTTGCTTAAAATAACTAGTAGAATTTATTAAAAATATAAAAAAAAAATTGGCTCAAAAATAGTGTCATAAACAGTAACACAAGACTTGGAAATTCAAAAAAATCCTAAAAATTATTTTCAAAAACCTTACAATGCATACAATAATCAGTCCTAAAGAACATACATCAAATAAAAATCAAATTAAGCTTCAATTTCATAATTAAATAAAAATTTCCAAATTTAAATTTTGCAAAATTAGAGTTGTTACCGGTTAAATTTCTCGAAATTGATTGAAGAGTATCGAAGCCCTGGTCGAGAGCTTCGATTCAAGTCCAAGAACGATTAAAAAAGTCACCAGTTTGCCCTTCAAATTTTCGGCACCAAAAGAAATCAAAGGAAGAAGAAGAAGGAGTTCCAGTGACAGTGGAAGCTGCTGGTGATGGTGAGGGCTCCTGTTGGTGGCGGCGCAATGAGCTAGTGACGACGAATGGCAGCGAATAGCGATGGGTGGGGGTGTTGCACATGGGAGGAAGGAGAAAAGAAGAAAGAAAAAGAAAAGAAAAGAAAATTTTTTTATTAAAAGTATAAAGGACAAAATAATATAATTTAATAAACAATAAAATTATTTCCAATTAATTTTTAATCATAAAATATAATAATTTTTACTCAAATAAATACTAAAATTAAATTATTACTATGGAAATAATATTTAACCCCAAAAGTTAAATTAAATTTTACTAAAATTAAATATCAAAATATAATAATATAAAATAACAATAAAAATAATTATTAATACTACATATCGCGAAATTTAATTTCTTAATTTAGTTCATGAAAATTTAGGTCTTTACAATCCTACTTTGATATGTAATTTTTTTTCTAAATTTCCATTGTTTAGAATTCACTAATTTTTTACTAACTAACATGGATTGATCGAAATAAAATTATAAGGATGGTAAACGTCTTTCAACAATTATTTTAATACAAGTACATACACTACAATATTTAAGCAAGAATAACCTCTTTAACTGATACAACAATTATTGGTTGATATGTAAATTTTTTTTGGTTCATTTTTATGTTTAAACTAGCATAAATAATATTTATAGCAATATGTTTAAAAATTTTGAGTAGGCCGAAATGTTTATATGTTTGGTAAATTGTTAAAATAAAATAAGTTTAAGAAATTTGTATAAAAGGAGAATATTCAAATTAATTTACTATTTGTAATAAATATATGAAAATAACCATTGAGATTAGATGGTAGGGAGTTGTTCTCTAGGGTATTTATCATTTTATGGTAAAAAAAAAAAAATATTTCTCAATTTATGGTGATTTTCAAAGTTATTCCTATTTTTGTGGTGAAATAAGAAATTTTATTTTATTTTATAGTGTTTTTGACTGAGTTGGCAATCTCAAAGAGAGAGAAGATGCAAAACAATAATGCTAGTAGCGGAATATGCATTCTGCTACTGGCAGTAGCGATTTGCAGCTTTTTTTTTTTTTAACTTATGGGCATACAACACAAAGTTTTTGTCTCTTGAAGTGACTGATTTAATATTGTATATGTAATTGCGTAATGATTATGTTAACTTTTTAAATATTATAATTAGTACCTAATTATTGAGTTATGATTATATTGATTTTAATAATATTTAGTCACTAATCATTGTGTAATGATTGTTAATTTAACAATAATAATAATAATAATAATAATAATATATCTTGACAGCAACAATAGTAGTAAATAATTGTGATTATTGTATTGAAATGTTTTATATAATTGAGGTAATTTAAAATAATAATAATAATAATAATAATAATAATAATAATAATAATAATAATTATTATTATTATTATTATTATTATTATTATTATTATTACATAGATTTAAATATTAAAATTATATAAAAAATTATGAATTTTTATGAATAATAACAATAGTAGATACTATGTGAAAATAATTAAATAAAAAAATTATTATTAGTAATTAATGTATTAAAAAGTATTAATTAAAATATAAATAAGAATCATTATTCATATACTTTTTAGGATTATTTGACATTTTTTGACAAAATGTTAAACATTTTCCGATTTTGTGGTGGTTTTGAAAAAAATTCCTTTTTATGGTTGTTTTGAGCTAATATCAAGCATTTTATATGTTTAAAATTATTTGAATTAGTTATATGTTTGTTCATTATACAATATATTATTATTATTATTATTATTATTATTATTATTATTATTATTATTATTATTATTATAACAATTTTTACCTAGGTTTAAATATATAAATTATATAAAGTTAATACTAATTTTTTTGCAATAATAACAAGAGTGTAGAATTTTATGGGAAAAAAGTTTACTAAAAATAAGAAAATTAATTAATTTTTTTTCAAAATATTGAATTACAATATATATATGATGATTATTATTTGTAATGACCTGATTTTTAAATAATATAAATTATTTGGGGATATGCAGTGTTAATAAAATTTTAAATTTTTATTTATATATTATCATTATTTGTGTATATTATCTATTTGTTTTATTCTAAATATCTTAATTATGTAAAATAATTTATTTGGGAGTCTTACAATGTAAAAATATTTTAGTCATTATCACTATTATTATTATTATTATTATTATTATTATTATTATTATTATTATTATTATTATTATTATTATTATTACTATATTGTTGTTAATATATTATGCATGTGTAGTAGTATATATATGTATATATATATATATATGTGTGTGTGTGACAAGTGTTAAATTATATATATATATAAAAGATTGGTCAAAAAGCAAAACACACAGGTAAACTCTTCTTCTACACTTCTCTTCTTTTCTTTTTCCTTTTCTTTCCTAGTTTTCTTCCTTCTCTCCCTGCGGCAAACCAGCACCACCCTTACCCTCACTGTGCCACCACTGTCACCTTCTCTTCTTCCTCTAACCATCGACGTTGCCCAGAAGCTTGCCAGAGCGTCGAAATTTGCAGGAAATCGAGAGTGACTCCATTGAAGCCGATGACGATTTTGGTCAAGAGAGCTCTCCATTCCTGTCTCTTTTGGAAGCTCTGACACCAGTGAGTTTAGTTCTAAGCTCTGTTTGGGCTTAATCCCTCTTGGTTTTGAGTTATATCAAGTTTTTGTTTAAGTGACATTAGGGTTTCAAATCTTTTTTCTAATTATTGTGTTTGATCCATGGTTTTTCTCTTTGATAATGTGATTATGGGTAGCTCAATCTACTTAAATATATTTTTTGTATATTTTTTTGAATTCATTTTGATAATGGGTATTTTTGAATATTTTAATAATTTAAATTGAATTTTTGTTAATTATGTTAGTTACTTATTTTGGATGGAAATTTGATTAAGTTAGTGTTATTAATTTAAGTTAGTAATTTTAGTATTGATAAAATAATTTTTAGTAATTTTATATAATTTTTGGGAATATTTTTAACATTATGTGAATTTTGGATGTATAGGTTAATTGTGTGTTTTTATTGAAATTATAGTTAAATAATATATTTTAAATGATTTAAGAATTTTATAGGGTATTAAAATAATTTTTACAAATTATTTACTATTTTTAACTAATTAATACTAATTTTCAAAAATTATATTCAAATCATAAATTATTTACTATTTTGGTGATTAAATGGGGTTTTAACTACTTTTAATATATTTAAACTATTTGAATAATTAAATGTGAATTTGGCTATTCTATTTTGAATATTTGAAAAAATTGGGATTTTATTAATATTATATAATTATTTGAGATTTTTATTTAATTATTGTGAAATTAATTATAATTAGTGTTTTGATGTTTAAATATATTTTATTGTGATTTATTAATTTTGAGGATTTTAATGATTTATTATATTATTATTTAATATTTATTTTATTTCAAATTGTGAACCTCGGTTGAGAATTTTGTAGTTCGGGGTTCCAACCCGAGGTGTTGTGCTCTGTGTTTTAGAATTGTATTTTTCTTGCAAGATCAGCCCTACTGTTAGTAGAGAGATGTCCATTTTATAGAGGAGACTCTATCAATTTTTTGTAGAATTATCGTAAAACGTGACATCGGGTCAATCTTGAGTCTTTGGTTTTTTTGTTGAGTTTTAATTCTTATATCAAGTCTTTCTTAGAGTTCTTAGAAGTACACGTTAAGAATTTATTCTAATTTTTATTATTATTTATTTTTCTAGCTGTGCCGAGACCGAGACCTATCAGACCAGACCCATCGAGTAAGTCTCGAGGAGCACAAACTTGTGAGTTATTATTTTATATATACATTGCACGTAGATGCATGATTATAAGTATTTATGTTTTAATATGAATTATTTCATTAAATGATTTAATATATGTTTGGTATACTTTCAACATATTTTTATATATTTCAATATATATGCGATGTATACATTTGATATATTCTTAATATGCATTTAGTATATTTTTGATATACTTATGGTTTATACGTGACATGTAAACTTGAAATATTTTTAGTATATAACTGGTATATTTCCAGTATATGTTTGGCATATAAATGGTTTATTCTTTTATAAAGAATATCATTTGTGTTTAATTATGCATTTATCTATTTTCCATAAAAATACAATTTATACGAAGGATATTAATAGAGCGTGCTATCTAGTGGGTTGCATTAGGACTATGTACATGAGTCAATATTGTGAGAATCATTTGAGGTGAAATTGATTATTATGAATATTGTGAATTCAATGAGTGAGTAGTGTGGTTGTTAGAGCTTGGTTGACCTAGTGTCTTGGGGCCAATCACACTGACAGTAAGACTGCATGAGCTCAGTTGACTTAGTGTCTTAAGGTCAGTCTACTGTCCAAAATTGGAATAAGAGAATTTCTTTGGAATTAGGTAAGCCTGTATGGCTAGTGAGATATTTGTTTGAGGTTGCGAATACTTTTAGGGTTTTATTTGATCATTCATTTAAATAAATGTTTTCTACATTTATTATAGTGCTTGTATATATTTATATATATACTGATGATTGATTGCATATGACATTAGGAGGTGCAAGTATATATATTATAATAATTCAGTTAGTGAGATCTGACCCCTTCTCAACCATTTTTTTTTCAGGAGAGTCTTTTTTGTCAAACCATACTAGTAGTACTTTACGCCGGTCTTCTTCAGCCCCGGCTAGATTATGTAATTTATTTATCTAAACTTTTATTGTACTCTAGAAAATTACAGTAGTAACGTTGTTGTATCAATAATGTGATGTTTTAGTTTTTGGAATTTTTGTGTTAGATTATTGTATGAATATTTTATTATGTATGATATTAAGTATTTATTTTTATATTGATTTAAAGTTTTAGTTCTGGCATATTTTTTATATTATTATTGCTTGTATTTTTATTTTTTAAGGCTTGTTACGGGTTTCGGATTTGAAAAAATTCTCGTTCCCTAGCGCTAGTCATGACTCCCAATTTGGGTCGTGACATTAATATTAATAAATTGCATAAATTTCTTTATAATATGTATAGAGAATTTAATTTGCTATAAAAATTTGCAAAAATTACATAATTAAAAATTAAGTATGTAATATTGTAGTCAAAGTTTAACCTCATCTTGACGTGCGTTATCCAGTCTTAGACGAATGTCTACAATGAGATGCGTGGGAATAATTGTAATCCCACGTGATCGATTCCATTTGGATAATTGTATGTCTCGTGTTAGTCAAATAAAATTGTTACTAAAATTTAAAAATATAACTAAAATTTAAAAATATAGGTAATATACCTTTGACCCAAAGGTGCATTTGACAAAATCGACTAGTCATGCAATGTAGGAGCGAGAAAAGGAAATCACTCCCAAACCTATAGTTGAAGGAGAAAGGGTGGGCTGCTCATTTGTGCCACTGCCAGAAGCCTCGATGCATGACAAAGCTCCTATATAGGAAAGCCAAACATGCAGAGCCCCAACTGGAAAGGCCTATTAAGTCAAAATTGTCCAAGAATTAAAGGAACTACAAGCTGACTATGCTAGTAGTTAATGTCATTAGGAATAGTACAGACGAACAAAGCTGCAATACTATTTTTTTATTATTTATATATTATAGTATTTTAATATTATATTATTATATATATATATATATTAAAATTAATATTAAATATTAAATTATATATTATATATTATTTAAAATTATTTAACTAAATTATTTAAATATTGGCATATGTGTGCATATGCAAAATTGTCTGGTTAACTTCTTAAGCCAATTTTGTGAAGTGCTCCTTAAACTATGAACTGTGAACCAATGCATAATGAATGTCAATTTCTTTAGGTGAAATCCCTAGAAGTGGGCACGATGAACTTGGCCAGTAATTGGACAACCATCAATCAGCAATCCCGTTAAAACAATAAATATCCTAGAGCGTGATAGTGCACTCTCCATTTGGAAGATGGAAAGTATGTGTCTCTGGTCTCCAACACTCCAGTAGGGTAGAAATTAGGTGCCAATCATAATAACACTGGTGGATCCATGCAACTCCGAGAAAGCCAATGTCTCTTAATATATTTTCCATTTCAAGAGTCATGTTTGCATATATGTTCTTCATCTAAAATGTGTGTCAACATGTTATGACAAGATCTTCCAATTGAAAATTTTATGTATATAATTAATAATGACACCTTATTTTGCTAATAATCCAATCCTTTTTAGTTTTTTAAAATTAATATTCCTAAATTTCATAAATATAGTTAATATTCCTAATAAATATAGTAAATATTGTACATTATTAAATATTGCTATTGCTAATACATATTCATAAATAAATATTCTTAATTACCTGGTCATGCCATATAGCATGTGATCTATGCTCATTTTGTAAGTATAGTAATAATGCATCGTAAGGCCCAGCTTGGATGTAATCACCTGGCACATAATTTTGCTCTATATCTACAACAATAAGTGAGAAATGATATAATGTAAATAAATATTCCTAATTACTTAATATAAATACATGTATTGAAACAATAATACATTCATATCTTATATCATAGTCACAACTCAATACATTTATTTCATAATGATTTATACAACAAAACCTAATGACATGTCATACAAACTAATAGGTTCAATTACGAGAATCACATGTCAATGAAAGGATGTAATTTATATTGATTTGACAACATGAGTATTTTGTCTGCAATAAATCACATGTGCTCATAAATGTGACCCATTTCAATGATTCAACATCTTCATTTTATGTCATTGGATATATAGTGTACTACTATAAATACATATTCAATTATGTTTTATCATCAAACCACATTCACATACGCTTACACATAGAACAAATTTCTTCTCTATAAATGGCAAGTGGTTCTTCACATGGTGGTAGAGGTAGAATATGATGATGGGTATCAATAGTTTAGAGTGTCAAATCTAAAAGAATACTATGCAGGACTACGACAGGAATGGACATTTCGAGTAAATGAATATGAGATTGTAGTTGACCAACTACATGAATTAGGAGCACCTATTATGATGCGTTAGAAATGCAATAAAGAAATCACTCAAAATATGAAATTGCTATTAAAAGAATTCAAGAGGAGAATAATTGGATGTTTATACAAAGAGAAAAATATTATATGTTAAAGCTTGCTAATAATCAAGCAAATGCAAAGGGCATGACACTTTCCCAGATAAAGGTAAATAATGTTCTTAATAATCTAGCTTACATTTCTGACTATGAAATGTCTGATGAAGAATAAATTGTTATAAGTAATGTATTATGTTATATTTCCTCATATGATACTGCAATGTAAGATTCACATTCATTTGAGTGTAATATTGAATTATATTTTCTAGCATGTCCAACATCCCCATCTTCTAATAATTATTATGTATGTCGTTTGAAGAATTCTCTATTCAAATGTATTGCAATATGATTATTCTCTTCTTTAATATGATGTAAAGCATTTCATATGTCATCCATATTACATCGACTTATTCGAATTGTCGGTGCTTTAGGTACTCGTATATTAAGTTCTATAGCTTTTTCCTATAGTGCTTCAGATGATCATAGACGATATTTCCATTCTTTAATCATTTTTACTAAAAAAAACATGACTATTATATTGGCTTAGATCCATTGGATATGAAAAATCATCATCTAGAGCCTAATGACATCCTATGGCCATCAAAATATCTCCTGGAGAATAAACTCTAGACATTGTACCTACAAAATATATTCATATGTCTAATGATTCCAATAATTTAATTTTGATGCTATTGATTTCATAAATAATAACACATTTTAATACATGTAAACAAAATTTTAGTAAACATAAAGGAAGGCATTTTACAAAGTCAGTATCATTATCACTATAATTTTCTATGCCCTCAATATATATGTCGGTCAAACTACCTTCTAGTTCTTCTGAGGACTATTGGTTCAAAGTGTCTTGTACTTATGATACTTGTCGAGATGATTATTCATCGTAGCAATCTCCTTTTGTAATTGGTTTACTATAATATCCATTTCTTCATTGCTTTGTCTTGATAAAGTTACTGAAATTGCTTTTGGTGTTGGTAACTCATGGTACCCATAATATGCTTTCAATTCATATCTTATTTCCCATAAATGACCTCATTTTCGATATGCTCTAACAATAATGTTAGAACATTGTCCAAAATCATCTAAATTTATTGTATAATACCCAACAAATATATGATTTGCACATCCTAGTTTAAGAGATGAATAAGTTGGACAATTTTTTAATGGCCTTTTAATTCCATACTAAATTACACCATTCGAGTCTTTATATTTATCAACAATTTTTAATTTTTGTTTACCACGTGCTCCCTTTGAAGATTTTGACGATCCAACTTTGTTATTTTCCTTTTTATTCATTCCTAATAAACATCAAATTTATGGCATATATAAAAATAAATATATAAGTATGACAATGACCATTAAAATTTACTTGTATGTAATTAAATAAAATAAAAAGATATAAATATTTTGGAATATTTTTTCATTAGAAAAGTTTCAAAAATAGCTCAACCCATTAATAAAAAATGACATAAAAAATTATTATTAATTTCGCCCACATGTATTAGCATTATGCCCGATCAAACCACATTTCATACAAAAGTTTTTTCCAACATTAGAATTTCTTTCATCCATTTCATTTTTTATGCGCGTAGATCTTAGTCTTCCTTTTTTCCATTTCCATGTTGGATTTAGTACGAATGGCAAATCACATGACTTTGGCTAATAAGCTGGATCACCCAATGGAACAAAACAAGTTGACCCACATTTTAAATTTTCACATACAAAGTGAAATGAAGCAATAAATTCTCTATAATCAATTTCATATGTCATACAACCAATAATGGCATAAGAACACAAAGTCTTGCTTTGTTGGAACTTCCCGCATGTGTAGCTTCTTTGTTTCAGATTAACAATTTATTTGTGACCACCTTTTTCATGCATGGTTAAAAGCATTCATTATTTGGAATATCATATTCACTTCATCATATCATTGCATGACATGGCCATTTTCCTTATCAATCTTATGCTTGAGTATTTCTAAACAAGTTCATTCAATAATTTTGAATATTCAATTAATTGCTAATCAAACATAACAATAAACTTTAGAAATATTTGTTGCATCGTTGTTGTCACCAGCATTAACCTAATACCCTTGAACATAGCATTTACTGATTCAATATAATTTGTAATTATAATACCATGGCGATAACCAGCTTCATACGATAAAGCCCATTTCTCCTTCAGAAATTTATCAGTCCATTGTTTAGACTCCGGATGTTGGAGCTCTAATAAGGTCATCTATCTAATGAACTTTCTTTTTTGGAACTCTTGGCCTGCTTTA
This sequence comes from Mallotus nudiflorus, assembly GCA_947683625.1. Lineage (NCBI taxonomy): Eukaryota > Viridiplantae > Streptophyta > Magnoliopsida > Malpighiales > Euphorbiaceae > Mallotus > Mallotus nudiflorus. The sequence continues at coordinate 4,550,920 of CANTUR010000156.1, read as the reverse complement.
TCAAGTATATTCTTTATGACACCATTCTTATACATTGTGTTGTAATTGTTGAGCACATGTAACCCTTGAAGATTAAAATTATCAATAAAATTAACCATTCTTGAAGATAAATTTACTAAATTCAGACCGTATGCATTTTGAATAGTTTCACCACCCCAATATATGATAACAACTCATACATTCGACATTTCAGCGTAATATAAATACTAATCACAATAAGTTTTTCAATATATATAATTAATAAACTTTTCTAGTGTTGCTTTTTTGTCACGACCCAAAACAGGGGCCATGACCGGTGCTAGGAAACGAGAATTCTTTCGAATCCGGAACCCGTAGCAAGCTTAAAAATAAAATAAAACAAAACATACAATAACAATAATAACAACACTTAATGCAGCGGAAATAAAATCATAAATATCAAAATAATATCCACCATGGGATTTAAATCAAATCCATATCTCACACATCAAATAATCATATCCAATCAATATCCACAAATGGTTAGTAATATAGCCTAAATGCTATAAGTGTACCGGTACGTACTCGATCCTAGTGCTGCCCACTAGGTAGCACTTTCTATTGATATCCTTCATTAAAATATAAAGCATACATTCATAAAAGTAAATGATGCATGAATTTAAATAAAACAGCAACATAAACCATATATATACTAGAAATATACCAAAAGTAAACCAAGTATATTTCGAGTATATATACGTCAAATAAATCAAATATAATTACAAAATAAACTAAGAATATACCAAGAATATACATAAAAATATTTTAAGAATAATTTATTAATAAAACATGCATATAATTTGAAAATATACCAAAGATAAACCAAAAATAAACTAAAAATAAACTTAAATACTAATCAAATTATTCATGCATATTTAGTCAAAATAAAACATACATTTCTAAATCATGCACCCTAAAGCATATATATATAAAATAGTAACTCATACTTAGTGCGCTCCTCGAGATGGGTCCGATGGGCCTGGTCCACTAGCTCTCAGTCTCGGCGCAACTAAAGAAACAATAAATAACAGGCATCAGAATAAACCTAATAGAAAATCCTAGAAACTCGATCTAGAATATTAGACACAGAAACAGAATTAGGGTTCGACCGGACATCACGTTTTACGAGAATTCTACCAAAAATTCGGTAGAACCTCCCCTATAAAATGGACATCTCTCTACTCAAAGAGTAGAGCTGGCCCTGCAAAGAAACACACTTCAAAAAACAGACACAGAAACACATCCACAACCTCTCGGTCGGACTCCAAACTACAGTCTACCGACCGGGGTCCACAATTCACAAAATAATATAAAAATACCAAAAATACCTTTAAATCACATAAATATATTTAATAAGTAGAAATTACATAATTAGCCTTAAAACACATTAAAAACCGATAAAAACTCATTGTATTAGAAAAATCGTATATATATATATAATGGAAAATAATTCACGAAAAATAGTTTTAATTTATCAAAAATACTAAATAATTTGTAGAAATCATTTTTATACCTTAAATAATTATTAAAACCAATTAAATTACATTTTTAGTCAATTTAGGGTAAAATTACCAAAATACCCCTATATATATAAATATACTAAAATTCATTCAAAAATTCACCAAAAATAGTATAATTATCCAAAAATTAATTTTCTCAACATATTTATCAATAATTAAACTCAATTCACTAATTAATTTCAATTAAAAACACAATTAACCCTATTTTCTCAAAATTACATAAACCTAAATAAATTCAAAATAAATACATAGAAATTCTTAAAAATTCCAAATAAATTTCTATAATTCATTTCAACACCTATATTTATCATAAAACACAATTTCATAATTTATTTAATTAATTTCTGAAAATTAGAAAATAATATTAAAATATTAAAAAATACCCAAAAATCAAAATAATCTCCAAAAATTCTACAAAAATTCACACATGAATATTAAGCTACTAGGATCAACATTGGTGAAGGAATTTTTCATGAATCAATCAAATTGAAGTTCAAAAAAATCAAGAACCCTAATAGGCCGAAATTGAAAAATCGAAACCTAAGCAAATCAAGACCATTTTAAGTGAAACAAAGCTTGGAATCACACTCACCGGAGCTCAAGGAGAAGAAAGAGACCAGAGGTGTCAAAAACGGTGGCCGAAAACGTCATGAATGACGTTAGCTCCCACTTTCGGCTTTCCGGCCAAAAATGGCTTCCAGATGCTGGAAACAGCTGCAGCAGGCGGCGGGGAGGCTGAGGAAGGAGGTGGCACGTCGGGAGGCACACCGACGGCAAGAAAACTGGATGGCAGTGGCCGGATTTGCGTGGGGAAGGTGATCGGGGAAGAAGGAGCTTCGGGTGGCAATTCCGTAAATAAACCAAACTTTATAATTTTGTTAATATTAAATGTATATATGTATATATATATACTTTACACTATATATTAAAATAATATAAAATCACACACATTAAATATACACCACACACATAAAATTTAATATTTTAAAAATTTAATACCCTAAAAATAATTAAATAATATTAAAATAAATAAACAAATAATAAAATATTAGGGTAATATTAATTAAACCCTAATTAAATAAATAATTACACAAACCTACATTATTTAGTATTTTAAAAATATATATGAGTTCATGCAAGTTCGTAAATCTATTTAAAATAATTAATAGTAAATTATTTATGTGAAAATTTCCCCGAAAATACAAGTCCCGGGAAAATTTTACGTAAATCACTTTAAATATTACACAATAATTAAAATAGGTTTTAAATACATATTAACTCATAAAAATATCATAATATATATACAAAAATTATTAACACTGCATATCCCGATGCAGTATAAAAATATTTAAAAACACGGGATATTACAGTTTTAAACCCGCAAGTGCTTGGTTGTGGTTAAAGTAGAAAGATATCATTCCCTCAAGGACAGTATATTGATTACTAACAATTTTAACCTATGATCTCAGCTAGTTAATCGAATAATTTAGCAAGAATTAAAATTTAAATAACAAAAACTCAATTAAAAGTAAAATCAAATATTTGTAAAAACAGAGCCTAAGTTTAGTTTTACTATTCCAATCCAATCATGAACACATTATTTAAGTAAAAATCTTGAATTCAGTTAACGGTAATTGCTCTAAAATACTGAAAGACTCTCTCAAGTTCAATTAAGCAAATAAGGATTAAAATCTAACCTACTCTCATTATTAGTAATTCAATCCTAGCTCATTAAGATTTTAGCAATTAATTTGTCACCGCAATCTACTGTCATGACTCCTCGAAGAGATTGCTTACTCTTGTAGTCAAGTGATATAAGTTCTAAGTGTCTTAAGCTAATGAATTCTTTTAACTCTTGTTGGTGAATTCATCCATAAACATGCAATCACATAAGCTTGGAATGATAACAAGATAAATATTGCAACATAAAGAATTAACTAAAATTCAAATTAAATATAAAAACTTATGTTCAAATCATGTCATGGAATAGCTACTCCTAACCAAGACTTTAAAAGAAAACTTAGCCACACATGGCCACGATGAAATCCATAATAAAAATCAAGAAAAAAAAAGAAGAAGATGAAAATAGGAAAAAAACTAAAAATAAGCTCTTAATCTTTGTTGATTCCTGTCTGGCCGCCCCTTTGTCTCTCTCTATCTCTCTAAGAAGGTGTTCATTCCTTATATAGTGCTAGGGTATGAAAAGAATCCCTTTTGATTTTTAATTCCTTCTTATTTTCAAAACAAGAAAACTTCTACCTTCATGACATGGCTTTGGGACACGACCATGATTCATTCAATAAATATAAGAATTTACTCAGCATACAACACGACATCCAACATGGGCAAGTTCATTAGTCGTGCTTCATTCTGGATCAGAATTCTTTACTCACATAACATGTGCATGTTGTGTCATTGCTCTGTTGTCCTTAAGTGTAGATGGCTTCTTCGTGGCTTACGCATGGGTCGGACATGGCTTTCCTCTTTTGTTGATTTATCACATGGTATATGCATGCCATGTCATGTAAAAATATATCAACTCCTTTGCTTTCTAGAGCCCACTAAGCACAAATCATAAAAACTAATTAAAACTTAAATAAAACTTTCCCAAATATACAATACATAATAAGAATCCTAAACGAATACTAACTCTTAAAAATTTCCTATTTAAACCCAAAAATTACTTTAATTTATTTATTCTTTATTTATAATTTATTAAAATTCAACTCTAAAATATGTAAATAATAAATGTATCAAATTCCCGCACACTAAAACTTTGCTTGTCCTTAAGTAAAAACCAAATTTTAAAAATTTTAAACTCAAATCACAACTAAGCACATACAACTTCTAAGACATGAAATCTTGATAACACCAAGATCGAAATATATTTACTAAAGAATATAGTTAAACAATATTATAATATACATGAATAATTTACTAGCTATAACCTAAGCAAAAAACCCTTTTGAAATCAAGTGAGCATAAATTTAGAAAAGAAAACATTAAGTTCTATAGCCTCTCTTTTTTTTAGTTGTGAATGAGTTTTATGCTTCATTTCACAAAAAAAAAAAATTTCTTTCTCACTCTGTTCAATTCTTTCCACTCTAAGTAATCCCTCATTGTTCTTGTATTACTAAGCGTGGATACCGTTGAGTGTGTCCTATGAATACTCGTACCCTAATCAAGGCATTGGAGTAGATTCAGAGCGTATAAAGATTTAAATATAGATGTTGTTCCTATTTAAAGAATGAGAGTTTTTTTTTTGAAAAAAAACTAAAAGAAATTCAAAATGCAATCCTTCCTAAAATCATATTGTAAGCACCTAATTTCAGGATGCATTTGTGCATGAATGCGACGAAAGCCTCTATGATGAAAATTTAGTCAAAATTTGACTTCTAATGTTAAGTTTCGCGATTTCAAGGACTAACATGTAATCTTTTTTAGGTTTAATTGTAAAAAAATTAAATTTTGCAGGGGCATATTTGAAAATGTGCGTATTGCCAATCGACATTACACAATGTTGATCGGCATTACATAACGCTAATTGACATTACACAATGCTGGTCGACATTTTGCAATGCCGAGGCACTAAAAATTTTAAGTAAAAATTTTTTTTATTGTGATTGGTCCAAATTTAATTTATTTTGGTATTTATCTGTAGGGGTTTTGCTTCCAGTACACATCTCTTACGCATATAATTTTTTTGAAATTAAAATTCTTATCCTATTTGTTTTTGGGAATAAAGGGATCAGATCACGTAACTCATTTGATCACATAAGTGATTAGCTTAGGAACGAGATATAAAACGAAAAGATTGGTAGAGAAAATAGGGGGTTGTGTAAAAAAGAGAGGGGAAAAAACCTAATTAGCTACTGCAAAAAAAAAGGTAATTGAAAAAACATAGAGGGAAAGAAAAAACTTAACCTTCTACTGTAGGATTTAAAAAAACCTTTTCAAAGAAAAAAATATGTTCTTTTTAAAGTCTAGAAATCAAGAAAACACAGAGTCAATTTTTACAAAACGGTGAAATCTCATTCTTAAGGGCATTCAAACAGCATCTGCGTAGCATTTCTCACATTCTACTCCTTTCTTTTTATTAGTTCTTTTCTTTTATATCATTATTTTCTTTTTATTATTTTTTATTTTATTTCTGCTTTTTTTTGTTTAATTTTCATTATTTTGTTTTATTTGTTCATTAATTCTAATCATATATATATTTTTTTTGTGTTTTTAATGTTTCTGGTTATGAATACATGATTAAAACAAGGAAACCATGGAAAATCCATGAATAAAAGCCAAAAGTCAAAGATCCTGATTTAATTTTTATCTTGCACTATGTAGTTTATTTTATTATTTTTTAGGTTTTGAATTTGTTAAATTTATATTCTCAAAGGTTGTAATTTTAATTTTATTTTCTTTATTATTTTGGTAGATTTTATAATAACCTCGACAGTGGGAATAATGAAAAATCTAGCTCTCTTGTTCTTAAAAAAATTAATTAGTAAATTAGCTAAAATTTGGTAAACCCTATTTAAAATAAATGGAGGCAGTAGATTAATTTAGGTTGCATGTTAATTAAAATTAGGTTTTTTAGAAGAAATAATTTAATTGCATGTCTGATCTTTTTTTATTTGATTTTTTTTTTAATTTGTTTTTGGGTTTTTTGTTTATTTTTTTGTATTTTGGGCCCCAAACCCATGTTTAGACTCTAACTCATTTAATAAATAGTCTTTCAATTGGATTTTTATGTTTAATTTTAAAAATCAATTTAGGCCCATTTAGGTTAATTTAGACATATGCCTAATTAATTTAGACTCAACCCATTTAATTTAAGCATTTTCCATAATTTATAGATATAAGATCACTTTAGAATTAAAACATGTAGAATTAAACCCATTAATTTAAATACTTCATAAGTTGTAGATTTAGGCCCATTTTTAGAATTAAAATAAATAGACTTAGGTTCACTTAATTAAAATTAAATAAGACTTAGGCCCATTACTCTATAGGCTCACTTATAAATTAAAACATGTAGATTTATATTATTTAATTAAAATCAATGTAGATTAGAGTAACCTAGGGATTGTGATAAATACATTATTTACTTATATTTTCATGACTAGCTTGCCTGGAGTTAATTGTTTTAAATAAGGGTTTATATGAAATTGCATGTAAATAAAGGATAAAATAGTAATTTATAAAGTAAATTTAAATGAACACAAGACTGAAAAAGTTGGTATTCCGTATCCAGAATCCCCTAGTTGTGGTGCTAGCTTTCTTTTGAAGAATCAAGTACCACCACTTTTATTTGTCTCAATTATTACCCTGGATGGCAACTCCTCATCTCCATGCCATTTCTTTGTGATAATGGTTAGTGTGTTCTCTAGAGCCCTGAGCTCAAATAGTGTCGCGGTTGCTAAAATCTTGGATGCATACTAAATCCCACTATTTACAGTGGTGACTCCACTGGGGTTAAGAGATACTAATTCTACTTGTGTTTTTTCAAATTATTTTACTAATTATTATTTTATTCTTACATTCATTCTGCATGTCCCTATTAACCAATGGCATTGGTTTAAGATTCCATGATTCTACTAGCTTCATAGGGTTGTAAATTGGTTAACAATCACTCTTAGCCTTAACTCAGTTCAATAGAGATTACCAAGCTCATCTAACCAAAGTCTGTAACCCAAGTCCTAAAGGGGGGTAATCTTCTCTGGAGTTTGCAAAGGATGCTAGGCCCTTCTAACCTTGGCCTATAACTCAAGTCTTAAAGGAGGACATCTTGCTAAAGGAACCTTGACCTTTCATCGGACCCTAACCACATATAATGGCTTAGTAACTTCCCCTAGGATTACCTAAATTGCTTGTGAATGTTGCCAAGAGGTATTTCTATCTATAGAAGCCCAAGCCCATACTTTAGAAGCCCATTTGGGTTAATAAAGATTAGGCTAATCTTTTATACCTAGAAGAACTATTTTACTGCTTTGAGAGATTTGGCATGCATATTGGTTCTTGATATCCCCTATTGATATTAAGGCCAAGACCAATGATCCTAGGAAAAAAGATTCACCATTGAATATATGTATGGGAGGAATAAGGTTGGAAGGATGAATGTTGTACACTTGATTGATACTTTCTATTTGCTACTTATTGCATAGCACGTACATCATGCATACATACATTTCATCCATTACACTAACACTTTATTTTGCAACCATTATAGATTTATTTAGGTCTTCTTGTATTTAGGGACGAAAAGGTGGCAGACTAAGAAGAACAAATTTAAGTTCTAAAGTTATAACAAAAGAGATCCTTCATAGACTGAAGAAGAATCCTATTAATCCACTTTACTTGGAAGCTAAACCAACTCTAATTAAGCATATAGAAATGGAACAACAACAAAGAGGGAACTTGACCTTAAAAGACATCAAGGGAGCTCTGATGGATGACATGAGGGTTATGATGTAAGATGAACTAAGATAGGCTTTATCTGGATTGATGCAACTTGCTGCTGCTATCATACCACCATTTATAATTGACCAACCACCTACTATTGCAGCTATCCCACTTACTGCAGATGCTCCACCTACTGCCAATAATGCTAAAGGGAAACCTATTGCTAGAAACCCACCTACTGTTCATGTGAAGTTTGAGGATATTGAGAACCACATAGTATAAAAGGCAAAGAGAGAATCACTTGAACTGGTACAAGATCATGAGTCCAAGAAAATGCAAGCACTGACCTAAAAAATGTCCAAGATGGAAGAGCTTATTAGAGGACAAGGTATGGGATATTCATTTAACCATGATGATATACTGCTAATGGAGGGTAATAAGCTACCCGAGAAGTTCAAAATGCCTCAACTGTAAAAGTTTGATAGAACTAGAGATCCTAGGATTCATCTCAGTTAGTACGCAATAACTATGAGCACTACTAAGGCCCATTAGCAGTGATCACTAGGTTATTTGTACTGTCTTTAAAAGGAATGGTTGTAAACTGGTATCATGGATTTAAAAAGTCTGTCAGGGTTAACTGAAAAGAATTGTGTACTACTTTTTTGAAATAGTATGATTATAACATTATATTGGAAGTGTCCATCAGGGATTTAGAACTGACTAAGAAAAAATCAAATGAATCCTTTTCTGATTTCTTAACTAGATTTATGAACAATACAGGATTAATGAAAAATAAGTTGGTTGAGAAAGATCAGGTTACGATGATAGTCTGTAACATGTCTCCTAATTTGGTAGAGAGATTGCAAATGATGAATCCCAAAACATTTATAGACCTGTATGATGATGGTTTGCAAGCCGAAGAGATTGAGAGTGAGAAGAAGAAAATTTTTACAAGTATAGGAACCCAAAATTACCCAAATGGGGGCACACAATAAGGAAGTACTACCTGACCTGTGAAGGTGCATGCAGTTTAGCAGCCTAAGAGATTCTCCAATTTTAACCAACCACTTTCCAAAATCTTAGACCATTTAATCCAAAAAGGCCTACTTAGACCCTTAACCTTTTCCAAACCACCAAACCTAAATGTTCTAGGCTACGACCTAAACAACTATTGTAAATTCCACCAAGTAATTGGCCACTCCATAAACACCTGTATCGGCTTAAAACATGAAATCCAAAACTTGACAGACTCTGGAAAAATCATAGACCCCAAAAAATCCAATTCCAACCCAAACACTAAAAACAACCCTTTCCCAAACTATCGAAATGTTACACCACCAGCCACCATAAAGATCAGCTCAGGAGTTAGCCAAGAAAAAGTGCTAAACACCTTTGAAAACTTAAACCTTACAGACAGTAAGAAATCTCTTGATGCCTCTAGAGAAGTAGAGGATTTATTGGGGCAACCCTCATGCAAATTTGACTTTAAGGTGTTCTATTCAAAGCCACCCTCTGCTGATATTTCCTTTGAATCAATTATGCCCTTAGGATAGGGTGATGAGTTTGATAATGAGCTGATGGAAGAAGAGAGAGAATATGAAACTCCTAAGTAGCCATTGAGAGGGGTTGAAGGTTTATTAGGGAAACCTTTAGGCAAGTTCAACTATAGAGTATTTTACTTTAAGCCCACTTTAGGTGATATACCAATAGAGGAGATTGTGCCCTTAGGATGGGGTGAAGAGTTAGAAGATGATGATGTAAAAGGAAAGAATAATGGATCTTTTACTTCTGAACAGTCTCAAGAGGGAGTTGAAGAGTTACTGAGCCAACATTTGGGAAAACTTAATATAGTGGAGCTAAAAGGGAAAGAAACATGCATGATGGAAGTATGGAAAGATGGAAAGAGGGATCAAATTATTGGGGTTATTGACATTTGGTATGACTCTAATAAAGAGAACCCTGGTGGTTTTGATGTATGGAGTGATGTCCTAATGTGAACCATGTCATCAAAAGTGGAAAGAATTATAAGGCAGCAGAAAAGAAAATTAAGAGAGTTATAAAAAGAGAAAAGACAAAGGATGTTGAAGTAGAGGAAGGGAAAAAAGAAGACTTAATCTTAGAGCAGCTAAAGAAAGCTAAGGCGAATGTGAGCATTTGGGAATTATTAATGCATTTAAGCAGCCACTAAAGAGCTCTTGTCAAGGCTCTATCAAATATGAGTATTAAAACAATAGCTACACCTGAGGCTATGGTAGCAAAGGTCACGGAAAAGAAGAATGGCTTGATAATGTTCTCGGATGATGATTTGCCTTTAGAAGGTAGAAATCATAATAAGGCGCTATTTATCCCAACTAAAGTAAGGGGAAAGAGAACCAATTTTGCAATGGTAGATGACGGTTCTGGTATTAACGTGTGTCCATTAAAAATCTTGCCTAATTTGGGTTTGAAAGCTAATGATTTGAAAGGTTCAAATCTTATAATAAGAGCCTATGATGATAGCGCCCGAAATGTGGAGGGCACATTCCAAGCTCTGGTTAAAACGGGACCTATAGAGTCAATTGTTGAGTTCACTGTATTAGACATCCCTATCACATATGCCTTATTTTTAGGAAGGCCATGGTTCCATGCTTTAGGAGGGATACCTTCAACTGTGCACCAAAAGATAAAATTCCCTCATAAAGGAGAGGTTGTGACTATAGAAGTTGGAACCAATGCATTTGTGGTAGTCATACAGGATAAATAGAAACAAGTATGTGTTCCCCCTAGTTTCGAAGTTATTGGAATATTCGATGGAACTAAGATGGATCCAAGAGTTGCGAGGATGATAGAGAGTATGAACTATCAACTTGGACAGGGGTTGGAAAAGAATAAGCAAGGAATCCCTAAACCCTCATAATTCAGAAGTAAGGGTGACACTAAGGGATTAGGGTGCAGTGAGACAAAACTTAGTAGCAAAAGAGGAAGGAAGAAGGGAAAGGCCAAGATAAATAAGCCCTTAAAGAGAATTAGGCCGATGAGTGAGAATTTTATCAAGCCATGGGAAGGCAAATACTATCTGGGTGTTAAGGAATCTATCAATGTTGCTAGAAAAGACATTCTTGGGTTCAAGATCTTCAAGGAGCAGATTGTGGAGAACCTGGTAGAGGATAATAAAGAGGAAGTGATGAAGCAGTTAGCTAAGAGGATGGGTGATACTGTTGTTGAAGAGCCATTGTGTCTACCACCTAAAGAGGAGCCACCCTAGGATTTAGCTACTATCATTAGTAATAGTTTTAGTGATGTTGTTTATGAATAAAGTGATGTAATAATGTATGGCCTTTATGAGGATGATGACTTTGTTTTTTCCATGGTCAATTATATGAATTCTAGTTTGGCTTACTTGTGTGATGTCCATCCTGATGGTTCTGTCAATTTTAATATTAATCATATGTGTATGTTAGACATTAATTCCATTCAATTATAGTCATTAAACATGCCCACAAATGATAATCCTATGAACATTTTCTATGTCACATGATGTAACTCTTGAAGAGAGGGAAATTTTTGAGAGAATATTAACAAAAAAGAAAGGTAGTATTTATTTGGACTTATGAAGATATGTTGGGTTTAGACAAGTAAATTTTGAAACATCATATCTCAACTTATCCAGAAATTAAACCTATTAAACAAAAACTATGCAAGCTAAGACCAGAGTAGACTAAAAAGATAAGAGAAGAAATTACAAAACAAATCTAGACTAATTTTCTAGAAGTGGTAGATTACCCTCAATGGTTGGCAAACATAGTACCAGTACCTAAGAAAGACAGTAATGGACATATGTGTGTGGATTTCAAGGATCTAAATAAAGCATGCCCAAAAGATGATTTTCCTTTACCTTACATTAAAGTGATAATGGACAGTGCAGCATTGAGCGCAATGTATTTTTTAATGGATGGGTTATCAAGATATAATAAAATAATGATGGCAATCATGGACAAGATCAAAATAACGTTCATTATAGAATACGGGATGTATTGTTATAAGGTTATACATTTTGGATTGAAGAATGCAAGTGCAACATATCAAAGGGTAACTACCGCTCTTTTCCACGACATGATGCATAAAGAAGTAAAAGTATATATAAATGACATGATGGTTAAGTCAGAGACAAGAAAAGGACACTTTGAAGCTTTAGATAAGTTCTTGGCTCGAATTGAGAGGTACAATTTGAGGCTCAACCTAAAGAAATGCATTTTTAGGGTTACTTCAGGAAAATTGCTAGGGCATATAGTTAGTAGCAAAGGAATTGAAGTAGATCCAAATAAAGTGAAAGCTACCTAGGAAATGCTGGTGCCAAAGAGAAAGAAAGAAGTAAGAAGATTTATTGGCAAGTTGCAGTATATTAGTAGGTTCATTGCAAAGCTTACTAATATTTTTTACTCTATCTTCAAGTTTTTAAGGAAAGATCAACCTGTGAAGTGGCATGATGATTTTCAGAAGGCTTTTAATAGGATTAATGAATATCTTTCCAATCCGCCTGTATTGAAGCAACCAAGGTAAGGTAAGTCGTTGATCCTATACTTGGATCTAGAGGAAAATGCAATAGGGGCAATGCTAGCACAAGAAGGACTGGATGGAGTAGAACATGTAGTGTATTACCTTAATAAGAAGTTTCTACCATATAAGAAAAAGTATGATTTGGTAGAGAAGACATGTCTGATAATAATATGGGCAACAAGAAACTTGAGGCATTATTTTCAGTCCTATAAGATATATATTTCAAGCATCTCCTTTAATTAGAAAAATGTCTCGATGGCTCGTACTCCTAACTGAATTTAATATAGAGTACATTACCACAAAGGTTATCAAAGGAAGGGCAGTAGCAAAATTCCTAGCTCAAAATGTAGTATAAGGTGATGAACAGTGGAATTTAGAGTTTCCAAATGAGAATTTAGCAGTCATAGAACATCGGGAGTGGAAGCTTTATTTTGATAGGGCTATAAACAACAAAGGAGTCGGAGTAGGAGTGATTCTTGTTACACTAGAACGAGAAACCATACCAATGGCCAAAAAGTTAGATTTCAAAGTAACAAATAATATGGCTGAGTATGAGGTATGCATTCATGGAGTGGAGGCAGAAATAGCAGCTGGAGCAAAAGATTTATTGGTATATGGGGATTCGATGTTGGTCGTCAGTCAGGCTAATGAAGAACGGGAGGTGAAAGAGGAAAAGCTGAAGCCATATATCTGCTATTTGAAAACTTTAATAAGGAACTTCACTAAATGTCTCTTCATCCATTTGTCAAGAGACGATAATCAGATGGTAGATGCACTAGCAACACTCTCTTCAATGTGGGATAATGTGACTAGATTAACTATTAAGCCTTTGGTAGTCATAAAATCAAGAGCTCCATGTTATGGGGCAGAGAAAACTATGGGTATTCAAATAGGGCTGGAAGAAAAGTCATGGTTTTATGACATTTAGAGGTTTATTAAGGAAGGAAAGTATCCATATAGAGTGACTTCAAAAGAGAAATATGCTATTCATGTTCTCACACGTAATTATGCGAGTTACAATAGAGTATTATACAAAAGAATGTTGAATGGAATGAAGCTCAGATGTCTCAAGAAAGATGAAGTTAAAGAGCTGATGAAAGGTATTCATACAGGAGCTTACAGTTCTCATATGAATGGAATGGTCTTAGCTAAGAAGATAATGAGACAAGGGTATTATTGGATGAGTTTGGAAAAGCATTGTATCATAATAGTTAGATAGTGCCATCAGTGCCAAATCTATGAGAATCTTAACCATCTTCCTCCTACATTACTAAATATTTTATCATCTCCTTAGCCCTTTGCAGTGTGGAGGATTGATATTATAGGAGAAATAAGGCCGACAACATCCAATGGGCATAAGTTTATAATTGTGGCAATAGATTAATTTTCCAGATGGGTAGAGGCTAACTCCTTTAACACTTTGAAAGTGAAACAAATGGCACAGTTTATTAAGAAGAGTTTTATTTGCAGGTATGGGGTCCCACACCATGTTGTGACAGATAATGGTATCCAATTTCAGGCAAAAATGACATAGTTGTTACAAAAGTATAGGATTAAACATCATAAGTCTTCACCTTATTGCCCTCAGGCTAATGGAGCAGTAAAAGCAGCTAATAAAAATGTTAAGAAGATTCTTTCTAAAATGGTCAAAACTTAAAAGGATTGGTATGAGTTTCTTCCTTTTGCTTTATGGGGGTATACGACGGGCTAAACACCATTCTCTTTAGTGTATGGTTATGAAGCAGTTTTACCTATGGAAACTAAGATCAAATCTTTGAGAGTGGTTATAGAAGCTAAAATACCTGAGAATGAATGGGCATGAAAGAGATATGATCATTTGGTATCTCTAGACAAAAAGAGGATGAATGCTTTGTTTTATACTCAAATATATCATAAAAGGATAGCAAGATCATTCAATAAGAAGGTTAAGCCAAGAAATATAAAGGTTAGGGACATAGTGTTAAAACTATCTAGTGTAGCAGTATTTGATCCAAGAGGAAAGTTCACACCAAATTAGGTAGGAACCTATTTAGTCAAGTCGATTCTACCTAAGGGAGTTGTAAAAATATCATATCTTGAAGGGAATGAGTTCACTGAGCCAATCAACTTGGATCATCTCAATAAATACTATCTTTAAAAAAGGAGAAAATAATAATAGTATAAAAGAAATAAAAGTCCACTGGCTAGAAAACCTTAAAAGAATAGTTAGGCAAAAATTAGGACATTCCCGTTATTCAGAAACCCCGCAAAGGGCTGGTAGGCAAAAATTAGGGAATAAAAGAAAAGAGGTGATCCCACCTATAAGAAAACCTATAAAGGGCTGGTCAGGTAAAAATTAGGGAAATAAAAGTGAGAAAAAAATATTCAGTTAGAAAATTTGATAGTTGATAACAAGAATTATATCATGTGATGTAATAAATGTACTCATTTTGACCCTAATTAATGAAGCAAATTGAAATGAAATTTCTATTTGAATATTGTATATCCTATCTTTATTATAAGGCATAAGTACTTAAAGGAAAAAAACAAAGCATGAAAAGCCTATATATATATATATATACACACACACACACACACATATATAATAATAATAATAATAATAATAATAATATATGCATGTATATGTATATATATTAATACACAAAATAATGATCATGCATGGAACCATATAATTTAATAAAATAAAATAACATTAAACAATAAATTATTATTTAAATATTATTTCCCAAAATAATAGGTTTCAGGAAAATTTTTACGTAGAGAACTTAAAATAAACTTAAAATAACATTAATTATTAACAAAATAATTAAATAATTAAATATATATTAAAAAATTATTAACACTATATATCTCGATAAAATATAAAAACATTTAAAAACTCGGGTCTTAACAGTCTTCCCCCCCTTCAAGAATTCATCCCCGAATTCCAAAAAGAAGAAATACAAATCAAGGAGGAAAGAGATACAGGTAAGAAGCTCGCATCTCAGCTTCAGTCTCCCAAGTATGCTCCTCTATCCTGTTGTTGCGCCACAAAACCTTGACCATCGGAATCTGCTTCGAATGCAACTGTCGAACTTGATAGTCAATGATCGCCACAGGTTCTTCTACAAATGTTAAGTCTTCATTCACTTCCACGCTGTCGGGCTGCAACACGTGTGAAAGGTCTGAGACATACTTCCTCAGCATCGAGATATGAAATACCGAATGCACTTGAGACATACTCGGAGGCAAAACTAACCGATATGCAACAGTGCCAACTCTCTCCAGAATCTCGAACGGTCCTATATATCTCGGTGCTAGCTTACCCTTCCTACCAAATCTCATAACACCCTTCATCGGAGACACCTTCAGGAAAATAAAGTCTCCAACTTGGAACTCCATATCTCTGCGCCTAGGATGCGCATAGCTCTTATGTCTACTAATTGCAGTCTCTAATCTGCCCTTGATCATAGCGACTTTTTCTACAGCATCCTAAACCATCTCAGGTCCAGTCAAAGCTCTCTCTCCAATCTCATCCCAACTCAAAGGGGATCTACACTTCCTTCCATACAAAGCCTCGTATGGTGTCATTCCAATACTACTATAGTAGCTGTTATTATTTGCAAACTCTATGAGTGGCAAATGATCATCCCAGCTACCTCCCAAATCCAAAAAACACATTCTCAACATATCTTCCAGTGTCTGGATCATCCTCTCAGATTGACCACTGTCTAAGGATGAAAAGTAGTACTGAAATCCAACCTAGTGCCTATTGCTTCCTACAACTTCTGCTAAAAACGAGAGGTAAACACTGAACCTTTATCTAACATAGTGGACACAGGTACTCCATAAAGGCACACAATATGCTTCACATACAACTTCGCCAATCTAGCTAAAGAATAAGTGGCTTTCGTAGGTAAGAAATGTGCAGACTTGGTCAACCTATCCACAATCACCCAGATGAAATTGTATCCATCCTTAGAACGAGGTAAACCAACCATAAAATCCATAGCTATCCTTTCCCACTTCCACTTAGGAATAGGAAGAGGCTGAAGCTTCCCAGAAGGCTTCTGATGCTCAGCTTTCACTTGCTGACACGTCAAGCACTTAGCAACATAATCAACAATATCCTTCTTCAGTCCATCCCACCAGTACAAGTCTCTAATACTGTGGTACATCTTAGTGACACCCGGATGTATGCTATAGGCTATAGAATGTGCTTCCTCAATGATCTCTTCTCTCAAATTATCCACATCAGGAACACACAATCTACCACTGATGCACAAAACACCATCATCATTGAGTGTGAAATCAGTGAACTTCCCTACTCAGACATTCTCTGTAAGCTCTTCCAGAATAGGATCTCGGCTCTGAGCTGCCTTAATCCTATCTCTCAGTACAGATCGCACCTTAAACTGAGCTAGCAGTCCACCTGATCTACTAACCTTCATCATCAGACCTTGATCCACTAACAGATCAACTCTTGGATCAACAGTCTCCTCTCTACACTGATATGAGCAAAACTACCTGAGGACTTCCTACTCAAGGCATCTGCTACCACATTAGCCTTGTCTGGATGATATAGAATCTCACAATCATAATCATTCAACAGTTCCAATGATCTCCTCTGCCTCAGATTCATATCTCTCTGCTGGAAAATGTACTTAAGGCTCTTGTGATCATTAAAAATCTCACAAGTCACCTCGTACAGATAATGTCTCCAGATCTTGAGAGCAAAGATTACTGCAGCCATCTCTAGGTCATGTGTAGGATAGTTCTGTTCATGCCTTTTCAACTACCTTGAAGTATAAGCTATCACACTACCATTCTGCATCAACACACAACCTAGGCCAATTGTAGAGGCATCACAATACACTGTGAACTTATCCACACCATTAGGCAAAGCTAACACTAGGGCTGTGGTCAACTTCTCCTTCAGCAACTGAAAATTATTCTCACAAGCTTCAGACCACTTAAATCTTACATTCTTCTAAGTTAAGCTAGTCATAAGAGCTACAATTTTGGAAAAATCCTGTACAAATATAGTACCCAACTAAACCCAAAAAATTGTGAATCTCTATAACTGAAGTCGGTCTAGGCCACTCAGACACTGCCTCAATCTTTTATGGATCCACCTGGATACCTTCTTTTGACACTACGTGTCCAAGAAAAGCAACACTCTCCATCCAGAAATCACACTTTGAGAATTTAGCATAAAGCTGATGTTCTCTTAGTGTCTGTAGTACAGTCTTCAAGTGATACATATGCTCCTCCATATTCCTTGAATACACCAGTATATAATCAATGAAGACTACCACAAACTGATCCACCTATGGTCTGAATACCATGTTCATCAGGTCCATAAAAGATGTTGGAGCATTAATCAAGCCAAAAGACATCACCAGAAACTCATAATGGCTATTTTGAGTGCGGAATGCCGTTTTAGGAACATCGGCTTCACTGATCCGTAACTGATGATAACCCGACCTCAAATCAATCTTAGAAAAGAACTATGCACCCTGTAGCTAATTAAACAAGTCATTAATCCTTGGGAGAGGATACTTGTTCTTCACTATCACCTTGTTCAGCTCTCTATAGTCAATGCACAATCTCAGGGTACCATCTTTCTTCTTCACAAATAAGACTGGTGCACCCCAAGGAAAAACACTAGGTCTAATGAAACCCTTATCTAATAACTCTTGCAACTGCTACTTTAACTCTTTCAACTTTGCAGGAGCCATTCTGTAGGGTGACATAGATATAGGAGTAGTGCCTGAAACCACATCTATACAGAACTCAATCTCTCTATGAGGTAGTAAACCTAGAAACTCCTTAGGAAAAATATCAGGAAACTCATAGGCAATAGGAACATCTATGAGTGACAACTTCTCCACTGAAGTATCCCTGACCAGTGCCAAATATCCCTGATAACCCTTCCTCAGCAACTTCCTAGCCGTAATAGCAGAAATGAGATTCTGAGGTGCTGAACTCCTATCACCCACAAACTTGAATTCTTCTTCACCAGGAATTCTGAAAGTCACCTCTTTACTTTGACAATCCACCACGGCATAGTGCTAAGATAACCAATCCATACCCAAAATAACATCGAACTCCATCACATTCAATAGAATCAAATCAGTTGATAATTCTCTACCTCTGACAAGAATTGGACAACCAGAAAGAATATCGGTGTCCAAAGAATCACTTAGAGGAGTGGCGACAAACAAAAGAAAAACCATCCTCGAAGCTTGCCAACAAGACTTGAAAGTAAAAATAGGACAAACAAACGAATGTGTGGCACCCAGATCAAATAGAACCCATGCATCCAGGTAACAGATAAAAATAATACCTGCCACGACTACATTGGATGCCTGAGCATCTTACTGAGTGAGATGAAAGACTCTGGCCTGTCCTTGACCTCCCTGCTGGCTGGTAGAAGCCTGGCCAATACCTCTGGCACCTCCTCCAGTACCTCTACCATGACCCTACTGGGGAATATTCTAGGTAGAACTCTAATGATGGGCTGGAGGCAACTGAAAAGGAATGGGTGTAGCACTAGCAATCGACTACTGAGGAAATCAAAGAATCTGCGACTGTTGATACCCAAAATAAGGACACGATCTAGCAAAATGTCTCGTCTGCTGGCATCTGAAACACGTCAGCGTTGTCATGTAACACAGTCCTTGATGGACTCTACCGCATGTTTGACATACACTGGCAGCTGACCTGGAACTATGTCCACTACTGCTGCTCGAAAAACCTAACCTAAGTCTGAATAGTCTACGCTGACCTCCATGGCCAAGTCTACTGCTTCAATATACCTGTTGCTGTTGTCTCTTAGTCTACTGGGTTGGACCCTCTGCTGACTACTCGATCCAATCTAAAAACTCGAGTACGAAGTAGTCTGGAATCCATTTGACTGAACACCCAGCTGGTAATATTCAAGCATAGCTCCTTACCTGACTAGCCTCGACTCAATCTCCTTGGCCAACTCTATCACTGACTCCAGAGTAAGGCCTGTTGTAGGCATACTAGCAAATGCAAAACCCAATCCAGTGACGTATGTGATGACTGCGAAGTACTGGTCTCGTATTAGATCCTATGCATATCTGCCAAGCCGAAGGAACTCTCAAGTATAACCCTCAATAGATATGTCCCCTTAGGAAATGCTGGTCAACCGGAGTTGATAACTCATACAAAGTGGCTCTGGGCAGAATCTCCTCATGAATCACTCTCTGAATTCAGCCCAGGTCATCGTCATCATATCCGGTTGGATCATCTGAATAAACCAGTCCAGGGCCGGTCCCTCTATAGAAAGCTTGACTATCATAATCTGCTGGTACTCGATATGAACAGTCCGAGTCCTCATCTCGATCACATGCAAAAAATCCAATGGATCAGACGTCCCATCGAAGTCAATCCTACCAACTTTAGCATAGAACAGAGCTGCCTCAAGGTCAGACATACCCTGCTGATAGGCAAGCTGAATAGGTGGGACTACTAGAGGCACAGGAATATCCTTGTACTCTGGCTCTACAGGCTCCTCACCCTATATCTCTCTCTGTCTATGGCGACCTGTCGCTCCTCGAGATCTACCTCTGCCATGACCTCTGCGCCTAACTGGCGGCTCAGGAGGCAAAACCTCATCTTGGAAGGACTCATCATCCTCGACCTCAACGACTGGTGGAGCAACACGCACTTGCCTCCTCATTCTGAAAAGAACAAACAGAAGGATTCAAACAAAACAGACAACAGAGGATAACGCAGAAAACTAAATCAAGGAATACTTATCAAGACATACTCGAACCTAATTCACTATAGTAGTTTCAAAAGAAAACACGGCACTGAAAACTAGGCCCATAACTCACACAACTAAGGCCCTAACACAGAACTCCGCTCTGATACCAACTTGTCATGACCCAAAATAGGGGTCATGATCGGCGCTAGGGAACAAGAATTCTTTCAAATTCGGAACCCGTAGCAAGCTTAAAAAAAATAAAAGCATGCAGTATAATATAATAATTAAAATATTTGTACAGCGAAAATTTAATCTCAAATATAAAAATAATAATTCCTCAACTTATTTAAATAACATAAAATCCATCTCATATATATAATAAAATCTTTCGGTACAAATTTTTAGTTTAACATTCTGAAATTTAAATCTCATACATACATATCATAAATACAGCTCACAACAAATTAAAGTACAATAACTACTGCAGTGTCTAGAATACAAAATAAACTCAAGTAAGCAATTTACATAATAAGGCCGGAGCGGAAGAAATTCGACGAACAGGCTTGCTACTGAGGTATCAGGACGAAGACTCTCCTGAAAAATATCAACAGAGGGGAGTTAGACCTCACCGAGTGAATTGTTATAATATATATATACATGCATCTCCTATATAACAAATGCATTCAAATATATATATATATATATATATATATATATATATATATATATATATATGTGTGTGTGTGTGTGTGTGTGTGTGTGTAGACATGTACATACAAATGCTGCAAAATCACTTTATATATAGTACTGAAAAATATCAGTTTATGAAAGATCAAATAGAACCCTAAATGATCGCAACCTCAAATAATAATAGATAACACTCTAGTCATACAAGCTCACTTAGTTCTAAATAAATTCACTTATTCCATTTGGACAGTAGACTAGCCCCGAGACACTAAGTCAATTGAGCTCTAACAGTCTGATTATCAGTGTAATTAGCCCCGAGACACTTGGTCAATCGAGTTCCAGAAATTACGCTCTCAAATCACATCTCACATCAATCAAATCAATCCAGTCATAATCCACAAATAGATTAGTAATTTAACCTACAATATATCGTCGTACCGGTACATACTCGGTCCTAGTGCTGCCCACTAAGTAGCATGTTCTATTGATATCCTTCATTAAAATAAACTCATACATTCGTAAAATAAACAATGCATGATATTAATTTAAATGGCAATATAAACCATATATATACTAGAAATATCCCAAAAATAAACTAAATATATTTCGAATATACATATGTCAGATAAATTCAGTTCAATTATAAAATAAACCAAATATATACTTAAAAATAATTTAGGTATAAATCAAGAGTAAAACATGCATTTATTTCAAAGTATACAAAAAATATACTAAAAATATTCCTAAAATATACTAATCATTTACTAAAGCAATTTATGCATAAATCATGCAATTAAAACATATATTTCTAAAACATGCAACCTAATATACGTATATATAAAATAACTCACAGTTGTACGCTTCACGAGACGGGTCCGACGGGCCTAGTCCACTAAGCCTCAGTCTCGGTACAACTGACAATCAAATCACAACACGAAATCAGAACAAATCTAACTTAACTTCTAGAGACTCAATCTAGAATTCTAGACACAAATAGATACAGAATCAGACCTGATGTCACATTTTATGAGAAGTCTACGGAAAATTCGCTAGAACCTCTTCTGTAAAATGGATATCTCTCTACTTAAAAAGTAAAGTCGGTCCTGCAAGAAAAATACACTTTGAATATAGAATCCTCAAAACCCCTCAATCGAAGCTCAATCTGTAATTCCCACTGACCGAGGTTCACAATTCACAAGATATACACAAAATATATTAAAATTCCATAAATACCATAAATACCCTTTTATACCAAAATATAGCATATTTAACATTAAAACACCAAAAATAATTATTTTACCGATAATTACTTAAAAACCCTATATTAATATAATATTATCAAAAACTGATATTTCGCGATAAATTCACAAATACTAATGAAAATTCATTTTATAAATTCAAATTACTTAATTAGCCTAAAAACATATTAAAAATTATTCAAAACCCATCTATGTATTGTATATAATTTGGAAATAATTTTCACAAAATAGTTTTAATTAGTTAAAAATAGTAAATAATTTATAAAAATAATTTTTATACCTCAAATAATTATTAAAACCAATTTAACTTAATATTCAACAAAATTTCTACCAATTTACCAAAATACCCCTAATATATAATAATTCACATAATATACTATAATTACACAAAAATTCACTAAAAATTATATAATTACTCTAAAATTATTTTCTCAACATATAATTCAATAAAATCAATAATTATATTCAATTAACCAATTAATTTTAACAAAATACATATATAACCTATATTTCTAAAATTCACATAAACTAAATAAAATTATATTAATTACATAAAAATTATAAATTAAAATCTATAATTATTTTCAACCACCATAAACACCAAAAATCACAATTTCACAATTTATTTAATTAATTTGCGAAAATTAAAAAATAATAATAAAATAATAAAAAATTCACAAAAATAAAAATAAATTCCAAAAATTCCAAAGTGTAGATTGAGCTAGTAGAATCAACTTTTGTGAAAGAATCAAGCTTGAATATCAAAGATCCAAGTTTTAAAAAATCAAGAAATAAAAGAGGCCGAAAATAAAATCAAGCTCAAATCCTTACCAAATTGAGTTTTCAAGCTACAAGGTGCTTGGAATCGGCTTCTATGGAATTCTAGGACGTCAACAGCACCAGAACCACTAGATTTGGTGATTAAAAACGCCTTTAACGCAGGAGATGAGAGTTTCGGCAATTTTGACTTCCACATCAACCACCGATGCCGGAGAAGGTGGAGGAAGGTGGCAGAGCAGCTGGAGAGGACGGCGGCAATCCGGTAGGCAGTCTGTACGGAGGGGAATGGAGTTGCAGAGTGAGGGGAGGGGGTAGGGCATCGGGGGGTGAGGGTGAAGGAGATGAGTTTTGCTGTTTATATATATATATATATATATATATATATATATATACTTTTATATTTTAATATTAAAACTTTATAATATACAAAATAAACACACACCACAAATTTAATACACACACACATTTATACACATTTATAAATATATACACACACACACAATAATAATAATAATAATAACAATAATAATAATAATAATAATAATAATAATAATAATAATATATGCATGTATATGTATATATATTAATACATAAAATAATGATCATGCATGGAACTATATAATTTAATAAAATAAAATAACATTAAATAATAAATTATTATTTAAATATTATTTCCCAAAATAATAGGTTTCAAAAAAAATTTTACGTAGAAAACTTTAAATAACATTAATTACTAACAAAATAATTAAATAATCAAATATATATTAAAAATTTATTAACACTACATATCCCGATAAAATATAAAAACATTTAAAAACTCGAGTCTTAACAAACCATCCCTAACTATAACCACCTTAATCTTTTTCATAACAGTGATATTAAAAGACTGTGTGGTGCAAAGCAGAGTCAAGTTGGTAAGGGAATCAAAAACCTGTAGATTCCTAGCAAGCCTAGTGATATATGAACCCCACACAGAGCTCCCTTCATTTTTCTCAAAACACCATACATATAGAAAGTAAAACCATATCCCAAAGGAGGCACTATACCCTTAACAAAACATCAAAGATAAAACAAATCTCTAAGTATGACACACCCGGTACGCTCCCTTCAACCACAAATAGTGCCAGCTATTAGGCATTGCAAGTAGAGTAATTTAGGATGGGCTATGTTAGTGCTCTTGCTAACCTTAGGGTCATATGTTTATTGGGCAGCTCCTACATGTATAACTCTATCCAAAACTAATGATAATTTATAGGTTCAAGGAGACTTTGTGCATTATCAAGTGCATCACTAGTAACATACACAACATCATAAAAACCACAGTGCATAGCAAATTCATTTAAAGAAAAGGAGAATTGTTTTCCCCCTAACTGAAATAGCACCACATTTTTCTTATTAAAATCAATAAGATTACTAAAGTTGAATAAGAAAGTGGATAAGAACTCTAAAAATAACTCATAATAAACAGGTTCCTCAATTCTCATAAAATCCTCCTATTTTAAGTTATCAATCATGCCTAATACTAATTCATTCAAGCCTATAGTAGTAAGATATAATATTATATGATAGGAATGATGGAAAAGAAGGGGATATAGAGTAGCACATGCTTTTTTAAAATCAGGATTGATGAAATGAAGAAGGAGGTGAGACATACTAGATTGGCTCCCCTGACCATGGCATGAGGAAGATGGAGCGGTGGGTGGTGTCACACTCATACAAGAAGGGAGAGAGGGTGGAGGGGAAGTTATGGTACTGGTCCGCTTCTTGGATGATGATGGTGTCTTCCCAGATGCTTTGGATTTCTCCATACGTAGAGAATGAAAAAGAAAAAAAAAGTGTAGTGTTTAGAAGGAAGAAAAATGGGTGATCAGGTCAAGGAAAAGGAAACAAAGGAGAAAAATTGGGAGAGAATGGTGTATGAGAAAGAGAACGACAAAAGAAAAGATTAGAATGGGGCTAGGTTTAGAGAAGTGGGTGTTTATATAGAGGGTTTGGAACACGGTTTACGAAAACCATGTTGGGTAGTGTGATATGGGAAGTCAATGGCATGGCCTCCCATGTCGTGCTTGGAGACCGTGTAATATAGGGAATAACACGACATGCAGACTGTGTTATCATGTTGTGTCACATTATAAAATAATTGTAAATGTGTGACACGGCATGGAGAGAGGATAACATGGCATGTCCATATCGTGTTAAGGAGTCATGACACGACATGATGTCATATGATTGATGTCCTGTGAGCATGTATTAGCAAGGCATCATGTCATGCTTGACATGCCATGTTCATGTGTGTTGGCATGGAATTATGTTATGCTTGACATGTGTATTGAATGTTGTGTGACACGGCATGTGAGGGTAACGACACGACATTCTGAATGCCGTATGAGCATGGCTAGCACAGCAAGCTAAAGGTAATAGCACGACATGCTAGATGCCATATCAGTGATTAATGTTTGGCATGGCATAATGATGCCATGTGATCATGCCATGCAATAGTCTAGGAGTGAATTGAAGATTTGACACAACATAGTGATGTCATGTAAAGAAGCCGTGACACAGTCTGTAACTTGCAAAGTTTTGAGACACGGTGTGAAAATGCCATGTCAACATGTCATGCAGTGCACGTATAAATTTGTCTATTTTAAGTTTAAATGGCATACCTAGGCACGACCGATTACACGACCGTGCAATTCCCCATGTGACCATGCAAACTTACTCCTTGAAGCAGTAGCTCTTTGTGACAATTGAATTCTTGATCTTATGGAAGAAGTGAAGTAAATTAATTAATAAATAAAAAAACAAAGGAGAGAAAAGATTAAAATAAAACGAGATTTAAAAGAAAAATTAATTGGGTTGCCTCCTAATTAGTGCTTTTTTAAGGTCTTTAGCTCAACCGTTATGTGATGAGCTCAAATTAGATCTACGAGTGTACAAGAGACACTCTTTAAGCTGGGGGCTTGAGACATTACCCGTTATCTTTGAAAGTTTTGTTTGCCTTGTTAAAAAGCTTAATTGCTCAATAAGGGAAAACTTGCTTAATTTTGAAAGGTCCAGACCATCGAGACTTGAGTTTCCCTAGAAATAGTTTTAGTCTAGAGTTGAATAGTAACACAAAATCCCCTTCTTGAAACTCTCTCTTCTGCAGATGTTTATCATGCCACTTCTTAGTTCTTTCCTTGTAGATTTTAGCATTCTCATAGTCATCAATGTGAATCTCTTCAAGTTCATTCAATTGAAGGAGCCTATCTGCACCAGCCTTTGCTAAATCAAAATTTAGAAACCTTGTAGCCTATGATGCTTTATGTTCTAACTCAACTGGGAGATTACATGATTTCCCAAAAACCAATTGAAATGGTGAAGTACTAATTAGAGCTTTAAAAGCAGTTCAGTATGCCTATAGTGCATCATCCAACCAAATGGACCAATCCTTTCTTAAGGCATTAACTATCTTCTCCAATATAGTCTTCAATTTTCTATTTGAGATTTCCACTTGTCCATTGGTTTTGAGGGTGGTAAAGCGTAACCACTTTATGCTTGACCCTATATTTTCCTAAAAAATATTCAAATTAATGATTGTAAAAGTGAGAATCGCCATCACTAATTATAGATCTACGTGTGCCAAAATGAGTAAATATGTTCCTCTGGAGGAACTTCGTGACTACTTTTGAATTGTTGGTTGGTGAAGCAATTGCTTCCACCCATTTAGACACATAATCAACCCAACTAATATATATTTATTTCCATAGGAGCCTGGGAAAGGTCCCATGAAATCAATTCCCCATAAATCAAATAGTTCTCAATAATATTTATAAGAAGCATTTCGTTCTGTCTGCTATTGTTGCTTGTCCTTTGGCAATGATCACACTTGAGTACAAATTACCTTGCATCTTTAAAAATAGAGGGCCAGTAGAATCCTCTTTGAAGTACCTTTGCTGTTGTTTTAATAGAGCTTACATGTCCCCCACACTCAAGTGAATGACCACGAGTGAGTACTTCTGAAATTTCTTCATCTGGAATGCACCTTCTTAATAATCCATCCTTACACTTCTTGTATAAATAAGGTTCATCCCAAAAGTATTACCAAGAGTCCCAAAAGAATTTCTTCTTTTGATGGTAATTAATATATGGTGGAAGAACACCGCATGCCAGGTAATTCATAAAATCTACAAACCATGGAGTGCTTTGCTGAACTCTCATGAGTTGTTCTCCTATAAGGTATTTGAGATTAGAAGAGAGTCTGGATTGGCACTTTACTCAGGGCTGGAAAGGTGATCAACAATCGAATTCTTTATTCCTTTACAATCTCAAATCTCCAAGTCAAATTTTTATAAAAGAAGGATCTAATGAATGAGTCTTGGTTTAGCATCCTTCTTTATTAGGAGGTACTTAAGGGTTGAATGGTCAATGTAGACAACCACTTTGCTTCCTACTAAATATGAATGAAATTTTTCTATAGCATGTACCACTACCAGAAGTTCCTTTTTAGTTGTTGAATAATTTGTTTGAGCTTCATCGAGAGTATGGCTTATATAATAGATAGCATAGGCTTGTTTATCTCTTCATTACCCTAAGACAGCTCCTACTACATAATTTCTAGCATCACACATGATTTCAAAAGGAAGATTCTAGTCTAGTGGTTGTAGGATAGATGCTGAAACAAGTGCCTCTTTCAACCTATGGAAAGCAGAAAGACATTCATCAAAAAATTCGCAAGGAATGTCCTTGGCAAGCAAATTAGTCAAAGGTTTAGCAATTTTGGGAAAATCCTTAATGAAACATTAATAGAAACCGAAGTGTCCCAAAAAACTCCATATTCCCTTAACAGAGGTAAGGTGTGGAAGTTTTTCTATCACTTCAATTTTTGCCCTATCAATTTTAATGCCATTTTCAAACACAATGTGCCCGAGCACCACTCCTTTAATCACCATAAAGTGACACTTTTCCTAGTTTAACATAAGGTTAGTGTCTTTACATCTCTGCAACACTTTAGATAGATTATTAAGGCAATTGTCAAAAGAGGAACCATATACAGAGAAATCATCCATAAAAACTTTCATAGTTTCCTCAACAAAATTAGAAAAGATAGACATCATGCATCGTTGGAAAGTAGCAAGTGCATTACACAACTCGAAAGGAATTCTTCTATATGCATATGTTCCATAAGGACATGTGAATGTGGTTTTCTCTTGGTCATCAAGGTGTATGGGAATTTAAAAGAAACCAGAGTTTCCATCCAAGTAATAGAAGAATGAATGATTAGCTAACCTTTCTAAAAGTTAGTCAATGAATGGCAGAGGGAAGTGATCTTTCCTAGTGGCCTTATTTAATTTTTTATAATCAATGCACATGCGCTAACCTGTGACAGTCCTAGTTAGGATCAATTCATTATTCTCATTTTTCACTACGGTTATACCTCCTTTCTTAGGGACTACATGGATTGGGCTAACCCACTGACTATCCAAAATAGGATAGATAATCCTTACATCAAGCAACTTCATAATCTCTTTCTTAACTACCTCTTTCATGTTAGGGTTTAGCCTTTTTTTTATATTCTATGGTGGGCTTAGCATCATTTTCCATGTGAATCCTATGTATGCATATTGAAGCACTAATCCCCTTTAGGTCATCTATGGTATAACATATGATCTTCCTGTGAGGCCTAATTCTCCTTATTAATTTTTTTACTTGTTCATCAATCAACTCAGCATTCACAATGATAGGATATGTAGAGTTAGGGCCAAGAAAAACATACCTCAATGATAAAGGAAGAGCTTTCAGCTCTACCTTAGGTGCATTTTCCTCCTCAATCATACCAAGGCTTTCTAATATAAAGGGTAAGGGCTCATATCTTGTTGATTTATTTTTATTCAATGTTGGAATTGCACTAAGGTAGTGTTCATACATTTCCACCTCTTAATCAATGTCATATTCTGTAACATCATACATCAACCAAGCTTTTAAGGGATCATGGGTAAGTTGTTTTTCAAAGGTCTTTTATACATGACTTTGTATCACATCTACTCTAAAACAGAATTCCATCATTGGACTATTTTGCCATTTTGAAAACATCAAACTCCACCTTATTATCTCTAATTTCTAGTAAAATCTTTCCCCTCTTGACATTTATGATTTCTCCTATTGTGGCTAGGAATGGTCATCCTAGTATGCTTGGGGTGTGGCAATCTTGCTTTATTTCTAGGATGATGAAATCTCCTGGTATATAATATTCTCCAACTTTGACCGAGATGTCTTCCAAAATTTTGTAGGGGTATATAATAGATCTATCTGCGTGCCATCATCGGTTGTGGCTTATCGATATTGAGTCGTCTATAAAAGGAAAAAGGAATTATACTCACACTTGCACCAAAATCACACAAAGATTTACTTATAAAATCATTTCCAATAGTATAAGGGATAGTGATACTCCCTAGATCTTTAAGCTATTGGGGAAGCTTATTTTGAATGACAGCACTGCATTCCTCATTAATAGGAATGGTTTCATGATCTTCCCATTTTCTCTTATGCGAGATGATGTCTTTTAAGAATTTAAAGTACAGGCATGGTATTAATCATATCCAAGACACGTATGTTTAGTTTGAGCTATTGGAATGACTTCATAAACTTCTCAAACTATCTGTCTAACTTAGATTTCTATTGCCTTTGTGGAAATGGTAGAGGAGGTACCAAAGGTGGTAAGTCCTTCTCCTCATCCTTATTCTATGAATGCTCAGTCTTCTCCTCTTGGGTGTTGTGAATGGTTTCTACAACTTTGTTCTTGGTCTCTATTTTAGGCAATTGCTTTCCACTCCTAAGTGTGACCACTTTAGCTTATTCCCTAGGATTTTGAGGTTGATTGGGAAATATTCCACTTTACTTTGAACTTGAAGCTTGTGATGCAATTTGGTTTTCTAACATCTTATTGTGGGTAAAAAGTTATCACATTTGAGATGTCAGATTCTTTATTACTTACTTTTGCGCCTCTTCGTCTTTTAGGAGTTTTTCCATCATCACTTCAAGGTTGGACTTTGGTTTTCTTTATTGAGGGAAGGTATTCTTCTGCTGAAATCCATAAGGCAATTATTTAAACCCTTGATGGGTATTTTGCACTCCTCCTTGGTTAGAGCATGAAAAGTTTAGATGATTTTGCCAACCTGGGTTGTAGGTGTTCGAGTATGGATTCCTTTGATTCCTTTAGAAATTACTGAGTGCATTTAACTGCTCAATAAAGGAATCCTAAGAAAAACCTCCCTAACACTCTACGGTTGAATATCCTCCTCCACAATTCTTATAGGAATAGAAAACCATAGGATTAGAGACTTTAGTGGACGCCTCCAATTTCTTGGTAAGCAAATCAATCTTTGCATTAAGGACATTCAAACTATCCAATTCATGCATTTCTGTAACTTTCTTTGGTGCACTTATCTCACCATGTTGTTGGTAGTTATTGGATGTCATAGTCTCAAAAAGATTATAGGAATCATCAGGCATCTTGCTCATGAATGAGCCTTGGGCAGTTGCATCAATAGTGATCATCATTGGCTCTGTTAGGCCTTAGTAGAAGATTTGAATTAGCAACCATTATGGAACTCCATGGTGAGGACAATATCTCTATAAATCCTTGAAACATTCCTAAGCCTTATAAAGAGATTTGCCACTATGTTGGGTGAAACTTATGATCTCTTGTCTGAACTTTGCTATTTTTCTTAATGGGAAACACTTGCTCAAGAATGTCCTTAACAGCATATCCCATGAAGTAATTAACTGTGGTGCAAAAGAGTGTAGCCGTAGCTTAGCCTTATCCCTCAAAGAGAAAAGGAATAATCTAAGCTTTACTACATTAGGACTAACCCCATTCATCTTAAATGTATCACAAATCTCTAAAAATTAAGCTAGATGGGCATTAGGATCCTCGCTTGGGAGACCTCCAAACTAGAATTGTGAGATCATCTGGATTATCGATAGCTTAATCTCAAACGTGTTGGCATCAACAGTTGGCCTGACAATATTATAGCGGGTATCTCCTAGATTGGGCATTGTGTACTCTTGAAGAGTGCGATTCTTACCCAGTGGTAGTGCTTGATCTTCAGCCATCTTTTGCTTGTCCTTTTCATGCTTTTTCTTTCAATTTTGTTTGCACGATTTCTTGATTTCAAGATTGATCTTTTCTAAATTCGTCCCCTTGGATTGAGTGTTCATAAACTACCAAAAGTTACCTGAAAAATCAATTAGCAA
The DNA here is from genome assembly GCA_947683625.1 of Mallotus nudiflorus. Classification (NCBI taxonomy): domain Eukaryota; kingdom Viridiplantae; phylum Streptophyta; class Magnoliopsida; order Malpighiales; family Euphorbiaceae; genus Mallotus; species Mallotus nudiflorus. The sequence goes on along the minus strand of CANTUR010000156.1, from coordinate 4,519,769 downwards.
ATTCAATTAAAATTAAAGAAAGAATACTAGTGTAAGAAAAGTAAAAATTAAATTGATATCAATATTGCCAATCCCCGGCAACGACGCCAAAAACTTATTACATTTTAAACTCACAAGCATATGGTTATGGTTGCAGTAGAAAGATATCATTCCCTTAAGGATTGTATATTGATTACTAATAATTTTTACCTATGATCTCAGGTAGTTAATCTAATAAATTAGCAAGAGTTAAAATTTAAATAATAGAAACTCAATTAAAAGTAAAATCAAATATTTGTAAACATAAAGCCTAGATTCAGTTTCACTATTCCAATCCAATCACGAACATATTATTTAAGTAAAAATATTAAATTCAGTTAAGGGTAATTTCTCTAAAATACTTAAAAACTCTCGCAAGTTTAATTAAGTATGCAAGGATTAAAATCTAACCTACTCTTGTGATTAGTAATTCAATCCTAGCTCATTAAGAATTTTAGCAATTAATTTGTCACCATAATCTACTATCGTGACTCCCCGAAAAGCTTGCCTACTCTCGTGATCAAGTGATCTAAGTTCAAAGTGTCTTAAACTAATAAATTCCCCTAACTCCTATTGGCGAATTCATCCATAAACATGCAATCAAACAGACCTAAAATGATAACAAGATAAATATTGCAACATAAAGAATTAACTGAAATTCAAAAACTTATGTTCAAATTTTGTCATGGAATAGCTACTCTTAACCAAGGCTCTGAAAGAAAACTTAGCCACACATGATCATGATGAAATCCATAATCAAAAATCAAGAAAAAAAATAAGAAGATGAAGGCATGAAAGAAAATAAAAATAAGCTCTTAATCTTCGTTGATTCCTGTCTAGCCCCCTTGTCTCTCTCCATCTCTCTAAGAAGGTGTTCATTCCTTATATAGTGCTATGGTATGAAAATAATCCATTTTGATTTTTAATTCCCTCTTATTTTCAAAACAGGAAAACTTCTGCCTTCATGACACAACTTTAGAACACAACCGTGCTTTATTCAATAAATCTGCGAATTTACTCAGCATACAGCATGGCATCCAACACGGGTAAGTTCATTAGTCATGCTTCATTCAGGGTCAGAATTCTTCACTCACACAACATGTGCATGTTGTGTCATTGCTTTGTTGTCCTTAAGTGTAGATGGCTTCTTCATGTCTTATGCATAGCTTGGACATGGCTTTCCTCTTTTGTTGCTTTATCACATAGCATGTGCATGCCATGTCATGTAAAAATATATCAACTCCTTTGCATTATGGGGCCCACTAGACATAAATCACAAAAACTAATTGAAACTTAAATAAAACTTTTACAAATATACAATACATAATAAGAATCCTAAATAAATACTAACTCCTAAAAATTTCCTTACTAAATCCAAAAATTACTTTAATTAATTTATTCCTTATTTAGAATTTATTAAAATTCAACTTTAAAATACATAAATAATAAACATATCATCTAGCTACATAAGTAATTCAATATTTTGAACTAACTATTGTTCTTTTCAATCACTACAACAAATTAACTTATTGGAGATAATATTTGTGTGGTTACAAAAGTTATTATGACAAAAAAATTTCAAAAAGTAACAATAATTTTTGATATGTGACAAAATATACCAAAAATTTACCACTAATCAATATATTAATCAAATTTTTTTTAATTGAATATACCTCTATAGCTATACACATGGCCTCCTCAATATCACCTTTTACAAAATATAATAAAATATATATAACTATGTAAATCTATATAAGACAAAAAATTCAAAATATTCAATACCGACAAAAGAAGTGTTTTAACTACAACAACAAAAAATATAGATATTTTTTTTAGCACATAAGAAAACCTTTATATAATTATGAGTTGATATAAATAATTATTACAAACCAATAAAATATACAATTATATTTCACCAACAATAAAAAAATAATAATAATAATATTGTGCAATCATATCTAACATAATACAATATATATTGCATACATAAATACTTCATAATATATATGATATATTTTTCATTTCATGATACATTAAATAAACATAAATAATTTTATTAACATTAAAAAAATATGTACAAAAACTCCTTACATAACATTATTATATCTATCACCTTGACTCTTCAATTTTTTCTTTATCCATAATACTTGTGGTCATTTTTTTCAACCAAGGATAATTTGCACTCGGACCTTTTAAAAGACCAATGTTTGGACTAATAGTAAGTTTGGAGGTCCTATTCAAATTGTGTCAAATGGTGTCCTCCAAAAATAAATATACAAATTCATCATATGATATTTTAGCATCAAGATCCCAAAGTGTCAAAAAACGTTGACTATACCCAAAGGGCAATGTAGAGGATAACGCATAATTTTTAGACATGTCACCATCCTTTTGCCACTATGAATAAATTCTTCAATCTTTTGGTTCACTATTCGAATATGTTTACACAATGCATACTCAGACTTCATTTTATATTGATCAAATTCATTAGTTAAATGTCTAACTCTTTCTTGTTGTGCAGTAGTTCTAGCGACTCTAGGAGTGGTAACTATGTGAGCTCCAATATAACGAGGTCTATTTCTTTGTAACTCTCTATAATCACTGATTCATTGCATTCTCTCGACATACGATATTTTGCTTAAACACATTAAGAAAATAAAAACATAAATATTAGATAATATAATTTCTAATCTCAAGCCATAAAACCACTTCTATTTTTATGTAAAATATAATAATTAATTTCAGTTGACCAATTATATATTTTTACTAACTACCTTATTCTAATATTTTTTTATAAAAGGGAAATATTTTTTTCCGAATATAATTACATATTTGTACTAAATAATACTTTTTACAATTAACTAATTACATATTGTTACTGAAATGTTTCAGAACAAAATAATTATAAAAAGAATTTTTTAACTATATCACATCATTATATATATATATATAAGACATGCTATGGATATTCAACATATTGGAAACATATATTTCACACAACATATATATATATATATAATAACTACAAATATTTTCACTAAAACATTTTTTAATATAATTTATTTTAACTAAATGCTATAAAAATATAAATTTTATTAATTACATAACAAAACTTATATAAATAAAAGATGATATCAATTTTTATTATTATCTAATTAAATAAACAAATACATATTATTACAAACCACCTAAATACATAATTTTTTTAACTAATTTTTAAGAATAACTAATTACATATTTTTACTAAATTTCATTTTTTAAAATAACTAATTACATATTCTTCTTACTAACTACCTAGATATTTTCACTACCAACATAAATAAAAATGTTTCACCACAAATAACTATAAAAATAATTATGGTCCTAAATCAAAATTATATAAGACAATATATAAAAAAAATTAACTAAATAATTTTGACTAGTCCTACTATGTACTGAAATAAAACAAAATTAAACAATATCCAAATTATTAACTATATGCTATAAAAATATAAATTTCATTTACTATATAACAAAACTTATATAAATAAAAAATGATATAAATTATTCTTACTATCTAATTAATTAACCAAAAACAATAAATAAAAAATTCAACACAAATATTTTAACAACAATTATATCTCACAAAATATTCATAAATTAATAAATAACAATTATATTTAAAGAAATGATAACAATTTTTTCCACTCATCAACATATTGAATAATTGAATTATTAACAAAACATACCTTTTTAGCTTTAAATTATCACTTTCTCAATATCACCTTAAAAAAATAACAAGAAAACAAAAAACAAAAAAAATTCAGGTAATAAATATAAAATATTGACTAACTATATAAACAAAATATAGTAATATCTATAAATTACAAACCCTAACTAATTACATTTTTTTAACTAACTTTATAATCTATTTTTTTTACCTAAATAAACAAAATTTCATAAATTTCAATATATATATAACATTTTTTTCACTTAATACAAAAAAAAAAAATTTCAAAAACATAACAATACAATACATGCATACATTACAGTTTACCTTTTCTTAAAAATAGGAACCGGTGGATCTTTAACCAAAGATGAAATTAACAAGCTTAAAAAAAATATTGGCTAAAAGAAACGAAGAGAAGCAGCTGAACTGAAGAAAGAAAGGGAGGCAGGCAGGAGCTTAATGCAAATGACTAAAAGTAAAGGTAAGTTTTTGCCGTAGAAGGAAAATATTTAAGGGCAAGGACTCTCACCCATTCCGCTACTGTGACTAGTGGAATGGATGAATCTCTCTGACGATGGGACACAACAGGCATGCCTTGCTAGGTGTTGGGAAGGCACGAGGAACAGGAGCATTACGCTACTCCCAATAGAGGAAGGGTTAAAGCTGCTGCAGCAGTCTTGTCCTGTCTCCTTGGGTGCTAGGTTGGGCAATGATAAGAGGCATTTTGCTACTCCTAGTAGCAGAATGCTTCATTTCTGCAGTCAACCGTGTCTTCTTCAACAGGGAGAAAAAAAATTAAATTAGTTCCGCTACTCTGAGTAGTAGTCTGGCCGAGTTAATTTTGTCCTTTAGTAGTAACGTCATTGCCAATGGCATTTTAAATTTTTTTTAATAAAAAAAAATCACAAAATAAGAATAATTTTAAAAATCACCATAAACCGACAAATAAAAAAAATTATCATAAAATGGTAAATACCCCATTATTCTCACCTAAGATAGAGTTTATATTTGAGTTTTAACGCATGTAGACATATTAAATCAGTTATTAGAATATTTTTATCAATTTTATAATTTTATTCGGATTAAATTAAATTAATTAGAATATTTTTATTATAAATTTATTGGACTTTAAATACCTACAGTTTATATATATATATATATATATATATAGTGAATATATATTGAAAAGTTTTAAGTAAAGATGCACACACTTATAAAGAATTATATAAGCTACCAAATCAAAATATCAAAAAATTTTGCTAGTGAATGAATAATTTAATAGCTATTTCTCTCCAATTGTATTATGAGTGCAACATTTGATTTTATTGTTATTAATTTATAAAATTAATTTTTATCCCATAAAAAAATGTTTTTATATTATAGAAATTATTGATATTTAAATCGTCTAATTTTTTTTACTAAAATAAAATATCAAAAAATATTTTTTTTGCCTTTATGTAAATATATCATCTATGCACCGACCAATGAAAAATTGGAAATAAAATATTTTCTGTCTCAATTATACAAAACATATTTGTGCCCTGAAGAAAGTGGACAGCTATAATTAATTAAAAGGAAAAACCATATACGCAATGTATGAGTGGGAAGGGGTGGAGGTAAATTTCTAGGCAACAGCCAAAAACATTATATTAAAAAATCCATTATTCTCAAGACAGCAATACAATGCATGCCGATTATATATGTCAAGCCCAACTTTACAACTCTATTATAATTAATTAATTACCGAAAGTAGGTTTTTTTTAAAAAAAAAAAGAAAAAAACTGTGATTCTGGGATCATATAGACGGTTCAGTAGTCAAATTTGTCGGTAATATGAATTAAAAGTGATTTTTTCATTTTTGTGATTCGATCCGTATCCAACTAAATCAATAAAAATTTGTAGATTTAAAACACTGATAATTTAAATTAAAAAAATATTTTTTTTGCATGTGTCATTTACTTATAATTAGAAAAAATTCAAAATTTACTGTATGGTTAGTCATTTACAAGTAATATAACATTCAACTAATTATAATAAATTAAAATAAATAAAATTAGGCTTATTGGTGTATAAGGACTAAGCATTTTTAACTTATTGCAAATTTAACCCATTATTAAATTTTAATAATATTTTTAGTTCTTAATTATATAATTCATAATTAATTATAATATTTAATTTGTATATTATTTTTATTAGAATGTTATCCACATTTTACTAGTAAATATATAATATTTAGTTAATTATAATTTTTAAAATATTGATTGTTTTTATAATTTATAAAAAATTTAAATATCTAACTTTCATTTAACACTAAAATACATTAACATACTTACTAAACTACTTCAAAATAAAATAATATTTATATAATTAATAGTTAAAAATATTATTAAAATAAAATATATTAATATACATGTAAAAAATTTATTAGTACTATATTATTTATAAAATTTTAAACATATATTATATTTATAAAATAATTTTTAAAATTTCGGCTGATAGACTGGCGATGATCACTGCTTCTATTATTACTCCTCAATTTGGTTTCATTTATGGTAGACATATTGAAGAATGTATTACTGTGGCTTCTGAAAATTTCAATCTTTTGGATAATCGCTATAGAGAGGGCAATATGGCTATGAAAATAGTTTGATTCCATAGAATGAGATTTTATTTTGGAGTTGCTTTCTTGTTTCGGTTTCTCTAGTCTTTTTTGTGAATGGATAAAGGTTATTTTTAATTTTGCTGGTATTTCCATTGTAATCGACGGGTCTCCAAAGGGCTATTTTTTTGGTCTCCTCTACTTTTTTGCTTATCTGAAGATTTTCTGAACTAGTCTATTATGGCTTTTATGGAGGAAGGTGCTCTCATTCCCATGCATTCCAATAGTAAGGTCCGTTGTCCTTCTCATCTCATGTATGCTGATGACATTTTAATCTTTTGTAAAGTTTCTAAATCAAACATTTGACTTCTTATGGGTTTGTTACTTAACTATGGTTTGCTTTTTGGTCAGCACGTAAATTCGGAGAGGTCTAACATCTTCTTCGGTAAGCATATCATCCCTTCTCATGCTACAATGCTTAAGTCCATCTCGGGTATGAAGCGTGGTAGTTTTCCTTTCAAATATTTAGGTGTCCCTATATTCAAAGGAACTCCAAAATGACGTTGGCTTCAACCCATTGTTGATTCTATTATTGCCAAACTTAGTAAATGGAAGGGATCTTCTCTTTCGATGGTTGGTAGGTTATCCATCATTAATTATATTATCTATGGCTCATTTATTCATACTTTTATTGTGTTTAAATGGCCTAGCCTGTTGCTTAAATATTTAGAGAGATGTCTAAAGAATTTTCTTTGGATTGGCAACTATCTTTTAAGAATACTTATTTCTATTCGTTGGGATGTCTATTGCTCTCCTTTGGATGAAAGGGGACTAAATCTAAAACGCCTTCATCTTTTGAATGGCGCCATGTTAAGTAAACTTGCTTGGAAATTAATGAGTCAAGTTTCTCATTTCAATTTTTGAGATCCCGTTTTCTTTATCAATCTAAAGTAGTTCAGTCTTCTTATGTCAACTCTTTGATTTGGTCATTCTTCGTGGTTGTTATGCTGATCTTGTTCATCAGTCACAATGGGTGGTGAGTAGGTATTATAAGCTAAACTTCTGGAACGACAATTGGCTTGACTATGTCATTGCAAAGCGGATTGGTACTCCGCATCGTATCCGTAATAAGCTCTGTGCTTCTGTATCTAATTTGTATCAGCACAACTCTTGGAACCTTTCGAGTAACTTCAGAAATGCTTTTCCTAAAATTTGTTAAGATATCGAGAGCTTGATTTTCTCTCATCTTGATTTCGGCACTCTGGTTTATTATCATTTTTCTAATGGTGCTTTAACTTGCAAATCTTTTTATCTGAATTCTCATCACCAAACTCCGAAGGTTGCTTGGGGTAAAGAGCTTTAGCGTCATTATCTGCCACCTTCTCACCCTTGTTTTATTAGGCGCCTGCTTCATGGTAAGGTTCCATCAGATGATTTGCTTTGTAATAAAGGTTTTCATATTACCTCCTAATGTTGTCCTTGTGCTCGGAACGTTGAATCCATTAACCACACATTCACTCAATGCCCTTATGCTGTTACCATTTGGAATGCCTTGGCTAGTTTATTTGAGGTTGTTCTTAATCTTTCAAATGGATTCGCTAGTATGTTTCACTCAGCCTGGGCGATGAAATTTTCATTACAACTTCAAGTCTTATGGAAAGCGAGAATTTTAGAAGCTATGCATTCCATTTGGTATGCCTGTAATAGAGTTATTATCCTTAGTGATTATATTCCTATTTATGTATCTATCCACAAGATTTGTAAAGCCATCACTGAAGCTTCAATATTCAAGGTGGGTTTCATGGCCAACATACAATCTGATATGATGGTTCTGCGTCATCTAAGTGTTCATGGCACTGCTCGACGTCCCCCATGTGTTTTTGGTGTTCATTGGATTTTCTCTTCTTAGTGATGGATTAAGCTTAATACTAATGGGGCTGCCAGAGGAGCTCCCAGTTAGCAGGTGCTGGTGGCATATTTCACAATAATCTTGGTTATTCTATCTTTTGTTTTGCTACTCCTTTAGGTGTTAAATTTGCCTTTGAAGCTGAACTATATGAAAAGGCTCATATTCTTTATCTTTCCTGCTCATGGATTGAATGTGATAATTTATATGTGGTTCATCATTTGTAAAAAAGAGATCCCAATGTTCCTTGGCCTTTCCGTATGCAATAGCAAGAATGCCTCAGCACTTTATCTTCTATACAAGTACATATTAGACATATCTATAGGGAGGGTAATTGTGTGGCTAACAAGCTTTCCATGATCGGAATTAGTCTTCGTCAAATTAAGCGGTGGGATAATCATCCTTTTGAATGTAATGATTTGATGTTAAGGGATATGTTAGGTAAAGAGAACTTTCGATTCTCTTCACAAATCTTGTTTCCTTTATGTGGTTGCAACTCTTTTTGTATTTTTTTTGTCATAGGTCAATCTTTAAATAAAAAAAAATTAAACATATTAATATAAATTTAATACATGTTTTAATACTTCAACCTATTATAAATGTTAATATTTATGTATGGTCATATATTTAATTTTAGTAATCTTTTTGGTTACTAATCATGTGAATATATTTTATTTTTGAAATAATTTATTAATCAAATTGATATTTTAGTATTAACTAATTTATATTTTAAAAGTTTATATTTAAATAATAAATAATTTTAAATATTACAATTATCTATTGAATTTTATAAATTTAATAATAAAATCTTTTATATTTAAAAAAATTAACATATTTATGCTAAAATTAACAATTTGAAAAAAATTTGCTACAAATTGAAAATTTTTGGCCTTTTACACAAATAAAAAAAATTGATACAGCAATAGAACCCGCATTAATACTGCACCTAGGATGTTATGTTAACAATTCTATGCTCAATTTTGACCAAAGCCAAAAGTGGACTATATTTACTAATAAATATTGTTAAATCGAAACATTTAGACCAAAATTTAGAAAAAATGGTTAAATTGGCAACAAGTCCAAAAAATTTGGTCCTTATACACCAATAAGCCTAAAATTAATACATATTCTTAATTTTATTATGAATAAAAATAATATTTAATAAAAATTTGTAATATTTTTAAGAGATAATATCATTAATAGACCTATGTTGACTCATTACTTTTTTTGGTGGCATGACTTCATTTTCTCCTTCAAAAGTGGATTCCCATGTTTTAAAAAATGTCTCTCATTTTTGGCATTTTTCGTGTTTTTATTTTGCTTTTTTTCTCTCTAGGTAAGACACCGGTGAGGACAAATCACCCTCCTTCATCTTCTCTCCATTTCTCACCCTCGTCTTCTTCCTCCATTTCTTTCTCTTGTACTCTTCTTTTTCTCATAAGTTTTTATTTTTTTAGCCATCAGACGCCTCTGTCGCTACCATCCAAGCTGACACCACTGCTGCCACCACAGAGCATCTTATTCCCTTATGAATAGTTATGAGAGAAAGAAGGAAGAAGCAAATTTTATTGGAGATATGATCCAAAATTTGTTGCAGGAAATTTCTGCAATATCTTCTCATTATTAGTTAAGTTGTTAGTTGGTTATTAGGAAGTGATTGTTAGTGTTGAAATAAATATCAGCTAGTTGCTTATTTTTCTACATTTCAATTATATGTAAGCCTATAAAATGGCACTGCTATTTGTCTTGTTTATATTAAGTGAATTGAGTAAAAATAATATAGCAGCTTGTCTACTCTTTCAATTCAACTCTCCTTATTTTCTTCAATTATATAAGTCTCTATTTTTCTGTTCAAACCAACATTGTGGTATCAAAGCAGGTTACTTTCATACTTTGGGCCGTTTTTACATGGCAAATAACAACAATACAGTGAGCATACCCCAACCAGCCTTGCCAATCTTTAAAGGCGACAACTATGAGTTTTGGAGCATCAAAATGAAATCATTATTCAAGTCATAGGAGTTATGGGACTTGGTGGAGCATGGATATAATGATCAAGATGAAGAGACTAGATTGAGGGAAAATAAAAAGAAAGATTTGAAAGCCTTGTTCTTCATTCAACAAGTAGTCCATGAATTAATTTTTTCAAAAATTGCAACAGCCTCAACAACAAAAAAGGCATGGACAACCTTGCAGCTAGTATTTCATGGCTCATCCACAGTGTTCGTAATGAAGTTACAGACACTTAATCATGAATTTCAGAATTTGCACATGAAGAATGGTGAATCAATGCAGGATTTTTTAACAAAAGTAGCAGCAATTGTCAATCAATTGAGGTCCTATAGAGAGGTCGTCTTAAAGAGGACTATTGTCACAAAAGTGTTGAGAAGTTTAACTCCTAAATTTGACCATGTGGTTGCAGCTATTGAGGAGTCCAAAAATTTTTCAACTTATTCATTTGATAAGTTGATGGGTTCTTTACAATCACACGAAGCAAGAATCAACATAACAAAGGAAAGAGTGAAGAAAAGGCATTTCAAATAAAAGGTAAAGGCTCAAAAGAACATGAAAGAGCAGCAGGTTGAGGAAGAGGCAAAGGAGGATTTCAAGGAAAGAATTTCAGCCATAATAAAGGAAGAGGTAAATGGTCTGAGCAAAAATCCAATAACAAAGGTAACATCTAGTGTTATAATTGCAGAAAATTCGGGTATGTAAAAGCTGATTGCTGGTTTAAAGATAGAAAGGTGAATTATGCAGAAGAAGTTGATGGAGAAAGCAAATTGTTTATGGCATACAGCAACATAATTGACATACATGGTTTGTAAATAGCGGGTGTTCTAATCATATGATAGGCAAGATGTCACTCTTTAAGGAGATTGATGAAAGCCAAAAAAGGAAGGTCACATTAGGAGATGATAAAGAAAGAGAGGTTGAAAGGAAAGGAACCGTGGCCATTACAACTAGCCATGGTAAAATAAAGCTTTTATATGATGTTCATTTTGCTCCTAATTTAGCACACTATTTGTTGAGTGTTGGTAGTTGCTTATTAGTGGGTACTCTATTCTATTTGATGATGAAGCATGTGTCATTAAGAACAAATAATCAAGCCAAGTGATTGCAAATGTTCAAATGAAAAAATAGAATGTTTCCACTTGATGTCTCTACTGTGGAAGAGTTTGCTTTGGTTGTTAGAGAACAAAATGAATCCAAGCTATGGCATCTTCGGTATAGACACCTAAATATGAAAGGATTACAACTACTCAAAAGGAAAGGTATGGTTTATGACTTACCAAAAATTCAAAAAATTGATTTATATGAAGGATGCATTTATAGCAAGCATATGAGGAAGTCATTTCCTAGTGGGAAGGCAAGGAGAGCTATAACATGTCTTGAACTGGTTCATGCAAACTTGTGTGGTCCTATGAATATAGAATCATTTGGAGGAAGTTACTGCTTTCTTTTGTTTATGGATGACTTCAGCAAAATGAGTTGGGTATATTTTTTAAAATTCAAGTCATAAACATTTGAGAATTTTAAAAAATTTAAAGCATTGGTTGAGAAGCAAAGTGGCAAGAGTATAAAAGTACTTCGCATGAACAGAGGTGGTGAGTTTCTTTCAAAATAATTCAATCAATTTTTGCAAGGAGAATGGAATTCGAAGGGAGCTGACGGCACCATATACTCCAAAGCAAAACAAGGTGGCGGAACACAAAAATAAAATAGTGGTGGAGATGGCAAGAAGTCTATTGAAAGGGAAAGGTCTTCCAAATTCATATTGGGCAGAAGCGGTAGCAACATCAATGTACTTGCTAAATATTTCCCCTATAAAAGCGATTTAAAATTACACTCCATATGAAGCGTGGAAAGGGACCAAACCTACTGTAAGCCATTTAAAAATGTTTAGGTCTGTTGCTTATGCTTTATTTAATTCTTAAAATCATAAAAAATTAGATGAAAAATCAGTAAAATGTATTTTTATTGGTTATTGTTCTGAATCCAAAGCATATAAGTTGTATAATCCCAATACTGGCAAGATAATTGTCAGTAGAAATGTAATGTTTAATGAGAAAGCAGGTTGGGATTGGAATGGAGGAAGTTCAAGCAAGGAAGATCAGTCACAAGTTCCATTAGTTGAAGAAAACTCCAATTCAACTTCAACTAATTCACCAATTTCCACTACAATTGAGTGCAGCCCAGCAGTTACACCAAATGCTAGCCCATACACTAGCAACTCAATAAATGAGTCTTCAGAGGAGACACCACCACATAAATTTAGATCATTAAGAGAGATATATGAATCAGATGAATTTTCTTTCCTAGTTCCAGATCCTTCAACTTATGAAGAGGCAGCAGAAAGAGAAGAGTGGAAGAAGGCAATGAAAGAAGAACTCATGTCCATTGAAAGGAACTCAACATAAGAGCTGACAGACTTGCCCAATGGAAAAAATGCAATAGGCTTAAAGTGGATATTCAAGACAAAGTGTAATGCAAATGGAAGTGTTTAAAAGCATAAGGCACGGTTGGTCACAAAAGGCTACTCTCAACAATAAGGAATCGACTACGAGGAGACTTTTTCTCCTGACAGTCAGATTAGTCTTAGCATTAGCAGCTCAACTCAAATGGAATATGTACCAATTAGATGTAAAATTAGCATTTTTGAATGGTGAGCTTGAAGAAGAAGTTTCTATCTCCCAACCAAAAGTTTTTGTGATCAACAGGAAGGAAGAAAAAGTATACAAGCTGTGAAAAGCCCTTTATGGCTTAAAGCAGGCTCCAAGGGCTTGGTACAGTAAAATTGATGCATATTTTCATCAAAATGGCTTTATGAGGAGTGAAAATGAGCCTAATCTCTATTTAAAGAATATAGGTGTTGCTGACTTCATGATAGTATGCTTATATGTAGATGATATAATCTATATGGGGACAAGTTCAGCACTTGTAAAAGAGTTTAAGCTCAAAATAATAAGCAGCTTTGAAATGATAGACCTGGGATTGCTATACTATTTTCTTGGACTAGAGATTATACGAGATGAAGTTGGGGTGTTCATTTCTCAAAATAAGTATGTTGTAGACTTGTTAAAGAAATTCAACATGTCCAATTGCAAGATGGCGGCTACTCCACTGAATGTGAATCAAAAATTACAGCAAGAGGATGGAGTTAAAAGAGAAAATCATAAGCAATTTAGGAGTTTAGTTAGTGGATTGATATATTTAATACACACACGACCCGACATTTCATTTTCAATAGGATTTATGTCAAGGTTCATGAGTAATCCATTAACGCAACATTATAGAGCAGCAAAGAGGATTTTAAGGTATGTTGTAGGGACATTGAATTTTGGAATTTGGTACAATCATGTAACCAATTTCAAATTAGTTGGTTTCATTAATAATGACTGGGCAAGCTCATTAGAAGATAGAAGAAGCACTTCTGAAAGTGTGTTTGGAATGGGATCTGGTGTGATCAAGTGGAGCTCCAAAAAACAAGCAACAATAGCATTGTCAACAGCTGAGGCAAAGTATGTGGCTGTCACTGCAGCAACTTGTCAATGTATTTAGCTTTGAAGAATGCTAAGTGAGTTACTCCAAAAGCAAGAAAAGGGAACTAAGCTTTTCTGTGATAATAAATCAACAATTGTAATGGCAAAGAATCCAGCTTATCATGGAAGAACAAAGCATATTGAGCTGAGATTTCATTTCATCCGAGAATTAGTGGCCAAGGGAGAAATAGTCATGAAGTTCTGTCATACTGAAGTTTAGGTTGCAAACATCTTCACAAAAGCTCTATCAAGTCAAAGAAATGCTTATCTTAGGTCATTACTTGGAGTGTGTGATTTTGGATCAAGGGGGAATGTTGGAGATATGATCCAAAATTTGTTGTAGGAAATTTCTGCAATATCTTCTCATTATTAGTTAAGTTGTTAGCTGATTATTAGGAAGTGATTGTTAGTACTAAAATAAATATCATCTAGTTGCTTATTTTTCTACATTTCAGTTATATGTAAGCCTATAAAATGGCACTGTTATTTATCTTATTTATATTAAGTGAATTGAGTAAAAATAATATAGCAGCTCCTCTGCTCTTTCAATTCAACTCTCCTTATTTTCTACAATTATATAAGTCTCTGTTTTTCTGTTCAAACCAACAAATTTATCATATAAATAGTTGTTGGAAACTGTCACGACCCAAAACAGGGGCCATGACCGGCGCTAGGGAACGGGAATTCTTTCGAATCCGGAACCCGTAGCAAGCCTAAAAATAAAATAAAAATGCAATAATAACCATAAAAATATAATATGCAGCGGAAAATAAAAATCATAATATCATAAATATTACAATATCATCCATATCAACTGGATTCAATTCAAAACTCATCACATCACATATATAATCTCATAAATGTATAATCTTTATACAAATCCAGTTTTAACATAATACATCTCTTTAAAACAAATACATAAAATCCAATACTTTAATTCACATCTACTGCAGTGTCTAAATAAAATAAATAAGACTCAAGTAGACAATTTACATAAAGAAGCCGGGGCGGAAGAAATCCGGCGTATCGACCTGCTACTGAGGTCTGAGGAAGTTGACTCTCCTGAAAAATAGTCAACGGAGGGGAGTCAGACCTCACTGAGTGAATTACTATAATATATATACATACACTCTAAGTGATAATGCATACAGTCAACAGTATATGAGTAATATGTATATATACAGGCAAGTTCATACAGATGCAGAAAAATCATTTTATATATTTTGTCTGAAAATCAACTTTTATGAAGGATCACATAGAACCCTAGAATATCGCAACCTCAGAAAATAGTGTTAAACAACACTCTAGCCATACAGGCTCACTGATTCCAAATATATCCACTTAATCCATATGGACAGTAGACTGGCCCCGAGACACTAAGTCAACCGAGCTCCAGCAGTCTGACTGCCAGTGTGATTGGCCCCGAGACACTTGGTCAACCGAGCTCCAGCAATCACACCTCCAAACCACATCTCACATATCAATAATCATAATCAAATCAATATCCACAAATAGTTAGTAATAAAGCCTAAAACTATAGGCGTACCGGTACGTACTCGGTCCTAGTGCTGCCCACTAGGTAGCACGTTCTATTGATATCCTTCATTCTTAAATATAAAACATTCATTCACAAAAAATAAATGATGCATGAATTTAAATAAATCAACAATATAAACCATATATATACCGAAAATATACCAAACATAAACCAGGTATATTTTGAGTATATATACGTCAAATAAATCCAATCAAATCATGAATTAAACTAAAAATATATTTAAAAACATTTTAAATATATTTTATTAATAAAACATGTATATAATTTATTATATACGAAAAATATACCAAAAATATACTTGAATATAAATCATGTTATTTATGCATATTTAGTCAAAATAAAACATGCATTTTCTAAATCATGCATCCTAAGCATATATATATAATATAGTAACTCACCTACTGCGCTCCACGAGACAGGTCCGACGGGTCTGGTCCACTAACCCTCGGTCTCGGCGCAACTAAACAAGAAATAATTAATCGACATCAGAATAACCCTAACAGAAATCCTAGAATTAAATCTAGAGTATTCAACACAGAATCGGAAATTAGGGTTCGACTGGATATCACGTTTTACGAGAATTCTACCGGAAATCCGACAGAACCTCCCCTGTAAAACGGACATCTCTCTACTCAAAAGAGTAGAGCCGACCCTGCAAAGAAACACACTTCGAAACACAAGCTCAACAAAAATCCACAACCCCTCGGTCGGACTCCAGACTACAATCTGTCGACCGGGGTCCACAAACACAGAATATATATTCAAATATACCAAAAATATCCTTAAATCATAAAAATACATTTCATAAATAAAAATTACATAATAAATCTTGAAACACTGTAAAAACCGATTAAAACTCATTTTATTAGAAAAACCGTATATTATATATATAATTGAAAATAATTCCCGGAAAATAGTTTTAATTAGTTAAAAATACTAGATATTTTGTAGAAATCATTTTTATACCTTAAATAAATATTAAAACCAATTAAATTACATTTTTAGACAATTTAGGGTAAAATTACCAAAATACCCCTATATATATATATACCTAAATTACTTCAAAAATTCACCAAAAATCATACAATTATCCAAAATTAATTTTCTCAACATATTTATCAATAATATCAATAATTAAACCCAATTAACCAATTAAATTCAAATAACAACACAATTAACTTAATTTTACAAAATCACCTAAACTTCAATAATTAAAAATAAATACTTAGAAATTCATAAAAATTCCAAATAAATTCCTATAATTCATTTCAACACCTAATTTAACCATAAACTCCAATTTCATAATTTAAATAATTAATTTCCGAAAATTCGAAAATAATATTAAAATATTCAAAAATACCCAAAAATCCAAACAATCTCCAAAAATTCTACAAAAATTCATACATGAAGATTAAGCTACCAGGAACAACATTTGTGAAGGAAGTTTCCATGAATCATCCAAATCGAAGCTCAAAAAAATCAAAAACCAAAAGTGGCCGAAATATTCAACTCAAAACCTAAGCAATTCTAGACCATTTTAGCTCAAACCAAAGCTAGAATAACACTCACCGGAGCTCAAGGAGAAGATAGAGACCGGCGGTGTTGAAAACGGTGGCCGGATGAGGGAGAAACGACGGTGAGGAATAGTGGTGGCGTCGGGCACCCACGGGAAGAAGAAGAAGAAGAAGAAGAAAAAGAAAAAGAAAGAAAAAGGAAAGAGAAAGGAAAAGAAAAAGAAAGAAAAAGGAAAAGAAAAAGAAAAAAAAAAGAAAAAAGAAAAAAAATAATAAATTTTAATAATTTAATAATAAATAAAATAATCAAATAATAATAAATAAATAATAAAATATTAGGGTAATAATAAACCCTAATTAAATAAATATACACACACAAGCTTTATTTAATAATTTAAAAATATGTATGAGTTCATGCAAACCCGTAAATACATTTAAAATAATTAATAATACATTGTTTACGTGAAAATTTCCCCGAAAATGAAAGTCCCGGGAAAATTTTACGTAAAATACTGAAAATAATAGACAGTAATTAAAATAGGTTTAAAATACATATCAACTCATAAAAATATCGTATATACAGTCAAAATTATTGACACTGTATATCCCGGTACAGTGTAAAAATATTTTTAAAAAACACGGGATATTACAGTCTTCCCCCCTTACAAGAATTCGTCCCCGAATTCTAAAAACAAGATTATAGAATCAGGAAGGAAAGAGATACGGGTAAGAAGCTCGCATCTCAGCTTCAGTCTCCCACGTATGCTCTTCAACTCTGTCGCTACGCCACAAAACCTTGACCATCGGAATCTGCTTCGATCTCAACTGTCGAACTTGAAAATCAACGATCGCCACAGGTTCTTCCACAAACGTCAAATCTTCACTCACTTCCACACTGTCAGGTTGCAACACATGTGAAGGATCTGAGATATACTTCCTCAACATCGAGATATGAAATACTGGATGCACCTGTGACATACTCGGAGGCAAATCCAACCGATATGCAACAGTGCCAACTCTCTCCAGAATCTCAAACGGTCCAATATATCTCGGTGCTAACTTACCCTTCCTGCCAAATCTCATCACACCCTTCATCGGAGATACTTTCAGAAAAACGAAATCTCCAACCTGAAACTCCACATCTCTGTGCCTAGGATCCGCATAACTCTTCTGTCTGCTAACTGCGGTCTCTAACCTGCGCTTGATCACGGCGACTTTCTCTGCAGCATCTTGAACCATCTCTGGTCCAGTCAAAGCTCTCTCACCGATCTCATCCCAACTCAACGGGGATCTACACTTCCTTCCATACAACGCCTCATATGGTGCCATGCCAATACTGCTATGGTAGCTGTTATTATATGCAAACTCCACAAGCGACAAATGATCATCCCAGCTACCTCCCAAATCCAAGACACACATCCTCAACATATCTTCCAGTGTCTGGATCGTCCTCTCAGACTGACCATCTGTCTGAGGATGAAAAGCAGTACTGAAATCCAACCTAGTGCCCATCGCTTCCTGCAACTTCTGCCAAAAACGAGAAGTAAACATCGAACCTCTGTCTGACACAATGGACATAGGTACTCCATGAAGGCACACAATATGCTTCACGTACAACTTCGCCAATCTAGCAACTGAATGTGTGGCTTTCACAGGCAAGAAATGTGCAGACTTCGTCAATCTGTCTACAATCACCCAGATGGAATCGTATCCATCCTTCGAACGAGGTAAACCGACCACAAAATCCATAGCTATCCTTTCCCACTTCCACTCGGGAATAGGAAGAGGCTGAAGCTTCCCAGAAGGCTTCTGATGTTCGGCTTTCACTTGCTGACACGTCAAGCACTTAGCAACATACTCAGCAACATCCTTCTTCAATCCATCCCACCAGTATAGATCTCTGATACTGTGGTACATCTTAGTAACACCAGGATGAACGCTGTAGGCTGTAGAATGTGCTTCCTCTAAGATCTCCTCTCTCAAATCATCCACATCAGGAACACACAATCTACCACTGATCCACAACACACCATCATCATCGAGTGTGAAATCAGTGAACTTCCCTGCTCTGACATTCTCTGCAAGCTCTTCCAGAATAGGATCTCGGCTCTGAGCTGCTTTAATCCTATCCCTTAGCACAGATCGTACTTTAAACTGAGCTAACAGTCCACCTGATCTACTGATCTTCATCATCAGACCTTGATCCACCATCAGATGCAATTCCTGGATCAATGGTCTCCTCTCCACACCGATGTGAGCAAGACTACCTGAGGACTTCCTACTCAAGGCATCTGCTACCACATTAGCTTTACCCGTGTAATATCCCGTGTTTTTAAAAATATTTTTACACTGTACCGGGATATACAGTGTCAATAATTTTTGTATTTTATATGATGTTTTTATGAGTTGATATGTATTTTAAACCTATTTTAATTACTGTCTATTATTTTCAGTATTTTACGTAAAATTTTCCCGGGACTTTCATTTTCGGGGAAATTTTCACGTAAACAATGTATTATTAATTATTTTAAATGTATTTACGGGTTTGCATGAACTCATACATATTTTTAAATTATTAAATAAAGCCTGTGTGTGTATATTTAATTAGGGTTTATTATTACCCTAATATTTTATTATTTATTTATTATTATTTGATTATTTTATTTATTATTAAATTATTAAAATTTATTATTTTTTTTCTTTTTCTTTTTTTTTTCTTTCTTTTTCTTTTCCTTTTTCTTTCTTTTTCTTCTTCTTCTTCTTCTTCTTTTTCTTCCCGTGGGTGCGTGAGCGCCGGCCACATTCTCACCGTCGTTTCTCCCTCCTCCGGCCACCGTTTTCGACACCGCCGGTCTCTATCTTCTCCTTGAGCTCCGGTGAGTGTTATTCTAGCTTTTGTTTGAGCTAAAACGGTCTAGAATTGCTTAGGTTTTGAGTTGAATATTTCGGCCACTTTTGGTTTTCGATTTTTTTGAGCTTCAATTTGGATGATTCATGGAAACTTCCTTCACAAATGTTGTTCCTGGTAGTTTAATCTTCATGTATGAATTTTTGTAGAATTTTTGGAGATTGTTTGGATTTTTGGGTATTTTTGAATATTTTAATATTATTTTCGAATTTTCGGAAATTAATTATTTAAATTATGAAATTGGAGTTTATGGTTGAATTAGGTGTTGAAATGAATTATAGGAATTTATTTGGAATTTTTATGAATTTCTAAGTATTTATTGTTAATTATTGAAGTTTATGTGATTTTGTAAAATTAAGTTAATTGTGTTTTAAATTGAATTTAATTGGTTAATTGAGTTTAAATATTGATATTATTGATAAATATGTTGAGAAAATTAATTTTGGATAATTGTATGATTTTTGGTGAATTTTTGAAGTAATTTAGGTATATATATATATATAGGGGTATTTTGGTAATTTTACCCTAAATTGTCTAAAAATGTAATTTAATTGGTTTTAATATTTATTTAAGGTATAAAAATGATTTCTATAAATTATTTGGTATTTTTAACTAATTAAAACTATTTTCCGGGAATTATTTTCAATTATATATATAATATACGGTTTTTCAAATAAAATGAGTTTTAATCGGTTTTTATAGTGTTTCAAGGTTAATTATGTAATTTTTACCTATAAAATGTATTTTTACGATTTAAGGATATTTTTGGTATATTTGAATATATATTCTGTGTTTGTGGACCCCGGTCGACAGATTGTAGTCTGGAGTCCGACCGAGGGGTTGTGATTGTTTATGGTGTTATTTTTGAAGTGTATTTTCTTTGCAGGGTCGGCTCTACTCTTTTGAGTAGAGAGATGTCTGTTTTACAGGGGAGGTTCTGCCGGATTTCCGGTAGAATTCTCGTAAAACGTGATATCCAGTCGAACCCTAATTTTCGATTCTGTATTTAATACTCTAGATTGAATTCTAGGATTTCTGTTAGGGTTATTCTGATGTCGAGTAATTATTTCTTGTTTAGTTGCGCCGAGACCGAGGGTTAGTGGACCAGGCCCGTCGGACCTGTCTCGTGGAGCGCAGTAGGTGAGTTACTATATTATATATATATATGCTTAGGATGCATGATTTAGAAAATGCATGTTTTATTTTGACTAATTATGCATAAATAACATGATTTATATTCAAGTATATTTTTGGTATATTTTTGGTATATAATAAATTATATACATGTTTTATTAATAAAATATATTTAAAATGTTTTTAAATATATTTTTAGTTTAATTCATGATTTGATTGAATTTATTTGACGTATATATACTCAAAATATACCTGGTTTATGTTTGGTATATTTTCGGTATATATATGGTTTATATTGTTGATTTATTTAAATTCATGCATCATTTATTGTGAATGAATGATTTATATTATTAATGAAGGATATCAATAGAACGTGCTACCTAGTGGGCAGCACTAGGACTGAGTACGTACCGGTACGCCTATAGTATTTAGGCTATATTACTAACTTATTTGTGGATATTGATTTGATTATGATTATTGATATGTGAGATGTGGTTTGGGGTGTGATTGCTGGAGCTCGGTTGACCAAGTGTCTCGGGGCCAATCACACTGGCAGTCAGACTGCTGGAGCTCGGTTGACTTAGTGTCTCGGGGCCAGTCTACTGTCCATATGGATTAAGTGGATATATTTGGAATCAGTGAGCCTGTATGGCTAGAGTGTTGTTTAACACTATTTTCTGAGGTTTGCGATATTCTAGGGTTCTATGTGATCCTTCATAAAAGTTGATTTTCAGACAAAATATATAAAATGATTTTTCTGCATCTGTATGAACTTGCCTGTATATATACATATTACTCATATACTGTTGACTGTTTGCATTATCACTTAGAGTGTATGTATATATACTATAGTAATTCACTCAGTGAGGTCTGACTCCCCTCCGTTGACTATTTTTCAGGAGAGTCAACTTCCTCAGACCTCAGTAGCAGGTCGATACGCCGGATTTCTTCCGCCCCGGCTTCTTTATGTAAATTGTCTACTTGAGTCTTATTTATTTTATCTAGACACTGCAGTAGCTGTAAATTATAGTATTGGATTTTATGTACTTTATTTTAAAGAGATGTATTATGTTAAAACTGGATTTGTATAAAGATTATACATTTATGAGATTATATATGCGATGTGATGAGTTTTGAATTATATCCAGTTGAGATGGATGATATTGTAACATTTATGATATTTATGATTTTATTTTCCGCTGCACATATATATATTATATGGTTATTGTTATTGCATGATTTATTTTTTTTTATTTTTAGGCTTGCTACGGGTTCCGGATTCGAAAGAATTCCCGTTCCCTAGCGCCGGTCATGACTCCTGTTTTGGGTCGTGACAAAGTTGGTATCAGAGCGAAGTTCGTATCAGAATGGAGTTCTGTGTCAGGGCTTAGTTATGTGAGTTGTGGCCCTAGTTTTAAAGTTGTGTTTTCTGTTGGACTACTGCAGTGTATTAGGTTCGAGTATGTCTTGATAAGTATTCCTTGCTGTAGTTTTCAGCGTTATTCCTCCGTTGTCTGTTTTGTCTGAATCTTTCCGTTTGTCTTTTCAGAATGAGGAGGCGAGCGCGTGTCGCTCCACCGATCGTTGAGGCCGAGGATGATGAGTCTTTTCAGGACGAGGTTTTACCTCCTGAGCAGCCAGTTAGACGTAGAGGTCGTGGCAGGGGTAGACCTCGAGGAGCGGCAGGTCGCCGTAGGCAGAGAGAGTTACAGGACGAGGAGCCTGTTGAGCCTGAGTTTGATGTTCCTGTTCCTCCAGTTGTTCAGCCTGTTCAGCCTGCCTATCAGCAGGGTATGTCTGACCCTGAGGCAGCTTTGTTCTATGCCAGAGTTGGCAGGATTGCTTTTGATGGTACTTCTGATCCTTTAGATTTTCTGCATGCGATTGAGACTAGGACTCGGACTGCTCATACCGAGTACCAGAGGATCATGATTGTTGAGTTGTCTGTCGAGGGACCAGCTTTGGATTGGTTTATTCAGATGATCCAGCCTTATATGATGACGATGACATGGGCTCAGTTTCGAGAGCGATTCATGAGGAGATTTTGTCCAGAGCCTCTTCGTTTGAGCTATCGTCTTCGTCTGACCAGTATTTCTCGTGGAGATCGATCAGTAGAGGAGTATACCCGAGAGTTTCTTCGTCTGGGTAGATATGCTGAGGATCTGATGCGAGATCAGTATTTCGCGGTTACTACGTATGTTACTGGATTGGGTTCTGCTTTTGCTGGTATGCCTACAGCAGGTCTTACTCTCGAGTCTGTGATTGAGCTAGCTAAGGAGATCGAGCTGAGGTTAGTTAGGCAGGGAGCAATGCCTGATTATTACCAGTTGGGAGTTCAGTCGAGTGGATTGCAGGCTACTCCGTATTCGAGTTTTCATGTTGGTTCGAGTAGTCAGCAGCAAGGTTCGACTCAGCAGAGTCAGAGACAGCAGCAGCGAGTGCATCGGAGCAGTAGACATGGTCGTGGAGGTCAGCGTAAATCGTTCAGATTTGGGTCAGGTGCTTCGAGCAGCAGCAGTGGTCGTAGTTCTGGATCAGCGGCCAGTGTTTGTCAGACTTGTGGTAGAGTCCATCAGGGACCGTGTTATCTGACACCGTTGACATGTTTCAGATGCGGGCAGACAGGACATTTTGCCAGATCGTGTCCTTACCCCGGATATCAGCAGCAGCAGATTTCGCGATTCCCACAGCAGTCGATTGCTAGTGCTGCACCTATGCCATTTCAGTTGCCACCAGCTCAGCATCAGAGTTCTACTCAGTTTGTTCCACAGCAGAGTCGTGGTAGAGGTACTAGAGGAGGTGCCAGAGGCATTGGCCAGGCTTCTACCAGTCAGCAGGGAGGTCGAGGCCAGGCCAGAGTCTTCCATCTGACTCCGCAGGATGCTCAGGCATCTAATGCAGTCGTGGCAGGTATTCTTTCTGTTTGTTACCTGGATGCTTTGGTTTTGTTTGATCCGGGTGCCACGCATTCCTTTGTTTCTCCTGTTTTTGCTTCTAAATCTTGTTGGCAAGCTTCGAGGATGGCTTTTCCTTTGTCTGTTGCCACTCCTCTGAGCGATTCTTTGGACGCCGATATTGTTCTTTCTGGTTGTCCAGTTCTCGTGGGAGATAGAGAATTACCCGCTGATTTGATTTTGTTGGACGTGATGGAGTTTGATGTTATTTTGGGAATGGATTGGTTGTCTCAGCACTTTGCCGTGGTTGATTGCAGGAATAAGGAGGTGACTTTTAGAATTCCTGGTGAAGAAGATTTTAAGTTTGTTGGTGATAGGAGTTCAGCACCTCAGAATCTTATTTCTGTTATTTCTGCTAGGAAGTTATTGAGGAAAGGTTGTCAGGGATATTTGGCATTGGTCAGGGATACGTCAGTGGAAAAGTTATCACTCACAGATGTTCCTGTTGCTTGTGAGTTTCCTGATGTTTTTCCCGAGGAGTTGCCAGGTTTACCACCTCATAGAGAGATTGAGTTCTGTATTGATGTGGTTCCAGGTATTACTCCTATATCTATGACACCCTATCGTATGGCTCCTGCAGAGTTGAGAGAGTTGAAGGAGCAGTTGCAAGAGTTGTTGGAGAAGGGTTTTATCAGACCTAGTGTTTCTCCTTGGGGTGCACCAGTCTTGTTTGTGAAGAAGAAGGATGGTACCCTGAGACTGTGCATTGACTACAGAGAGTTGAATAAGGTGACAGTGAAGAACAAGTATCCTCTCCCGAAGATAGATGATTTGTTTGATTCAGCTCCAGGGTGCACAATTCTTTTCTAAGGTTGACTTGAGGTCGGGTTATCATCAGCTGCGGATCAGTGAAGCTGATATTCCTAAGACAGCTTTCCGCACCTCGATATGGTCATTATGAGTTTCTGGTGATGTCTTTTGGTTTGACTAATGCACCAGCAGCTTTTATGGACCTGATGAACAGAGTATTCCGACCGTATTTGGATCAGTTTGTGGTAGTCTTCATTGATGATATACTAGTATATTCGAGGAGTATGGAAGAGCATGTATATCACTTGAGGATTGTACTACAGACACTGAGAGATCATCAGCTTTATGCTAAATTCTCGAAGTGTGATTTCTGGATGGAGAGTGTTTCTTTTCTTGGACACGTAGTGTCTAAAGAAGGTATTTAGGTTGATCCACAGAAGGTTGAAGCAGTATCTGAGTGGCCTAGACCTACTTCAGTTACTGAGATTCAGAGTTTTCTGGGTTTAGCCGGGTATTATAGGCGGTTTGTGCAGGATTTTTCCAAGATTGCAGCCCTATGACTCGCTTGACTCAGAAGAATGTTAGATTTGAGTGGTCAGAAGCTTGTGAGAATAGTTTTCAGTTGTTGAAGGAGAAGTTGACCACAGCGCCAGTATTAGCTTTGCCTAATAGTGTGGATAAGTTCACAGTTTACTGTGATGCCTCTAGAATTGGTCTTGGCTTGTGTGTTGATGCAGAATGGAAGGGTGATAGCCTATGCTTCGAGGCAGTTAAAGAAGCATGAGCAGAACTATCCTACACATGATCTGGAGATGGCTGCAGTGATCTTTGCTTTGAAGATTTGGAGACATTATTTGTACGGGGTGACTTGTGAGATATTTACTGATCACAAGAGCCTTAAGTACATTTTTCAGCAGCGAGATTTGAATCTGAGGCAGAGAAGATGGTTGGAACTGTTGAAGGATTATGATTGCGAGATTCTTTACCATCCAGGTAAAGCTAATGTGGTAGCAGATGCCTTGAGTAGGAAGTCCTCAGGTAGTCTTGCTCACATTGGTGTTGAGAGGAGACCATTGATCCAGGAATTGCATTTGTTGGTGGATCAAGGTCTGATGATGAAGATTAGTAGATCAGGTGGACTGTTAGCTCAGTTTAAAGTACGATCTGTACTAAGGGATAGGATTAAAGCAGCTCAGAGCCGAGATCCTATTCTAGAAGAGCTTGCAGAGAATGTCAGAGCAGGGAAGTTCACTGATTTCACACTTGATGATGATGGTGTGTTGTGGATCAGTGGTAGATTGTGTGTTCCTGATGTGGATGATTTGAGAGAAGAGATTTTAGAGGAAGCACATTCTACAGCTTACAGCGTTCATCCTGGTGTTACCAAGATGTACCACAGTATTAGAGATTTATACTGGTGGGATGGATTGAAGAAGAATGTTGCTCGATTATGTTGCTAAGTGCTTGACGTGTCAGCAAGTGAAAGCCGAACATCAGAAGCCTTCTGGGAAGCTTCAAGCCTCTCCCTATTCCCGAGTGGAAGTGGGAAAGGATAGCTATGGATTTTGTAGTCGGTTTACCTCGTTCGAAGGATGGATACGATTCCATTTGGGTGATTGTAGACAGATTGACGAAGTCTGCACATTTCTTGCCTGTGAAAGCCACATATTCAGTTGCTAGATTGGCGAAGTTGTACGTGAAGCATATTGTATGCCTTCATGGAGTACCTGTGTCCATTGTGTCAGATAGAGGTTCAGTGTTTACTTCTCGTTTTTGGCAGAAGTTGCAAGAAGCGATGGGCACTAGGTTGGATTTCAGTACTGCTTTTCATCCTCAGACAGATGGTCAGATCCGAGAGGACGATCCAGACACTGGAAGATATGTTGAGGATGTGTGTCTTGGATTTGGGAGGTAGCTGGGATGATCATTTGTCGCTTGTTGAGTTTGCATATAATAACAGCTACCATAGCAGTATTGGCATGGCACCATATGAGGCGTTGTATGGAAGGAAGTGTAGATCCCCGTTGAGTTGGGATGAGATCGGTGAGAGAGTTTTGACTGGACCAGAGATGGTTCAGGATGCTGCAGAGAAAGTCGCCGTGATCAAGCGGAGATTAGAGACCGCAGTTAGCAGACAGAAGAGTTATGCGGATCCTAGGCGCAGAGATGTGGAGTTTCAGGTTGGAGATTTCGTTTTTCTGAAGGTATCTCCGATGAAGGGTGTGATGAGATTTGGCAAGAAGGGTAAGTTAGCACCGAGATATATTGGACCGTTTGAGATTCTGGAGAGAATTGGCACTGTTGCATATCGGGTTGGATTTGCCTCCGAGTATGTCGCAGGTGCATCCAGTATTTCATATCTCGATGTTGAGGAAGTATATCTCAGATCCTTCACATGTGTTGCAACCTGACAGTGTGGAAGTGAGTGAAGATTTGACGTTTGTGGAAGAACCTGTGGCGATCGTTGATTTTCAAGTTCGACAGTTGCGATCGAAAGCAGATTCCGATGGTCAAGGTTTTGTGGCGTAGCGACAGAGTTGAAGAACATACGTGGGAGACTGAAGCTGAGATGCGAGCTTCTTACCCGTATCTCTTTCCTTCCTGATTCTGTAATCTTGTTTTTAGAATTCGGGGACGAATTCCTGTAAGGGGGGAAGACTGTAATATCCCGTGTTTTTAAAAATATTTTTACACTGTACCGGGATATACAGTGTCAATAATTTTTGTATTTTATATGATGTTTTTATGAGTTGATATGTATTTTAAACCTATTTTAATTACTGTCTATTATTTTCAGTATTTTACGTAAAATTTTCCCGGGACTTTCATTTTCGGGGAAATTTTCACGTAAACAATGTATTATTAATTATTTTAAATGTATTTACGGGTTTGCATGAACTCATACATATTTTTAAATTATTAAATAAAGCCTGTGTGTGTATATTTAATTAGGGTTTATTATTACCCTAATATTTTATTATTTATTTATTATTATTTGATTATTTTATTTATTATTAAATTATTAAAATTTATTATTTTTTTTCTTTTCTTTTTTTTTTCTTTCTTTTTCTTTTCCTTTTTCTTTCTTTTTCTTTTCTTTCTCTTTCCTTTTCTTTCTTTTTCTTCTTCTTCTTCTTCTTCTTTTTCTTCCCGTGGGGTGCGTGAGCGCCGGCCACATTCTCACCGTCGTTTCTCCCTTCCTCCGGCCACCGTTTTCGACACCGCCGGTCTCTATCTTCTCCTTGAGCTCCGGTGAGTGTTATTCTAGCTTTTGTTTGAGCTAAAACGGTCTAGAATTGCTTAGGTTTTGAGTTGAATATTTCGGCCACTTTTGGTTTTCGATTTTTTTGAGCTTCAATTTGGATGATTCATGGAAACTTCCTTCACAAATGTTGTTCCTGGTAGTTTAAATCTTCATGTATGAATTTTTGTAGAATTTTTGGAGATTGTTTGGATTTTTGGGTATTTTTGAATATTTTAATATTATTTTCGAATTTTCGGAAATTAATTATTTAAATTATGAAATTGGAGTTTATGGTTGAATTAGGTGTTGAAATGAATTATAGGAATTTATTTGGAATTTTTATGAATTTCTAAGTATTTATTGTTAATTATTGAAGTTTATGTGATTTTGTAAAATTAAGTTAATTGTGTTTTAAATTGAATTTAATTGGTTAATTGAGTTTAAATATTGATATTATTGATAAATATGTTGAGAAAATTAATTTTGGATAATTGTATGATTTTTGGTGAATTTTTGAAGTAATTTAGGTATATATATATATATAGGGGTATTTTGGTAATTTTACCCTAAATTGTCTAAAAATGTAATTTAATTGGTTTTAATATTTATTTAAGGTATAAAAATGATTTCTATAAATTATTTGGTATTTTTAACTAATTAAAACTATTTTCCGGGAATTATTTTCAATTATATATATAATATACGGTTTTTCAAATAAAATGAGTTTTAATCGGTTTTTATAGTGTTTCAAGGTTAATTATGTAATTTTTACCTATAAAATGTATTTTTACGATTTAAGGATATTTTTGGTATATTTGAATATATATTCTGTGTTTGTGGACCCCGGTCGACAGATTGTAGTCTGGAGTCCGACCGAGGGGTTGTGATTGTTTATGGTGTTATTTTTGAAGTGTATTTTCTTTGCAGGGTCGGCTCTACTCTTTTGAGTAGAGAGATGTCTGTTTTACAGGGGAGGTTCTGCCGGATTTCCGGTAGAATTCTCGTAAAACGTGATATCCAGTCGAACCCTAATTTTCGATTCTGTATTTAATACTCTAGATTGAATTCTAGGATTTCTGTTAGGGTTATTCTGATGTCGAGTAATTATTTCTTGTTTAGTTGCGCCGAGACCGAGGGTTAGTGGACCAGGCCCGTCGGACCTGTCTCGTGGAGCGCAGTAGGTGAGTTACTATATTATATATATATATGCTTAGGATGCATGATTTAGAAAATGCATGTTTTATTTTGACTAATTATGCATAAATAACATGATTTATATTCAAGTATATTTTTGGTATATTTTTGGTATATAATAAATTATATACATGTTTTATTAATAAAATATATTTAAAATGTTTTTAAATATATTTTTAGTTTAATTCATGATTTGATTGAATTTATTTGACGTATATATACTCAAAATATACCTGGTTTATGTTTGGTATATTTTCGGTATATATATGGTTTATATTGTTGATTTATTTAAATTCATGCATCATTTATTGTGAATGAATGATTTATATTATTAATGAAGGATATCAATAGAACGTGCTACCTAGTGGGCAGCACTAGGACTGAGTACGTACCGGTACGCCTATAGTATTTAGGCTATATTACTAACTTATTTGTGGATATTGATTTGATTATGATTATTGATATGTGAGATGTGGTTTGGGGTGTGATTGCTGGAGCTCGGTTGACCAAGTGTCTCGGGGCCAATCACACTGGCAGTCAGACTGCTGGAGCTCGGTTGACTTAGTGTCTCGGGGCCAGTCTACTGTCCATATGGATTAAGTGGATATATTTGGAATCAGTGAGCCTGTATGGCTAGAGTGTTGTTTAACACTATTTTCTGAGGTTTGCGATATTCTAGGGTTCTATGTGATCCTTCATAAAAGTTGATTTTCAGACAAAATATATAAAATGATTTTTCTGCATCTGTATGAACTTGCCTGTATATATACATATTACTCATATACTGTTGACTGTTTGCATTATCACTTAGAGTGTATGTATATATACTATAGTAATTCACTCAGTGAGGTCTGACTCCCCTCCGTTGACTATTTTTCAGGAGAGTCAACTTCCTCAGACCTCAGTAGCAGGTCGATACGCCGGATTTCTTCCGCCCCGGCTTCTTTATGTAAATTGTCTACTTGAGTCTTATTTATTTTATCTAGACACTGCAGTAGCTGTAAATTACAGTATTGGATTTTATGTACTTTATTTTAAAGAGATGTATTATGTTAAAACTGGATTTGTATAAAAATTATACATTTATGAGATTATATATGCGATGTGATGAGTTTTGAATTATATCCAGTTGAGATGGATGATATTGTAACATTTATGATATTTATGATTTTATTTTCCGCTGCACATATATATATTATATGGTTATTGTTATTGCATGATTTATTTTTTTTTATTTTTAGGCTTGCTACGGGTTCCGGATTCGAAAGAATTCCCGTTCCCTAGCGCCGGTCATGACTCCTGTTTTGGGTCGTGACAACCCGGATGGTAAAGAATCTCGCAATCATAATCCTTCAACAGTTCCAACCATCTTCTCTGCCTCAAATTCAAATCTCGCTGCTGGAAAATGTACTTAAGGCTCTTGTGATCAGTAAATATCTCACAAGTCACCCCGTACAAATAATGTCTCCAAATCTTCAAAGCAAAGATCACTGCAGCCATCTCAAGATCATGTGTAGGATAATTCTGCTCATGCTTCTTCAACTGCCTCGAAGCATAGGCTATCACCCTTCCATTCTGCATCAACACACAACCAAGACCAATTCTAGAGGCATCACAGTAAACTGTGAACTTATCCACACTATTAGGCAAAGCTAATACTGGCGCTGTGGTCAACTTCTCCTTCAACAACTGAAAACTATTCTCACAAGCTTCTGACCACTCGAATCTAACATTCTTCTGAGTTAAGCGAGTCATAGGGGCTGCTATCCTGGAAAAATCCTGCACAAACCGCCTATAATACCCGGCTAAACCCAGAAAACTCCGAATCTCAGTAACTGAAGTAGGTCTAGGCCACTCAGATACTGCTTCAACCTTCTGTGGATCAACCTGAATACCCTCTTTAGACACTACGTGTCCAAGAAAAGAAACACTCTCCATCCAGAAATCACACTTCGAGAATTTAGCATAAAGCTGATGATCTCTTAGTGTCTGTAGTACAATCCTCAAGTGATATACATGCTCTTCCATACTCCTCGAATATACCAGTATATCATCAATGAAGACTACCACAAACTGATCCACATACGGTCTGAATACTCTGTTCATCAGGTCCATAAAAGCTGCTGGTGCATTAGTCAAACCAAAAGACATCACCAGAAACTCATAATGGCCATATCGAGTGCGGAATGCTGTCTTAGGAATATCAGCTTCACTGATCCGCAGCTGATGATAACCCGACCTCAAATCAACCTTAGAAAAGAATTGTGCACCCTGGAGCTGATCAAACAAATCATCTATCCTCGGGAGAGGATACTTGTTCTTCACTGTCACCTTATTCAACTCTCTGTAGTCAATGCACAGTCTCAGGGTACCATCCTTCTTCTTCACAAACAAGACTGGTGCACCCCAAGGAGAAACACTAGGTCTGATAAAACCCTTATCCAACAACTCTTGCAATTGCTCCTTCAACTCTCTCAACTCTGCAGGAGCCATACGATAGGGTGGCATAGATATAGGAGTAATACCTGGAACCACATCTATACAGAACTCAATCTCTCTATGAGGTGGTAAACCTGGCAACTCCTCGGGAAAAACATCAGGAAACTCACAAGCAACAGGAACATCTGTGAGTGACAACTTCTCCACTGACGTATCCCTAACCAATGCCAAAAACCCCTGACAACCTTTCCTCAACAACTTCCTAGCAGAAATAGCAGAAATAAGATTCTGAGGTGCTGAACTCCTGTCACCAACAAACTTAAATTCTACTTCACCAGGAATTCTAAAAATCACCTCCTTATTCCTGCAATCAACCACGGCATAGTGCTGAGATAACCAATCCATTCCCAAAATAACATCGAACTCCATCACATCCAACAAAATCAAATCAGCGGGTAATTCTCTATCTCCCACGAGAACTGGACAACCAAAAAGAACAATATCGGCGTCCAAGGAATCACTCAGAGGAGTGGCAACAGACAAAGGAAAAGCCATCCTCGAAGCTTGCCAACAAGATTTAGAAGCAAAAACAGGAGAAACAAACGAATGCATGGCACCCGGATCAAACAAAACCAAAGCATCCAGGTAACAAACAGAAAGAATACCTGCCACGACTGCATTAGATGCCTGAGCATCCTGCTGAATCAGATGAAAAACTCTCGCCTGACCTCGACCTCCCTGCTGACTGGTAGAAGCCTGGCCAACACCTCGGGTACCTCCTCTCGTACCTCTACCACGACTCTGCTGAGTCAAACCTCGCTGCTGACTACTCGAACCAACATGAAAACTCGAATACGGAGTAGCCTGCAATCCACTCGACTGAACTCCCAACTGGTAATAATCAGGCATCGCTCCCTGCCTAACTAATCTCAGCTCAATCTCCTTAGCTAGCTCAATCACCGACTCGAGAGTAAGACCTGCTGTAGGCATAGCAGCAAAAGCTGAACCCAAACCAGTAACATAGGTAGTAACAGCGAAATACTGATCTCGCATCAGATCCTCAGCATATCTACCCAGACGAAGAAACTCTCGGGTATACTCCTCTACAGATCGATCTCCACGAGAAATACTGGTCAGACGAAGACGATAGCTCAAACGAAGAGGCTCTGGACAAAATCTCCTCATGAACCGCTCTCGAAACTGAGCCCACGTCATCATCATCATATAAGGCTGGATCATCTGAATGAACCAATCTAGAGCTGGTCCCTCGATAGACAACTCAACGATCATGATCCGCTGGTACTCGGTATGAGCAGTCCGAGTCCTAGTCTCAATCGCATGCAGAAAATCTAAAGGATCGGAAGTCCCATCAAAAGCAATCCTGCCAACTCTGGCATAGAACAAAGCTGCCTCAGGGTCAGACATACCCTGCTGATAGGCAGGCTGAACAGGCTGAACAACTGGAGGAACAGGAACATCAAACTCAGGCTCAACAGGCTCCTCGTCCTGTAACTCTCTCTGCCTACGGCGACCTGCCGCTCCTCGAGGTCTACCCCTGCCACGACCTCTACGTCTAACTGGCTGCTCAGGAGGTAAAACCTCGTCCTGAAAAGACTCATCATCCTCGGCCTCAACGACCAGTGGAGCGACACGCGCTCGCCTCCTCATTCTGAAAAGACAAACGGAAAGATTCAGACAAAACAGACAACAGAGGAATAACGCTGAAAACTACAGCAAGGAATACTCATCAAGACATACTCGAACCTAATACACTGCAGTAGTCCAACAGAAAACACAACTCAAAAACTAGGGCCACAACTCACATAACTAAGCCCTGACACAGAACTCCACTCTGAAACGAACCTCGCTCTGATACCAACTTTGTCACGACCCGAAACAGGGGCCATGACCGGCGCTAGGGAACGGGAATTCTTTCGAATCCGGAACCCGTAGCAAGCCTAAAAATAAAATAAAAATGCAATAATAACCATAAAAATATAATATGCAGCGGAAAATAAAAATCATAATATCATAAATATTACAATATCATCCATATCAACTGGATTCAATTCAAAACTCATCACATCACATATATAATCTCATAAATGTATAATCTTTATACAAATCCAGTTTTAACATAATACATCTCTTTAAAACAAATATATAAAATCCAATACTTTAATTCACATCTACTGCAGTGTCTAGATAAAATAAATAAGACTCAAGTAGACAATTTACATAAAGAAGCCGGGGCGGAAGAAATCCGGCGTATCGACCTGCTACTGAGGTCTGAGGAAGTTGACTCTCCTGAAAAATAGTCAACGGAGGGGAGTCAGACCTCACTGAGTGAATTACTATAATATATATACATACACTCTAAGTGATAATGCATACAGTCAACAGTATATGAGTAATATGTATATATACAGGCAAGTTCATACAGATGCAGAAAAATCATTTTATATATTTTGTCTGAAAATCAACTTTTATGAAGGATCACATAGAACCCTAGAATATCGCAACCTCAGAAAATAGTGTTAAACAACACTCTAGCCATACAGGCTCACTGATTCCAAATATATCCACTTAATCCATATGGACAGTAGACTGGCCCCGAGACACTAAGTCAACCGAGCTCCAGCAGTCTGACTGCCAGTGTGATTGGCCCCGAGACACTTGGTCAACCGAGCTCCAGCAATCACACCTCCAAACCACATCTCACATATCAATAATCATAATCAAATCAATATCCACAAATAGTTAGTAATAAAGCCTAAAACTATAGGCGTACCGGTACGTACTCGGTCCTAGTGCTGCCCACTAGGTAGCACGTTCTATTGATATCCTTCATTCTTAAATATAAAACATTCATTCACAAAAAATAAATGATGCATGAATTTAAATAAATCAACAATATAAACCATATATATACCGAAAATATACCAAACATAAACCAGGTATATTTTGAGTATATATACGTCAAATAAATCCAATCAAATCATGAATTAAACTAAAAATATATTTAAAAACATTTTAAATATATTTTATTAATAAAACATGTATATAATTTATTATATACGAAAAATATACCAAAAATATACTTGAATATAAATCATGTTATTTATGCATATTTAGTCAAAATAAAACATGCATTTTCTAAATCATGCATCCTAAGCATATATATATAATATAGTAACTCACCTACTGCGCTCCACGAGACAGGTCCGACGGGCCTGGTCCACTAACCCTCGGTCTCGGTGCAACTAAACAAGAAATAATTAATCGACATCAGAATAACCCTAACAGAAATCCTAGAATTAAATCTAGAGTATTCAACACAGAATCGGAAATTAGGGTTCGACTGGATATCACGTTTTACGAGAATTCTACCGGAAATCCGACAGAACCTCCCCTGTAAAACGGACATCTCTCTACTCAAAAGAGTAGAGCCGACCCTGCAAAGAAACACACTTCGAAACACAAGCTCAACAAAAATCCACAACCCCTCGGTCGGACTCCAGACTACAATCTGTCGACCGGGGTCCACAAACACAGAATATATATTCAAATATACCAAAAATATCCTTAAATCATAAAAATACATTTCATAAATAAAAATTACATAATAAATCTTGAAACACTGTAAAAACCGATTAAAACTCATTTTATTAGAAAAACCGTATATTATATATATAATTGAAAATAATTCCCGGAAAATAGTTTTAATTAGTTAAAAATACTAGATATTTTGTAGAAATCATTTTTATACCTTAAATAAATATTAAAACCAATTAAATTACATTTTTAGACAATTTAGGGTAAAATTACCAAAATACCCCTATATATATATATACCTAAATTACTTCAAAAATTCACCAAAAATCATACAATTATCCAAAATTAATTTTCTCAACATATTTATCAATAATATCAATAATTAAACCCAATTAACCAATTAAATTCAAATAACAACACAATTAACTTAATTTTACAAAATCACCTAAACTTCAATAATTAAAAATAAATACTTAGAAATTCATAAAAATTCCAAATAAATTCCTATAATTCATTTCAACACCTAATTTAACCATAAACTCCAATTTCATAATTTAAATAATTAATTTCCGAAAATTCGAAAATAATATTAAAATATTCAAAAATACCCAAAAATCCAAACAATCTCCAAAAATTCTACAAAAATTCATACATGAAGATTAAGCTACCAGGAACAACATTTGTGAAGGAAGTTTCCATGAATCATCCAAATCGAAGCTCAAAAAAATCAAAAACCAAAAGTGGCCGAAATATTCAACTCAAAACCTAAGCAATTCTAGACCATTTTAGCTCAAACCAAAGCTAGAATAACACTCACCGGAGCTCAAGGAGAAGATAGAGACCGGCGGTGTCGAAAACGGTGGCCGGATGAGGGAGAAACGACGGTGAGGAATAGTGG
Organism: Mallotus nudiflorus; assembly: GCA_947683625.1. Lineage (NCBI taxonomy): Eukaryota > Viridiplantae > Streptophyta > Magnoliopsida > Malpighiales > Euphorbiaceae > Mallotus > Mallotus nudiflorus. Next base: position 4,483,849 of record CANTUR010000156.1, on the reverse strand, counting down.
TGGCGTCGGGCACCCACGGGAAGAAGAAGAAGAAGAAGAAGAAAAAGAAAAAGAAAGAAAAAGGAAAGAGAAAGGAAAAGAAAAAGAAAGAAAAAGGAAAAGAAAAAAAAAAAAAAGAAAAAAGAAAAAAAATAATAAATTTTAATAATTTAATAATAAATAAAATAATCAAATAATAATAAATAAATAATAAAATATTAGGGTAATAATAAACCCTAATTAAATAAATATACACACACAAGCTTTATTTAATAATTTAAAAATATGTATGAGTTCATGCAAACCCGTAAATACATTTAAAATAATTAATAATACATTGTTTACGTGAAAATTTCCCCGAAAATGAAAGTCCCGGGAAAATTTTACGTAAAATACTGAAAATAATAGACAGTAATTAAAATAGGTTTAAAATACATATCAACTCATAAAAATATCGTATATACAGTCAAAATTATTGACACTGTATATCCCGGTACAGTGTAAAAATATTTTTAAAAAACACGGGATATTACAGAAACAAAGATCTATCTCTTTTTTTTTAATCTATGTAAATGTAGCACTTCAACTCTGTTGGCATCCAAGCTTTGGAGGAGAGTGCTTAGCTCAAAGATACTCCTAGAAAATTCATGGAAGTTGTCTTTTTCAAGAAGCACATTCCTTGTTTCGCTAACAAGGTCCATTGCCTAGAAAGCTACATTGTTCCATAATTCCTGCAATATTATTATACCCACATCCTCAACTCCAATACTGTAATATCCTGAAATTTTAAATAATTTTAAACTGCATCGGGATATGCAGTGTTAATAATTTTTATAAATATATTTGATTATTTAATTAGTTGTTATTTATTAAAGTTATTTTTAATTTTTTTAAATTTCTTACGTAAAATTTTTTCTTGAGAATTTTATTTTTAGGAAAATTAAAACCTAAATAAATGTTTATTAATTATGTTAGTCAGTTTTACGTATTTGCATGAGTCCATGCATGATTTTAATTATCATATTAATATATATACAAATACATGCATATATATATATACATATTTAATAATTAGGGTTTATTTTAATTAAGTATATATTGTATGGTTGTATTAAATTAAAATGTATTAAATATATGTGTATATGTATATAAATATTGGGTTGATATTTTTAACATGTGATGTAGATTATTTTTGAATTAAATATCAATATATTATAATATATATATATATAAAGTTTGATTTAATTACACCCGTGCCACTCATCTTCCTCATTACAACCCGATGCCCTCACCCTCCATCTCCACCACTGTCAAGCTCTTCCCTTGCCGTCGGTGTGCCATCCGGCGTGCCACCACCTTCCCAAGCTTCCTCTGTCGCCTGTAGCCTCCATTTCCGATGAGTTTTGGCCGTGAAAACCTGAGGAAGCTGAAATTTAGCTCATCACCGTGAAAACCTCTTCCAGCCACCATCTTGGACGCCACCGGTCTCTATCTCTTCCTTGAGCTCCGATGAGTTCATTTCCAAGCTTAGTTTCACTTTATTTGGTTTAGATTTCCCTTGGTTATCAATTTTCATTTTCGGCCACTTTGTTTTCTTGATTTTTTTGAACTTCAATTCTAATGATTCTAGCTTACTTCCTTCACAAAGATTGATCCTAGTAGCTCAATCTACATCCTGTAATTTTTGTGGAATTTTTGGGAATTATTTTGATTTTTGTGAATTTTTTATTATTTTATTAATATTTTCTAATTTTCGTAAATTAATTAAATAATTTGTGAAATTGTGATTTATGGTGTTTTTAGGGTTTAAAATGAATTTTATAAATTTATTTCTAATTTTTGTGATTTTTGTGTAATTATTATGAATTTATTTAGTTTAGGAGATTTTTAGAAAATTAGGTTAATGAGCATTTTGTTAAAATTAATTGGTTGATTGAGTATAATTATTGATTTTATTGAATTATATGTTGAGAAATTAATTTTTGAGCAATTGTATAATTTTTAGTGAATTTTTGAATAATTATAGTATATTATGTGAAATTATATATACTAGGGGTATTTTGGTAATTTGATACTAAATTGGTTGAAAATTTAGTTAAATTGGTTTTAATAATTATTTAAGATATAAAAATGATTTTTACAAATTATTTATCATTTTTAACTAATTAAAACTATTTTTCAAAAATTATTTTCAAATTATATATAATATACTATTTTTTGTAAATAAATGAGTTTTTAATAATTTTTAATATATGTTTTTGGTCTAAATATGTAATTTGAATTTATAAAATGAATTTTGGCTAATATTTATGAATTTATCAAGAATTTTTGATTTTTAATAATATTTTATTAAAATTAGGATTTTTATGTAATTATCGGTAAAATAAATATTTTCAGTGTTTTAAATATCTAATTTGCTATATTCTGATTATTAAAGGGTATTTGCAGTATTTTTTTGGAATTTAAATGTATTCTGTTTATATCTTGTGAATTGTGAACCTCGATTGGTAGAATTGTAATTTGGGAGTCCGACCGAGGGGTTGTGTGACTATATATTTTCGAAGTGTATTTTCTTGCAGGACCGGTTCTACTTTCTGAGTAGAGAGATGTCTGTTTTACAAGGGAGGTTCTGCCGAATTTTTGATAGAATCTCGTAAAACATGACATCCAGTCAAATCTATATTCCTAATCTGTGTCCAATGTTTTAGATCGAGTCTCTAGAATTTATTTTGATTTCATGTTGTCGTTTGTTTATTAGTAGTGCCGAGACCGAGGCCTAGTGGACCAAGCCCGTCGGACCCATCTCGAGGAGCACACAACTATGAGTTGTTATTCTATATATACTTGTATTAGGATTGCATGTGTTTAAATTTTATGAAATATGCATAAATGATTTAATAAATGCTTAAGTATATTTTAGGTATATTTTAGTATATTTTTGGTATATTTTAAATTAAATTCATGTATTATTCTTGACTTACAACTAAAATGTTTTTTAAGTATATATATAGTTTATTTTTGGTTTACTTTATAATTAAACTGAATATGTTTGACGTATATACACTCGAAATATATTTGGTTTATTTTTGGTATATTTCTAGTATATATATGGTTTATATTGCTATTTAACTTAATGCCATGCATCATTTATTTTATGAATGTATGGGTTTATTTTAAATGAAGGATATCAATAGAATGTGCTACCTAGTGGGTAGCACTAAGACAGAGTACGTGCCGGTACGACGATAGAATTTAGGTTAAATTACTAACTTATTTATGGATTATGATTGGATTGATTTAATTGATGTGAGATATGATTTGAGAGTGTGATTGCTAGAGCTCGGTTGACCAAGTGTCTCGGAGCCAATCACACTGACAGTCAAGCTGCTAGAGCTCGGTTGACTTAGTGTCTCGGGGCCAGTCTACTGTCCAAATGGAACAAGTGAATTATTTGGAATGAGTGAGCCTGTATGGCTAGAGTGTTGTCTAACACTGTTTTGAGGTTGCGATCATCTAGGGTTCTATTTGATCCTTCACAAACGGATATTATTTTCAGTATTATATAAAATGATTTTTGATGCGTCTGTGTGTATTTTTCTGTATATATATTTATTATATATACTATTGAGTGTTTGCATTTGTTATTTAGTTATGCATGTATGTATATTATAACAATTCACTCAGTGAGGTTTGACTCCCCTCCGTTGACTATTTTTCAGGAGAGTCTTCGTCCTCAGACCTCAATAGCAGATCCTTATGCCGGATTTCTTCTGCTCTGGCTTTATTATGTAAACTGTTTATTTGATTTTATTTTATATTCTAGACACTGCAGTAGTTAAGTTTTTGGGATGTTTATTTTATATATGTATGAGATTTGTATTTTAAAGAATTGAAACAAGAATTTGTATTAAAAGATTATATATATATGAGATGAACTTGTGTTATTAAAGAGTTGTTGGATTATTATTTTATTTATGAGATTTAATTCCGCTGCATAAGGTTTTATTTGTTTTAATATATGTTGCATGCTTTTATTTTAAAGGCTTGTTATGGGTTTCGAATTCGAAAGAATTCCCGTTCCCTAGCGTCGGTCATGGCTCCCTGTTTTAGGTCGTGACAAATATTGAAATCCATTCAAAGTTGCTGATATCTTAACACCTATTTGAGGCTTTTTATTATTTCCTTTCAAGTTAGTAAACTCAATTAATAGCTTCCTGCTTCTTCTGAGGTAGCGAATCTAAAATTTAAAAAGAAAAAAAGTGTCATTTTTCCATTTTGTTAAGTCCATTATTCACCGAGAATGCCTACCAGAGTTCTTGGAGCATATTAGAGGGTGAGTTACAATGCCTACCAAAGTTCTTGGAGCATATTAGAGGGTAAGTTACAAGTTACAACTCCATTATTCACTCAAGTTGTTTTGTCAAGTCTTATGGTTATGGTTTCAAGGATGGTATTTCTTATGACATTGGATTCATACATGTACCTTCTTACCTGTTCATGTTATGCAGTCTTATTAAATGGGTGCCCCCGCCAGTTAAGATGACAAGCAACTATGTCAGGGAGAGCATCAACATCTTAAATAAGAGAATGGATGTGTCTTCCTTGGACATGCTTCAATTTCATTGGTGTTGTTATTGTTATACTTGCCAATTTTGTTATATACAATTACATTTTTTACATGAGTGTGTTTTTGTTATTATGATGCATAATATACTACTGAATCTATTACTAAAAATTTTCACTTGAGACACTGAGTAATGCATTTTTGTAGTCACATCAAGTGCTTTACAATAATTTTTCTCTTAGCAAACATAAATAGGTGGGACTATTCCAATTCCAGTTACCTTAAAGCCCTTAAACACCTAACAGACCAGAAAGAAGAAGGTTACTGCTATCCATCTTTATTATTCTAATAAAAATGACAACCAATTTACTTTGATTTGATTATGTTACTTCAACAATTGCTTACAAGTAAAATTAAGACTCTTGCTTTGACAAAATTTGACATTGAGAGAATACAAATAATTCTGGAAAATGAAATTCCTATTCTCAGCAGTCAGGCGAATCTTTCACTACCTTTTTGCAAAAGAACATTTGTCTGTATATTGTAGCTAATAGCAACTAGTATGCTGTAATTGATCAGTGATAACTTATTTTTAGGAATCTCTTAAACCCTATGAATAAGTAATCAACAAGGGGAAAGGTCAGTGGTAGGGAGATCCCCATAAACCATCTAATGCCTAAGTTAGAAATGGTAGAGAGAGAGATTATTTGCTTAGAGAGATAAAGAGTGTTATGAATAAATGGAGTAGAATGAATATAATGGGAGATATGAGGGGTATATATAGGGGAAGATGGACTCAAACTTGAGAGGAATGGGATTCTTTAGCTTTGTAGGATTAGGAAGTTGTTACCTCTTTAGGATATGGGAGATCTCTTCCTGTTTGAGCATCTTTTTCCTATTTGAGTATCCTTCCCTAATTAGGCTTTCTTCCTAATTTAAGTATTCTTCCTCTTTGGAGGACTATAATCTTATTTAGAATAGGTTATGAATGTGGGGTATCAAGAGTCCCCTCTCCTGAAAGTTTGTTTGGATATTTATGTCTAAGTTTTGATGAATTAATGTTCGCAAAAATGCTTTATGCTAATGAGATATTCTGTCACGTGAAAAATTAAGTGATGCATAATATTTGCTACTGAATTTGAGATGTTCGAAGATGATTATCCAATCGAGGTGATGCTCGATGGTAAGGGATGAGCTGAGGTGGCTAGCCTCAGTCGTTGGATTTGTGATGCTTAGTGTTATTAAAATGACCTGAGTGTAGAGCCACAGTGTTATTGAAACAACTTGAGGGCTAGATTTAATCGCTGGAGTTTAGATGCTCGATATTATAGAAATGACCTGAGTCTCAGAACCTTAGTATTATTGAGACGACATTAAGGTACCAGCTTTAGTCACTAGACTTAGATGCTTGGTATTATAGAAATGACCCAAGTCTCAGAACCTCAGTATTATTTGAAATGATCTGAGGTTTCCAACTTCAGTCACTAGACTTAGATGCTTAGTATTATAGAAATGACCTGAGTCTTAAAATCTTAGTATTATTGAAATAATCTGAGCGTGCTAGCTTCAGTCATTAAACTTAGATGCACGATATTATAGAAACAACATGAGTCTCAGAATCTCAGTATTATTAACATGACCTGAGGGTGCCAGCTTCAATCATTAAACTTAGATGCTCAGTATTATAGAAATGACTCAAGTCTAATGATAGCGGAGACAGTTGGCAACAGGATATATGAGACATTTGGACTTTAAATTTTTTATTTTTGAATGGTGTAACTATCACATCTATTCATGTGTTAAAAGATTAGACGTTTTGACTATCATAATTATAATTACTTGGTTAATGGGCATCTATCTGCCTAAAAATACCTTGGTGCTAGGAAGGGGAGCTTTGAATACTACGAGGGCATTAGTGGACTTTCCAGAATCTTCTTTCTATTTTAAATAGTATGTCTCCCTTACTCATTTATTACTTTTTCTTTCCCTAATTTCTTGGATTTTCCTTCTCTATTCTCTAATTTCTTTCATTTTAAATGGTTGCTACTTCTCTCATACTCTTGTGACATTACATTGAAGACTTTTCTCTTTACAAGGTACAAATCTTTGCCATTTATTTCTTTCTTCTAGTCTTTTCATCTCCATGGCACCATGAGAAAGGGTTAGTTATGATTTATTTAAATTTAGAGTAAATGAGAATATACTTCTATGGTATATAAGACGATTTAGCATTCCTCAGGAATATATGTTGTATACTCTAAGAAAAAATTTTAAGGCTTACACACCCATTTTAGAAATGGAAAAAATGGTCATCTATTTTTATAAAATGGAAGGGGGGTTGAGGTTTCCCTTAGATCCTTTTGTCAAGGACTTTCTAAATAGGTTTATCATAGCCCCTGGCCAACTTCACCTCAACAGTTACCGGATCTTGACTGGGTATATAAAGCTTATACATAAGGAGGGTAAAGAATTGAATATAGACATTTTTCGGTATGTGTGTAGCTTAACTAAGAAGAAAGGGGAGCTAATGTTTTCTTTATCAACTATCCCTAACCATATCATATTTATTAAGCTTTTAGACCTTTAAAAGTCTTAGAGGCATCGATTCTTTATCATTGAGCATCCGTCAAACTTTTTTGATGTCAGGCGTTTATAGGTTGAGGATTGCCATAAAGTAAAGTGTCTTGTCAGGCTATCCAATGAGGATACAGACTTAATGCTCAAGCTTTATAAGCAGCGCATAACTAAGGATACATCTGGTGAGACTTTCTCTTAGTGATATATCCAAAGGCTTTATCCGGGCAATGGCGATAGAGATGATGCTAGTAATTATCTGAAATTTTGTAAGGTATTTTCTAACTTTCTCTTTTTCATTTTCTATATATGGCTAAATATTTTACATTTATAAATGGACTATTTTTAGATGATGAGCAAGAAGAGGTTTAAGAGACTCTTCAACTTTCCTAAAAGGAGGAGATTCCACTTGTTCCTATTGGTGTTCCAGTCATCATTGGAAGGAGGCTCCAAAAACTTCTAAAAAGCACTCCCAGGATGATGCAGGGGATGAGGAGAAGCTAATCGAGGGCAGTGGGCTATATGTTAAATGGCCCCATATACTAGGATGCCTGGACATGAAGAAGTAGATCATGTTAAAGATGATCCCTCTGAGCATCCTGAACACTCAGGTTAAGGACCAGTGCACTGAATTATGCATTTCCTTAAGGATATCCAAAGATGGATGGATATCGATAAGGATGATCTAGGCAACGCCTTGATTTCATATACTCTAAAGGTAACTATCTGATCTTATTCTGTTCACTTCTCATAAGTGATTTGAGTTTGACACATCTGTAGACAACAGAGTTTAGCGTGCGCCCAAAGATTTTAGCAACTGTGATACTATTTGAACTTAGGGCTCTAGAGAACACATTAACCATTATCATAAAGACATGGCATGGAGATAAGGAGTCGCCACCTAAGGTAATAACTGGGACAAATCAAAAGTGGTGGTACTTGATTCTCTAAACGAAAACTAGCACCACAACCAGAAGATTCTAGATATGAAATACTAACTTCTTTCAGTCTCATGTTCATTTAGAATTACTTTATGAATTATTATCTTATCCTCTATTTACATGCAATTTCATATAAACCCTTATTTAAACAATTTCATATAGGAAACTAGTTATGAAAAAACATGTAAACAATACATTCATTTAAGTTTATAATCCCTAAGTTAGTTTAATCTACATTGACTTTTATTAAATGGACTAAATTTACATGTTTTAATTTATAAGTGACCATAAAGACTAATGGGCCTATTTAATTTTAATTAAGTGAACCTAAGTCTATTTATTTTAATTCTAAAAAATGGGCCTAACAAGTTATGGAAAAGGCTTAAATTTAATGGGCTAACTCTAAGTAATTTAAGTAATTTTAATTAACCTAGGTGGGCCTATATCTAATTTACTAAATGGACCTAAGTTATATCTAACATAAAATTTAATTAATTATAGGCCTCAAATGCATTTTAATTAATTAAACCTAATGCTATTTAAAGAAAAGATGAATCTAATTATTAATCCTAAAAAAACCTAAAATCATGAGCTTAAAATAAACACAATGAAAAAATACTATAAAAATCATAAAATTAACAAATCCAATATAAAAATAAAATAATTAAACAAATAATTAATTAAGATGCATAAATTAAAAGAACAAAAAAATGATAAAATAAACTATATAATAAGTAAACTACATTAATCATGCATTCAATGATATCTAACCCTAATTAAATTATATGCAACTAAAATTTACTATAACCACCATTAATTTTAATTAAAGCTTTACCAAATAAACCTAATTTACTAATTAACTAATAAAATAAAAACACACAACCACACACATAGGATTCCACTATTCCTACTATTGGGGCTATTACAATGATCTACTGAAAATAAAAAATAAAAAATAATACAACCCCAAAAGAACTAAATAAATAAAAATACAAAATAAAACAACCAAAAAAAATAATAAATAAATAAATATAAAAAACCCTAGAAAACTATATTTAGCTACAAAAGTCAATCCATGACATTCCATATATTTTCATGGATTTTGTTCTCTAAGTGAATTCATCATGTAACTCCCTCCATCACAAACACAAAAATAAATAATGATTAGTGATTAAAAAAATAACAATAAAAATTAAATAAAGTTAAAATTAAATAAAATAAAAATAGTCAAATAAAAAATAGAAGAGGGTAGGAGAGGAGATGATGATATGGATGCAGTATTGATTTACTCATCAAAGTGGTATAAATCACCATTGCTTTTTTTAAAATAGTTCTTCAATGCTTGATTTTCTCATCTCAAAAGCCTACTGCTTTTCTTTAAAGAATAGTATCTTTCAAGAAAATTTTATAGGAAAGTTGCATAGAAGAAGGAGAGATCCAAAAAATTATTTTCTTTTTTTTAAAAAGTCCCCCCTTCCAAGAGAGTTGAGTTGAATTTATATAGAAAACCTTAGCTAAAGTTACATATCCTACTGTAACTTCTCTTATTCATAACGATAAAATTTTGGTTTAATAAAGACTTTTAATTTCTTAAAAAATTCAAATAAATCCTGAAAAAGGGATTTATCACATTATTTTGACCAATTAAAATTCAAAAAATATAAATTTTTATTTACTGGAAAATTAAAAATACAAACGGAACATGTTTAATCCTGAATTCAGAAAATGAAAATTTTTATTTACTAGAAAATTAAAAATACAAACCGAACATGTTTAATCCCGACCAAGATTATATAATTCCAATAAAAAATTACATAATTCTGATTAATTTTATGTAATTCTGATCGGAATTACATAATTCTGATTTTTTTAATTTTAATTATAGAAAGACCCCTAAAAGAAATAAAATTTTCAATTAGATCCTTAAAGAAAACATTACAATTAAGTCCTTAAATACTAATTAACTTCTTTTGAAAATGCATTTAGGCTTTTAAGGTTTCAAACTTCAAGTGTTGAAGATCTATTTATAATATTTTCATTATTAGAGTCCTCTGTCGCATCCACATTCCATCATCCCGAAATTGGGTGCTTACAATTGGCCCTCTTTATTGTTGTTTGCTTGAAAAATTATGGTAAAGCGAATAAGCACACAATTTCTTTTAGATACTTACCTGTGCACCTTAAGGCTTTTGCCTATAGGTGATCATCAATTCACGATGAATGCTTATGTTTCTATGCAACACCAAGCAGAATACTGAGCATTTAGTAATTTTCATTATAATCCCTATAAGGCATCTAGTGAAAAATGATTTGAGAACCTATGGAACATCTAGCAACGAGATTTGAAAATACACTATACAATAAATATATAGTGTAGATCTGAGAGTACATTATACTTAGACATGTAGTGTTAATTTGAGAATACACTACACTATGATGTGTAGTATTGGTCTAAGAATACACTATACTCGAACATAGCTTTGATTTGAAAGTGCACTATACTCAGACATATAGTGTTGATTTAAGAATACACTATACTCGAACGTATAACGTTAATTTGAAAGTACACTATGCTCGGACGTATAGTGTTGATTTGAGAATACACTACACTCAAATGCGTAATGTTGATCTGAGAATACACTATACTTAAACGTATTGCGTTGATTTGAAAGTGCATTATACTTGAACATATAATGTTGACTATACTCGGACGTATAGTGTTGATTGAAAAATACATTATATTCGGACATATAATATTGACTATACTCGAACGTATAGTATTGATTAAAAAATACATTATACTCGGACATATAATGTTGACTATACTCGGACGTGTAGTGTTAATTAAAAAATAAATTATACTCGAATGTATAATGTTGACTATACTCGGACGTATAGTGTTGATTGAAAAATATATTATACTCGGACGTATAATGTTGACTATACTCGGACATATAGTATTGATTTGAAAATACATTATACTTGGACATATAATGTTGACTATACTCAAACATATTGATTGAAAAATACATTATACTCGGACGTATAGTGTTGATTTAAAAAATACATTATACTTAGACGTATAATGTTAACTATACTCGGATGTATAGCATTGATTTGAAAGTGTACTATACTCAGATGTATAGCATTGATTTGAAAGTGTACTATATTCGGATGCATAGTGTTGATTGAAAAAATACATTATTCTTGTACATATAATATTGACTATACTTAGATGTATAGTATTGATAGAAAAATACATTATACTCAGGCGTAATGTTAACTATACTCAAATGTATAGTATTGATTAAAAATATGTCATACTCGAACATATAATGTTAACTATACTTGGACGTATAGTGTTCATTCAAAAAATACATTATACTTAAACGTATAATGTTGACTATACTCTAACGTATAGTGTTGATTGAAAAATACATTATACTCAGACGCATAATGTTGACTATACTCGGATGTAGAGTGTTGATTGAAAAATACATTATACTTGAACTTATAATGTTAACTATACTTGAATGTATAATGTTGATTGGAGAACACACTACACTCGAAAGTTCCCCTTTGAACATGCTACATCAGATCGTCTCTTCCTTTCTTTCTTTTTCGAGCGCATCAGGCAAGCTGGTGCTGGGACCTTGTTCCGAGATGTCTTTATTGGTATCGACCAGATGCCCAAGTGGAATGAAGGGCAGAAGAGCCAAAACTAGGTTGGTGAGAGATCCAACTACTAAAGAACAAGTAATCAAATGTGAATTTACATTGCTCCAATCTATCACATTCCACTTCAGCTAAATATTCATTCTAAAAAAATCTAGTTCCTATTCTTTCTTCTTTGGAATCCGTAGAGCTATCTCCATAATTGGAAACTATGAAGTGTTGATATGAGAATATGTTATACTCGGACGTATAGCATTGACTCAAAAATGCACTATACTTATATGTATAGTGTTGATTTCTTTTCTACTAATAATTTAATAATTCATTGAATTATTAAATTATGTAATATTTTATAGCTTTTTGTTAAAAAAAATTATAAGATTCATCACTTTATCACGAGATAGCATGCATTCAACAAATCTCACTATTTTTTATTTTCATGACTATCATTTATTTGTAATTCGCAAGAGTCAGAGGTATCATTAATCATTTTATATTGAAAGCATATTTTTTTTACCAAATGAAGAGCTTACTTCCACACCTAATTTTAGGGAGAATTTGCTAAACAAAACTTATGAAAATTGAGCATAAAAAGATTGAATTCTGAGTATCAAAAAATCTTTAAGTTATTTTTGTGCTTTCCTTCCTTATATGAGTATTCCCGCACCTTTCTCACATTACTCAGCATGGATACTGTTGGAAAAGTCCTTTGGATATTCATACTCTTATAAAGCATTGGAGTAAAAAGAGCGACTTTTAACATAAGTCCTCTTTTAGTATTCCCCTGCCTTTCTCGCATTACTCAACGTGGATATTGCCAGAGGTTTCACGTTGATACTCTTACTTATTTCTGAGCATTGGAGTAAATTGTGCTTGCTCTTATTTTGATTCTCCTCTTAGTATTCCCCCTCCTTTCTTGTATTACTCAGTGTGGATACCGTCAAGGGATTTTGTACTTGTACTCATTTCTGAGCATTGGAGTATATTATATGCATATTTATTATTCAAAAGACTAAAATAATACTCTAAAATTCAAGCAATTTATACTACAAGTCCACAGATTTTATTTTTGCATATTCTTCCTCTTATTTAGATTCAAAGCAAGCATTAGATTGATTAAAATTTATAAACTCTCAACACAAAGCTATTACTAAACATCTAAATTCTACAAGGCTAATAAAAAAAGCCATTATGATAAAAGATTATGAGATAGGCTTTTCGTACCTGATCTCGTGAAGTGGATAAATTTACTTTCAATTTGTGGATTTTATAATTGAGATTGTACTTTTATTTCAAAATCTAAGGAAATAAGGTTTTGTTACTTCCCTTGATTATTTTGATGAGTATTTGGCAAGTTGTTTGTCACGCAAGGTGATACTCTGATGAACGATTAGCATTTATAATCTTGCTCAATCTTACTGATGTATCAGTCCTTTCCCCTTCTTCATTCCCTTCTATTTTTCCCTATATAAAATACCATAAGTTGGTATGGTTTATTTGCAAGTGAAGAGAATTTGTCAAAATGCAATGTTATTCTTTTGCATTCTTCCTTTTTAATTGTGGTGATGATGTCTCTGATCACAAAGGTCATGATACTCCACCATTAAAGTTGTGGCTTTGGGCTATGTTTATATTTCTACTATTCCATTAATGCTATGGTAGAGGTCTTCATTCCTCTTCTTAATATCTCCTGTAAAAAAGGTTCAAAAGTTAAAGATCTTATTTCGTGATCAAATAATTTTTCAGAGTGCATTCAATTTAAGTTTTAAGTGCATTCTTCCCTTTTATAAGGCTGACAAATGTATTGCTAAAATGTTGGACCTTCTCATCACCATACTCCATACCCTACACTAGACTAACTATTATGGAGAAATATTCCAAATAATGCTCCAGATAAGACTATGGAGATGGATGTTGAATCTGAGGAGCTTGAGTGTCATATCCAACCTCTTGAGGTTGCCAGGATGATGCTTTTGCAAGTATCATTGTCAGTGATATTCCTTTACTAGATGGGCCCATAATTTATTAGGTTCCTGAGGTCTAAAGTCTCATTGAGTATCAAGTTCACCTTAATAGTGTTACCCTTTTCCTTTAGATGTGAACATTTTGACCACCTTTCTATACTTTTACAACACTAATTTTAAATGTTAGTAGCAAAGTGTTTACACAATCTTGTCTAGGCTCAAAGACTTTATTATGCAAAGCAAGTATTTCATAATAAATGTATGCATATTATGTATGACATGCATGATCCTAATACGTTTTCTATTTGGAATAGAGCTATGTTGCTAATCTTGGAGTATAAGAATGAGTTACTTTATCAATAGCTTATAGGTTTGAGCATTGAATGCTTCTTTGTTGGTACTTTTGATATTAGAGCTTCTAATATAGCTTATCGAATAAATGACCAGGTTATGTTGTATTGATGAATTATTGGTTGTTACTTATGATTTACTTCTTTTTACCTTTAGAACTCTTATACTTTAGTGTTATATCTTCACTCTTTGAATGTGAATTGACTGTTTTATCCCCAACTTGCCCCTAGAGTTACATTTTGCCCACAGTTTCATTTTGAATTCATCAACATTATTCTAGTGGTCTTTTTCATGTGTGCAAGAAACTCAGTTTGTTCACTATTGTTGTTAATCCTTTAACTTATCAACCTGGTTAGTTACAATCTTGTGTACAGAAGAAGTAAAGAAGTGGGTGAACTGACTGAAGCAAGTTCTCAAAGCTAAAATTAATTGTACTCACCCCTCGAAGAACTCTTAAATAGAATATGAGGCTTGATGCTGATGCAATGATAATTACAAGACAACAATTGCAATGCAAATTATTGGATCACCTGGATTCTTTAAGTATAAAGGGACACTAGATTTACAAGCAAAATGACACAGGGGTGACTAAAATAGTGATCTCATAGCTCTGATTTTATTTTTCATTATGTATTATCTTTCTATTGAGATACTTATGCAATATAATAAAGACGAATATGCGATATTTGAACAAAAATTTGAAATTCAATTTTACTTATTCATTAGGGCAAAAATGAGAACATTTATTACATCACATAATACAACTCCTATTATCAGCTAGTCCTTTTTAGGTTTTCTTTGTAATTATTTCTCTCTCACATTTGTTTCTTTCTCAGTAATTATTTTTCTAACAATGATTGAATAAGCCTAAAAGTATTGTCTAAGCTTCCGCGATGTGTGGACGACCATCATAGTGAGTTTGTCCAATTTTTTTGGGTACCGAACTTCTAAGCCTCTGAGTATCTTACTAACATAGTAGATCAAGCTTTGCTGACTTCTGTCCTCCCAGACTAATACTGAAGTAATTGATTTATGACCAATTAAAATATCAAGTATAAAGCTTCCTCAAGGATTAGCTTACTAAACAATGGTGGTGAGGATAGGAACTTCTTGATCTCCTCAAATGTTGCTTGACACTCATTATTCCACTCAGATTCCTTAGTGTTCTTCAAAGATCGAAAAAGAGTTAGAATTTCCATCTTCTCTTAGTTTGCTTCAATTCCCCTATGAGAAATCATAAAACCTAAGAATTTCCAGCTTTTACTCTAAAGACACATTTCTCTAGGTAAAATAACTTATTTAGAAAGCCTAGGACTTAAATGAGATCCTCAAAGTGTTGCTCATCATTTTATCTTTTAATGATGATGTCATCCACTTATACTTCTACATTCTTCCTAATTTGATCTTTGAAGATGTGGTTCATCAGCCTCTGATACATTGCTCATGCATTCTTTAAACTAAAGGGCATGACTTTGTAACAATATAACCCCCTTATGAGTGATAAATGAGCTTTTTTTTCTTAATCTTCTTTTTTCATTGGAATTTGATGATATCCCTGGGTTGTTTCAATGCAGTTGTATAATCTGTAGCATGCAGTTGAATCTACCATTAATAGTTGATTTGACTTTTTTACCAGTACCACGTTGGCTACCCATTTTGGATGTGTAACTTCTCTAATGAATCTAGCTTCCATTAACTTCTTTATTTCCTCAGCTATCACTTTTTGCCTTTCATATGCAAACTTCCTCTTCTTCTTAACAACCGATTTGGTGTATAGGTTAATGTTCAGTCTATAGGAAGCAATCTGAGCATCAACCCCTACAATCTCAAATGCTTTTGATGTAAATATGTTTGAGTATTCATTAAGAACTTTATTGATCCCTTCTTTTACTTCATTATCTAGCTCACTACCAATCCTAACTGACTTGCCACTACTTAGTTGAAGAGTCTGTACCTGATCAACTAGTACCAAGTTAGTACCTTTTTTCTTTATCTCTAAAAAATCTAGGGGGATTGCCTCCATCTGGGTTTTGGTGACTAGTTGGTATCATTATTTGGCTATAGTTTGATCTCCATGGATGGCTATTACTTGGTCTTCCAAAGGGATCTTAATGGTTAGCTGTTTGATGCTTGTAGCTACATTGATTTCGTATAAGATTGGCCTTCTAATGATTCCATTATAGGTGAGTGAAAGGTCCACCACATTGAACAAGGATCTAATAGCCTTAATATCTCAAGTTTTTTAATTCCATCATTGGCTCTACAACTCCCATTGGTTGGGTTGTTCCTCCATAGAAGCTTAAAATGGTGTTTTGCATGATCTTTAAGTTAATAATAGAGCATCCCATTGCTTGGTAAGCCTTCCAAGATAATGCATTAAGAATGCTTCCATCATCAATTAAAAGCCTTTTTACCAAGTAATTGTTTATGAAGGCACTAACGACCAATACATCATTATGAGGATGCCGAGTATGTTCCCCATCCTCAGGTTTGAATGTGATAACTGGTGTTTATTTAGAAATTAGGCATTCTTCTTTTTTAGTCCTCTTCACTCTTCTTTCAATTGGTACATCTCTTTCGATGATCATTTTAATAACTCCAGCCACCTCGTTGCATTCTTTCCTTTAGTTTAGCTTATCTCTATTCTGATCATTTGAATCTTAGTCCTTTTTGACATTATCTTTGAATTTGCCCAACTTTCCATTTTTTATCAATTGCTCAATCACCCACTTAAGGTCTTAGCATGCATCTATCTCATGCCTATAGTCTCAATAGTATTAGCAGTAGAATCTTTTTTCTTGTATTCTAGCTTTGGACGAACTTAGCCTTCTAACTGGAGTTATACTTATGCCATTCTACCTTATCCACATAAGAATTTATGATCTAGAGGCATTTAAAGGCATGTATCTTTCAGTCCACATAAGAATTTCTGATCTAGAGGCATTTAAAGGCGTGTATCTTTCAGTTTCTCTTTTGAATCCTTCCACTAGATTTTTTAAGTTATTACGATAAGCTCCGAGTCTTTTAGATTCAATCCTTTCATTCTTCTTGTAAGGTGGTTTATAATCATCTCAGCATAGCCTTCTATCATCATCCATTTTTATTAACTTTGTAACCATGGTCATCACTTTAGAGAAAGTATGAGGCTCTTTAATTAGGATTTTATCTTTGAGTTTTCCTAGTCGAGTTTCATTCTTCATTGCTTCAATGGCCATTTCATCACTCAAGTTTTTGATTTGCATGGCAACTTTGTTGAATCTGTTTAGATAGCTTGTAAGAGACTCAGTCGCCTCTAGTTTGCACATTCAGAGGTTATTTATGCTCTTAAAAGAAGGAACATTAGTGATGAATCTAGTCCTACATTTTTTAACTAATTCCTCTAAGGACGAGATAGAGTTCCTCAATAACTGATGAAACCACCTTTGTGTTATTTTAGTTAAAGTAATGGGAAAAACTTAACACATGATTCTATCATTCACATTTTAAAACATCATCTTAGTTTTGAATTATGATATATAGTTAATCGAATCCCCTATGCCATCATACTAGTCCAGCTAAGGTAGTTTAAACTTGGACAAAATCTATGTTCTAACTATCCTACTCACAAAGTGTATTGTTCCTTCATGCACACAATAGTCATCCTTCCTTAGTCCTGTTCAAGCTTTCTGAATTACCTCCTCGACCTTCTAGGCTATTTTGAAGTCATCTAAAGTTGGAATACTCATTCTAGACTCCCCTTCGTGGTGCCGATGGCCTTCTTTACTTCCAATAGGGATGCCTTAAGTTACCACTGATAAAGTTGTTACATTATTCTCTAGATTAGCCCTTCGAGATTGCTTTCTTGGATTAAAGCATTCAGTTGCTACTGGATCAAGGCCATCTGAGTTTGGATATTGCTAATCATTGTCTCTTTGTATGATGGAGGCAAATTGGGTGTCGGGATGACAGTGTTCAAGTCTAGTGTGCTTATAGTAGGAAATTCTTATAAACTTTGAAAAAGGTATTGAAGGTACTAGTCTGCTAGTATGTAGTAATGGAGCATAATAAGGGAAAGTTATACCCATAGAAGCTAACCATCCTTATATAAGTGGAGGTAGTGTGTATGAATCAAGAGGTGTCTGGGATGAAGGTCTGATTTATTAGATGGAGGCTGATGGATTAAGGTAAGTTTGCTAGATAAGGGTTGATGGCGAACTAGAAGTCGGAGTGTGATTGTTTTACTTGGTAAATAACAATGGCTTTATTTTAAAAGATTCTCATTGACAATGCCACTTGATAACTTGTTTCTGGGAATCTCTTGAACTCTATAAGCAAGCAATCAACAAGGGGCAAGGTGAGTGATGGGGGGATCCCCAGATGCCTAAGTTAGAAATGGTATAGAGAAATTATATGCTTAGAGAGATAAAGAGTGTTGTGAATAAATGAAATATAATGAATATAATGGGAGATATGAAGGATATAGATAGGGGAAGATGGATTCGAACCTGAGAGAAATGAGATTCTTTAACTTTGTAGAATTAGGAAGTTGTTACATCTTTAGGATGTGGGAGATCTCTTTCAGTTTAAGCATCTTTTTCCTATTTGAGGATCCTTCCTTAATTAATTTTTCTTCTTAATCCAAGTATTCTTGCTCTTTAAAGGAATATAATCCTATTTAGAATAGCTTGTGGATATAGGGCAATCAGGTTCAACATTCAGTTATTGATATGCGTCCTCAACAGAAAATGGCGGAACTCTGTCAACTAACAGGAGTTAAACTTATAACGTACTTTGTCTTCCTCTCTTCCATAAGACAGCACACATGCCTATTCATTTATTGGATGATGAGAATGCTCTTAAAATGATAAGGCAATGATTTTTTTCTCTTGTGAGATTTCATTATTTGAGCTTTTTTTTCCTTCGAATCATTTCAATGTGTTTGTTATATTTTTTGGTTTATACTTTAAATATCATAACAATTAATTAGTGCAACCAACATGCTTATTCTAATGATAACAAACAAATACAGGTACGAGATAGTAATGGGTGGGCTTCTGTCGGAAAAGTTTGTTGATACCAAATTGGCCATTCCTTTTGCTGGACCACAATTAAACACAGCTTCCCTCCAGAAGTACAAAAGGGTACAATATAATAACTCATAAGTCTGAATATATGCAGCGCCTATATATAACCAAGGTGCCATTTGATATTTGTATAAACTTAGAGTTTAGTTGAACTCTACTGATGCTCATGAAAACCTCATTTTAATAGAGCTGAAAATTAACCCTGCTTTTTTTTTTTTATTTGTCTGGCCCTTTGAATACAACTTCTTAACTTGGTAAAAAATTGTAGTCCTAGCTTGCCTTGATGAGAAGAATCAAGATTTGAGGTTTGGAATATCAAAAATAGCTATATTATCCATGTTTTCCATAAGATTATGTCCCTAGCCTCCTTTGGTTGTATTTGCTTCTCTTGTTTAATATAACAAGCTTCCAAAAAAACAAAAGAAACCAAAAGTGAAAAATAAACTATCAAAACCATGCTCATTAATATGTTGTAGAGTAAAAATAATAATAATAATAAAATAATAAAAACTAAATATAAAAATTAAAGAAAAATGATTAGGAGCAGAAGTGTCACATGGAAAAATTTGTCCTAGGTGGTAAAATAGATATCTTTAGCTTTTATAGATTTTATATAGATAATTTTCTTTAGGGAGTAACTACTCTTCAAAAACATTTTAGGTGTAGAATTTCAATTTGGTCATTGGCAATTTAAAAAAGAAAATTTATTTTTTATTATGCATTGTATTGATACTTAGGTCATATAAGCTCTGTTAATTAAAAAATAAAATTTTTTATTTTATATATATATATGTCGATTGTTGCTTGTTCTTGCTTTCTAATTGTTCCTTTTTGTTGTTTTCTGATTGTTGCTTTTGTTGCTTGTGTTGTTCAATATTGTTACTTTTTATTTTTCAATATTATTACTTGTTATTGTTTTTTGTTACTTTGGTTTTTTAGTGTTGTTATTTTTTTTTCAGATGTTACAAATATGCCATAAAAATTGTAAATACATTACATAATAATAATCAATAAATTTAAGATTTTTTTTTTTCAAAAAAAACTAACTTTTTAATAAACAAAGTAAAAATAATATAAAATTCTTATTCTTTAATAATATAAAAAGGGAAAATTTTGTTGATTAGTATGAATTTTTTAAATTGCACCCATAACATAAAAATGAATGGATAATGATTATGCACCTAATAACTACATTAATAGTAATATCTATGGGAAGTGAATTTTACATTTTCCCCTTTTATTTATATATTATGTATATGGGAACATACATATAATTTTAATAAAAAAAAAATTATCTTTTAGTGTTCATGCATGTCACTACAATGACATTTATCATTTATCATTATCCAAAATTAATGTAGAGCTAGTTGCAACCAGTGCATGTTGTTGACTCTGCACAATTTGTTTTGATTCTTAAAGGCTCTGAATAGTCCATTGGACATCGAAAAATTTAGGTCCCTGGATGGTTGGATCATCTTTAAAAATATCAACGGATTACATGTCATAGGTGGTGGACCATTTGATGGGCAAGGATCAATTCATTGGTTGAAAACTAATTGTGTAAAAACTAGAAATTGCAGTTCACTACTAAGTGTGAGTATATATTATCTTATTGTTATCGATTTAACCGTCTATTGATATGAATTTTAACAGTCTATTGGTATGCTCAACATAAAAAAAATATTGAGAAAAAAAATGAAGACAATAAAAAATATTTGAGCAAAAAATATTGAAAAAAAAGATGAAAATAGTAGGAAAAAAATGTTAAGTAAAAAAAATAATATTTTAAAAAAGTTTTGAAGAGAAAAAAATATTGAGAAAAACTACGTTGACCAAAAAAAAAGATAACCACAGTACTATAAAAATAAAAAAATGTTGAGAAAAAAATAAAATATTTAAAGTACCTTAAAAATAGAAAAATATTAAGCATAAAAAACATTTAGAAACAAAATATTGAGTAAAAAAATATAGATAAAAACAGTATCTTAAAAATAAAAAAAATGATTTAGCAAAAAAAATATTGAGAAAAAAAATGAAGTAGGAAAAAAAAATGTTTATAAAAAATTATTGAGGAAAAAAAGAAAACAATACCTTAAAATAATGAATGAAAAAAAGGTGATTCATATTTGAAATAAAAAAGTTAGGAAAGTTAATTTTGAAAAAGGAAAATTTAATTTTTTTTGTCAATATGGCTTTTGATAATATTTTTAATTTTTTTGTCTATTTTTGAAAAAATCCCAAATTGTAGGAATTTTTTAGAAATTGACAAAAAAACTAAAAATATTATCAAAATCCACATTAATCAAAAATATTTTCAAAACAAACTTTTCCTTTTTCAAAACTAATTTTCATAATTTTTTTCTTTCAAATATGGACTGCTTTCATTTCTTCCCTTACTTTTAGGGTATTGTCTTCTTTATTTTTTCAATATTTTTCTATTGTTTTCATCTTTTTTTTTTCAACGTTTTTTTTGCTAAATATTTTTTTATATTTTTAAGATATTGTCTTCTTTTTTTCTCAATGTTTTTTTTTCTTAACTTTTTTTATTGTCATCATCTTTTTTTTCTCAATTTTTTTTATGTTCAACATTTTTTTCTATTTTTAAGGTACTCTCAATATTTTATTTTTTTTGCTCAATTTTTTTTTTATTTTTAAGGTACTGCTTTCATCTTTTTTTCCTCAACGTTTCTTTTCTTTTCTCAAAATTTTTTTTCTCTTCAAAACTTTTGTGTTGTAAAAACAAGAAAATAAATATTTTCAATTGTTGTAATAACAAGGAATAACAAAATTTTTCCCTTTTATATTCTTAAAGAATAAGAATTTTTTTTTAATTTAATTTATTTATTAAAATGTCTAACAAATTTTTTTTTCAAAAAAAATTATCCTAAACTCATTGATTATCAATATATAATATGTTTATAATTCTTATAATATATTTGTAACATCAACCAAAAAAAGGAAAAAAAAAACAACACTAAAAATAAAAAGCAACAACACTAAAAACAAAAAGTAACAACACTAAAAATAAAAACAACAAAAAAAAAAAATTGAAGAATAACAAAAAACAACAACAGAAAAAAACAAATTTTAGCAAAAAAAATAAAGGACTTTGTAGGTTAATGCAGCTTGCTTATTTTTTGTTTCGCAATTAACTACAATTTTTGTTTTGATAATTTAAATGTAATTTACAAAATTATCATAAAATTTTGTTTTTTCAAAAAAAAATATTGACTCATTTTTTTTTTATTTTCTCATAAAACTCGAGAAATAGAAATTTTCAATTAATGAACATATTTGGCCACCAAATGACCAAGATAAACTGAAAAAAAAAAAATCACAACTAACAAATTTCACTTGTAATTAGTTGTATTATCCTATTTTATTTTAGAAAAAAAATAATAATTTTATAGTTAATTTGTAATGTACAAAGAAATCATAATTATTTTATAAACGGAAAATGATATGTTTTATTCTAAATTTAAAGTAAGTTCAGTTCTTCATAAATGATTATGCACTGAGATTACATTTACTGTTCCTCCAAAACCGTGTTGAAACAATACCTCTTTACTTGCAATGTCAAGTCCTTCAGTGTTTTTTCGAGCTCTAACTCAATAAATTGTGACCAAAAAGGGCAAAAACAAAAAGAAACTCTAATTAACCTTTTTCAGAAAGAAAAAATATACAATAAAGAAAGAAGTAGACAGATGCATGACATATGGAAAAGATTCTAAAGAAGAAGAAAGGTGAGTAGTTGGACGGATAGGCCCAGGAGAGAAATGGTTGCAGTAGAGTAGTGAAGTGGAGACATGCATGATTGCTTCTTGTTTTTCACTTGGAGAATGGAGAGCCAAAAATGTAAAAGCAAAACACAGAAAAACGCCGGAAGATCTAATTTTGAAAGGCAAAATGTAGGCATGTCAAAAAACGAAACTAAAACCTAGGTCCATTAGTGATTTATTATCCCAAAAATTTAACCAACTTATAATATTGAAATAAAAAGATTAATATGACACAATCGCTAAAGGTTCAAATCAGACCACATTTTGTCCTCAAATCACGTTAAAAAAATTTACTTTTAACAGTTAACTAACAAAAAATCATTTACACTAATATATATATATATTTAGCCTAGTGGAGGGTGAATGGAGTTAATTAATGTTTAGAGGAAAATTTAAAAAAAAATAAGGAGCAAAAAAAAGGTAATTTAAAAAATAATAAATATGAATAAAAATAAGAACAATAAAAATAAGGTGAAGGGTACAAATTGGACCCTCGACTTTAGGTCGAGGACTGGATTGGACCCTTATATATTTTTCATTCCCATTTGATACTTCATTGTCTAATATTGTTTTATATTGGACCTTATCTAGACACAGGCCTAAACAGACGTTAGAAAGTGCATTGCTAGACTCATGGGATCCATCAAACCAATCTACCTTCATTGCCACGTCAAAGCAGAGTACTCTACCACCTACCCCACTACCCACCCAACTCTCGTCTGTTGGCCAAAATAGTCATCTCTATACAAAAAAAAACATACACACTCTCTCTCATAGTAGGCATATGGAAAAGAACCTAGTCGAAATGTCGTCGCTTACACCAAAACAACCACCAGAGCACAGAGGCGCCAATGGCAAGTTCAAAAAACCATCATCACGTAGGCCTCCTTCCACGTCATATACTCATCCACCATAGAACCTAGCACAATGCAGCGCTGGAGTTTGGCTTTCCAAGCTGGTGAATCTTACTTACCATCTTATTGTGGTGGTGCTAATTTAATCTTTCCTTCGTTTTTCTCTAAATCAAAGTCAGTCAATGCACTTCCTGCTACTCCTAAATCAAAGTCAATCAATGCACTTCCTGCTACTCTTACCAGCAGAGAGGAAAACGATCATAGTTAGTTTATTTCTATTGCCTATGGAATGAGATTAATTAGGGTTTTTTCAATTGAAAGAGACTTGCGATTTCTATTTGATGTCTGTTTATTTCGTATTAAATTTAACTTAATATGTTTTATTTTATTTTTTTAGATACGACTGATAACCTACAAATGGAGGTGGAACAAGAACAAAATGTTAGTGGCGGTAATGCAAATGGTATTGTTTACAAGGTAGGTTTCTTATGCAACTCGAGTTTCATTGTTGTATAGGAGGCACTTTGATTCAAAAATGTAGGACCTGTTGCAAAATAATCAGTGTTAAATATGACTGCGTAAAAGATTTTATTTATTACAAGAATGGAACTGGATCGTGAAGAAGCTGAAACCATCGGGTGCACAACTCCCAATTGGATACTAGAGGCTCCAATGGCATGCTCACCTACACTGAAGAAGAAATCAATTTATGTAAGACAAAGGAAGCCACCAAAAGAAGGGTATTTTCAACCCCCTGATCTTGAAGCTCTATTCCTGATTGCACCAAGAAATGAAGCTTCTATGATTTTTTTTTGTATATTTTGTGCAAGATTATGCGAAATACATTGATCTTAGTTACTAGAGATCATATATATGTATTATGCCAATAAATTTCTTAGCCTTTTTGTTGATATTGGAACCTCAGTTGAGGATTTATTTTAAAAAAAGAAAAGAAAAGAAAAGAAAAATTGAATGATATGGTTTTAGATTAAGAATTTCATGTTAAAAAAAATTATTTATTAGAGTTATGGTTTGGGTTTTTGCCATGAATAGAAAATTTTGACTATTGGGATAAATATTATATTGTAACATGTCGGAAAGCAACTAGAGTGGCAGGTATTAGAAAAATAGCAGATACATCAATTACCCATTTTGAAATCAATAAGGTAGGTGGTGGAGTGCTCTGCTCTAACGTGGCACCTGAAGTAGACTTGTTTGGTGGGTCCCATGAGTCCAGTAATGCACTTTGTAACATCCGTTTAGGCTTCCATCTGGATAAGATTGAATATAAGACAATATTGGACAATAAAGTTCTAAATGGGAATAAAAAAATTATAATCTAGCCCTCAACCTAAAGTCTGGGGTCTAATTTATACCTTTGGCTATAAAGATAATAAAGATACAATTAAGCACAAGAACATAAATGATTTTAGGAAGTTAGGATTTCAACCAATCCCACATCTCCTACCTAACTTATCACCAAATTAGGATTTTCAAACTACCCACTTAAATCTATAAATTTATATTGATTACATAAGAGTTTTTTAAGGTTTAACCCAAACTTTTGCACAAATGAATTTTTCTTAGCTTAACTCAAACCATAACTAAAAATCTAAGTGTTTTCAAGGTTTACACTTAAACCTTTCCACTAGAGTTTTCAAAGTTAACTCACAACCTTTTACAATAAGTGTTTTTCATAAGGGTTCAACACTAACCCACAATTTAGATAGTTCCTCACTTCTCGCTATTTTAACCCCAAGAATCAATAGAATGACAAACCTATCTCTATTACTCCATAACTCTCTTAAGAGTTTACTTACAAGAGTTGAATTTAAAGAAAATTAGTGACAAGAAGTTTATAAAACAATAAATTTCATAATTAATCTTTCCAACAAACTTCCTAACCTCTTTATTGTGTTTTCAAAAGGTATTTATAGTTAAAGATTCAAATTATGGCTGCTAAGTCAAGTTAAAATGTCCACACTTTCTCCTTTTTCATTTAATATTTTCTTTAACTTCTTACAAGAGAAATAATGATCACGATCGTGAGGGAGGGTAAACCGTGAGCAATGCTACCCATTTTCTTCACTTGAATATCACTTACTTAAGATCATGATTGGGATGCTTACGATTATGAGGTGATGCTCATGATCGTGAGGGTCACTACCACTTTAAATGACATGAATTCAACTCTCCATTGGCTCGTGATGCTCCTCATGATCATGATCAAGATCATGAGGAGTCTTTTGACTCCCAAATGGCTTTATTTTCACTTCAATTTGTTGTTCATTGATTATGGCTTTGATCCTAACTTAAACACATATATTAGTAGACTAAAATTAATTATTATAGTCAAAACTAAGGATAATTAAAGATTGATTATACAAATGTTAACAGTACACACACACACATATATATATATATATATATATGTATGTATGTATGTATAGATATATGTATTTGGACTCTAGATTCTCTTCTAGAAAGGCTCTATAGATTGATTTTGAAGATCATCATTTTGCAAGTAAAGCTGGAAGTATCCCAAGTCTAGGCTAGGATTTATTAAGTGTAATGTGGATTCTGCCATTTTTCCAGTAGGATGTTTCATGTCAGCCAGACTTTGCACTGTAAAGGTTCATAAGCATCCTAAAGAAGTGGAAGCACTTAGGATAAGGGAGGTCTTTAGTTGGTTGAAGTCCCTGAATGTTGAAAATGTTGAGATAGAAATAGAATGCCCTTAGCATAGTCCAAGATATCTCATTTCATTAATTACTTTAATATATATATATAATCAAAAGGAAATTCACCTTAATCACATAATTTCACCCAAGAATTCAATTGATATTTATACTCACTCTTTAAGATGCCAAACACTCTATGGATGATTTGTATCACCTTCTCGAGTTTCACCAATACTTTAGGATCCTTAAATATAACATATATTTGGTCAAGAATATACCTACAATGAGTGTTTATGTTTAGTATATGTTAATGTCAATTATTGCATAGTTTTCTATAGGATTTATTAGTATTTCTTTATATTTTATTATTTATAATTAGTATTTTATTAGGATTTTAATTTATTAGCTTAGTTTTATTTCTTTTTTAGTTTTCTATTTAATTTATGCATTTTTGGTATGTTTCTGTAGGAATTTTGCTTTCCTAAAGAGTTTGGAGTTCAAGCCAATAATTAATGAGCTATTTTATGGAGTTATTTTCCTCATTGGAGGAGGTTTTAAGGTGAAAAATTGATGTTTTGATCCTTGGATGAATTTAGGGTATTTTCCTTTATAAATACAACATTTTAGCTCTAGGTATTGAGGCTTTATTGAGTCATATTAAGCCCTCATTGGGGATTAGACAACAAGGTTACAAACAAGAACCCTAAAAGATTAAAGGAGCAAGAAATTGAAGAATTGAAGATTACAAATTGAAGATTAATTATAATTTTTTCTTTCTTCTTCTCTTTCTTATATTTTTATTATGGGTTTTTCTTGTGATATATTGGAGTTTATTAACAATATGTTAGGCTAAATATTTCTTTGTTAGGAATTGATAATCCAAACATGATCTAAGCTTCTAATTTAATAAATTCATTAGTTTTTGCATATTATGTTTATTAATCTTAATGCTTGTTGTTGTTTGGCCATCAATAATATTATTTTAATTAGGGTTATACATTGAGAGATGGTAATTCTAATAGACCTATAAACACAAGTTTAACTTAGCTCAAAATTAGAGATAAATTGAGTTGATTAAATTCCCATTGAGTTGTGCTTCATAATTCATGATTTTGATATCTAGGTGTTTGGATTGCAATGAGAATTGAGTCTTTGTTTCCTTGATTGATAGTTATGAAATTAAATTAATTGATAATTGAGAGAGATTGATTGATGCTTTAGAAAAACTCAAGATATGCATAGCTAATTGAGTAATAAATTTGGGTAGCTTAGTGATTGTGAGGTGATTTAATTCCTAGCAAATTTTGATTATTGATTATTTGTTCTTTAGATTTAAATTTTTTTTATTTAATTATCATTCAAAAATTCCTTATTCGAAAGCCTTAGACAATAAAGAATTAGGTTAATAAGTGATTAGAATGAGTCCTCGTAGGATCGAATCTGCTTGCGGTTTTGCACCAACAAGTTTTTGGCGCTGTTGTCGAGGACTCGATTCTAACATCATAATTTATTTAATTTTTGTTGGATTAAGGCACCAATTCTTTATATTTATATTTTAAGTAAAACTTCCATCGAATAAAAGAAAATGAAAGGCTTTCATAAAAATTCTCGTAGAATCAAGAATGAAGTTTTTATTCTGTACATGCTAGATCATGAATTAGTAACTGCGTCCAATCTCCAAAAAAATATCAATTGTTTCAAACTTTCTCTTTTTTTTAATGGAATATTTACGGAATCCCCATAAATAGGATGATCAAACCTTATTTCATGGCATTTACCTCTTTCTTATTCTTAAGCAAGTCCCCGAGAGGGCTTAATTAATCCATGATTTATGTTTCATCTTTTGCTTCCTTTTCCTTTATTTCATGAAATATAGCGATCAATTCTGATTCTTTATTTTTCTATTGATTCTTTTTCGATCAAGATGTATGGCTCCATGAGTCTATATAGATCCTTTCATGGGTTAACAAAAATGTACAAAAGCTCTATTCACCTTTGCCATTCTATGAGTCTCTTCTTTTTTGCGTATGGCATCACCACTCCCTTTAGCAGCATCCATTAATTCAGAACTTAATTTGAAAGCCATATTTCGACCCAGAAATTTTTGGGATGCCCCTAATAACTAACGAATGGCAAGTGCATTTCCTTGTGTAGATACTATTTCAACGGGAACTTGATGAGTCGATCCGCCTACACGTCTTGCTTTTACTACTATATCAGGAGTTACTCCATATATTGTTTGACATAAAACAGATAGTGGATTTTTTTTTGTCTTTTATTGAATCTTTTTCATGGCTCGATAGATCTTTTATTTTGTAGAGTTGATTTTTTATGAATGCACAATACTCGAAGATCCAGGTATGATAGGAGATGGTTACATAGAGTAGTTGAATTATGTTGGGAACCAATTTCAAGGAAGGAATCCAACAACCCATTCTTCAAGACTTACAACCAAGGGTGGATGAATTATCCTCATTTTTCATGGAGCAACAATCAAAATTTGCAAGGGTTTTTCAATCAATTTGCTCTGGCACCATCACTCAAATTTCAACCATAACCAATTGATGATAGATTTATAGCCAAGGAGACTAAGTTAGACAAATTCATTATTGCCATAACCTCACCACCACCTAAATTTCAACCGTAACCAAGCCACGATATATTAACAAGAATTGAGGTCAATCCAATGGAACAAGTGAAGACCATCACACTAGGGAGTAAAAAAGAGCTTCAAGATCCTAAGAAAGTTCCAATAAAGGTTGAGGATGACAAGGAAAGCCAAGAGAAAAAGAGTGAAAAAGCAAGAGAGAATAGAAAAGAAAATCAAGTTATTGTGCAAGAGAAGCAAATAGAGCAGCCCTCTACCATGGACACATCCAAATATGGACCAATTATTCCATTCCCACTAAGGCAAAGGGTGATGATTGAAGATGAAAAGCGATTGGCAAAATTTCTAGAAACTTTCAAGAAGTTAGAGGCGAACTTGCCATTGTTTGAAGCATTGAAGATGGCCAAGTATGCCAAATTTCTCAAGGACATCATCATTAAAAAAAAGTGAGATGACAATGAAATGTTGTCCTTAATTGAGACTTACAGCTCTATATAAAATAAGGAGCGTAAAATGGATGAAGTCATTAATGAGTGTGTAAAAGAGGTGAATTTTTCTTTAAGTGAGGGTGAGAATGATGAGAAAATAGATGTGGAATTAGAGAGTGAAAAAGAACAAAAGTTTACATTCATAAAACCTAAAATTTTGGTGAGAAGTGATAACCCCACACCTCCTTCCATCGAAAAACCACCAAAACTTGAACTAAAACCATTACCTAGTCATTTGAGGTATGCATTTTTTTAGTGAAGACAACACACTACCTATCATCATTTCAAATAAATTGTCCATCAAACAAGAAAACAAAGTGTGTGAAGTGATAAGCAAAAGAATTAAAGTGATTAGGTGCCAGAATTCTGATTTTAAAGGGTTGAATCTATCAAATGTGGTGCATAAACATCACATGGAAGATGGTTATAGAGCTCCAACTAAGAAAAAAGGGAGACCAAATTTCAAGATGAAATAATTTTTTATCTCTCATAAGGTATACAAGGATAACTTTTCTTTTTTTTATAATGCCTTTGAATTATGTTTATCTAACCGTGATAGGGTGTTACAAAGATGTGAGGAGACTAATCTCATTTTACATTGGGAGAATTACCACTTTTTAGAGGAAGAAGAATTAGTCTCAAGTTATATGCTATTAAGCAAAGGATTAACTTTGATAAAAATAGTTCCTAAGCTCATAAGAGTGTCAAGTTCTCCAACAAGGAGACAACAAGATGGCATAATGGTCACATCCCTAAAAACACACCTCAAGTTAGAGATTTTTTTTTGTTGATCAACACAAGGTTAAAGCTACTTTAAGATATGTTGAAAGTAAGGTGAAATGGTCCTTTCAAAGACCTACAATAGAGGTTTGGTGTTGGAAGCTCTTCCCTTCAACAATCATTTATAATCTAAAAAGGAAGTGGTCAAGTTAATGACCTTAACTTAGAACTATATTTTTTTTAATTATTTTTCTTTCATGCTTTGATTTTTATTTTGTGTATTCTCTTTTCTTTGAGTTTTATTTGCTTTTCCAGGGATTTTTTTTTAAATTACTTGCATGTGTGTTTTTTAATTTATTTTTTCATTCTTTTAGCATGTTTACATTATTATTTTCTGAATTTATTTCAGTTTTGCTTTGCTATTAAATTAAAAAAAAAAACTTTTGTTCATTTACTTAGCTTTCTTTTTAATTTTCAATGCTTTCATTGAGAATTTTATTTCCAACATTTTCTTATTCATATTTTCTTATCTGTTTGTGTGTTTTTTTTAATTTTTTAGTTGCTAATTGTCCCCTTTTGTAAAAAAAAAATCTGCAGGCTGTCATTGGTGGGACAGTAGCCCAACAAGCTACAATAGTAGCAGAAGCACTCCATAATTCTACACAAGACGTGTTGTGACAACATCTCAATTGGCTGCCACAACAGCTAAGATTTTGCAGCTAGTAGCACAAGCATGCTGCGACAACAGGGAGTACACTGCGACAATAGCAATGCTGCCTAGAAATTTTGCATTCCCTCCATTGCTACAATAACCCCAAAATAATACCCATAATTTTTTTTCTTTTCTTTTCTTTTCCTTTCACATGTTTTTTTCTTTTTCTTTCTTCATATTCTATATTTATTTATATTCTAATTATATATTTCTTTTTCTCTTTTGTTTTTCTTTTCTTTATTTTATTTTCCCCTCTCTTTTCCTACTTAAAAAATCCCTACCACCTTCTTCTTCCCCCCTCCACCACACCCATTATTCATTCTCTTAGCTTTTTTTTCCTTTCAATTTCACACACTTGTCGTATATTTTCACTAAGCTAATGAAGATGACAGTGAACCCAAAGTGGATGAAGATATGGTCAATGGCAATGATCCACAAGTTGTAGGTGTGAGGGAGAATGTGGATTGGCCACATATATTGGCTCATTTTGACATTAAGGGGATTTTCCTTTTACCTTACTTTTGTTCTTTTGTTTATTTTTGTTTGTTTTTTTTTTCTATCCTTTTTGTGCATGTTATTTTGTGTTTCTTGCTTAGTTTTCACATTAAAAGCAATATGAAAATTAAGTGTGGGGGGGTACATTTGTATGGATGTTGCATTTAGTTTATTTTTTGCATTTAGTTTTTTTTTATTATTATAAATTTTATTATTTTAATTTAGATTTATACTTGTTTGCATGTTAGCATTTACACACTTAAAATTTTTGCAACCTATCCTCACAATGAGTATAGCACATTGAATGTGATTTTCTTGTACATGTTTCATAATCTTTTGTTAATGCTTAATTTCTTATTTTTAAGTTAGGTTGATAATTTGTGGTTAATGACTTTTGAAAATTTAATGAACCCAATGCTTACTTGATTTTGAGTGACTGAATTTTGTGAGTTAATAGTTAAGAAAAATTGTTGTTAGTGATACTTAAATTTTGATTTTTAGTTGATCCTTAAGTCTAGCATATGAAATGGTGGCTTCATTGGAAAAAAAATCTCTTGAGCTAAAATTTAGTTCTACATTTTTATATGCTCCAAATCTACTCTAATGCTCTAATTAGAGTAAGAGTATCCAAAGGACCCACTTAACGGTATCCATGCTTAGTCATGCGGGAACGGTGGGGGATTATTAAAAGTGAGAAGACTTATGAGAGAGAAAAAAAATATGCGAGATGGAGCATAAAACACACTCATTTGAAAAAAAAAACAGTGTGGCTATCTTTTATTTATTAGAATTTAGAGGTTGTTAAGGGTTGACTGAGTAGTATTACTTGCTTTTGTTTTTCTTGATTGTCAACTTATAAATTTTTGAAAATTCAACAGTTAAGTTTGCTTTTCACTTGGTAAAACTTACGTCTTTGACCTTGAGTTATCAATTTAATTTTAAGTTATAATTTTTGTA
Source organism: Mallotus nudiflorus (assembly GCA_947683625.1). NCBI lineage: Eukaryota > Viridiplantae > Streptophyta > Magnoliopsida > Malpighiales > Euphorbiaceae > Mallotus > Mallotus nudiflorus. The sequence goes on along the minus strand of CANTUR010000156.1, from coordinate 4,451,444 downwards.
TTAACTAAAGATTGTGGAGAATAGACAAGTTAAAGTCTATCAATGTACTAAATTAGTTATGATGATAGGTGTTCTCATTTGTTTACTTGAGGACAAGTAAAGGTTTATGTGTGGGGAAATTTGTTAATGTGAATTATTTGCATAGTTTTCTATAGGATATATTAGTATTTCTTTATATTTTATTATTTATAATTAGTGTTTTATTAGGATTTTAATTTATTAGTTTAGTTTTATTTCCTTTTTAGTTTCCTATTTAATTTATGCATTTTTGGATTGTTTTTGTAGGAATTTTACTTTCTTAAAGAGTCTGGGATTCAAGCCAATAATTAATGAGCCGTTTTATGGAATTATTTTCCTCATTGGAGGAGGTTTTGAAGGTGAAAAATTATTGTTTTAGTCCTTGGACGAATTTAGGGTATTTTTCTCTATAAATACAGCATTTTAGCTTTAGGTATTGGGGTTGTATTAAGCCATATTGAGCCATCATTGGGGATTAGACAACAAGGTTACAAACAAGAATCCTAAAAGATTAAAGGAGCAAGAAATTAAAGAATTAAAGATTGAAGATTAATTATAATTATTTCTTTCTTCTACTCTTTCTTATATTTTTATTATAGGTTTTTCTTGTGATTTCTTAGAGTTTATTGATAATATGTTACGCTAAATATTTCTTGTGATATCCCACATCAGTTGGGAAGGAGAACAAAGCATGCCTTATAAGGGTGTGGATACCTTCTCCCATCAGACGCGTTTTAAAATTATGCGCTGCGGGCTGGGCCTGAGCAAAGCAGACAATATCTGATGCGGGTTGGTCTGGGCTGTTACAATGGTATCAGAGCCGGAGCCCGGATCGGTGTGCCAGCGTGGACGCTGGGCCCTAAGGGGGTGGATTGTGATAACCCACATCGGTTGGGAAGGAAAACGAAGCACGCCTTATAAGGGTGTGGATACCTTCTCCCATCATACGCGTTTTAAAATAGTGCGCTGTGGGCTGGGCCTGGGCAAAACGGACAATATCTGATGCGGGTTGGTCTGGGCTGTTACATTTCTTTATTAGGAATTGATGATCCAAACATGATCTAAGCTTCCAATTTAATAAATTCATTAGTTTTTGCATATTGTGTTTATTAATCTTAATGCTTATTGTTGTTTGGCCATCAATAACATGATTTTAATTAGGGTTATACATTGAGAGATGGTAATTCTAATAAACCTATAAACACAAGTTTAACTTAGCTCAAAATTAGAGATAAATTAAGTTGATTAAATTCCAATTGAGTTGTGCTTCATAATTCATGATTTTGATATCTAAGTGTTTGGATTACAATGAGAATTGAGTCTTTATTGCCTTGATTGATAGTTGTGAATTTAAATTAATTGATACTTAAGAGTGATTGATTAATGATTTAGAAAAACTCAGGATATGCATAGCTAATTGAGTAATAAATTTGGGTAGCTTAATGATTATAAGATGATTTAATTCCAGGAAAATTTTTATTATTAGGTTTTTTATTTTTTTTATTTAATTTTCATTCAAAAATTCCTTATTCAAAAGTCTTAGACAATAAAGAATTAGGTTAATAGGTAATTAGAATAAGTCCTCATGGAATTGATATTTTTATACTAATTGACGATACCGTGCTCTTACGGTTTTACACCAACAAGTTTTTGGCACCATTGTCGGGGACTCGATTCTAACATCATAATTGATTTAATTTTTATTGGATTAAAGCACCAATTCTTTATATTTATATTTTAAGTCTTTATCTCTTTTTTTTTACAAAGTTGATTTTTGGTGTATGCGCAATACCTAAAGATCCAGGTATAATGGGAGATGGTTACATGGAGCAGTTGAATTATGTTGGGAACTAACAATTTCAAGGAAGGCAATCCAACAAACCATTCTCCATTACTTACAACTAAGGGAGGATGAATTATCCTCATTTTTTGCGGAGCAACAATCAAAATTCGCAAGGATTTTTCAATCAATTCACTCAAGCACCATCATTCAAATTCCAACCACAATCAATCAATGACAAATTTGCAACTATAGAGACTAAGTTAGACAAATTCATTACTACCATAACCTCACCACCACCCGAATTTCAACCACAACCAAGCCACGATATGTTGATAAAAATTGAGGTTAATATAAAGGAACAAGTGAAGGCCATCAAATTAAAGAGTGACAAAGAGCTTTAAGGTCCTAAGAAAGTTCCAATGAAGGTTAAGGATGACAATGAAAGCCAAGAGAAGAAGAGTAAAGAAGCAAGAGAGAATAGAAAAGAAAATCAAGTTGTTATACAAGAGAAGCAAATGGAGCAGCCCACTACCATGGACACATCCAAATATGTTCCAAGACTTCCATTCCCACTAAGGCAAAAGGCAATGAATGAAGATGAAAAGCGATTGGCAAAATTTCTATAAATGTTCATGAAGTTAAAGTCGAACTTGCCATTGTTTGAAGCATTGAAGATGCCCAAGTATGCCAAATTTCTCAAGGATAATATCACTAAAAAAGAGAAGTGGGATGACAATGAAATGGTTTCCTTGATTAAGACTTATAGCTTTATAGAAGATAAGGAGTGTAAAAGGGATAAAGTCATTGATGAGTGTGTAAAAGAGGTGAATTTTTCTTTAAGTGAGAGTGAGAATGATGAGCAAATATATGTGGAATTAAAAAGTGAAAAAGATCATAAGTGTACATTCATAAAACCTGAGCTTTTGGTGAGAAGTGATAACCCTACACCTCCTTCCATCGATAAACCACCAAAACTTGAACTAAAACCATTACCTAGTCATTTAAGGTATGCATTTTTTAGCGAAGACAACACACTACCTATCATTATTTCAAATAAATTTTCCATCAAACAAGAAAACATTGTGTGAAGTGATAAGCAAAAGGATTAAAGTGATTGGGTGCCAGAGTTCTAATATTAAAAGGTTAAATCTATCAAATGTGGCGCATAAATGTCACATGGAAGATGGTTGTAGAGCTCCAAAAAAGAAAAAAGGGAGATCAAATTTCAAGATGAAAGAAATTTTTATCTCTCATAAGATATGCAAGGATAACTTTTCTATTTTTCATAATGCCTTTGAATTGTGTTTATCTAACCTTGATAAGGTGTTACAAAGATGTAAGGAGACTAATCTCATTTTACATTGGGAGAATTACCACTTTATGGAGGAAGAAGAATTAATCTCAAGTTATGTGCTATCAAGCAAAGGGATTAACTTTGATAAAAATAGTTCCTAAACTTATAAGAGTGCCAAGTTCTCTAACAAGGAGACAACAAGATGGCATAATGGTCACATCCCTAAAAACACACCTCAAGTGACAGACGTTGTTTTATTGATCAACACAAGGTTAAAGCTACTTCAAGATATGTTGAAAGCAAGGTGAAATGGTCCTTTCAAAGACCTACAACGGAGGTTTGGTGTTGGAAGCTCTTCCCTTCAACAATCATTTATGATCTAAAAAAAAGATGTGGTTAAGTTAATGACCTTAACTTAGAACTATATTTTTTTTAATTATTTTTCTTTCATGCTTTGATTTTTATTTTGTGTATTCTCTTTTCTTTGAGTTTTATTTTCTTTTCTAGGGACTTTTTTTTTAAATTACTTGCATGTGTGTTTTTTAATTTATTTGTTCATTACTTTTAGCATGTTTACATTATTATTTCTAAATTTATTTCAATTTTGCATTGCTATTAAATTAAAAGAAAAAAAAACTTTTGTTCATTTACTTAGTTTTCTTTTTAATTTTCAATGCTTTCATTGAGAATTTTATTTCCAATATTTTCTTATTCATCTTTCTTTATCTGCTTGTGTGTTCATTTTTCATTTTTTTAGTTGCTAATTGTCCCCTTTTGTAAAAAAATAAAAAATCTGTAGGCTATCATCGATGGGACAGCAACCCAGTGGGCTTCAACAGTAGTAGAAGCACTCCATAATTCTGCACAAGACGTGTTATGACAGTAGCTCAATTGGCTACCACAGCAGTCAAGATTTTTTAGCTAGCAGCACAAGCATGTTGTGACAATAGCAATGTTGCCCAAAATTTTTGCATTCCCTCTGCTGTTACAGCAACCCCAAAATAATAACCATAATTTTTTTCTAAAAAAAAAATTTCAAAAATTTTCTTTTCTTTTCTTTTTCTTTCTTCTTACTCTACATTTCTTTATATTCTAATTATATATTTCTTTTTCTCTTTTATTTTTCTTTTCTTTATTTTATTTTCCCCTCTCATTTCCTACTTGAAAAATCCCTACCACCTTCTTCTTCCCCCCTCCACCACACCAATTATTCATTCTCTTAGTTTTTTTTTCCTTTCAATTTCACACCCTTATCACATGTTTTCACTAAGATAATGAAGATCATAGTGAACGCAATATGGATGAAGATATGGTCGATGGCAATGATGCACGAATTATAGGTGTGAAGGAGAATGTGGATCAACCACATATATTGGCTCGTTTTGACATTAAGGGGAGTTTCCTTTTACCTTACTTATGTTCTTTTATTTTTTTCTATCATTTTTGCTCATGTTATTTTGTGTTTCTTGCTTAGTTTTCACATTGAGGTGAAGATTAAGTGTGAGGGGGGTATATTTGCATGGATGTTGCATTTAGTTTATTTTTTGCATTTAGTTTATTTTATTTTTATTATTATAATAAATTTTATTATTTTAATTTTAGATTTGTACTTGTTTGCATGTTAGCATTTACACACTTAAAATTTTTGCAACCTATCCTCACGATGAGTATAGCACATTGAATGTGATTTTCTTGTACATGTTTCATAATCTTTTATTAATGCTTAATTTCTTATTTTTAAGTGAGGTTGATAATTTATGGTTAATATTTTTTGAAAATTTAATGAACCTAATGCTTACTTGATTTTAAGTGACAGAATTTTATGAGTTGATAGTTAAGAAAAATGCTTGTTAGTGATACTCAAATTTTGATTCTTAGTTGATCCTTGTGTCTAGCATATGAAATGGTGGCTTCATTGGAAAAAAAATCTCTTGTGCTAAAAATTTAGTTCTATATTTTTATATGCTCCAAATCTACTCCAATACTCTAATTAGAGTAAGAGTATCTAAAGGACCCACTTAATGGTATCCACACTTAGTAGTGCGAGAATGGCGAAGGATTACTAAAAGTGGGAAGACTTATGAGAGAGAAAAAATATACGAGATGGAGCGTAAAACGCACTCATTTGAAAAAGAAAATAGTGTGGCTATCTTTTATATGTTAGAATTTATACTACTTGGCAATACTATGCTCTTGCAGTTTTGCAACAATAAGTTTTTAGCACCATTGTCGAGGATCGACCCTGGGTCACCCGCGTGTCAAGCGGGAATACTTACCACTATACTACAATTATATATATATAATCAAATTAATTATAAAAACATTGTGACAATTCTTTGAGATATCTTAAACTATGCTAAGGGCATTGTATTTCTATCTTAACATTTTCAACATTTAGAACTTCAACCAACTAAAGACCTCCCTCATCCCAAATGCTTCCACTACTTTAGGATGCTTATGAACCTTTACAGTGCAAAGTCTGGCTGACATGAAACATCCTGCTGCACACATCCAAGATTGATTCTATCTGGAAAAATGGCAGTATCCACATTACACTTATTAAATCCTAGCCTAGAGTTTAACCATCTTACAAATTGTCAATTCGGAAGAGTCAAGGAACTACCATCTATCTCAAAATGTGCATCCCACCATTGATGAAGAAAGGTCTTTGAGGAGACCATAATCTAAGAACTTGTCATGACTATATTATGTCAAACCGGCTTCTCCAAATACCCCATAATAGCATGTATAACTTTTTGCACATTGTAAGAGGAAAGACACATAGTCATCCAATCAATAATATTGGTGGAGTCAAAATGCGGATTTGTATATTACATTGAGTCTAACATGCTTTAGCAAATTGAAACTTAAAGAAAATATGAATGGTTATTTCCTTATCACCATGACATAAAACGGTAACCAATCATAACATCCAAGTGCTTAAGTCTAAGATTATGATGAGTAGGAAGGCAACCAATACACATTCACCAAGTCAATTCGTGAACCATTGAGGGAAGATTTGTACTCTAGATTCTCTTCTAAAAAGGCTCTAGAGACCAATTTTGAAGATCATCATTTTGCAAGTAAACCTAGAAGTATCCATTTTTTACTGTATAGTGCCCTTTAGGATTCCCAATCCAAAAAATAAAGTTTATTGCATGCCTAAGGCAAAAAGGGATACTCAAAATTAGGTCGAAGTCTCTCTCATTAAACAAATTAATGACAATATCTAAGTTTCGGGTATTATTTTCAAGTTTAATAAAATCACTCATTGTGTTAATATTGTAGTCATTTAGGACTAAAGAGACATATAAATTGTGATCTTCAGCTAAGGATTCCTCTAAATGGATGTTTTTCTACCATCACCAATGCTCTATTTGCGAGAATTTTTTAACATATCTTAAGTGGAAAGGATGTTACGGCAAGTGAAGCTAGGGTTTAGGCAAAATTTTGCATCAAGAAAAGATCCCCGAGATAATACTTTACTTTAAAATGGTGAGTAATCAAAGAGTTTGGATAACAAACCAACCTCCACCCTTATTTGTAAAAGAAAGCCAATTTAAATTGGTGCAGCCTTTGGAACCCTAACCTACCATGCTTTATCCTGTAGCAAAGCTTTTACCAACTTAACCAATTTATGTTTTTACCATTATATGTACCTGAGCCCTACCAAAAGAATTCAGCATGGGTTCGATCTCTTTATATAAAGAAGTTAGCATTAAAAAGACACTCATAATATAGTTTAGGATTATAAGAGTTACTTATTTGATTAGGACACTCTTTTTAACTCTACTAAGAAGTTTTCTTTGCCAACCTTGGACTCGATGCCAAATGCGATCTTTCATAAATCCAAAATTTTATTTTTTATTCCTGTCAATTATGGAGGGCAAGCCTAATAATTCCTTTTATTATAGTTACCATCGACTCCTAAGATGCCACTAATCTTCAATTACTTATCATTCAAAATATTATTACTAAAACTAAAAGGTAATTTTTGAAAATTGATGACTTGTCCTAAAGTTTTACTATAAATCTCAAGGACATCCTTCATAATTAAAGCCTTCAAAACACAAGATTTAAAGAAGAAAAAACTATCATATATGAATTGAAGATAAGACATAATCGAAGCCTATCTTACTATTTTACGCCATGGAGCACACCCTCATCTAAATTTTCTTTAGATAGGGGCCATGAAGCCTTCAGTGTAAATAATAAATAAGCATAGTGATAACATGCATCCTTGACAAAGGCCACATGGAGGCTTAATAGGACCAAGCTTAGTACCATTGTTAATAATTTTATAGGACATTGTTTCTAAACACATCTCAATCAAATCAATCTATCTAAGGGCAAAACCCAAACATTTTTCATTATTCTTTTCAAGTATGGCCATTCTAGTTGATCATAAGATTATCAACCTTCAAAGTTGCAATCCCCTTATTCTTCTTTTAAAATAATACATAACCTTAAAAATTGCTAATACATTATCGGTGATTAATCGATTTGGCACAAATGCACTCTGCTCCTCTGAGATAATGCTTAGGAGAACTAGTTTCAATCTGTTAATAAGATTTCTTAAAACAATTTTATATAGAATGTTGAAAAAAAAGATGGGTTATAAATCATTCATTGACATAAAGTTGGGTTTTTTTTTAGGAATTAGAATAATGGCAGTGTCATTTAAACCTCTCGGTAATGAATCAAAGTGCAAAAATTTTAAGTAAGAGTTTATTACATGACGCCCTATAATATTCCAATAATTCTGATAGAAACTAGGATTCATACTATCCGAACCCAACAATTTTGCAGAACGTATGGAGATTATGGCATCTTTTATCTCACTTTTTGTGAAAGGCTTTAACAGGAAGTCATTTTGCTTATTTTAAATACATTGTTCAATGCCTTTAAAAATATCATTATCTTCTAAGCCTGAGGAGGTAAAGAGCTACTCAAAATAATTCATCAATCTTATTCATTAATCTAAATAATGAATTGATTATTGACATAAATTTTTAATTTTAATATTTGAATAATAAAATTGTATTCATTAATTTAATTTGAATTGAATTGTTGACTAACAAAAAAATTATTTAGATTCATATTTGTGCAAAATTATACATAGTTTTAGGATTCATTTTAACATGCATTTAGAGGTTTAGGTGCATTTAGGATAGTTAAGTTAGTGTAAACACATACTTTGATGTTTTTGTTTTAATTTTTAGGGAAAATTTTAATTAAAGGGTGAATGGTGCAAAAATAGAGCCAAAACGAGCTAAAAAGATCTTTCTGTGGTGATTGCATAATGGTTGGCGATCGTAGGACGCTCAATAAGAAGACAAGTAATCAGGGGATGAGTTTCTGCGACAACCACGAATGCCTGGCGATCGAAGTTCCTAAGTACCCACCTTTTTGTGGCAAGTGCAATATCAATGCAAGCACCATGTCCTTGAAGCATGCCCTTAGCTACAATTGTTGATGCACTTGCAATTGTAGACTACCCGATTCCAATAGAAAAATGCTGACGTGTGCCATCTAAAAGAGCAAATATAAGGAAAATAAAAGGATGTTCTAGAAGGGGGTATTTAAAGACAATAGCCCTGAAATTCAGCAACTAACCTAGAACAAATCTCTCACCAACCAATCAAGAAAAAAATACACCCAAAAGAAAAAAGAGAAAGAGGAGAAAAAGAAGTTAAAGAATAAGGAAAAGCTAGAGAACAAGGAGCCATTGGAGATTTTGCGAGCTTGGATAATATTTCTCTTACTTTTCTCTTCTCTTCAATACAATTTATGAATATTTATTTGGGTTGTATTATTTTGATAAAGAATATTGAAGCCATGAGTGGCTAAGTTTATTTTGTTGTTAGGATTTGAAAACCCATATGATTTAAGCTTACTATTATAGATCTTATTTACATAATCTTGCATATTGTGTTTATTTCTTTTTTATGATTAGTGTAGATGGCCAACTATAGTTTGTTTAGTTTTTAAATTATGCATTGAGAAATGGTAGTCATAGTAGACCCATACACACAAATTGAATGGATTAATTACTAGAGATAGCTTAACTTAATTCAACTCTCATGTGGGTGTGCTAAATGCTTTGCTTGATTGAGATTAGTTAATATTCTTAGTGATGATGAGAGTTAAGCCTCAGTATTTGCTAACTAATTCAAACAAACTACGAGAATGCTTGATGAATTAGAAAACTCAAGATGTGCAAGTATGTGAATAGATCTACTTATTAGCTTAAGGATTATGTGGTGTATCAAATTCCTAACAACATCATTGTTATAATGATTTTCTCTTCTCATTAATTAGCTTGGTGTTTGTTTTGCTTGATTGTAGTTTAGTTTTTAAGCTTGTTTCAATTCAAGTCATTTGTGAGCTCTAAACAAAACCAATTAGAATCAATAGGTGCTTAGTTATCAATCTTCATGGAATGATACTCTACTTATCATTTTATTACGTGTTGCAATGCGTATACTTGCAGAGTGTGCTCTAAAAAGTAGGCAACAATTAATGAATAAAATTGATAATTTTTTTTAACATATATAACTTAGATTGTAAAGTTTTAAAAAAAATTATATTTGTAAAAAAAATTAAAATTTTAAAAATTACACAGATTAAAAAATTTATAATCATATTATATATATTTATGTATTTTAAAAAATTTATCAATTTTATTTGTTAGTTGAAATAATTGTTGTTAATTAACCGTTAAAATAAATTTTTTTTTTATAAAATTTTTTAAGAAATGTCTAATATAATTTAGTTTTAAAAGAAAAGGTCTTAACTGGACTGAAAAAAAAAATGCAACATGAACTTAAAGCAAAATGTATGGTCTAATTTGGACCTTTGGCCGTAATACGATTAATGCTAATGAAAAATGTGAGGATGGTAAAATATTTTATTTATAGATAAGATATGTATGGAGTAGCCTCCAATCTTCTATTATATTTACATTATATTAATTGGACGGATTATTAACAAAGGAAAATCACGTTTCTTTGCAATCTCGATTAATTTTGCTGAGACTATTTATGGATATTACATAAGCGCATTTGTGAGATGCTGACGAAAGAAAATGAATCAATTGGTGAATGAGACAAATGTTGGCTGCTTGAAATCTGCCAGCACACAAAATGTTCAATTGCTGAATTAGTTAAAGTTGCATTATAAGATAATTAATGATGTGCAAAACCCTTTTTGTTTTTTTGCTCATTTGTCAACTCTTCACTTTTCTTTATAAAAATTTATAAGTGTAAAATTTAAATGTTATATTTATCAATATGCAATTTTATTAGTTATTTTTATAATAAAAGATATAAGGATGACTACCTTCTCTTTAATAAATTAATAATTTTCAAGTGTGGAAAAACATTTCTTCCATTAGTGGAATAAAAGAAATTTTTTTCTTATAGATGATCACTTTTCCTTCCGCAGAGAAATAAATTGAATTAATTAGAATCTAATTTAAATTTTGTATGTTTATAAAAAATATTTTATTTTTGAAGAAAATAGTTTTCAATATTTGACTTCAACGTTAGAAAATAATTGAAAAATATCATTTTTTATGACATCAATATTTTTTATTATTCAAATTATCTTTTTTTGTTGAACATGATGTATATTTTCTACAAATAATCTCTTTATAATGGACCTGATATATTGATACAAAATTTATATGATAATTAATCTATACAAAAGAATGAAAAGAAAAAAAAAAGATAATGAGAGGAAAAAATAAAAAAATAAAAAAAGAGGGAAAGTAGAAAATGAGAGAAGACAAAAAAAAGAAAATAAAAATAAAAAAGAGGGAAAGAAAAAAAATAGAGGTACAAAATGAGAAAAAAAAAGGAGGGGAGAAAAAATGAGATGAAAAAATTTTAAAAAAATAAGAATAAAATAAAAACGAAAGGCAAAACTGAAGTAAAAATTGAAAAAATTACATTTTAGGTAAATTTTTATTAGAAAATGATTTCTCATTCTAAAAATAATAAATTATTTTCACTTATTTTTAAATTATTTTACATTAACTAACAATCTATTTTTCTTTTAACTTATTTTCTTTGATAATTTTAACACTAAAAAATAAGAGAAAATATTTTCCACAAATAACAAAACCTTAAATTCGGAGACCACTAATTTAGACAAAAGAAAAAAAAAAGATTCAAGGTTTAAACATGAACATCTGAACCCAATTCAAAAATATTCAGTCAGGCAAAGAAATACCATAGTATATGCTTTTCTCTGGAAAATTTACACAACAGTTAATTTACAAGGAGGGAAATCCTGCCTTTCTTTTCCCTTGTGTATATATATATAATCATCAACTGAACATAAATTATCTGCTCCACAAAAGTCAAGTTACATCTGAATTTCTAGCAATCACCAATCATCTTCTAGGCTGGAGCGATGAAAACACAAGACAGTGCAGACAAATATGAAGAATGATGTGAACTCGATCAACATAGCCCCTGTTTCAATCATGTGCGCGTGCCTAAGGATAATGGGAATTGCTATGCTCCCCACGGCCGACGCCCCAGTCAGGAATTTAGCAGCATCCATCCAGCTGCAGTGCAGAATTTTCAATTAACTAATATTGCATTTGGATGACAGCAGAAATCAAGAGAATTCCTGGTTTTCTTAACTTGAATAGGAATACATCCTTACCAATACCAGATCATTTATGATGTATCATTCAATTTCAAACAGGAATAGAGAGAATATCGTTAACACAGGAAAGAGAAATACCATTTGCATTCCACCAAAAATAGAAAAAGAAAAATTAAAGAAAGCTCTGCAAGTCATGTGGCTGTGTGCACACTTTGTTAACAGTTCTCGGTGAACTTTGGCAACAAAAGCCTCGAAGACCAAGTGGAATCATGTTGTCTTGTACCATGACTTCAAGTGGGTATGGTCTAGGCATGATCTTCAAGTTTAAATTGCTTTAAGTTTAAAATATAGTTTCCAGTTGATTAGCTTGCCAAATGAAGGATAGACTAGAAAAAGTTGATAAAGACCCAACTTGAGTTCAATCTGCAACCTTTTAAAGGTATTTCTGCAGCGCACTCAAATAAGTAATTGTCTATATTCATGAATCCAACAGTCAATAAAAGCATGTAAATTATCAAATCCAAGTCCCTGCATCCAAATCCTCCTATCCAAATATAACATGGAATAAAGCATTGGTCAATTAAACGGTCACACATAATAAGATTTGGCTGCACTAATTTATACTGGAAATAAAATATTGCAGGAGATCTATTTCAGCTTTTACGACCTCAGAAGCTGTAAATTACCATGAAAGTAATGAATATTGACCCAATACTAACTCTCACGTAGTTTTGTGTGTGCATATGAATTAGGTGCCAAAAAAACATGTAGAAAATAGTTATAATTACATTGTAAGAGGCTTAGAGTAATTACTCACCCCCCGCCATCCCGGCTGATTAGAAACTGAGTTGAGCCACCTCCAAAGAATAAACAAGGCATAGGCACCAGCACATACATGAGAGCTGTTGAACAATAAATCAACACCGTCAACCACAAATGTAAAACTGAAGCATACATGTCATATTCCAACAAGCCATACCTGATAGCATTGGCCACCAGTTGTTATATATTGCACAGGCCTGCCAATTCAACCAAATATTTTTTCAGAAGGAAAAAGCACATGCACACACAATAAGCTTACAAAGAAAACTTCATGCAACATATTTGTAGATGAGTTTGACAACAAAAACAGAACTAATAAAACAAATATCTCCAGTTATGTTCGAAATTATATTAAGTAGGAATACCCCTTTTAGAAACAAAAGAAATAGAATATATTGAAAAAAAATCATCATGTAATGACTTCAAAAGCAGTTCTTGGCTCTCAATCAAAAGAGAAACAAATTATCACACATTAACTTTGGATCTTTTCCCCTCCCAAGTTGCCTAAATTCATTCTCAATAAATCCTTCAAAAGAACCTAAATTCATTATTAACAACTCATTCAAAAGTGAACAGCAGCCAGTGTAACTCAGAAGCCCATTACCATTAGATTCACTCAAGCACCAAGTCTAAGCCCATCCATGATATAGTCAAAAGAAAATATAAGTCCACGCGATCATAAGCCCTTTTAAACTCAACTTGCTGCTATTTTCCTTCTAACATCATTACCAAATTTATCAATCAGCAAATCATTAGCCATTATTGTCTTCCTTCAATAAAAACACTTTGTTAAAATATAGCATCACCCACAAGAATAGAACGATCTAAAATATCGACATAATGGATCTATCCTTAGAAGACACGAGGAGGATAACTGTAGGATTCAAACTCTTTCTAGAATTCCAAGTCCACATTATCAGCGGAGAAATCTTCCAAAGAAAAAAAATAGCAAACCATTCTTAACAACATCCCAATTACCATCGAAGATTTTTACATCCATGCCCAAAACCATCTTCCCGAACTCTTCCTCTTCAAGATCCCTTTTTACCTATCTAGAGTACCTTTTAGATAAGTAGGATACTAAATTACTAATACGATCAGTATTGAGATACCCATCACTTCAAGTCTTCAATGTAAAAATTAAATAGATAAACCATACAATAAGTAAAGAGGAGGATTGGGAATAATCTCAGCATCAGTTTCTTACTTTCTCACAGATGCTATTCCTCCTACCAGCAGCAACCCAATCATTGTAATCCCCCTTCTTAATTTACTTAATCTAGTTCTCTATCTGCTTCACACTAGTTTTGTTCTCAAAAATAACCTCTTCATATCAAGGAAACTTCAACCTCAACATGCAATTGTGTAAATATATGATATAGTATAATTTGTGAGACATAATTGATAAAATTCCTGAAAAATCTGACAGACATTGCCAATCTCAAAGAAACATTATTCACCATCTTGAAAAAATTCTTGAGATGGGCTCTCCTTGGATCTACTACGTAGAAAGACCACCCTCTCTACATTCATCTATTTAAACAACTCATTTCCAGTATAATAGTATCCTTCTTGCATCTAAATCAATGTTCATAAACTTCATATCACCAAAAACTTTCACATTTCGCCTTCTTCAATTTATCAGAAATTAAGCCCCAAATAATCAAATATCCCCCCCAACCCACCCAAACAATGGCTCTGAAATTAATTAAAAAAAGGACAGCTATTCTCTGATTTCTAAATGAAACAGTGTCCCATCGCACCTGGTTAGAGGCCAAAAGAAAAGGGAAAGTAGAGGCCTAAAAGGACCTCCCAAAATATTTTCAAAAAAATCATATCAGTAGCTGCAATATGCTTCACCAACTTAGATCAGGTGAGAAGAATTCAAGATGATTAGATAAACGGATGATGTCCAAACTGAAAAAAATGCATCAATTCAATTTTCTTAAGAGTGACTTATTGAACTTGGAAGTTATCACAAAACGCGAGGGGATAGGAAATAAAAAATCCAAGTTTTCAAAACTGAGTTGGATAACTTTTTTTTTTTTTTTACCATGACAGCATCATACCCACAACTGCCAAGACTGACTTAAGCCTCCATGAACAGCAAATCTATAACCACAAAAAGAAAAGGGAGCCCAGCATCCAAATCCAATCTGACCTTGTTCAACAAGGTAACATAATGTAGATTTTATTCCCAAGTCCCAACAAAACAATTATTGTAGCTAAAGTGTACAACATCGTCATGCAAACACCTTAATGTGCACTGAAAACTGTAAAGGCTGAGGGTCACTTTAAAAATCCTTTATACCGCATAATTCAACCAGAATATAACTAGATATCACCGCTGCCTTCTATCTTTGTCATTTCTTGCATAAAATAATTTTTACATGCTTTCACATCTTATTGCAAAGAATTTCCTCCCAGAAATGAAACACAAACCATGCAAACTGCATCTAAACCAATAATTCAAGTGAAACAAAACCCCTTCTGGCTAAACTTCAAATTAAAAAGTGAATGAATTTGGCAGATGAAGAAAGCTCATGCTCAGAATGGAAGTCCTTGATAATATAAAAATACAATAGCCATTTAAGTCATTGTACACTACATATTTCTATTTGCTTAAATGCAACTCTCTCTCTCCATCCCTCCCAATTTCCATAGGGATTTTTCAGTCGACACTATACAACTGGACTTAAACATTGCTTCTTCAAAGATAAAATCTCAAACTTGCCTCAAGTTCTAGGAAATGAACAGGTAATGGTGATGAGGTGACACCAACTTATAAGCCCAACATGCGAGTCCTATAAAGCCATTACCTATGCATGATTACCCATTACCTAATGTGATCCGACATTCTCTGACAAAAAAAATAATTGGCTACTTTTGGTTTGTTTCCTAGAGTTCTTCCAACTTGCTCAAGTGCTAAAATATGATCAATCCATCAACAAGGAATCAGATAAAATATTATGAATCTTACTCTGTTCCTGGCCAAGATATAAGAACCTCAAATAATTTGACTCATCAAGTAAGAAAAATGAATAATTTGATAAAACTTCAAGGCTCTTTAAATGAGGAGCATGTAATCTCCACCACAAAAAGTATGGACAACAAAATTAAAATTTCAGTCACAATAAGGAAGATAAACAAATATTTTATCTAAACATTAGCCAACACATATGAAAACAAATTTTATTTTTTTAGAAAAAAGGTTGATGCAGCATGATAAGAGGAGCCTTGTGTCTACAAACTCATTGAGAAAACCTTTAGATAACTAACAATAAAAATGCAGGGCCATCGAAATGCAACCAATCTGATTGAAAACATACCAATATCTGTAGTAGAATGCTAGAAGAAAACATGAAAGCAAGTCCAGCAAGCCTGCACTTCAACTAGGACACGTTAACATGATATCTAACTAAAAATAAAGAACATGCTGAGATAAATAAATGAACAAACCACACAACTTACACTGCAGAGAAAACATCATTATCATTGTAGAATTAGCGAATCCACAGCAGCAACACAAAAAAATAAAATAAAATTAGCAATGTACATTATCATTAATATGATTAAATATTAAATGTAAAAAAAAAAACACAAAGAAGACCCTCGACAATCAATAAAAACTAAGAATGTTGAATAAATTACAGAAACTTAGTCTCCAAATACAGTAGATTATCAATGGTAAAACTATCACAGCATGCACAAAATTGTAAATTTTGGCAGGGTACAACTCTGGACCAAAGTAACCTAAATCAAAAACTGATGTTAACAACCAATTCATCATGGAAAATCACATTCCTCAAAGCATTGAAATACTCAATAACTATAAAATGCAAGAATTCAATTCTCATTTTTTGAAATACTCATAGTTGCCATAATTCAATTCTTGCATGTTTTAACCGATTAATAACTCACCTCTATTTCTCAAGAACCAAACACCACCAGTTAGCATCTAAATATAGAAATAATGCAAATAACCGCCAACAAAAATCTTATCAAGTGAACAAGTAAACTCAAATTGTCCACTATCTCAGTGAAAAAAAAAACCCTAGAAAACTGAAATTGAACCAAAAGCATAAAACAGAGTGTAAATCTCGATAAACACATCCAATTTAAAAAAAATAGAAGAAATATAGGAAAAATCTACATTAATATAGATTTAAAATTACCGAACAAACAGTTAGGTAGTTAGGTAGGTACCTTCAACTGTCATCGCCATTATTGTTCGTCTGAGAGAAGAGGAAGGATCGTCGCAGTGTTCGCTTGAAGAATAAGGATGATGCTTCCTTTTGTAAGTAATTAGGAAAAAGTGAACATTTGGTCCCTAAACATTTATAATTTATCTATTTAAGTATTTAAACTTTTTTTTATTTAAATATCTAAACTTTAAAAAAACATATTAACCAATTGTATTTGTCTATTTTAAACTAATTCAAATAAAATTTATTTTTTTACAAGTTATTTACCATGTCAGTTTCCTCATTTGTTATTTTTTGAGGGGATAAAATTGCCCTTATCTTCTACCATATGAATTTTGAGACTAGGTTTTTAAACCACAAATAGCAAAAAAAAAAAAAAAAAATGTCACAGCCCCACCTTAACCAGAGCCACCACCAACGCCTCCACTTGGCTTCACAGTCCCAAGTCCATCTCGCCATTAAAGTTAACGGTAATCTCAGAGTCAAGGTGGTGCATTTTAGGGGAATGAGGAAGAGGCCATGGGGTAGATACACTACGGAGATAAGAGATTCCTGAAACAAAAGCGAGGCTTAGAAAATTTGACACTGCCGAGGAAGCTGATCATGCTTATGATGTTGCTTTAATGATGGAATCTTCTCCTCATTTGGATCTTCATTTGGGTGCTCTATATGTGGCTGTAAGATTTTCATTTCAACGGCACCAAGAATGAGTCTTCATCACAGTCATCATCAACAGCAAGTTCTTTATTTTTCAAATTTTCTTTTCACCAGAGATGATGAGCCAAACTAAATAGTCTTTTCACTTCCTTTTATCATGGAATTTTTTTTTTCCATTTGTCATTTGATAGGAATTAAATTAGATTAGAACAAAAACAAAATAAAAAAATGTTAAATTTTCTTAATGATTTGAGTGAGCAGTGCTACTCACTACCACATTAAGTTATGGTTTTGTTGGTACAAATTGTTGGCTTATTAGCGAGCTGTCTTGTTGCTAGAAGTCTAAAATTTTTGTTATTGTTAGACCTGCTTCTGTTTCTTTAAAAACAAAATCATTCTTTTTAGATGTTGTTATCATATATTTAAGGAGGTGGATTCAGGAATGGTGGAGTCGTGTGGAGGTGATGGTGGTGGCTTTCGTTAAGGTGGGGCTGGCTCAACAAAATGAGCAAATTGTGATCTTTGGAACTGGCAAAAAAGCCTTTGAAAAGCAGGTCCAACAGCTTGAGGTATTGTACCTCGATAAATGTAGAGGAGTAGCAAAATTCAATGTCCCACTAGCTCACATGATCATAGCTGGTGCTGATTTTATGCTGATCCCAAGTAGATTCTAGTCCTGCAGTCTCATTCAGTTGCATGCTATGTGATATGGAACAGTGCCCATTGTGGCCTCCACTAGTGGTATTGTTGACACTGTTAAAGAAGGTTACACAGGATTCCGAATGGGAGCTTTCCATGTTGAATGTGACAAAGTTGATCCAGCTGATGTAGATGCAGTAGTTACGGGTGTGGTAAGAGCTCTTGCCACTTACACCACTACTGCATTGAGAGAAATGATCATGAATTGCATGGCTCAAGATCTCTCATGGAAGGGACCTGCAAAATTGTAGGAAAAGGTGCTCTTAAGCCTAGATGTTGCAGGCAGCAAACCTGGCATTGAAAGGGAAGAGATCGCTCCACTTGCTAAGGAAAATGTTGCCACTCCTTCTATTCTGACGGAGTCTATATTGTTAGGTTATACGACTCAAAACACAGCGGAAATATAAAAATTTAATCACAAAACCAAATTATGATCCATATAATTCAATTAATTGATTGATTTAGGATTTTTAAAAACCTTACCACAGATACAAAGAACAGACAATGATGATGGAAGACGAGAGGGGGTTTACTCTAATGACATTCTATCTTGAGCTTTTTAATTTTATCGTCTGGATTTAGACGTCTCTAAATGAATACGTCCTCCACAAGTATCCATACGAACAGCCCTTGAATCAAAATGAATGTGTGCTAGCACTCTTTTTCTTGATTGTTTCACAACTTAAGAACTTTGTGTTTTGTTTTCTAAGAAGAGAGAAAACGAATTTTGGTGGAAAAATGATAAGTATGTGAAACCCTAAAAAATATGTTATATTTATATATCTCTCAATTAGGATTTCACTTACCAAAATATTTTTAGTATATTCCATTTATTTCAATTCTAATTTTATTCAAATTTCAGTTCAAAAATAATTTTCTATTTATTTAATATAATCATTACCTTAAATAAGTATATATATATAGACACACACAAATGAATATATTTATTTATTTTCACAGAGCTTTATTGGGTTTAGTAAACCCATATTGGTTTTTGGGCATATTTTAAGTGTGTTACCTTATAGGTTTACATGGCATTATCAGTGGGTCTGTAATCCCTATTTAGGCCTATAAGTTATAAGTGGCCTTTAATAAGACATTATGACTACTCAAGTCATGTAAAATTTGATAATCTGACATAACCTAATTTATAGTATATATTGAAGTCTCTTTGTCATATGATATCTTGATTAAATATAAGGCATAGTTTCTATCATCCTTATACAATTCAATCATATTTTTTTTTTATTCCAAGTATATCGAGATTGATAACTCTTTATCAATTCACTTTAGCATGACCATGCATTTTCCTAAGTTTATCTTATCAAGGAGCCTATTGATATCTTACTCAGATTAAATGAGAAACAAATTCATTCTCAATTCCTCACACAACTCATTTCATATCTAACAACAATCTATGTTATCATCATGTTAAAGACAATGTTAGATTATGCCAAAATAAAAAATAGTTATGTAGAAATTCATGGTGACTTAAGGTCAAATGACTAAATCAATATTGATGTGATGAGAATTACTTATGACAATTATCTATATAGTATTCTCATGATGGGTCAATCCAATACACTATTTCTCAAATAAATACCTATGAGTTGACTTAATATATCATATCATGATTAGTAAAACATAATCACCAGTCAACACCTTACTAGCTTTAATACATTATTATAACTAAGGATAATTTGAATAGAACTCATATTTAATCGAAAGGTTTTACTATTAAATTACATATTTGATAACTTTAGGAAGAATTAACTATTCAAGTAATTATTATAACAAAAATGATAATGAAAATGTCTCTTTATTAATAAAATGATAAAGTCAAAATATGGTCATAAATAATTGACCTAACGCATATCACTAACATATATAGAGTCATAATTTCTTTTCTTTTCTTTTCTTTTTTTTCTGCTATCTTATCTAGAGAGGTTGGTGTAAAGTGCCCAAAGCTTTCATTTTTGTTTTGGATTTCATCTTCGTTTTTTTATTTTCAAAGAGCTACCATAGCTTTTTTAATCTAGGTTAATTTTGTTAATCAATTTTGTTTTGTCCATTTTGCCTTTACATAGACAAAATGAAGGTCAATTATGTCCATTTAAAAAAGGGTAAAGTTAGTAATTGATGTGGCATGTAAACTAAAAAAAAAAAAAAATGGACCCCGATTGAGCTGACTAATTACATAATCAGTTTAAAATAGGCTGGATATACTTGATTGATATATTTTTCAAGTGCAAATACTCAAATAGAAAAATTATAAAAGTTTAGACGTCAAATTTGTAATTTTTCCTAAATAATTATACTAGATGATGATGAGTAATGATTGGTAAATATTCAATTTCGTACATAGACTTTATATGAATGCCAAACTTGACTCAATTTTTTTGTTTTGTTACTAATTAGATATAAGTTTTTGACTCATTTCAAATAAAATATAATTATTTTTATATTTTACAATTAGAACTTTATATTGCAAAATGACTCATAAGGATTGTGCATCTTCAAAAAAAATTTAAATATAATGTTTTTTTTATGTATCCGACAAATTTAATAAATACTCTATGTATTCGGCATGTATATTTAAAATATATAAATTAAGTACTTGAAATAAAAATTAGATTCAAAATAATAAATTAAAATTGTATTCAACTACTTCTCAAAAATTAATTTACACATCATATAAGTTTTAAAATAAAGTTAAAAATGAAATTGTAACTTTTAATTAAATTTATCATACACATTACAAAAAAAATGTGAAGAATAGTTTTTATACTATGTTTGTTTTTGGAAAGTTTATCTTTATTCAAATGAAAGAATTCTCATTTATTTATGTGTTTTATAAAATTGTATTATTTTCTCGTAGCATATTAAATATAAAATTATTTATTATTTATGCTAAATCAATGTTTATTTTAAAATATTAATTATTTTTTTAAATGTACAAAAATTTATTAAGATGGTTTAATTCCCACCATGGAAAAAAAAAAGGTAAAAAAAGTGGGGTTCAATTTTTGCTCCACTTCGACTCAACTTAAAATTATATATACTTTCTTGCATTCGGCTCCCAAGCAACAAAATGATGACAAATATTGTTAAAGTTCAAAAATTCTAAAACAAATCAAAATATGCTCGCTGCGTCTTTAACAAAAATTGGATATGCATTTATTGTTGTTGGAGTATAGCACGCACTCTTGATGATTAATGCATAATTCAATATTTTATGTTTCAATAAAAAAAAATAAGGGAAAATATGAAAAATTATCCGGTGATTTTAAAATTTTACAATTTCATTTGTTGATAATTTGGGTTATGTGTTTGTCGTCATTTGACAATTTTCAATAAATAAGGCTAAAGTCATTAAATGAGTTTGACGGTGTTAACCTCATATATTGAAAATCATCAAACGGCGACAAAAACAGGACTCAAATTGTTAAAAAAGTGAAACACATGCTTAAAATTACAAAACCTTGAAACCATAAAGTACTTTTCCATAATTTCCCTTAATTGTTTTTAGTTAGGTCATACAATATGGCAAACTCATTTAATGGTGTTAACCTCATATAATGAAAAATCATCAAACTACGACAACCACATGACTCAAATTGTCAAAAAATGAAATACATAATTAAAATTGTAAAACCTTGAAACTATAAGGTAGTTTTCCATACTTTCCCCAAAAAAATATAACCAACAGAGTTAGCACAAAATTATTTTCACTTAAGTTAGATTTTATATTCAAATACCTACATCAAATCATATTAATTACAGTCCAATGAACTCATAATCAAATTAATGAGAGTCCATCAAACTCTAAATACCTGTAGTTTAAAAAAATAACGAAAAATATAACAAATATCTCAACTATACATATTATAATCTATATTAAATGTTGAGCTCTTATTAGGCAAATTCCACAAGTGCATGGTTCGTAATAAGTAGTATAAATTTGAGTGTGAGTATCATTCCCACAAGGAGATTGATACCAAGTACTAGCCTTAATTTTATCTCCACAAGCTAACAAAATAATAGTTATTTGAATGAAATAACAAATTAACGAGTAAGAATAAAAATCCTAAATCTAAAATATTTAATTTAAAATTCAATAGTTAAAAACTAGAGCTCGGATTTGCTTCACTAGTTGCTACTTGAATTACAGGATCAATTCACAATTCAATTTATTAACTCAATAAAGGGTAAATTACTCAAATCACTCTTCGAGATTATTCAAGCATACAAAAGTCAATTATAGTCTATTTTCATGGTCACATCAATTAACTAAGGCTTATTAAGTTCTTTAGCAATTTATTATTCCACGAAAGATTCATTTACTTTCGTGATCGAGGTTCATAAGTTGTACAAGTCTATGAGCTGATAAGTTATGCAACTTTTATTGTCTCTAATCTATCAAAAAATGTGCACTCAATTAGGTTTAAAATCAAACACAAGAACAATTAAGAACAACTTGTAAAATTGATTGATAATTAATTTAGTGAAAGGAAATAAAGTTCCAAATAAGTAGTAGAATAGCTACACAAATCCATACCCTAAAAGGAATTAATATTTGAATCTCTTGAATCCTGCACAACTCTTCTTCAATCTCCTTTGAATGCTTGTTTTGTCTTTAATAAATATGAATGAATGCCCCCTGTAGCCCTCTTGTCTCCCCTTTTTATAAGATTTGATGGAAAACCTACTTGCACCTCAATTCCCAAGCTTTTACCAAAAAAGGAATATTTTTCTGCCTCACATGGCTTCCAACATGGCCATGTCACGTCTTTAATTTTTCAACACGGCTTCCAGCATGGTCGTGTTAAGTTTCGAGCTCCTTTTCAAATTGTTGCATGACTTAGTGCATGCCCGTGCATGATCCTGTGCTAACCTCTCATAGTTCTTCAAATTTGTACAAAAGAGGTTATGGTTTGGAGCATGATTGTGTTCCATCCATTGTTGCTTTTCCTTCGAGTCTAGTAGTAGACACGACTTCCAGCATGGCCATGTCTCAAGTCATGCTTCCTTCATTTATCTTCTAACACATGACATGGGCACAAGCACGCCCATGTCGTTAACCATGTCATACTAATCCTTATCCATTTGGGAATTCTTTATTTGAACTTTCCTATAAAAAGGGAAAACTTATTAATATCAATTAAAAATACCTAATTTGACTAAAATAAACTAAAAACAATAGGAAACTAAAATGAAGGTCTAAATTAAGCCAATGCCTAATTAAACATAAGTTCTCCCCAATTATAACTGTTTATTTGTTCAAAATTCATTAAAATTCAACTCAAAAGTATGTGTAATATTACACGCAACAAATTACCCACACTAAAGCTTTGCTTGTCCTCAAGCAAAAATCGAATTAAAAATATGAATATTAGCTCAATCACAACGAAAGAGCTACAATTTTAATATATGCAAGTCAATAACACTGAGACTGAAAAATGTTTATTAAAGAAAATAATCAGAAAAAAATACATCATATATGAACAATTTACTAATCACAGCCTAAACACATAACCTATTCAAAATCCAATGAACATGACCTTAGGAGAAAAAAAAATTGGTTATGAATGCGTTACACTCCATTTCATAATATCTTTTCTTTTATTCGATAAGTGCACTTTACACTCCATCTCATCTTTTTTCTCTCTAATCAAATCTTCTCACTCTTAGTAATCCCCCGTCATTCCCGTACTACTAAGTGTGGATATAGCCAAGTAGTTTTTTTGGATGCTCTTACTTTAATTAGAGCATTGGAGTAGATTTAAAGTACATAAAAATTTAGATGTAAGCATTGCTCTTACTTAAGAAAAGAGCAATTTTTTTTTAAATATGATTTCATTTAATCTCCTAAATTCATGCTCAAATTTAATCTTTTAGTTTGTCCTTAGGTCATAGGAACTAAATTTTTCATATATAATGACCATATTCAACTATCTTAATTAATAAATCACTCGATATTTCGATAATTGAAACAAAAATGCACTCTAATCTAATCGCAATTGAGCTTCAATTTTGCATAAAAACAACGAAAAATAAATTTTAAGACTAGCATTGCAAAAAGTGTGGAAAAATCAAGTTGAAGGTTAATGAAAATTGAACAACCTATTATTTTTTTTATTTTTTTTATTATTTAAATGTAAGAGCAATTAACTAGAATATAAACTATCTAAATTCAATGTGCATAATGAAAAAAAAAACTAGAAAAATGATAAAAAATCATGAAATGCAATTGCAAATTGTGCCTTCCCCCATACTTATCATTGTCATTATCCTTAATGATTAAATAAAAAAGAATAAAAAAATCACAAAATGGCTATAACAAAAAACAAAACAAAAAGGAGAAGAAAAGAATATTGTCCTGCATAGTAATCCTTAGAGAAGAATTCTAAGCACAGCTAGTGACATGGTCGTGTGGCTGGGTGTGTCGATCTCCTAAACTTGCAGTCCTTTGCTTTTTATCTCTCCTCTTCATGCATGATGATCCTAGGTTAAATGCATTTAAAAACTAAGATAAATAAAGGAAAAATAAAGAAAATTAAGAGAACATAATGGGTTGCCTCCCATCAAACGCTTGTTTAGAGTTATTAGCTCAACTAAATTCCCATTTAATCTTTAGGGAGGATTGATTAAAGAATAATCATCCCCTACTTGATCTCACTTATTTGGCACTTGGAAAGAACAAGAAAATTTCTTAAAATTCATGTCTTTCACAATAATTTTAATTCGCCACTCTTTAGTATCTTTCTCTAGAGGCCCCTTTTTCTTCTTAACTGTCTTGGTTGCTTTCACTTCCTTAGTATCACCAATGATGCAAGTTCTAAGTGGCTCTTTGAGAACTTGTAGAAGACCATCTTTAGCACAAACGTTAACTAAATTCACCCAAAAATAAAAATTCATGGATGGGACTTGTTATGCCATTTTGAATACATCGAACTCAACCTTCTTTTCTCCAACTTCAAGTGTTATTTTTCCTCTCTTGACATCAATTATTACTCCAACTATAGCTAGGAAGGGTTGTCCTAAGATTATGGGGGTTTAAAGATCTTCCTCCATCTTTAAAATCACAAAGTCATAAGGCACATAAAATTCCTTAACTTTGACTAGTCTATCTTTCAAAATTCTTTCATGATAGACTATGGATCTATCAACTAGTTGCATGAAAATATTAGTAGGTTTGGGCTCACCTATGTTTAATTTCCTGCATAAAGACAAAAGCATTATGGTTACATTAGCTCCTATACCACAAAGACCTCTATTAATAGATAATTTACCAACTATACGAGGTATAGTGATACTATTTGGATCTTTAAGCTTTGAAGGAAGCTTATTTCAAATCACAACACTGCATTCTTCATTAATTGGTATAGTCTCATGATCATCCCACTTCCTCTTGTTAGATATAAAGTCCTTGAGGTATTTGGCATGTTTTGGCATTTAGGTGACTGCCTTCAAGAAAGGAATGGTGATATCCAACTACTTGAACACCTTTAAAATTTTCTAAAACTACTTGTCAAGTACCCCATTACGCATCCTTTGAGGCAAAGGTAAACAAGGTGTCTTTGTCTTCTTAGGCTGTTGATCCAACTCATTTCTCATTGGCTTCTCTCCTTTTTTTGGTAGTTGACTTGGCTCAACTTTTGATTCCTTAATTTTATGCTCAACTTTAAGCAATTACTTTCCACTTTATAAAGTTATTACATTTACATGCTTTCTTAGATTGATTAGGAAATTTACCCATCTGTTTAAATTTAAAAGAGCTTGCTTGTGATGCTATTTAGTGCTCTAGCATTTTGTTATGTGTGGTTAACAGTTCCAACCTCACGTCAAACTGCTTAAAATTTTTCTCATGCTGCTTTAGACTTTCTTGAACCGTTTGCATTGCCTTATTTTACGATTGGATGAAGTTTTCTATCATTATCTTGAGGTTTGACTTGGGTTCAGGTTGATGATAGGCATTCTTTTGCTAAAAATATGGTGGAGTTGGTGCTTTGTACCATTGATTAGAGCTTAAAAATTGGTTCCCTCCTTGATTTAACTATGAGAAATTATGATGGTTTCTCCATCCAAAGTTATAAGTGTTAGAGTATGGATTCCCTTGAGGTATGCCATTGAAATTATTTAAAGCATTAAATTATTTAATTGAGCAGCCTTGAGAATAAGAATCACCTTATTGACACTTTGTAGTTGAATTCCTCCTCCACACATTTCATAAGAGAACATTTGTGATGGATATCCAATGAAACTGAGCTTTTCTAACTACTTTGTGAGAGAATCCGACTTAGCATTCACCACGCTTAAGCTACCAACCTTATATACTAATACTACTTTCCTTGGATGATTTTTGTCTCCATGCCACTGATAATTGTTTGATGTCATCTTTTCTAAGAGTGCATAGGCATCATATAGAGTTTTGCTCATGAAAGAACCTTGTGCGATAGCATCAATGGTAATCTATAAGGACTCAGTCAATCATTGGTAGAAAGTCTATATGAGAAACCAATATGGAATGCTATGGTGAGGGAATTGCCTTTGTAAGTCTTTAAATCTCTCCCAAGCTTCATAAAGAGATTCTATAAGTTATTGCCTAAATCCTGTGAGGTCTTAGCGATACTTTACTGTCTTTCCAGGCTAGTAATATTTGGTCAAAAAGGTCTTAGAAAGTGTATCCCATAAAGTGATGGAATTTAGTGCTAACAAACTCAACTATAGCTTTGCTTTATCGCTCAATGAAAATGTAAACAACCTTAGGCGAATAGCATCTGAGCTCACTCCATTCATCTTGAAGGTGTCACATATGTCAAGAAAATAAGCTAAGTGAATATTTAGGTCTTCGGTTGTAGTCCTCTGATTTGGTATTGTGAAACCATTTATATGTATGCAGGCTTGATTTAAAAGTTATTAGCTTTGATGGTTGGCTTTATTATGCAATTTTGGCTCCCTGTGAGACTTAGCACCTCATATTCTTCTAAATCCCTTGCTTGAGGTACTTGGTTAGCTATATTTTGGTCTTTTTCTCTTTTCTCCTTCTGGTTCTTTCTATAAGATTTTTCAATTTCCAGGTTCATTCTTTCTAATTCAGGTCGTTATGATATAGTTTGCATAAACAAAAATCAAGTACTTGAAAAGAAAAAGTAAAATGAATTAAACAAAAACAAAAATAAGATGTTAGTCTAGCAGAAATAAAAAGTGTACGCACTAATATTGGTATTGTTGATCTCCCCAATAACGATGCCAAAAACTTATTAGGCAAATTCTGCAAGTGCACAATTCGTAACAAGTAATATAGACTCGAGTATGAGTATCATTCCCACAAGGAGATTGATACTAAGTACTAACCTTAATTTTATCTCCACAAGCTAACAAAATAATAGTTATTAGAATGAGATAACAAATTAAGAAGTAAGAATAAAAATCCTAAATCTAAAATATTTAATTTAAAATTCAATAGTTAAAAACTAGAGCTCAAATTTACTTCACTAGCTACTACTTGAATTAGAGGATCAATTCATAATTCAATTTATTAACTCAATCAAGGGTAAATCACTCAAATCACTTAAAGTCTCTTTCAAGATCATTGAAGCATACCAAAGTCAATTACAGCTTATTTTCATGGTCACGTTAATTAACTAAGATTCATTAAGTTCTTTAGCAATTTATTATTCCCCGAAGGATTTGTCTACTTTCATGATCGAGGTTCCTAAGTTGTACAAGTCTATAAGCTGATAAATTATGCAACTTTTATTGTATCTAATCTACCCAAAAACATGCATTCAATCAGGCTTAAAATTGAACACAAGAACAATTAAGAACAACTTGTAAAATTAACCAATAATTAATTCAGTGAAAGGAAATAAAGATCCAATAAGTAGTAGACTAGCTGCATAAATCCAAACCCTAAAAGGAGTTTGGCCATGCATGATTGTGGCGATAAACACAAAAATAATAGAGAAAATTAAAGATGAAAAAGAATTACTATTTGAATCTATTAAATCTTGCACAACTCTTCTTCAATCTCCCATGAATGCTTATTTTTGTCTTCGATAAGTATGAATGAATGCCCCTTATAGCCCTTTTGTCTCCCTTTTTTATAAGAAAGATTTGATGGAAAACCTACTTGCTCCTCAATTCTTAAGCTTCTACCAAAAAGGAATTTTTTTTTACCCGACATGGCTTCCAGCACCCCATGTCACGTCTTTAATTTTCCAACACAGCTTCCAGCATGGCCATGTTGAGTTTCGAGCTCCTTTCCAGATTGTTGCACGACTTGGTGCATGCCCGTGCTAACCTCTCACAATTCTTTAAATTTGTACAAAAGAGGACATGGTTTGGAGCATGACCGTGTTCCATCCCGTGTTGCTTTTCCTTCGAGTCCAATCAGAGACACAGCTTCCAGCATGGCCATGTCTCAAGCCATGCTTACTTTATTCGTCTTAAAAAACATGACATGGGCACAAGCACGCCCATGTTGTTGACCATATCGTACTAATCCTTATCCATTTGGGAATTCCTTATTTGAACTTTCCTATGAAAAGGGAAAACTTATTAATATCAATTAAAAACTCCTAATTTGATTAAAATAAACCAAAACAATAGAAAACTAAAATGAAGGTCTAAATTAAGCCAATGCCTAATTAAACATAAGTTCTCCCCAATTATAATTGTTTATTTATTCAAAATTCATTAAAATTCAACTCAAAAGTATGTGCAAAATTACACACAACAGCTCTAAAGTTATTAAGTTAAAAATTTGACAAGTGTCTATCTTCATATTTGAGTATTCACTCTAAAAACTAATATGAAAAACCATTAAAAATCCTAATTTTTATTATTAATAAAATATTTATTATAGTTTTTTTGTATTATTTTTTAATTAAAACTTTAATATACATATTCAAATACTACTCAAATCCTAAAAGTATTTATATAATACTTATTCTTTCTTTTTATCTTGAATCAGTCAATCATTTTTCATAAACCATTGGAAATTCTATTTTTAAATTTTTTTTCCTAAGACACTATTATACATACAACAATAATCTATGTAATAGTTTTCAATACAAATCCTATTATATTTAAAAATTATGAAAATAAATATTAAAAAATAAAATTAATGTAATATATTTTATTTTTAATCTATTTAGTTACCTTTTCTCTTTATAAAAAATATTTATTTTAAAATACATATGTTTTATTTTATATAAAACACTTTAATTATATTACATCTAAAACACTACTCTTCTTTTATTAGAAATTATGTCTTTTAATTTAATTAATTAAAATATCCACCTTTTATTCAATTAAAAATACATTTTTATTTTTATTTAACATAAGAAAAAATGTTTAATTTATTAATTTTATTCTATTTTTCTTTTATTTTATGTATTCAATTATTATTATTACTATTCATATATATATATATATATATATATATATATATATATATATATATATACTTTTAACAAAATATTAAAATAAAATTATTATAATAACTTTCTAAACTTTCACTTTTATATTTGATTAATTTTTAATTTATTAAAATTAATTTATAATTATATCAAAATATATATTATTTAAAGTTCGTACAAAACGCGGATTGACGACTAATTATAAATAATTAATATCGCATTTATTAGTGGAATACAACAAGAGTAAAGCAATAATTTTTTCATAAAATTATACTTTACCTTTAATAAATATATGGAAATAAAAAAATTAAAAAAAGAAAGAACATGGTAATAATTTTTTTATCTAATGTTATTGGTATTCAGTATTCATAAGAGTTTTAATTATTTTGGAGTCGAGACCATTGGACTTATAAAGGACTGAACTTTTTCAACATTTATTTTTTCTATACACAATACTTGAATTTAAATTTTAAGAGAATCTAAACTCCTAACCATTTTTTTTTAACACAAAACTCCTAACCATTTAAACCAAATGTTCGTAAAAAGCATGACATTAATTTATCTTAATTTATTATAATTAAAGTTAGTTGGTGAAATATACAGTCGCATTAAAATTAGAAATTTACCATTTTTATTATTCAATTCAAATATTAGTTAGAATCTTCCGTAATTTGAATAGTGGTGATTTAGATAAAAAAAATTAAATTATTATTATTAATATTTTATGTTGGTTTAAATAGTGAGAAATTTAAAATTTTTTAAATAAGGTTTGGAATTTAAGTTTTATATACTCCTTACAGAATTTATCCAATTTAAAATTTTGAATAATTAAAATCTATATGCCTACTAAATATTAACGACGTTAATGGGAAAAAAAAATAAATTATTAATAACTAACAAAGTGTTTTCAAGCAAGCCGTACGCATAACCACATTCAAACTTATAAATTAATTAATCACTAGCAAGTATTAATCCATACCACATTAATCCAACGTACAAAAAAGATGCAAGCATGTCATGGCATTTTTTCTTAGACCTTCAGGAGCTGGAGCTTATTCAAAGAAGCTATAGAAATCCAATCCAACTCAACAGGTGCCCACCGTACATTATTGATTTCAGCTGTTGATCCATGCCACACATCAGGTTCCACCTCACCGCCACTATTTTCCGACCGGAAACCGGCGTCGGAGATGTCCCAAATCAATGCCCAAGAATCATCTCCAGCTGAAGATATCTGCCGGCCGGTGACCGGAGACCAAGATATAGCATTCACACTTGCCTTGTGCTTACATAGCTCCATTAAAGGAGTTGTTGGAAAGCGAATGTCTAAGACTACAATCCTATTACTATCCATGCCAATTGTAGCTACAAATCTTGGGTCACTTTTGTTCCACTCTAACCTTAACAAAGGACACTCTTGCACAGGATTTTCATAGATTATTGTTGACCTTTCCTTATCTCTTAAGTCAAACACTCTGACTGAACCATCTCCTGATGCAGAAGCAAAAACATTGTACCCCCCCCAAGAAATGTCAAACACTTCTTTATCATGAGCTACCAACTGGGCATCTACGATCTCCTTCTCTATATCCCAGATTGTACAAGTAGTGTCTACACTAGACGTAGCTATACGGCCCACGTCAAAATCTGCCCAATCAAAAGAAGTTATAGCTGCACTGAACTCACTGTTCTTATTGCCATTATAGAGGCTCTTAAGCTCAATCCTGTCATCATAAATTTGCCACAGACGTAAGTAGTCACCGGAGGTGGCGACTGTGTCGGGATTCGTGCTGTCTTCGGAAGGGAAGAACATGATGTTTGTAGGTGCATATGGGTGATCAAAGATTAGCCGGCTATCGGTGGTGAAATCACAAGTGTCAAGATCAAATTTTACGAGTTCAACTTTGTTGCTGTAGTCTTCAAGAAAGCTTCCTATAGCTAGCCGGTATTTTTGGTCATGCCGAACTGACCAAGCCATGGCATATATAGGCCATTGAGCCGTGTAAGTGTAGACACCTACTCTTTTATCAGAAGGGCTTTGCATGGCAGCTCCAAATTGAACTGAAATAAACATATAACACAACACCAAAAAGCATTTAAATTAATCTTTGTTCATGACATTAAAATACATGTATATATAATTGTTTTCTTCGCTTCATTAATTAACATACACAAATTTTATATGTATTAATAAGAGAACAAATAAAAGCGCATACACAAATTTCATATGTATTAATAATATTCGAGAACGCTTAATCTAATGACTAAAGTTATAGACACGAATATTTGTGGGATTTCAGATTCAAACTCCACAGACATGGATATCTATGGGGTCTCGTGTTCCCCTTCCCCATTGTATATGTATAACCAAAATAAATAAATAAAAGAACAAATCAAGGTCTCAAGTCCGAACCCGAATAACAACTAATTAAAAACCAAAAAATAGAATAACAAGACAAGAATTTTCAACAACTCATATAAGTTACAAAAACAGAAGACATAGATAATTAAAACTTGCATATTTTAGGTTACTGTGTGGCGAGTTCAGTTGTAGAAAGATACATAGAGGAGGAAGGAGACATAAAAGGGTATTGAAGAATCGATAGGAGGAAGGAAGGAAAGTGGCGAAGGGAGCAATATATATTGAAGGAAGTATGCAAGAATGGATATACTGAAGGGAAGGTAAAGCTAATAGTCAATGTTCACTAGTAGATGTTGGTTGGTTTACTTTACATCCAACTAAGCTAACACATTTTAACATTACATCAATTCATTCACTATTATACTTCCTTGATCTGCTTGAAAATAATTTCTACATACCATGCATGTTTTTTCTTTAAAAAATTTGAGTATATAATTAAAAATTCCGGATTTTTCTACTATTAAAGTCGTCTGATTGGAGCCCCATTTTGCTAGAAAGATTAAAGAAAAAAATAATGTTGTAACAACTTAATTCGGATAAAACAACTTATAAAAAAATTAAGTGGCAGTAGTTGAGAAAGGGCAAAGGCATGCATTTTCCTTCCCTTCTTAGCCCCGCAAAGTCTTTTTCAATTAGGTAAAACGATTCTTTTTCCTATGCGTGTTAGATAGATATGTAGAAAATTCATTCCTTAATTACATAAGAAATGGAGGAAATTAATTCAGATATATAATTGTAGACAATAAAAAACTATCCAAACTATATGTTTTGAGAATGATCATACAATTTCAGGTATGCATATGCTTAACTTATATTCAGCAAAGACAAAACTAACTAAATTAATAAACATAATCAATTCATTAGCATCAAATAATTTGGTTGATTTTTTTTCGTGTGTTAATGACCACATATATATATAATAGATAATGAAATTTTTTTATGTTGCATTGGAGAAATTATTTTAAAATATTTGTGTATAATTTTTGTGAAATTTCACATTTTGCGCAAGGATAATTACTGTATACCCCTGTGTTTTGGTCATTGTATTATTTCGTCCCTAATATTTAAAAAAATATTTATTAATCCTTAACATTTGTAACAGTTAACACTCATTAGTCTTTTTTTAAAGATAATAGTACAAGATTTTACAAATATTAAAGATGAATAAGTATTTTTTTAAATGTAAATGATGAAATAGTGCAATAGAACAAAACATATGAACACATAATAATTATCCCTTTTGTGCAGAAAAATATACTGCATTTGATTTAATTGACATATTTTTTAACTTAAAAATGTTAATATGCATTTATAACATTAGTTATAAAATTTTTGGATTGAAAAATATGTTTATAAACATTTAATTATAAATTTACAACAAAATTATATTTTATGGATAAAGATCTGCAATTTGGTAATAATTATATATTTGGCTTAGATTGAAAAATGAAGATAAAATGTCATGCATTTGAAATTGATAAAAAAAAAAATTGTTTTACTTCATTCGCTCTAATCATTCTAACTAAAAAGACAAAATAATTATGAATTTTTAAAGATTTATGGGTGCCAAAAATACCGTAATTATAATTTGTTGTAAATTTTTTTATTTAAAATTTGGTAAAAAATACGATTCACCAATTAATTGCAATTTTAACACGATATATAATATAATCAAAATTAACAAAAAAATGCGCCTATGATATATGATGTGGTTGTTGTTTAAGATGGCCATGCAGATTTTTTTTTTAATTAATTTTGACTAAAGTTAAATTAAGCTAAATTTGCAAATAATGTACTAAATTATTATACGTTTATTAAATTTTAAAAATTGATATAAATCTATATATTTATAAATATATTAAATACTGAACCTTAAAAGTATTGAGCCTAAATATAATGCTAAGCCCTAAAAGCATTGAGCACAAATTATGACAAATGTTTATCATCATAATTTAACATTCACTTATACTTAATTTTTAGAATTTTGAATATTTTTCTTTAAAAAACTATTATAAAATTTTTTTGTTAATATAATTCTATTTTTTTCTATGGAACCGTATTGTTTTTTATGTAACTAAAATACTGTGATATATATTTCGACACTACTCAAATTCTAAAGATATTTATATATTACTTTTTTTTTTACCTTAAATCACTCAAATATTTATTTTCAAACCATTAAAAATTTTATTTTTAAAAAAATTTAGAAGTAGAATAATTTAATAATTATTTAGTATTATTTTTCAACTAAAACACTACTATATATACTCTAATACTAATTTGATAATTTTAAAACTAATCTTATTATAACTAAAAAATTATAGTAACAAAAATTAAATGTCACGACCCAAACTGAGGAGTCATGACTAACGCTAAGGAACAGGAATTCACACGAATTTGGAACCTGTAGTAAACCTTAAAAATTAAAAAAATACATGCAAGCATATTACAAAAATACATCAGAATTAAAACTTTAATTATTATAAAAGAAATCCTCATATATAACATAATAAAATATTTTCAAACAATTATTCAAATATAGAATATCTATCTAATACATAACAGATACTACAACAAGAACTACTACTACTTTAGTATTTACTAAAATACAAAAAAAAGTAACGGTTCAATATTTACATAAATCGGCTAGAAAGAAAAGAGTCTCGCGAATAGAACTAATGTGGAGATCTAAAGTAAAAGATCCTGAAAAAAAATATTGAGGAGGTCAGACCTCACTGAATGAATTATTATTATATATATACGCGCAACCTAAAGACATGGACACTTAAGTATCAGTATAATAATATATTTATATTTATTTAATATATACACGCATTTCATACAAATGCTCGAAATTCATTTTTATTATAACAATAATTACAGAAGAATTTTGGGTAGAGGATCAGAGTAGAATCCCTAAATTTTCGTAACCTCGATCACTATATTTCCTTAGCCAACAGTCTTTCCATAACTTCAAAATATTTTCTTTATCCAACTTTTGGCAATGAATTAGCCCTGAGTACACAAATGGTCAACTAAGGATCCACAGTTCCATTACTGGTGTTAACTGGCCCCAAGTACCCTATAGGTTAACCGAGGATCTCCAGTCACACACAAATCATAACAATCATAATTTTCACATCCGAAATCAATCAAAGTTTAAAGTCTAATTCTAGCGTACTGTTGCGTAACAATTCTAATGTAACTCACTAGGTAGCACGTTTCAAAACTATCCTCCAAAACATTATTTTATAATTAAAATAATGAAAATTCATAATAAAATATGACAACATACATTATTCAAAATAAATATTCTCAATTATATATATTAAAGCATTATATAAATATTAACAATAATAAATATCATTTAATGAACTAAAAAATAACTAAATTCATATTTATTAAAAATATATGAATGCCAATAATATCTTTTTTACATGTAATGTATACATATAATAATAATTCATAATTCAAGTGCACTCATCTACCCCGGCTCGGCTGACTCAGTTTGATAGGCCTAACTCGTAGAGCAACTAAAAATAATAATAACAATAATAATATATTAAAATCAAAATCATAATTTTATACTTCTAGAATTTCTAAAGAACGAAAAATCAAAATCATAATTTTATACTTCTAGAATTTCTAAAGAACGACTCAATTTAAAACACTACTCAACAAAAATTCAAAACTTAGGATTGACCCGATGTCACATTTTATGAAAATTCTACCAAAAATTTGACAGAATCTTTTTTATAAAATAGATATCTCTCTATTTAAAGTAGATCTGATCCTGCATGCAAACACACTTCAAATATTCACAAAGCTCAACTTTTCGGATTGGGCCCCCAAACGACAATTATTGCCTAACCAACAACCAACAGAATCAAAATCAATAAAATAATAATAAATACTAATAATTCACCAAAACTCATAAAATATCACAATTCAATTTATTTAAATAATAAAAGCACCAAAGATATTTATTTTCCAAAATAAATAAAAAAAAATGCCAAATATAATTAAATAATATTAAGAAAATCCATTTTTTCAAATATTTGAAATTAAATAACATAAATTACCAATAATTATTTAAATTACCCAAATATATAATAAAAATAACTAAAAATTCATTTAATCATAAAAATAATATATAAAACCATTATTCGAATATATTTCTGAAAATTATTATTCATTAGCTAAAAATAGTAATAATTCATAAAAATTATTTTAATACTATTTATTACTCAAAAATTATCCAAAACATAATAATTAATAATAACTTCAATTAAAATATAAAAATTACTAATGTATACTAATTTTTTCAAAGTTTAATTTTTACACAAACATCAAAAAATTTATAATAATTATTCGGTGCATAATTTCAAAAAATTTTCTTAATGAAATATGCTTTAAAATAATTACTAGAATTTATTAAAATAAAACACACTTCCGATCTTAGAACAGTACTCTTGAACAGTAACTAAACTCGGAATAATACTTAAATTGTAACTATCTTCAAAATCAAATTTAAATACATTTTTGGAAAGCTTTCAATTTCATTAATCAGATTAACAAGAGAACAAATAAATTATATCAACGAACATAGAAAAAAAATATCATCTTATCTCTTTATGTACTTGAAACGTAAGTAATAACAAATGTATGATGATTTCATAATGTTCATGTTGAAAAAAATAAGCATACAATTAATAATTAATAGAAGTTAAAATTTAAAAATAAATTAGTTATAGTTCAATGAGCTCTAAATATATGTAATTTAGATCAAATATATATTAAATAAAGGAATTTTTCATAATTAACCAAATAATAAAAAAATTCAAAAATATGGTTGACTTTTTTTTAAAAGTACAAAATTTGATAATAATTATTTAAAAATACGGTGATTGTTTTGATGTACCATAAAACAACGAAAATAATTAAAACAACTGAAACAATTAAAACAACCGAAATAATAATAAAAATTATAATACACACTCATTAAATCAATGAGAACTCATGCATTAATAAAAATCTATCAATATCCATAGCATAAAAATACAAATTCAAAAATAAAATGAAAAAAAATAGAATCCAAATCAGCAAAGTGCCAAAAACCCAAAAAAAATGATACTCACTCATAAAATTTAAAAATAATGAATTGACAAAAATTCTACCAACACCCATATCATAAAAAATACGAACCCAAAATAAAAGAAGAAGAAGAAATATCGTTCATATTTTTTTTTTGCTGCTAGAAATCCATTGTTAATTGAGTTAATTTTACAAATTTTATTGTAGTTAGTGATGTATTTGGTTGAAAACACGAAAATTTTGGTTAATTTTGCAAAATCAAAAGGAAGGAGAAGAAGAAAAAAAAAAACAAAGAAAGAAAGTGACTTATAACTTGAAAAACAAAAATAAAAAAGTTTTTATGATAACATGAAGAGGTAAAAGTGAGAAAAAAAGTAACCATAATTTGAAAAAATGTTTAGTCCAACAACAATGTATAGTGTAGTTTTACCTAGGAGTGTAAGTCGCTTGGAGCTCAGTTTCGTTAAAAACTCATTCGAGTTCATTTGTTAAGTTAACGAGCATAGTCCGAACATAATTTTGATGCTCAAAAAATAAATGAACATAGCTCAAACACTTTAAAACTCAATTAGTTAAAGCTCGCGAACAAACTCGTTAATATTTTCGTAAGCCAGCTTGCAAACGAACTCGTTTAGAATGTTCATGAAGATGCTCGTAAACAAGCTTGCAAACAGGGCTCATTTAGGATGTTCGTGAACAATGTCATTTAAGATGTTCATGAACATGCTCGTGAACAAGCTCGTGAACAGACTCGTTTAGGATATTCGTGAACAAGCTCTTGAACCGTTTATATAATTTTAGTATCATTTAATTGTAATGTATATTAATAATAATTTTTAGTAAATATAATTAAAAATTGGTAATTGTAATAAAAATTACATATTTATAACATAAATTAACATTAATATCAAGGATTAGTATTAAACAGATTACATAATTTTGATGTATATTAGTATGAATGTTAAGTAAATATAATAAAAATTGGTAATTGTAATAAAAATTACATATTTATAACATAAATTATTATTAATATCAATTATTAGCATTAAACAAATTACACAATTTTGATGTATATTAGTATGAATATTAAGTAAATGTAATTAAAAACTATTAATTGCTAAAAAAAAATTACTTATTTCTTAGTTATAATGTAAATTACTATTAGCATGAAAAAAATTAATATCAAGTAAATACATTAGAATAGAAAGTATTACATAGTACTAAGTTACTATTAAATTTAGTTAAAATTGTGCAGTTTTCACATGAAACTATGTATATAGTTTTACTATATAATATTACTATTAAGTATAAATAAATTTAAATTATGAATTTATTAACTATTAGATTATGAAATACTATGTATCAATTACTTATTAATATTAGTAACCACTAAGATCACTAACTATAAGATTACTACAAAGTTAGTAAATATAAGATTAGATTACTAATTACTGGATATTAATTATGTCTAAATTTAACATATAAACCTATTAACTATAAGATTATTAAATATTGATTATCAATTAACTATTAAAATTACTAACTATTAATCAATTATTAACCATAAGATTACTAGAAGGTTACTAAAATAGCTACTAAGATCACTAACTATAAGATTAGTAAAAAGTTTCTAACTATAAAATTATATTACTAATTATTAGGTATTAGTTATAGCTAAAATGCTTAGTATTAAATTAAGTAAATACTTACTCTAGATAACCCTAATCATATAATACTAATATAGTATTAAGTAAATATAATTTAATTTATCATATAATACTAATTATAATTTAATTTATCATATACTAATTTAATGCTAAATAAATATAATTTAAATTATCATATAATTCTAATTTAGGCTCTTGTGATCAGTACTTAAGGCTCTTGTGATCAGTAAAAATCTCACAAGTCACTCCGTACAGATAATGTCCTCCAGATCTTGAGAGCAAAGATCACTACAGCCATCTCTAGGTCATGTGTAGGATAGTTCTGCTCATTCTTCTTCAACTGCCTCGAAGCATAGACTATCACCCTACCATTCTGCATCAACACACAACCTAGGCTAACTCTAGAAACATCACAATAAACTGTGAACTTGTCTACACCATTAGGCAAAGCTAACACTGGGGTTGTGGTCAACTTCTCCTTCAACAACTGAAAACTATTCTCACAAGCTTCTGACCACTCAAATCTTACATTCTTCTGAGTCAAGCGAGTCATAGAAGCTGCAGTTCTAGAAAAATCCTGTACAAACCTCCTATAGTACCCGGTTAAACTCAGAAAACTCTGAATCTCTATAACTGAAGTCAGTCTAGGCTACTCAGACACTGCCTCAATCTTCTGTAAATCAACCTGGATACCCTCTTTAGACACTACGTGTCTAAGAAAAACAACACTCTCCATCCAAAAATCGCACTTCGAGAATTTAGCATAAAGCTAATGTTCTCTTAGTGTCTACAGTACAGTCCTCAAGTGATATACATGCTCCTCCATACTCCTCGAATACACCAGTATATCATCGATGAAGACTACTATAAACTGATCCATATATGGTCTGAATACCATGTTCATCAGGTCCATAAAAGCTGCTGGGTGCATTAGTCAAGCCAAAAGACATCACTAAAAACTCATAATGTCCATATCGAGTGCGGAATGTCATTTTAGGAACATCGGCTTCATTGATCCGCAACTGATGATAACCCAACCTTAGATCAATCTTAGAAAAGAACTGTGCATCCTGTAGCTGATCAAACAAGTCATCTATCCTCGGGAGAGGATACTTGTTCTTCATTGTCACCTTGTTCAGCTTTCTATAGTCAATGCACAATTTCAGAGTACTATCCTTCTTCTTCACAAACAGAACTAGTGCACCCCAAGGAGAAACACTGGGTCTAATGAAACCCTTATCCAATAACTCTTGCAACTGCTCCTTTAACTCTTTCAACTCTGCAGGAGCCATCCTGTAGGGTGGCGTAAATATAGGGGTGGTGCCTGGAACCACATTTATACAGAACTCATCTCTCTGTGAGGTGGTAAACCTAACATCTCCTCAGGAAAAATATCAAGAAACTCACAGGCAACAGGAACATCTGTGAGTGACAACTTCTCCATTGAAGTATCCCTGACCAATGCCAAATATCCCTGACAACCTTTCCTCAGTAACTTTCTAGCCGTAATAGCAGAGATGAGATTCTGAGATGCTGAACTCTTATCACCCATAAACTTAAATTCTTCTTCACCAGGAATTCTGAAAGTCACGTCTTTACTCCGACAATCCACCACGGTATAGTGCTGAGATAACCAATCCATACCCAGAATAACATCAAACTCCATCACATTCAACAGAATCAAATCAGCGGATAATTCTTTACCTCTAACAAGAACTGGACAACCAGAAAGAACAACATCGGTGTCTAAAGAATCACTTAGAGGAGTGGCGACAGACAAAAGAAAAGCCATCCTCAAAGCTTGCCAATAGACTTGGAAGCAAAAATAGGACATACGAATGAATGCGTGGCACCCGGATCAAACAAAACCCATGCATCCAGGTAATAAATAGAAACAATACCTGCCATGACTGCATTAGATGTCTGAGCATCCTGCTAAGTGAGATGGAAGACTCTGGCCTGTCCTCGACCTCCTTGCTGGCTGGTAGAAGCCTGGCCAACACCTCTGGCACCTCCTCTAGCACCTCTACCATGACCCTGTTGGGGAACAAGCTGAGTAGAACTCTGATGTTGGGGCTGGAGGCAACTGAAAAGGAATGGGTGCAGCACTAGCAAACGATGCTGAGGAAATCACGAAATCGCTCTCTGAACTGAGCCCAGGTCATCGTCAACATATACAGCTGAATCATCTAAATAAACCAGTCCAGGGCTGGTCCCTCAATAAAAAGCTCAACTATCATGATCCGCTGGTACTCGATGTAAGCAGTTCGAGTCCTAGTCTCGATCGTGTGTAGGAAGTCTAGAGGGTCGGAAGTCCTATCAAAAGCGATCCTGCCAACTTTGGCATAGAACAGAGCTGCCTCAAGGTCAGACATACCCTACTGATAAACAGGTTGAACAAGCTAAACTACTGGAGGTACAAGAACATCCTCGAACTCAGGCTCTATAGGCTCCTCATCCTGTAACTCTCTCTGTCTACGGTGACCTATCGCTCCTCGAGGCCTACCTCTACCACAACCTCTGTGCCTAACTGGTAACTCAGGAGGTAAAACCTCATCCTGAAAGGACTCATCATCCTCGGCCTCAACGACCGATGGAGCAACACGTGCTCGCCTCCTCATTATGAAAAGACAAATAGAAAGATTCATACAAAATAGACAACGAAAGATAACGCAGAAAACTAAATCAAGGAATACTTATCAAGACATACTCGAACCTAATTCACTGCAGTAGTTCAAAAGAAAACACAACACTGAAAACTAGGGTCACAACTCACACAACTAAGGCCCCGACACAGAACTCCGCTCTGATACCAACTTTATCATGACCTAAAATAGGGGCCATGATCGGTGCTAGGGAACGAGAATTCTTTTGAATCCAGAACCCATAGTAAGGCTTAAAAAAATATAAAAACATGCAATAATAATAAAATAAATAAATATCTTATAGCGAAAATTAAAATCTCATAAGTAAAAATATAACTCATCCATTGACTTAATAACACAAATCCATCTCATATATATAAAATCTTTCAATATAAATTCTCATTTTCAACTTTTGAAATTTAAATCTCAAACATATATAATACATATAGCTCACTAAAACAACTACTACAGTGTCTAGAATACAAAATAAACTTAGGTAAGCAGTTTACACAATAAGGCCGGGGCGGAAAAAATCCGACGTAAAGGTCTGCTACTGAGGTCTGAGGACGAAGACTCTCCTGAAAAGTGTCAACAGAAGGGAGTCAGACCTCACTGAGTGAATCGTTATAATATATATACATGCATAACTAAATGACAATGCAAACACTCAATAGAGTATATATAATAAATATATATACAAGCAATACACACAGATGCTGCAAAAATCATTTTATATAATACTGAAAATAATAACCATTTATGAAGGATCAAATAGAACCCTAAATGATCGCAACCTTAAGTAGTGTTAGACAACACTCTAGCTATACAGGCTCACTTATTCCAAATAAATTCACTTGTTCTATTTGGACAGTAGATTGGCCTCGAGATACTAAGTCGACTGAGCTCCAACAGTCTGACTGTCAGTATGATTGGACACTTGGTCAACCGAGCTCCAGCAATCACACTCTCAAATCACATCACGCATCAATCAAATCAATCCAATCATAATCCATAAATAGATTAGTAATTTAACCTAAATTCTATCGTCGTACCGGTACGTACTCGGTCCTAGTG
This sequence comes from Mallotus nudiflorus, assembly GCA_947683625.1. Lineage (NCBI taxonomy): Eukaryota > Viridiplantae > Streptophyta > Magnoliopsida > Malpighiales > Euphorbiaceae > Mallotus > Mallotus nudiflorus. Next base: position 4,409,019 of record CANTUR010000156.1, on the reverse strand, counting down.
CTGCCCACTAGGTAGCATGTTCTATTGATATCCTTTATTTAAAATAAATTCATACATTCATAAAATAAATGATGCAATGACATTAATTAAAATGACAATATAAATCATAAATATACTAGAAATATACTAAAAATAAACCAAGTATATTTCGAGTATATATATGTCAAACAAATTCAGTTTAATTACAAAATAAACCAGAAATAAACTATATATATACTTAAAACAATTTAAGTATATATCATGGATAAAACATGTATTTAATTCAAAATATACCAAAAATATACTAAAATATACCTAAAGTATACCTAAGCATTTATTAAATCATTTATGCAAAATTCATAAAATTTAAACATACATTTCTAAAAATATACATCCTAATACACGTATATATAAAATAACAACTCACAGTTGTGCGCTCCACGAAATGGGTCTGACGGGCCTGGTCCACTAGGCCACGGTCTCGGAGCAACTAAATAAATAAATGACAACACGAAATTAGAATAAATCTAACGAAATTCTAGAGACTCGATTTAAATTACCGGACACAAACTAGGAATAGGGATTTGATCAAATGTCATGTTTTACGAGAATTCTATTAAAAATTTGACAGAACCTCCCATGTAAAATGGACATCTCTCTACTCAGAAAGTAGAGCCGATCCTGCAAGAAAACACACTTCGAGTATATATAGCCACACAACCGCTCGATCGAACTCCCAAATTACGATTTTACCGACTGAGGTTCACAATTCACGAGATAAACACATAAGACATGAAAATCCAAAAATACCCTTTATATATCAACATATAGCAATTTAGGTATTTAAAACACTAAAAAAATAATTATTTTACCGATAATTACATAAAAACCCTAATAATAATAAAATATTATTAAAAATCCACAATTCTCGATAAATTCATAAATATTAACCAAAATTCATTTTATAAATTTAAATTACATAATTAGCCCAAAAACATGTTAAAAATCATTAAAAACTCATTGTTTACAAAAATAGTATATTATATATAATTTGAAAATAAATTTTAAAAAATAGTTTTAATTAGTTAAAAAATAGTAAATAATTTGTAAAAATCATTTTTATACCTCAAATAATTATTAAAACCAATTTAAACTTAATTTTCAACCAATTTATTACCAAATTACCAAAATAATCCTAATATATATAAATTCACATAATATACAATAATTATTCAAAAATTCAAAAAAAATTATATAATTATTCTAAAATTATTTTCTCAACATATAATTCAATAAAATCAATAATTATACTCAATTAACCAATTGATTTTAACAAAATACTTATTTAACCTAAATTTCCAAAATTCACCTAAACTAAATAAAATCATAATAATTACACAAAAATCACAAAAATTACAAATTAAATTCTAAAATTCATTTCAACCTCTATAAACACCATAAATCACAATTTCATAAATTATTTAATTAATTTACGAAAATTAGAAAATATTAATAAAATAATCAAAAATTCATAAAAATTAAAATAAATTCCAAAAATTCTACAAAAATTACAGGATGTAGATTGAGCTACTAGGAGTAACTTTTGTAAAGGAAATAAGCTTGAATCATCAAGATTGAAGTTCAAAAAAAATAAAAAAGCCAAAGAAGCTGAATTCAAAACCAAGCTTAAATTCTTACCAATTCAAGTTTTTAAGCTTCCAGGAGCTTAGAATCGACTTTTAGGAAGTTATAAGAGCAAAACCACACTGGAATCATCGAGAACGGTGGCCGGACGAGGAAGAACGGAGTTAATGGAGGTTTCAGATTTCCAGCCAAACAACGTCGGAGAAGAAGGTGGCAGGTGGCGGAACAGGCTGGCAATGGTGGTGGCACGCCTGGAAGCGCAGTGATGATGAGGGAATAGCATTGCGCAGTGGTGAGAGGGGGGAAGGGACGTCGGGAAGGGGGAGATGATGGCAATGGCACAATTTGTAAATTTAAATAACTTATATATATATATATATATATATATATATATATATATCACATGATAATAATAAAAAAAATAAAAACTATATAATATATACATAAATAAAAATAATAAACCCTAAAAATGCTAAATATATATATATATGCATGTATATGCATATACATATTAATATGAAAATATAATCATGCATGGAATCATGCAATTTAATAAAATGGACTAACGTAAATAAATAAATATTTATTTAGGTTTTATTTTTCCAAAAACATAAATCTCGAGAAAATTTTACGTAGAAAACTTAAAATAATTAAAATTAACTTTAATAATTATCAAACTAATTAAATAGTCAAAGATATTTATTAAAATTATTAACATTGTATATCCCGATGCAGTTTAAAAATATTTAAAATATCATGTTATTACATTTATAAATTAATTAAAAAATAAATTTATTTGATATAAAGTAGATATTAATTAAATTATTAAATATGGAGAAAAACTATGTAGTTTTAATCCAAAAACAAAACAACCCTAAATCTAAAAACCTAAGACATATTTCATTTTCAACATTTCCCTTGAAAACTTGTCTTACAAAATTAAATTGACTGTCGGTAGCAAGTTGTTCCATGTAAGGTGTTGTGCACACATCTTGAATCTCCTTGTCCAAGATGGTTTATCTAAGATTAGAGATATAATTAAAATTGTTAAATATGTAACACTTTTAAAAAAGTCGACTTAATATGTTTGGGGAAATTGTTAAACAATTGAAATTGTCTTCAAGGAGACTTGTTCTTGATTGTTGTACAAGGTGAAATGTGACCTTTTTCATATTATCAGCTGCTTTAAAGTTTAAGAATACCTTTTCTAGATACGCACAACGAGATCCAAATTACTTATTTTTTCCTAGTGATAAGGATTGGAGGAAAGTTTAAGAAGTTTGTGCTTTTCTAGAAAAGTTTAATAAAGTCACCATGTCATTTCAGGTACTTTACTTTTCTAACTTAGTAATTTGAATATGTATTTTTCTAACATTTTTTGATTTTGCATGATGATTTAATTTGCTTATTTGAACTTGGTAATTTGAATATGTATTGATACCCCATATCAGTATTCTATTCTAATAAAGGTTGTAATCCCTAAAGAAGAAGAATCCCTAAAGAGGAAAAATGCTTAAATAAGAAGAAAGCTTAATAAGGAAGTTTATTTCTCTTCCAAATAAGACAATCCTACAAGATTAAGGAATCATATTCCTAAAAGGTTTGAGCAATACCTTTTCCCTATATATATATACATCTCATTTCATTTATTCACTCATCTTCTCATTCTTATCATTCAACATCATCACATCATTTTACATTAAGACGTCACTCAATACAAGCAATCATCCTTTATTCTCTACTCTATTCTACTTATTCGCTTTATTATATATTTTTCTATATGATTACTAACTTAAGTTTCGAAGTGTCTATGGGGGAAACTCTGCCCCTTCACCAAGCTTTTCTCATCGATGCAGGTTCCACAAGCAAGAGATACAATTCAGAGTTATCAAGTGGGTGCCGTCTGTGAAAAATCACCTAGCTTATCTTATTTACTTAAGATAATCAAAAGTTATGCACAACCGAATGAAAAATCTCGAATTATCTTTACTTGCTAGTAATTTTGCTCGACTATTCAAGCATGTTACCAAATCACATTGTCTCTAAACATGATCATGAATAGTTACAATTCTATCACTAATAACATATTCAAATTACTAACCTTATCCAAGTAATTCTCTCTTATCATTACTACAAGGTTTGCTCTACCTCGTAAAGCTATAATATTGGGGGGATTGATGAAGTCAAAGAATCAAGCACGCCTTGAATATTTTTTAAGTAAAAAATATTCAAGCATTTACCATTAGTCAAGAGAAGGGAATTTGTTTGGAGGATGGTAATCAATAGGTATAGTCAACACAAGTTAACCAATCTTGATACAAATAAAAGTTTCGTTGCTCAAAACTCAAAGCTTGATGCCTAGGGCTAGATGCTTAATATTCTAGCAATGTGAATCAAATCATGGATTTGAATACTTCCAATCTTTCAAAACATCATAATTCGAGCAGAACATGCATACATGGTTACTGAGTAGATAATATATAACTCAAACGTTATTGGAGAAGTAAAGAAATGCATCCAAGTTTCAAGAAAGTTTTACCACTAATATAGCAGCTCCTAAAGTTTACAATTATAGTTAAATAGTAAGAGAACTATACAAGCTATGATTAAATGAATGCTAAGACATATTTGGAGTGTTGTAAATTAAATTGGAAATAAAAGAAAAAGAAAGCTGGGAAGATATCTTAAGGACCCAATGAACTTATTTAGCCTTTTCACTAGGAGTTCGCTCGTTATCATAATGTCACTAGCTTGAACTTATCTAAAGTTTCTTATTAGAAATTGTGTATTACAACTTAAATATACTCCTTAAGGATATATTTAGCGCAATTGGTTAGATTCCATAGACTGAAACTACGAGTTATGCTTGTTGTTTTGGATGAATATTATACTTGAAACTTGGATCAAATTAAGAACTTACACCAGTAAGGGGTATATATAATTTTGGTGCATTAAGAATTGATTTGAAGCTTCAAAGTTGGTTATCATCCACAACTGAATGAGACAAAATCTGAGGATTCCAGATATCTTACTATTTTTTTAGTTTATTCTTGCACGTAAAAAAAGTAAATATATACAAAATCATGCCAATAAGAGCTGCCGCCACTATCACCGTAGTAGGATCAAACACACATATCTTAAATTAATGGCATAGGATTCAAGTGACCTAGCGGGCACATGGTAGAAAGACTAGCAAGCAGACATGTAATAATTTTTTTCAATCTTGTTAGTAGCCAAACCAACTGCTGAACATTGAAGCATCTGAGCACAAAGATATCCGGGTCTGGTTTTGATGACAAATTATGGAAATGTTGAAGATCACAATTTGAGTGCTTATTGGTTTATAAAAAAAAACCAAAAGAATGGATTGAGTAAACTGATAAAGATAGCAAAGCAAGAAGCTTTCAACAGAAGTGGTTCTTAAGAATAAAACTAAGTGCTTAACTAACTTCATGAGCATTTAGATTCCAAGTGATAATCAATGAATCCTAAGATATTCAATCACTGGAGTTTATTATTCTCCAACTCATGGGATTTCTTGAAGCATCTGATTCTCAGAGCACTTAATTTTAAAGCAAAATATGTATGAGTTAGTTTACTTAGCTCTCAGATTTTGTTTAACATTTGGATGATTTGCACAACTCATTTTTACGAGTTCAGTGCTAATGAAATAATTTGCCATTTCCTTTAGTTTCAGCATAATTTGAAGAAACAATAAGCAGACTATGATATTATAAGATGTTACTTAGGTTTGGTAAAATTAGATTATGGGACTTTGAGCATATCAAAAGTGATAACAACACTAGCAAGTACTGAGATGACAAAAGGAGGTTTCCTCGTCAATGAGGAACAGTTTCAATAATAGTAACCTAGTTGACCTGTTAATGATAGCAGTTATTATTGAAAAAATAAAAAATAAAATTGGCCTAGCATTTATCAAGCACTGAGTAACGAGCAACAAATGAGCATCAAACATATCATTGTTAATCAACCACGTATAGACCATCGAGATTCAAGGTGCCAATCGAGCATCAAGCATCCACCAACTTTTAAGCACTGAGCATCCATCCACCACCGATTCTTAATGTATAGAGACATTTGAGTATCATCCATAACTGGAAGGTGGAGTCAAGACTAAGTTAACCATGTTACAAGTACCAAGCACCAAGCATGCATCTCGCCTGAATTTGACTTAGGAAGAACTTCAATTATATAAGTTATTTACATAAACAGTATATAAAAAATGGGCTGGAAATAGATGAAAACAGAGAAGGGAAGGAACTTGAAAGAGAATCATCTTCGAATCACAAGCTGGAATTTGAATACTAAAGCATTGACCATCGAAGCTCGAAGATAATCAAACACATGGGTTTGAGTTCATTTTATTGAAATAAGCACCGAGCTTGTTAACTAAAATCCTGATCTTTATTATCGAGCCTTGGAAATTCATATATTAACTTAAACCGAGCATCGGATATCGAACATTAATTTTTTAAGTATCCAAATTCTGAGTACCGAACTGTCATTCCGAAGATTTTAAATTCCTACCATTTTTCTTATTTGAGCATCAAGAACCACATCACAACATTGAACATCTGAACATAAACTCTAAATGAATATAAAATATTTTGATACCGATCATATCAATTATGAGCAATGAATAATGAAAGCTCCATTTTTTATAGCATCAAAACTCACTGCCATGAGAGGTCATCTTATATGCTATTATAACAGAGTTAGGTGGCCTGAACTTTAAGAATTTGGGTTATTAATAGTGGGCTTGACTCCAAAATTATCTACTGTAAGATTTCAGCAGGACTATTAAACAACTAAGCAAGGCTTTAGGCCTGTATAAAGTTACAAAGCCTGGCCCAAGATAGAATAAATGCCTTGTAAGACTCATCCCAACTATATCCAGGTCAAGAATTACAATGGAGTTTGAGAATTGGCTTTTACACGTATCATACTAACATTAAGGATCCTGTTGAAGATATGCAAACTCGGATAATACACTTGAATGGCACCAAAGTAAAGCTTGGATACTCAATAAAGAGATATTTTCAGACAACATAGGACCGATTATTGGCTCCAAACCAGAATCTTCAACTCTCTTCATTAACACTTGGCAATAATTGAGCCAACAATAACAAACATAAATATTTGTTCACTTATGGGCGAGACAAGTGCACGTCAAAAGATAAGTTTTTTCTTCTTTCTTAATTATTTATCATTTATTTTCATATCTTATTTATTCTCACAAGAATAATCATGGATTTTTTACACAAACATGTTTACCCATTTACACATAGATGCTTGTCCATGAAATACATGAGTATTATCTATGCATGAATATGCACCAATTACATTGATACATTTTAAATGCATCAAGAACTGATAATCAATTAAGATTGATTAAGATGATCTCATTCTCTCTTTTGTCCATGGTAACAGATAAAGGAAATACTTTGACAAAGTTCAATATAGACAAAAGATTTTACAAATTTATAGGATCCACATTCAGTAAAGAACTTGCTACCCATTGTTGAAATTATAAGATATCTCAAAAGAACTCAAAGACAACCATAAAAAAGAGCAGATTTTTTATTCATAAAAATTTCAGAGAATATTTAACAAGGAAAATCCAAGAATGGAGTCAAGTATATCCACCACATAGCTAGATAAATCAAAGTGCAATTCCAAGACATTCTAGCCAGAATCATACAGTCTCCTTTATTTAAGGAAAGGGGTAATCTTGGCCTTTCACCTAAACTACCATGCTCATCTTATGACTTAGATTGAGCGAGCCTAAAATTTTGGTTCTTCAATGTGATATCCTACATCGGTTAGGAAGGAGAATGAAGCACTCCTTATAAGGGTGTGGACGCCTTCTCCTATTAGACGCGTTTTAAAACTGTGTACTGTGAGCTAGGCCTAGGCAAAGTGGATAATATCTGATGCGGGTTAATCTAAGTTGTTATAATGGTATTAGAGCCGGAGCCCAGATCGGTGTGCCAGCGTGGACGCTGAGCCCTAAGGGGGGTGGATTGTGATATCCCACATTGGTTGGGAAGGAGAACGAAACACTCCTTATAAGGGTATGGATACCTTATCTTATTAGACACGTTTTAAAACCGTGCATTGCGAGCTGGGCTTGGGCAAAGTGGATAATATCTAATTCGGGTTGGTCTGGGTTGTTACATTCAAGGCCCATATTCTATCATTTCAAAACCCTTACTAAATTACTATCCCATATTATGGAGCTCATATTGAAAGGGCTCAGACTCACTACTAGGATCACAACATCCTTCCTTTTGCAAAAAAATTACAAAAATAATGCTCAAAAAAATCAAACATGAACATTAATAATTTTTAGACTTGACATTAATCATTATTTTGACCAGACAGTTGCCATCAATAAGAGTTATTAAAATTCACAAATCGAGCAACATCTTACCACACTCAAGCTATGCTTCTAACACACTGAGAATCTAAGTCTAGTGATTGAAATTGGTACCCTCAGGTCACTTCGATTATATTGAGGTTAGGCACTTGGGCCGCACTTCTAATGCATTGAGAATTTACAACACTTAAGCTATACTTTTAATGCATCGAGAATTGAAGTCCAATGATTGAAGTTGGCACCCTCATGTCACTTTGATAATACTAAGGTTCGGCACTCGGGCTACACTTCTATTGTATCGAGAATATACAGCACTCGAGGAGCACTTCTAATGCACTGAGAATATATAACACTTGGGGCACACTTCTAATGCACCAAGAATATATGGCACTCAGGGTGCACTTCTAATGCATCGAGAATATATAGCACTCAGGTCGTGCTTCTAATACACCAAGAATCTACAACACTCGAGCTGCGCTTTTAATGCATCAAGCATCAAAACTCTAGCGATGGTTAGTTCCATCAAGTCATTTTTATAATACTGATGGGTTAATCCCTCGGGTCATTTCTATAACATCGAGCATCTTTTATTGTAGGTTCTGCACATCTAAGCCCAGCTAGCACTTCATGATTATGATATTTTGATACAATGATTCTAAGACTTGGTATATCGAGCATTTCAATGTTCAATGACTGAGGCTGGCCACCTCAGGTCATCTTTTAATAACACATAAGATTTCAAGCAAAGTTCTTATCTCAACATAGCAGTTAAACTTCATGTGATTCTTATCCAAAAATCTCAGACATAAATATCCGAATAAACTTTCAAGGGGGACTTTTGATATCCCATATTAGTATCCTATTCTAATAAGGGTTGTAATCCCTAAAGAGGAAGAATTCCTAAAAAGGAAGAATGTTTAAATAAGAAGAAAACTTGATAAGGAAGTTTATTTTTCTCCTAAATAAGACAATCATAAAATATTAACGAATCATATTTCTAAGAGGTTTAAACAATACTTTTTCCTTATATATATACATCTCATGATGTCTTATGTCATTCATTCACTCATCTTCTCATTTTTTCATTCAACATCATCACATCATTCTACATAAAGATATCACTCCATACAAGCAATCATCCTTTATTATCTACTCTATTCTACCTATTCGCTTTATTATATTTTTCTCTATATGAATATTGACTAAAACTTCAGAGTGTTTATAGGGGGAAACCTCGCCCTTTCACTAAGCTCTTCTTATCAATGCAAGTTCCACTAGCAAAGGATATAATTTAGAGAGTTATCATGTATTTTTCTAACTTTTATTGATTTAGATGATTGGTAATTTTAATATGTATTTTTCTAATTTTTTTTATTTTGCATGATAATTTAATTTGGTTATTTGAACTTTGTAATTTGAATTTGTATTTTTCTAACTTTCATTGATTTAGATGATTGGTAATTTGAATCTGTATTTTTCTAACTTCTTTGTGATTTTGCATGATAATTTAATGTGCTTATTTGAACTTAGTAATTTGAATATGTATTTTTCTAACTTTTATTGATTTTGCATGATAATTTAATTTAGTTATTTGAACTTGGTAATTTGAATATGTATATTTTCAACTTTTATTGGTTTTGTATGATTTCTAAATTGGTTATTTGAATTTGGTAATTTGAGTATGCTATAGGTAGTGAATATCTAACATTGAATTTGTGTCTTCCAAAACTCTACAATATGAAAAGTTATTTGATGAAAAATATAATGAAGAAAATGGTTGTGTGCAATAAATGGTAAAGACGATGAAGGATAAGTTTGATAAGTATTGGGGTGATTGTAACTTGTTGATATCCATAACAACAGTGTTAGATTTAAGAAACAAGATGCAATTGATTGAATGATACTTTCCCTTTATTTATTCAAGAGATGATAGTATTGAGCATGTGATTACAGTTCGTGAGACTTTACACATGCTCTATAAAAAATATCTTGAAGCTCACAAAATACATAATATTGAGAAAGAAGGTCAAAGTGATTGTCAAAAAGAGGTTTCTAGTTCAAGGTTAAGTGTAAAAAGGAAGAATTAAAGGGAGGGTAGAATTTTACAATTATATAAGAAATATGGAATCAGTAATGGAACAAGTTAAATCTAAATTCGGATGTCTATTTAGAAGAATGTGTTCATATTTGTGAGGATGATTCGAAGTTCAATGTTTTAGAATGGTGAAAGATGAATTATCTCAAGTTTCGAGTGCTATAAAGATGGCTTATGATATTTTGTTAATTCCAATCACAATTGTGGCATTAGAGTATGCTTTTAGTGCAAAAGGTACAGTCATAGATCCATATCATGCCACCTTGGATGCAAAAACAATTCAAAATTGTTATGTGGCGAAGATTAGCTACATGCTTTTTATGGGATCAAGTGGAAAAAAAAGAGTATTTTCACATTCTATGATTTTGTTTTCAGTTTTGTATTTATTTTTAGTGTTAAATTTTCCTTATCTAACCATTTGTTAATTTTGTAAAATGAAGAAGATTTCAAGAAAATTACACTAGCTTTATGAAAAGTGAGTTAAAGGTTGTTATGGTTATTTAATTTTCAATTTCAAATTCTATTGTTTATATGTATCAACATTATTTCAAATTTAAATTAATGATATTACATGTGTTTCTGTAGTGTGGACTTGGGGTTGCTTTGGTTGGAATTGATGAAAAATGTTGTTGTTTGCTCATGTTGGATTGATGTTAAATGTTGCTACAAAACTGTTATTTGCTATAGTATTGCTTTGCATTTGACTATGACTATGATTTTATTATTTGCACTTGGATGAATGTAATTTTATTATTTGCATTTGGATAACTGTGATTTTATTATTTGCGTTTGGATGACTATAGTATTATACTTAATTTATATATATATTTTTATTATTTTGGAACTGATATATATTTGCATATATTGGTTGATTTATGTATTTTTTAGGTACAAACGAGCTCTTGATGAGCTCACAAACTAGCAACTAAATGATCAATCAAATGAGAAATCAAACGAACAACCAAATGAACCATATCGAACACAAATGAGTCGTGAACAAGCTCAAGTTCGACTCAAGCCAAGCTTAAGCTCTATGTCTCCTAATTTATTTGAGCTCGAGCTGAGCACAAACATGGCTCATTTCAATTGAGCCGAGCCCAAGCATTCCAAAGCTTAGCTCAATTTGATTACCATTAAAAATATATCTAACTTTTTTTTTCAAAAATATGGTATTTGACAATAATTATTTCAAAAATACGGTGATTGTTTTTATGTACTAAAAATAACTAAAACAAACAATACAACTGAAACAACTATGAAAACAACTGAAATAACCAAATAAAATAACAAATAACGCTCATCGAAAACAACAAAAATAAGCAAAACAACAAAAGAAAATCACAATACACACTCACAAAGTCAACGAAAACCACAAATTGACAAAAATCTATCAATATTTATAGTACCATAAATACAAATCTAAAAACAAAATGAGAAAAAAAATAGAATCTAAAAATCACACAAGTGCTAAAAACCAAAAAAAGACACTCACTTATTAAATTAAAAAAACTGAAATGGCAAATTTCTATCAAATTCATAGTAATAGAAATACAAATTCAAAAATAAAATTAGAAAAAGAAGAAGAAAAAACTTCCATCATAATTGTTTGAGTTTTTTTTGCTGATGGAGATCTATTGTTAATAGATTAATTTAGTGATAAGTTTAGTTGAAAATGCGGAGACTTTATTTAATTTATGCAAAATCAGAATAAGAAGAAAAAGAGAACAACATGTAACGTGAAAATAAAAAATAAAAAAAATGTTTATGAAAAAAAAAATAAAAACAAGAAAAAAATAGCCGTAATTTTGAAAAAGTTTAGTCAAATTACATGCACAGTATAATGTTACCTAAATAAAAATGTAAAATATATGTAGAAAAAAAGCCTTGAACAAGACCGAACCCTAATCAGGCCCGCCCAATGTTCTCATAAGCATTTAAACAAACAAAATGCAAGCGATCTCTTCCCTCGCCGACAACCACCTTCCAAAAATGGGGGCAAAACCAAAACCAAAACCAAAGCCAACAGTGGTTTAAACGCAAATATTTGAGAAAATCAAGGGCAAAGAAACAATGGTTGTCTCTATTATGTAAAGTACACTGTGTAGTAATTAACGAACGGACACCAGGTGTCGGTTTGTTCTCGCTCTCTCTTCTTCACAGGGGAAGGGTTTTGGAGCCACAACACGTTAATCGGACACCAGACGCTCTTCCTTCGTCGGAGACTGAAAGAGACGGGCCAGTGTTCCTTTTAAGACTGGTGCTCCTTAACATGCGCTTACTTCTTTTTCGTTTCCTTCTTCTTCTTCTTCTGCTTATCATGCGCCTGTTCAATTAAGAGTTAATTGCTTACGACTAATCAAATTGGTGTATTTGGGTAATCTTTGCAGTTTCAAAGTTTTCTTCTTTTAATGTGAGTGTTATATCCCTAATTTCTATCTTTCCTTATAAGGTTCATTTCTTGTTATGTGTGTTAATTTTGTATTCTGTGATCACAGTTGTGTGTAAATCCCTAAATTTTCATTTCTTTTTGTAATTGGTTTTACTGGGTTTTTGGAGTTTGATTATGTTTTATTAGCGTTTTGCCTGATTGAAAATTATCAGTTTGGGTTCAAGTACGTAGCTAGTTGTTATTTTTGTGACAGATTTAGGGTGTTCAACTGCATGCTTTCTTGCTGTTATTCGATATAAAGGATTTTTTTTTTTAATTTTTTGTCTCTTACGACTTTTTTTTGTGCCATAATTAGGATTGTTTTAGTTCAATTTGCAGTGCCCAAATGTAAAGATTTAAAATTGTATGCTTAATTTGGAGTTGTTGTTATTTTACAGTTCTGTTTCATGAAGTTCATGACTTTATATAACAAGCTGTGAAAAGCCTCTTATAAATGGTTTGAATATTTGTTTGTCTTAAACAAGTAGGTCTATATACATTTTTTTTTTCCCTTAACATTGTTATAAGTGGATTTATTTGTATATGCAGATGGCGTGGATAGAGAAAGATAATGGAAATGGGAAAGAGGGGGGACCAATTGAAGATAATGGTTTTTTGAAAGGGTCACAGGAGCCTTCTCCTACTGCAAATGAGTCTTCTGTTACCGTAGCAGCAGCAGCATCACCATCACCAGAAGGATCACCACTGGCAGCATCAGTGAAGGGTTTTGTAGGGAAGGATCCTCTTTCTTATGCCAACATTCTTCGTTCCAGGAATAAATTTGCTGATGCTCTTGCTGTTTATGAGAGTGTCTTGGAGAAAGATAGTGGGAATGTCGAGGCTCACATTGGAAAAGGCATATGCCTGCAGATGCAGAACATGGGAAGGCTTGCTTTTGATAGTTTTTCTGAAGCCATCAAGCTGGATCCGGAAAATGCATGTGCCCTCACACATTGTGGTATATTATACAAAGAGGAGGGTCGACTGGTTGATGCTGCAGAGGTATGCTTGGCACGATTGATCCATATTCATATTGCAAAGAATGTAAGCAATTATAGTGATGTTTTGCATTATTACAAGTTGGCTTGCACAGAAAGCTTACATGCTGGTTGCAAGCAAATCTTATAGGTGAATGCCACCTATATATTGGCATAATGCACTTAAAGTAGGTGACATGTTTTGGACCTTTGGTTGGGTTGATATTGTACCATGTATATGGGGCAATGACCTATTGGGATGATGTAACGTGTTTGGTGTGGGCAATCTTTTTTCTCTAATAACTGCTATACCTTACTTCTGTCCATGCTTGGTATGATTGTATGCAGATTAATTTTGTATACTGGTCACATTTGTTGTGTGTGATATGGAATTTATTGCGTATAGTTGGTGCACCATGAGGAGTCATTTTTCTTTGTCTTTTTGTTATTACACATAACCAGTTATCTTGTGCATGTAGGCAGTAGACATTTTATATAGAAAGATTGTCAGCTGCAGATGACTTGCAATTGAATTTTGGGTTGGCGCCTAACACAATAACCTGGAAGCTAAACTGTCCAGTGCTTGCTAAGCTATGAAATATAACAATTAATTTATCACCCTTATTATCAGCCTATGTCTTTGCATAAAAATCATGCTGTCCCCAATTATTTCTGTTATGATGCTGGATGGTGCCTTGGATCTCCTATTGGTGTAACATATAACTTTGCTAACTTTTGATGCTTTCTTCTTTATGTGGATTTAGTATAATGGCTATGCACTTTCTAAAGCATATAACAGTACAATTTTTTTTCAAGATTCTTATGCTTGCCACTATTTTCTTGGTCCTACTTTGTTTTTTCCCTAGTATATTGCCAAGTGGTTGGCTGTTTATGCCAGTCTTCCAGGACACCTCCATTGTTGCTCTTCCCAATCCTTACCCTAGGTTCATCATGAATTTGATGGTTATCTCATCCCTCCTGATAGAATGCTTGATCTTTTAGTTTGTCTCATACAAGATTGGAATTTCAATAACATCTTGTGCGGTTGTTAGAGGAGCAAACTTTGCCATTAATTATGTAAATAGCTTTAGAGGATCTTTTGAAACTGTATAATGTTGGAGTTTATACTGTTTGTTAGATTTCTATTATGGAACTGATTTTCTAGAGAAAAGGGTTGCATATGGGAGCAGATATTATTAAATATAGGGCATCACTATGCTAGGTTAGTTTCTATTGTATATTATGGTTCCCTTGTTTCTATATTTTCATTTATGTTCCCCCTGTTGTTTTCCTTATTTTTTTTTATTATTCTGTATTTGTTTCCTTCTGATGTGTTCTTTGTCATTACTTGTCATTGATCATTATAGGCCAGCTTTTCGTCCATGCTGCATGTATCATCTCTTCTATGTTAAGAATTTTCAATTGAAAATGATTTTAAGGATAACCAGTTTTCTCACAGGTGCAGCATTTGGTACCTAATTATTTATGAGTCTGTATATTTGTATGCATGTGAGAATATTGAAAATTAATCTACAAGCTCAAATTTTATTTTCTGATGCCTTTCCTAATCACTGCCAAATCCGTCTTATTCTTTGAAGTGCAATTATGTAGATTATATCTACAATGGATGGTAGAGCTAACTTTATTGCCACCTTCTTGTCATTAAGTTACATAGCAGTTATGATGACGGAATTATCTGTTTACTTATGGTCTAT
The DNA here is from genome assembly GCA_947683625.1 of Mallotus nudiflorus. Classification (NCBI taxonomy): domain Eukaryota; kingdom Viridiplantae; phylum Streptophyta; class Magnoliopsida; order Malpighiales; family Euphorbiaceae; genus Mallotus; species Mallotus nudiflorus. The sequence continues at coordinate 4,393,781 of CANTUR010000156.1, read as the reverse complement.
TCATGTCAGCTTGAGAGCTTTAATGTGTAGCTCTTGCAGTATTTTCTTGTGAATTTCTTGCCAGGGATTGTCTTTTTTATTATTTGTGTACTCATGCAGATCTTGATGTGCTTGTTGGATAAGTAGTTGATTGGCATTTCATGTGTGTAATTATATTTATGTAAAACTGAGCTTAAGACACAATGAATTGTGCTTCTTGCAGTCATATCAGAATGCTCTTAGAGCAGACCCATCATACAAACCAGCTGCAGAATGCCTATCCATTGTTTTTACAGATCTTGGTACAAGCTTAAAGCTTTCTGGAAATACACAGGATGGAATTCAGAAGTATTATGAAGCTCTTAAAATAGATCCCCACTATGCGGTAAAATTATGGCTTCTTTTATTTCTGTTCTGATGACTTTCTGCTTCTATGATCATTTGTTTTCAGTAGGAGTGGTCTTACACTTTTTTTTTTTATACCATGCAGCCTGCATACTATAACCTTGGTGTCATCTATTCTGAAATGATGCAATATGACACTGCCCTTAGTTGCTATGAGAAGGCTGCACTAGAGAGACCCATGTATGCTGAGGCTTATTGCAACATGGGTGTCATCTATAAAAATCGAGGTGACTTGGAGTCAGCCATTGCCTGTTATGAGAGGTAGTCTATCAGTTGTCAATATATTCTTTCTACCATGCTTTGTATGAATGCTTATCTTTGATAGTCTTGTCATATTCATGTATCGATGCTCTTATTATTCAATATTTTGTTGTTTCAGGTGTCTGGCTGTATCACCGAACTTTGAGATTGCAAAGAATAATATGGCCATAGCTTTGACAGATTTAGGAACAAAGGTTGCTTTTCTGTCCTTTTGCTTATTATTTTTGTTGCTGCAAAGTGTTATTGTTGTCCATTATTTGGTTGCTTTATTGTTTTAGGAATGTCTCTTTAGAAAGTATTATTTTGTACTTGTATTAGAATTAATGAGATACTTGAACAAATGGTTGTTTCACCAACCATTGTAACAGAATAGTTTTTTTTTTTTTCTCATACGAGTTGATATGAATCCCTGCCATCATGATCTTTTCAACATGAGAATGATGTTGGTTTTACCGGAATGATTTTTAATTCAGCAATATTTATCAGGTTAAATTGGAAGGGGACATCAATCAAGGCATTGCTTATTACAAGAAGGCTTTGTACTACAATTGGCACTATGCTGATGCTATGTATAATCTGGGCGTTGCTTATGGTGAAATGCTGAAGTTTGACAATGTAAGTGACTTGTTAATAATTTCCCACTGTATGTTTTGTCCATGTGCTTGAACAGTTAGGCTGATTAGTTTATACCCACTTGCAAATTTTGTCACTGCTATGGAAAGTCTCGCTTCTGCAGGTTTTTACCAGTTTTATCTTTGTGGCTAAGTAATCAATTTCTTTTTGTAGGCAATTGTTTTTTATGAACTTGCTTTCCACTTCAATCCCCATTGTGCAGAGGCATGCAACAATTTAGGAGTTATATACAAAGACCGAGATAACCTTGATAAAGCTGTGGAGTGTTATCAGGTAATTCATGGCACCTGTAGATTTCAAGTTCCCAGTCTTGAGTTCCTGCCATTGTTATCATATGTATCAGCAACATTCTCATCATTTTTGCAGATGGCTTTATCAATCAAACCAAACTTTTCTCAGTCATTGAACAACCTTGGTGTTGTTTACACTGTTCAGGTTCAACATGGAGTTTTAACTAAGTTATTTACAATTACATATATCTGATATGTTAGCTGAATGCATCTATCTTTTTGGCAGGGCAAGATGGATGCTGCTGCAAGCATGATTGAAAAAGCTATCATGGCAAACCCCACATATGCTGAGGCATACAACAATCTAGGTTTCCTTCCCTCCCTCCATCTCTCTCAATCTAACAAGCATGCACGCGTGCATATACATGCACCTCTCTATCAGAAACATATGCACAGCCCTGTCTGCACATGGAATTGGTTGCATTTTCCACACCTGGCTTTTTTTTCTTTTTCCTTTTCAGCTTAAATCATTTTGTCATGTTTAAAACTTATTGTTGTTATTGCAAATGGCTGTTGATTTTTTTTTTCTTTTGTTCTTCTGGATTAAGGCTTTCTTTACCCGAACATTTCTGCTATCTCTTGCCCTTCTGATGTTTCTTTTTGCTTAAATGTTACTCTGTTATGTCTTTTATTTGTAGGGGTTCTTTACAGAGATGCTGGCAATATAACTATGGCCGTTAATGCTTATGAGCAATGCCTCAAGATAGATCCAGATTCTCGTAATGCAGGGCAGGTACTGTTACTCTGTTTATATCTTTTTTTAGTTAATGCACAGTGCTTATGTTGCATCAGTTGTTATGAATTGTCTCCTTTAAATTATAGAAAAATGGTCCATGTCAAATATATTTTCCCATTTATCATCTGTATGGGGTGTTTTTTTAACAATTGAGAGCAATGATATTTCCTTAGTTGGCCTGCAAATTAGGTTTGGAATTGACTTTAATTGTCTTGGTGAACTTGAGAACTGTTTTTACCTTATTGCCCAAGAAGATCTCAATTGTTCATCAATTGTATGGGTTGCTTTTAGCAATTGGGAGCAATGATATTTCCTTAGTTAGCCTGCAAATTAGGTAAGAAATTGACTTTAATTGTCTAGGTGAACTTAAGAGCTGATTTTTTGTTTTCCATATTGCCCAAGAAGCTCTTGGTTTTCAGAAATTACTGAGGAAGTTTTTGCATGGAATTATGCTTTAGTTGAGTAGATCTTTAGCATATGAATTCTCTAGTCTTCACATTTCAAATAGATTAGCAATGGAAGATGTACCAAAATTTTGCTTCCTTTTCTATTTGATGGTCTCCATTCAGTTCAGATCAATGAGATATTATGACATTCAATATGGAAGATTGAACAACTCATTTCTATTTGTTGTTACTGTTATCTGTTGTGAGGTTGTCTGATCTTTTCTATTGTGTGAGTGATAAGGATAGCTATTATGTGTTTGTAACCATCCTTTTGCAGAATCGGTTGCTTGCAATGAACTACATAAATGAAGGACATGATGAGAAGTTATTTGAGGCTCACAGGTTTCATTTGATTTGAAAGCATTTTTTGTTTTTGACTTGAAACAAAATTCATTCTGTTTTTGCTAGTTCCATTTTTCTTGGACCTTTCAATGAGGCCATCTGCTAAAGTTTTGTAAGTAGTTTAATTTACACATGCTTTATTGGAGTTTGTGAACAAGTTTCCAAGCTAGCACCATGTGATTTGAAAAGATTTATAGTTGGATAAAGAGCTCGCATGTGTTGAAGCATTTGGGGAAACTATATTAACTTCCACTCCTTTAAAGTGATTATTTTTTGTATTATTCATTTTAGACCTTTTGTTATTGCTGATTTAAATTTGTATGGGCTTACAGGCCCCAATCTTGGAGAAGAAAAATTGGGATTTTTTGTTGTGTGTTTGCACTATAAATATTGATTTTTTTCCCTGGTGTTGAAATGCTTATTCTTCTAGGTTATTTTCCTGAGGACCTTAGTCTTGTTATTTCTTTAATGATGATGATATTCTCTTTTGCTTTTTGATGCTTATTTGCAAATGAAGAGGTAGTCTCATAATTATATTGGCATATTAAAATTTTCTTCGTTGTGACTCCAAGGAAATATTGGTTTGGTCACAGACTCACAGTGAGGCTTCATCTGAGCTGAAATAACTTCATGCAGGGATTGGGGCAGGCGCTTTATGAGATTGTATCCACAGTACACTTCATGGGACAACCCAAAAGAGCCAGAAAGGTCACTTGTGATTGGCTATGTATCTCCAGATTATTTCACCCATTCGGTATCGTATTTCATTGAGGCCCCACTTGTTTATCATGACTATGCAAACTACAAGGTGGTGGTTTATTCAGCAGTTGTAAAGGTAGTTTTTCAATTTTCTATTCATGTTTCTTGTTCTAGCATTACGAGTACTGATCTTATACTTAGTTAAATATGTATTAAACTATGTTTGTCTGTCATTCTACTTATTTCAATCATAGTACGAGTTGATACAATCTTGGTTGGTCTGAATGCAACATCCTCCACCATGATTGATATTTGATACCATTATTTGAAATTTGAAACTGTTTCCTATCAACCTTCTTTGCCAATCATTTAATTGGTTCTGTTTTAGTAATGAGTGTCAACTTATGAAACTTGGACTTTTTGTTCGCATTTTTTTTCTCATGCCATATATGCAGAGGCTTATTCTTTGAAACCTGCAAGCTTTTGTCTCTGATTTTGTTGATGTTCATACTACTCTTGCAGTGCTTTTGTCCTGCTTATCACCGATGTTTTGAGTCATTATTGGCAACGTTTTTAATTACCACTTTGAAGAGATTTTGCTAACTGCCTTATTTCATCTATCTTGTGTGCTTAGAGATCCTGTTTTTGAAATTGTGATTATATCTTTCATTATTATATTGTTCAGTAAGTGTGCTTGCAAACACTAGTCTGATATATGAGATGCTATTCATGCAACTTTTTTAACAATCTGGATTTACATTTATTGTGATTTGCAGGCTGATGCAAAAACTATCAGATTTAGGGAGAGGGTCTTAAAAAAGGGTGGGATATGGAGGGATATCTATGGGATTGATGAAAAGAAAGTGGCAAGCATGGTTAGAGAAGATAATGTTGACATCTTAGTAGAACTTACCGGACATACAGCTAACAATAAGTTGGGAATGATGGCATGCCGATCAGCTCCAATTCAGGTGCGTGTTAGGTTATATTATTATGGTTATTTTCTTGAAGCTTAGTTTCTATCCACACAAGATTGATGTTCAATGTTTTTTTTTTTTTTCCCAGTGATTTCTTGGTATTGTTTTGCTTTTACAATGCTAAAAATGCTGAAATCATTATGATCGATACCAGAAGTGTTTATTTCCTATATATGTCATTTTGTTACTATAAGCAGTTCTTGTGCTTTGAAAGCTTTTTTTTTTTTTTTTTAAATTTGAATACTTTTGACTTTATTTGAATAGTTTTGATTTATTGTAACTCAGTGCATGATAGTTTAGTTGGTTTATAGTTGGCTTTTAGCAACCATGTGTGGAAGATGTGGAGATTAAAATGGTAAATTTATTTCAAAGTGGCAGTCTTCTTTATTGCACATGCACTTTTCTGGATATTGGGAGCAGTTGAAGTGGATGCATTGCCAGGGTTTGAAATTTGACCTGCATATGTTATTTATTGCTCTAACCTCCTGTGTTGGTCATCTTCATTTTGTAGAAGTGCGGTAAGGCACATATTGTGTTAGGAATTTGTTTTTTTTATTTTTTATTTTTTGCTTCAAATTTGTGCTGTGAAGAGATTATAAATGCCCATGTGTATGCATGTTTGTGGTGCTATGTGAATTCATGCGTGGGTATTATTGAATGAACAGCATAAAGAATTGTGCCAATTGCTTTGCACTTTTCAAAGAGGGTAACTTTATGGGACACTGAGGGTGGGTTGTGTATTTGAACATAGGTGATTACTGTGCAGTTCTAATCCTAATTTGGTTTACTTTAAATTTAGGTGACTTGGATTGGCTACCCAAATACAACAGGTTTACCTACCATTGATTACAGGATCACTGATTCACTGGCAGATCCTCCAGATACAAAGCAAAAGTAGGTAATCTGTTACTTTTTTCCTGATTACTGTTTTCAAGTGAAGTCTTATTTTTAATAGCATGTGCTATTCTTATTCTCTGGCAGGCATGTTGAGGAGTTGGTGCGACTGCCAGATTGCTTCCTTTGCTACACACCATCCCCAGAAGCTGGGCCTGTTTGCCCAACTCCTGCACTTGCTAATGGGTTTATTACATTTGGCAGCTTTAATAATCTGGCAAAGGTTTTACTAAATTCTGTAATTGGATAACCACATGATTGTTCATTTTTGTGGAAGCATTTTTTTTTAAATTATTTAAATTTTCTATCTATCTTCATTTTGGCCCTTTTGCTATTTTTTTGTCAGATAACTCCTAAGGTACTACAAGTTTGGGCTAGGATACTTTGTGCGGTACCGAATTCTCGTCTTGTGGTAAAATGCAAGCCATTTTGCTGTGATAGTGTTAGACAGAGATTCCTGACAATGTTGGAGGAGTTGGGATTGGAATCACTACGTGTTGATCTTTTGCCTCTTATTCTTCTTAACCATGATCACATGCAAGCATATTCTCTCATGGACATTAGGTAAGACACTGAGTTTTAATCTTTTTGTTAGTCAATGCTGTGATCACCTTTTATTTATTTGTGACGACTGTTCACGGAAGCCTACTATGCTCTTTTTGTTGTTGATTCATCACTTTGATAATTTTATTGTTTTCTCATCTATCTCTTTGGATAGCGGTACTTGCTATCCCTTTTACAAAATGATTAGCAGCTGAGATTTAACAGGTTTTTTGTAAAGGATTATCCAAAGCAGGAAAAATTTGTAATTACCAACTGGAATGTCATTACCACCAATTAGGAAAAAACATATATGGAACCTTTAGTTATTTGAATTTGTCCTGTATGATTTTTGTTTCTTTACAAATCCAATTTGGATGCTGAAAGAGAGGATAAAGGTGACAAACTAAAATATTTTTAAAATCATATCATAGTCTGATGGAGTCAATGAGGTCTCAGCCAGTTTGAGGTCCAAGACCATTCAATCCCACTCATACCAGAGTTGGGTATTACTTGAATTGTAAGTTTTGTTTGATTATTACTTGTATTATAAATTTGGTTTGATTACTTTGCTTTACAAATGCTCCTTGCATTGCCCACTTTGTGGTGTATCTTACATTTCTATCCAATGGCATAAAAAAAGCTGAAGGATAAGGAAACCAAATATTTATGTCTCAAATTTCAAAAAAATGCAATGGACATCATCTAATAGAGTGATGTTTTTAGCAATTTCAATAAGCCTTGAGGTCCTTCAAATGTACATGTCCTGGGGTACTGGGTAGTAACTTATTGGCATTAGGTGCCTGCTAAGCCTGCTCTTATATTCAGACATAAAAGCATGGAAATTTTTTAATCTAATGAACATGGACATGGGGAGAAATCACCTGGAGAATTCTCGAGTTTGTTTGTAGCAATTTCAGTTTGCCCCAGTTTCTTTCAAATGTCCATGTCCTTGGATGCTGGGCTTTAGGTGCTTGATAAGCTGGCATTTATACTCACACATGAAAAGCTTAGGCATATGGTTCCTAATGAACATGGATGTGGAAAGAAGTCAACTGAGAGATCTATAACTGGTTTGCAGTGTTATTTTTTCAGCAGGCAAAAATGAGATCGGCAATCGATTCATCAAGTTTGAGGTCAGGGGATAGATAAAGGTTCTATTGAACTGGATTTCGACTGTTTTTGATAAAGAGTGCTGAGGACTTTAGCAGGATTAAGCAAGAAATTGCTTCTTGCAAAGTCAGAGAGTAGTGAGAAGGGAAGGGAACTAAAGGCTTCTGGAGAGGGTCATATGGAGGCCGCTAGTAGTCCAGCAAATTAACAACTTATAGTTCACTATGGATGATACATAATAAGTTAGCCTCAAAGAAGTGCTGATTGCATCTTTGTGCAAAAGAGCTATGTTTAAGGTGAAGTAATGTATTATGAAATGCAAATGATGTATGACCTCGGCATTAGCTATGACAGCAGTTTTGCTGCCTGCACTTGGTCCAGCTTTAAGTGCTGCAACTTTTGAGAGGCCTAAAATGCAGAACTAATTGGTACTTGACTACATCATAATCTTTGTAAAAGTGCTCTACCAAACACTTCTACATTGGTTGCTGATATTGACAAAGATAGTCACTGGTTACAGCTAGGACAGATTTTTACTACACCTGTCGATTCTTAGAGGCTGGCTTAATTACATGGATGGGCTAATTTGAGTAGTAATCTTCAGCCAATGAGCTATTTGTTTAGACATCATGGCTGGCACTGCAATTTTCTAAAGATGTACTGTTACCTGCTTCGTATCTATATGCCTAATATTTGTAGTCAAGACTTCATGATATATGTTGGGAATTTTGGATTCCCTTTGTGTTTCTAAATCTCTAAGTAAACTTACAGTGTGACTTACTGATTTAAATCAGATTATGTGGCTTATGATAATTTTGGTGAAAATGAATGTTCGCTAATAGTTCATGCTAAGGATTAATTTCCAGCTCTGATAATACTAGTTTTAGCTGTAACATGTACCAACAATGACCTAATTGATGTCTCATGGATGCATATTACTTTTTGTGATGTTGATGTTGGAATTTTGTTCAAAGAACCTAATAGTGGTATTTTTTTTTTATTGAAGTTTGGATACTTTTCCATATGCTGGAACAACGACAACATGTGAATCTCTGTATATGGGAGTTCCATGTGTTACTATGGCTGGTGCTGTACATGCTCACAACGTTGGTGTTTCTCTTCTCAGCAATGTTGGTGAGGAACCTTTTTTTCAATCTCTAACGCTCGACTCAAAATTACTATTGGCTTAACTACTTTTTTTTTTTCTTTTTGTTGTTTCTCTGTCTTTTTTTTTTATTTCTCAATTGCAAGAAAAGAAAAGTCATCAATTATGCTCTACTTGGCCTAAATGAAAATTTGGTGTAATGCATGTAATGTTTAATTGCAATGAGAAATTCCAGTTTTACTTTGGGTGATTTGAAGGAAGATGATCAATAATTATGTTTTTCCATTGTCCATTTAGAATAGAGATTTCCACAACTCACATCTCTTTTTGTTTTCTTATAACACTGAATTACAGTTACTATTTTTTTATTTTGAATTTCAGCCTTCTAATTAATGGGAACTTTTAACTGTAATGCAGGGTTAGGACATCTGGTTGCTAAAAATGAAGATGAATACGTTCAATTGGCATTGCAGCTTGCTTCAGATGTACCAGCACTCTCAAACTTGAGGACGAGTCTTAGGGAACTTATGTCTAGGTCTCCCGTATGTGATGGATCAAAATTTACTCTTGGTTTAGAGTCAACATACCGGGGCATGTGGCAAAGATATTGTAAAGGTGATGTGCCTTCTTTAAAGCGCATCGAGCTGCTACAACAGCAGGGGGTTTGTGAGGCAACACCGGTCAAACACTGTGATCCAACAAGGAAAGTCACAGTTGACAGCCTTCCTGAATCTGTCAAGTTGAATGGATTTGACAATACCTTGTCGTCATCTATGGTGAATCACTCATTTGAAGAAAATGTGAATCAAGAGTCAGATTCAGTCGAATCACACTACAAGCTTAGACGAGCTGACTTGAAAGGTTGAAACTGAATGGGACTTGAGAGGTTTGTATAAGCTGTGTGGGGACCTGCCTGCAGTAAGCTGGGTGAAGACTTGCTTGGAGCGCCTCTTCATGGTAGACAGAATCTCCTGTGTGTATAATATTTGTGGTTGTATTCTGCAGAATGGCGGCATCCCAATGTATACTTTCTTGGGAGCAAATTTTTTGGGAAGGAGTGTTGGCAAGAGTTGGCATTTGGGTTTTTATTTGTGCCGGAGAATTGTAGCCGATTGGGTGAGTTGTTACAATCAGTTACCTGTATAACACTTTTTCCCCGTGGATCATAGGAGTTAGCAGTGGCTTGTAAATTGTAAGAGGAGAATGTTTTTTTGGGTAGGTCGCCAGAGTAAGGTTTCTGATTTAGTCAATGACCACTGACTAGCAGTCTGGTCTCATTAATAGTGAATATGATGAAATAGAGAAATATTATTCCATTTTCACATGATTCCATTGATGCAGGTATCACTTTTTCCCCATTGTGTTGTGGCAGCGCTTTGATTTTCCATGCTGTTTGTGGCACTACAAATTCCCAACTGCTGCCGCTGATGTTTTTCATTTTTGTTGCTGTGAAATACAAATTTGCGATTGCTTGGCTGGTATTTTGCAGGACTAAATCCTCACTATCATTGGCAGACATTGAAAATCAAATCTACACAGGTTACAAACTTGAAGAAGTTAATGCTGTGCGGCTATGAGACGATTCTACATTTCTCAAGCTTGTTCAATTGATAGGCTTTTAATAAAACCATATAGGTCATGTAATTTAATAGACTACAATTCAAAATGCAATAGGATTGCGAAAAAAATCAATAGTAGCTTAATTTCCGCCGGAAATGTGTGTGCTTGCTGTTTGAGAACCGTCATATATGATTATCAAGTTTACGTCAGATAAATTTCGGTGAAAAAAAATTGCTCAGACCACTCCTGAAGGTTGCCTCTTGCCAACTGTAAGGCCATTTAAGTTCATATGTGACATTTGATTGAAAGGAAGTTTTGGAAAATAAAGTAATGCCTTAATCTAAGCTAATATTGGCGATAGCGTAGCACCAAATTTTGCGGACAGCAGTAGTAGTTGGAAAGATGGAAAGCCTACAATCATCAAGAGAATTTGCAGTAGCAGAAAGCATTTTATAAAGGACAATGATAAAGTACAGAGTAAAGGCCCATAGTCCCTCCATTCTTTCTCTTTTTGCTTCTGCATGCAATTCAAGTACATCCACAGATATTTCTGAAAAAAATAAAAATAAAAAAACTCGCACTTCTATTGAAAATTGAAGTTCTGCCTTCAGAGGGGCCAACATTAATCATTGACTGATGAGCGTAATATCTTAACGTCATGGATAGGCCTGCACAAATACAACACGGAGAATATGAATATATGGTTTAATCTGATTGATTCAACAGTGAATAAAGCTCTTTAGCTACAGGCATGAAAAATAGATGGGAAAAATTACCATGCAGAAAGAAAACAATAATGACATAAAAATATTTTAATTCTTTCATCTCAAACTAGCATGACTTCATAGCAAAAAGAAGTGTAGTTATACTGTGTTGAAGCACCACGCCGGAAATATTTCCAGATTAGTTGTCACTTCCCTTCCAAAATATATCATTTTTTATCAAACATGTTGCATTTACTCAGGACTATTAACTATTAAGCTCTAAGTTGAAGTCCTCAAAAAACCAGAAACAAATAGGAAGACTAACCTATCATTGTTGTCAGTTTGAACACTACCAAGTCTTTTGATTACTTCCATTCCTCTGCATACTCTACCAAAAATGGTATGTTTTCCTGGATAACAAGAAAGAACGTGTTAACAATATAGATGAATACTTAATGAAACTGCACAGTTCAATGCAGTGATAATTCACAATATAACAATTTTCAGAGCAAACAATTAATAAGTGAGGAAAATAAAGGTTAAACAAAGGTGGATCAAGACCATATTGCAGTACTGAGTTCAAGTCACAAATTGTCTTAAAGAATCTCAATTGTAATTGAGTTGAAATTTTCAAATTTTGTGTCCTCCTCAGATTTGATAATTGGAGCTTTGAAGTGCATTGTGGAAGCTCTTATCATTTAGCTTTGCTATCATTCTTGCTTTCTATGACAAGCTTTGAAACTAAAAATTTCCATAAAACCAATTGAGGATCAAAATTAGGTCCAAATTGGGGTTGATGTATTTACTTTAGCCTGTAATTCACAAGAAAAATCCTTGAAGTTTGACAGAGTATGTAAGGACGAGACATGCCAACTTATCCGATTCTTGAACATATCATTATCAAGTTACCCTACAAGTAAAATGCAACAACATTCCTGTGTAATTTAATTTTGATAACGAGAAAGCGGGTAAAGAGAAAAAATGTCATTACCATCTAAGGTTGGAGTCGGTGCCAAAGTAATGAAGAACTGACTCCCATTGGTATTTGGACCAGCATTTGCCATAGATAAAATTCCAGCTCCAGTATGCTTCAATTCAGACTTTATCTCATCCTCAAACTTTGGACTGAAAAATGTGATAAAATAGCCCAAGTCCCTCAAAATCAGAAAATTACTTTCCCAAATCGCAAAATGCAGGCAGACATTTAATTCCCAGATATTAAAAGCAACAAAACAAACTAAAATATAACTGGGGCTAATCTTCTGGGCACTTTAAGGGTAACCAATTGCCAATCGGAACAGACATGCATACTCCAGGTGTATTACACCCAACCAATCCCTGACCGCCATGCACTTGAGTCTTCTGCATTTGAGCAATGAATTATTGCTACATAACTATATTCTTATAGCTTAAATCCCTACATGGCATTCACCCTTAGGCACTCGTATATAACGTTTTTACCATTCAATTTATCATTATAATCAAAAAAAAACTGGAGTCATATTGTAGTAATATTGCCATCATCTACTTTAAAAAAATAAACCTTCTATAAGATTAAACGAAAACTGACCCATATATAGATTCTCCTCCTCTTCCAGTACCCGTTGGATCACCTCCTTGCACTATAAAATCCTATTCCAAAATCAAACCCAATAATTTGCATTAACAGTAGACTCCATTTAAAAAAATAAATAAATAAATAAAAATAAAAAACCCTTTAATAGCAAAAGAGCAACCAGGTTGAGCTGAAACTAAATACCTTAATAATTCGATGAAATTTCACATTATCATAATACCCTCTGCGAGACAATTCAATAAAGTTTCTACAAGTTTTTGGTGCATGCTTGTAATACATCTGCAGAGTTTTTTTTTTTTTTCAAAAAAAAAGAAAAAAATAAAGATGGGTTTTAGTCAATTTTCCATAACAAAACTAACAAAGAGAAAAAGGTAAATACTTTGAGCTCGTTTTCTTTCATTCGTATTTTCTTGGAAACCAAACAGAAACTGATAGTAAAAGTAAAAGACAAGCGTCAAAAACACTACCTCAACAGTAAAAGATCCCATAGAAGTTTCGAGAGTGATTTCAGGAGCTCCGCCTTCAGAACTTGCCCACATCTTGTCTTGCAACAGCGACACTCACCACCACCACCGCCAATCAATCGTCTCGCTAAGCCTCACCTCCGATTTTTATTGGCTCTTTGATCTTTATAACCAAAACAATTCGGGTCGGTTTCTTTAATTACTTTTCGGTTACTTACTGAGACACTGTTTAATTTTACCCTAATCTACATTCTTGTCCTTGTTATTTCAGAACAAGTAAATTTAGGTCCCTAAATGTTTAGGAATCCCCAGACCTATGCACAATTAACAAATATATATATATATATATATATTTTTTTTTTTTCAATTCAAACGGTAAGATTTTTTGGTTTATATTTCTTTTTAGGTGATATTAAAAATAGTTCCCTTTCTGAAATTAATTTTACATAATTAAAAATTAAAATTTTCTAATTTTTTGTAAAAAACTTAATTAATTAATAGAAAAACACTCTTCTTCTCACTTCCTCTTAGATCAAAATTAGAAGTTACAAAATTATTTTTTTCAATGAGTTTAAAATGCTATTTATTAGGGGCCACTTAACAGATAAAAAATACATAAACATTGTATGTAGTTTTCATTATGGGTCAAATTTAGAAAAAAAAAATGTTAAATTTAAATAATCAAGTCAAGATAAGCTTTTACACATTCATAAAAATTATAAATTAATTTAAAATTAATGAAATTAATAATATGAATGAGTAAACATATACTAATATAGGTGCAAAAAATTTAAATTCTTTTAAAATTTATTTTAATGTTAAGCTTTATATAAGGAAAAATGGATGTTAGAAGATAAAATATTTTTCTTAATTTATCCAACTCAATTCCAATTAATTGATTATTATAAACAGTAAATATTAGAAATAATTATGCTCAATAAAATAATTTGAATTATTGTAATAAATATGAAAATTTCATTATACTTTTACCATTCATATTTTAAATTTATGTTTTAATTAATTTTTTGGAAAGTAGTTTAAATTAAATTTTATAATCCTCTACAATACTTAAGTGTTTCAAAATTATATATTTATTCATAATATTATGGTACAAAAATATTGAAAATTAGAAATGCATGAACCAAAATGTATATTAGAATAAACTTGAAGAGTATAATAGACATAGTAGTAATTATGTAATGAGATAATACCCATGTATTTTAATTTATTATATTATTTCATTTTTAACATTTAAAAAATATTTATACATTTCTAATATTTACAATGATTAACATTTATTACCCTTTATTTAGAATGGAATAGTATATAATTTTATAAATATTAAAAATAAAATTTTTTTTTTTTAAATTTCAATGAATAAATTAATACAAAAAGTCAAAAAACACGGTATATACCATTATGTAATTTCTTTTATTTATTTATTCCAAGATTCGGGCTGTGGAGCTGCAGCAATCCGACCCAAATCACCTGTGCCTCTTTCTCGCTCGTCTTTGCCATACTCTGGAGCCTCCAACTCCAAGCTAAAGAATGAGACCAATCAAGCTACCTTGCAGGTTAACCGGCGGGTTTTCTGGAAAGATAAGACAAGCAGTTATAATCGGAAATGGGTTCGCCGGAGCAGAGAATCAATGCCTTGGGTTGATTCGAGCCCTGGGCCTCTTCTCTCGCCATTCTCTATACGTAACTTTCTCTATGTCTCTGTTCTTTGTTTCATTTATGTACCCTTTTCTTTACTTTTGTCGAAAATTGTGGTTTCTTTTATAGACAGATTGTTTGTTGTGCAGAGAGTTAATAGGCCAAAAGGAGGTATCAACAGGTGGCTACATTGGCTTCCAGTTTCAATCCATAAAAGAGTGGATTCTTTAATCAGTAGAGTCATTAATGCTGATTATTTGAAATATGAAATGAAATTCAACGATGGGCAGCAAAAAGGTGTCTTTTTTTCAAGTCAAAGAAGTGGTGTTTTTATGAATTTTATGGAAGCAATGTAATTCTTTCGCTTTTTTTTTTTTTTTATGCTTAAAAATGTGAAAATATATGCGTATATATCTAAACAGTAATGTGGGTTGTGGCCTTTTTGGTTATTTCAGGATTGTTATATATACCTGAAGCTGATGCCGAATTTATTGCTATAATGGCTCGTGATGCATTTGACAGGCACTGCTCTTTTTTATTTTTCTTTCCTTTTCAGTGTCAAGGCCAAGAGCATTGTTTCTTTGTTCATTAGTTGATGATATCATTTTGAGTTAAGGATAAGTTTGGTTTAGTCGTTAGTTTTTATTGGTGTTGAAAGTTTGTGATTTTTTACTGTAGGGACGGTCCATTGTTGGTGGTTGCATCCGGCCGAGATACCATTTCAGTAGCAAGTTCCATTAGATTATTAGTGCCAGAATGTGTTTTTGTTGTTCAGGTTAAATTTTATTGTCCTTCATTTTATTCTTTCACCCTTCACTTGTTTTTGTTTTTGTTTTCGTTGCTTATTATAATTGGCTCTTGGTGATTAACTGGTGTTTTGGCAGTCTTCATATCATATACGTTGTTTTCAGTTATTATTGTATTTTATGTTGCCTTGTTTGTCTATGTTCTGGTTTAGTTGTGTTGTATATTGTTGGTTACTGTCCATTGGAAATGTACTTTAATGTGTACTGTATACTGGTGCTGCTAAGCTGCTTCACTGAAATTTGTTTCTCTTATACACTGTGTTACAGATCCAACATCCAAGATCACATCTGAATATGTTTGATTTGGTCATCACTCCTCGTCATGATTATTATCCATTGACTCCTCATGCTCAGGAGCAAATTCCCTGGTTTCTTCGGAGGTGGATAACTCCACACGAACCTCCTGATAAGCATGTGGTATGCATTTTAGCTGCTAAGTACTTAAATGGATATGGAGTAGTTAATTTTGCTCTCATGGTTTTTTAGTATAGTTTTTCATGTTTTAATCTCAGGTTCTCACCGTAGGAGCTCTTCATCAGGCTGATTCAGATGCACTAAGAGCTGCAGCTTCTGTTTGGCATGACAAATTGGCACTGCTTCCAAAGCCCTTGCTTGTTGTCAACATTGGAGGACCTACAAGTAATGTGCTTGTATTCATATGTATTAATTGTTGCAATTTCACTTATTGCAGAGGCTTCTGACAGAAAATTTCATTATAATATAGGTGATTAACTTCTGATCAACACGCATTCCACTGTCATGTGGTGGACACAGCTTTTTGATATCAGCATAGCATGTTTGACTATTGACCTTTTGCTTCATATATAAAAGACAATCTGTGTCTTACAGCATGTGTTCTTAATAGGTAATTGTGAGTACGGTGTGGATCTTGCAATTGAGTTAACAGATATGCTGCAGAAAGTTCTTTGGAGTTGTGGAAGTGTTAGAATATCTTTTTCTAGAAGAACCCCTGAGAAAGTATGCATTCTGTACAACAATTTCTATCATCAATTCTTATAATTTGTACTTACTATTTTATGGCACTGTTATTTGTAGGTGTCTAAGACTGTAGTGAAAGAAGTTGGTGATGACCCTAAGGTTTACATTTGGGATGGTGAAGGTATGTGGTTGCATGCATGGACATTTTTTCAATGTACATTTGATTCTATGGGAGAACTAATTTGTTAATCATTACTGATTAGGTCCGAATCCACATATGGGGCATCTTGCTTTGGCCGATGCTTTTGTCATTACAGCTGATTCTGTGAGTATGTTGAGCGAGGCTTGTAGCACAGGGTATGACAATTAGATGCTAACAGTGGCTTCTCTATTGCCTATCTAAAGATCATTTATAAGTTTAAAGTTCATTTGTACCTATGCCTTGGGTTTTTGTGCTGCAGGAAGCCTGTCTATGTTATAGGAGCTGAACGGTGCACATGGAAGTTTGCTGACTTCCAAAAGAGATTGCAGGAACACAGAGTGGTTAGAACATTCACAGGCAAAGAGGATGTAAGTTGCCATTTACCTTGTGCTTTGCTGCCGCTTCATTAGCAGAAGAGATTGTATTTTGTCATAAAAGACTGCTGTTAATGGATGGATCATCATTACTGCAGAACAAACAAACAAATAAATATACCTATTGGTGCCATACAATTTCACAGAATCATGATATAATGTCATTGAATAAGTGTCACATTCAATTTTTGAATGCCTTGCGGTTTCATTTTGCAGATATCTGAGACCTGGAGCTATCCTCCACTAAATGACACTGCAGACGCTGCCAGTCGCATAATTGAGGCACTTGCTGAACGTGGATGGATGATAGAAGATTGAACTTTATTCCAACATTAGAAATGAATGAAGTTCGTCAAGTATGAAAAATTACTACCACTTCGATGTGATTTTCTCTTGCATTTTGACAATTGAGGAAAGCAGTTAGCTTTTATACTCAAGTTCATCTGCTGACACAATGTAAAATGCATTTGCAACTCCTGCAAAATCATTTTTGATGTTTGATCCCCTGATTTATTCAACAGCTAGCTCAACACAAACAAACGGCAGAAAAGCTGTATGTTAGAAGAGGAAAAAAACATGAATTGGTTGTCGTACAACCATGATATGCATATACAAATTTCTTTGAATTATTGGACTTTCCTTGTTTTGTTAATGAGGTATGCTAAAAGATAAAGCAAAATGGTAAACTTTACAACAAAGCTATATCTTTCAGATAATATTTTAGTGGCAAAAGTCTTATTCTATCAAATTACTATTAACTTAGGAATGCCTAAGACTATTACAATTCCCAAAACAACATTACAGAGTTGAATATTATAACCACATGGTAAATTCTGTTTATGGTATGGATGCTAAGTTCACCTTAGGTTCATCCATTGTGTTAAACTTAGATCATGCTAATGCTAATGGCCGATTCTTAACTCTCTTTCGCCCCTGCTCTCCACTGCATTATACCTAATGACAAAACTGATATTTGTAGTCAAATGACAAAGAACAAATTTGTTGCAAGTGAAAAAGAAATATATATATATATATATATATATATGTATGTATGTATGTATGTATATAAAGAAATGATTTTCATAATGTTCCACTATACAAAGCGGGCCACGAAATTCTCAAAAAATCAAGATAAAAAATATTACTACCCTACTCATGGAGGTAATATGGTCACAAAAAAATTTTTTTGTTTTCAGTAGCCCGCTGCATTGAGAGCCGCTATGTATATCATTTTATATATATATATATATATATATATATATATGAAGAAGAAGGTGCTCAGGAGCTTTGCCTTCCTTCTTGAGTTTACTTGGCTAAAATTTCGGAATAGTTAGGGTCTATTATAAAAATGATGAAACATTTATTTAGAGAGACAATTCTAATGAAGTATTAACAATGGAGGTTTTAATGAATTGATAGAGTTGTTAGGATTATTGGGTTGATGTCATTATTTGTAGTTCTAACTAATCTGCATTCATCTTCATCACTTTTCTACTTGCTTTGTATTAAAAGCTTTGCAATAAAAAATACTATTGTATTGGGTTGATTGCATTGGTTGAGACCTTAATGGAGATGGTTAGCATTGCATTGGTTAAAACCTAATGGAGATGGTTAGCAACAACTCCTCTTTTGAGTATGTACTTCTCTATTTATGGTTTCATTCCTTAGCTATATTCATCATCATAAGCTTTGAGTCTTCTAATTCTCATCAAACAAACAAAAATTTTTAATTGTTTTTAATCAACTAAAATGATGAAGAGTGATTCAAGTGCAATTGATATGCCGGAATCCAGCTCTGGGGCTAAACGAAAAGCGCCTTTCATGGCAAATCTTAGAGATGAAAAGGGTGGCTACAAGAAAGGAGTTGCAATATTTGATTTCATTCTAAGGCTAGGTGCTATAGCCTCTGCTCTTGCTGCTGCTTCCACCATGGGAATTAGTGATGAAACCCTTCCCTTGTTCACTCAGTTCTTCCAGTTTAATGCTGGCTATGATGATTTTCCCACTTTTCAGTACGTCTGATCTTTTATATCATTTTATTTATACACTAAGATCATCACACACACGACCCATAAGCTTCCTCTGGTGCAAAAAATTCTTGCCTTCACCTACAAGAAAGCAACACAACTTTTACTTCCACTTTTTGACTTTGTATAAATTGCACCGTAGTTTGTGGGCAAGAACTACCATCAATACTACAAGGTAGATACTCGATCGCTAGAACTGCCATCAACCTTATAAGATAGATACTCGATCACTAGAGCCCAATAACAGTTTTTAATATATTTATTAATAAGTAGGATTAATTTGGGCTATAATACATACGGGTCCTTAAGTATGGTCATCATTTTTTATATGAACCACAGATAGTAGTTTCATGCTCACTGCACCACTTAATAAGTACGAATAATTGGACTTATCAATAAATATTAATGCAATGGTTTATTTCCTGAAATTCTGAGTCATAAAACCATGCGATACAGGTTTTTTGTCATTGCAATGGCAATGGTTGCTGGATACTTAGTTCTATCTCTTCCATTCTCTATAGTTTCCATCTGTCGCCCTCATGCAGCTGGACCAAGGATCCTGCTCTTCATTTTGGACACTGTAAGTAAACTCTTTTTTCTATTTTTTTTCTTGTTGGGTTAAATAAGCTCCTGGCGGAAACCACTACACCACCACCATCAAGCCAAAGTTCATTGGTATCAAATTATTCATGGTCATATGAAACTCTTCTCATTCCTGTTTCAGGTGGCACTTACTCTAAGCACCGCGGCTGGCGCGGCGGCAGCAGACATAGTCTACTTGGCTCACAATGGCAACCAAACTACAAACTGGCTGGCCATCTGCCTACAATTTGGTGACTTCTGCAAGCAAGTTAGTGGGTCAGTGGTGGCATCGTTTGGTGCAGTTGTTATCTTGATGGTGCTGGTGGTGATGTCTGGTCTGTCTCTTAGAAGACATTAAGAATGTTTTTATGGATTAAGCGCTTAATTGTGTTCTGTCAGTGGTGTTCCTTAGTTTGGTGTGCTCTTCTATATCATGTTGTCTCTTCCTAAGTAAATGTTAATGTTTCTTTGTATGATGAAAAAAATTGATGAATAGGGTATTTTTAAAGTTGGCATAATACATTTGTGATCCATGTTATTGGCATAATTTATTGGTTGAATACTTAACTTACAATTGTTATTTCAATACTTAAATTTGTCTAAAATACACTAATATGATCATATAATATATTTAATACTCCATATATTTATAACTTTTTGTTAGTTTGATATATTTACTTACAGTTTTTAATTAGTCAAACACTTAAAATGTGATATATGTTGATTTGCAATATCATGTCATATGTGTATATAAGGGTCTCAAAATTGTATTTTAGATTTGTTAAGTGTTAAAATGGCAAACTATAAATTGAAGTGTTCAACTGATAAAAAAGTGAGATGTATAGGGGGATAAATGTATTATGCCTTCAAAGTTTGAATTTTCAGTAAATTTTTTAGTAATATGATGGTTGAATTTTAAATATTTTTGTATCAACAAATTTGCAATGAAATTAAATGCCTTCTAACCATGGGAAAAGATTTATATCGTGCCCAATGATGTTATAGTGCAACGTAAATCGTGATATAATTATCATATTATCCTTTTAGTCAAATTTTTTTATTCAATTATTAAAAAAATTTTGCACGATATACAACTTGAATTTTTTATTTTAAAAAAATTCTAAAAAATAAAATTTAAAAAATTATAAAACTAAATATTA
The DNA here is from genome assembly GCA_947683625.1 of Mallotus nudiflorus. Classification (NCBI taxonomy): domain Eukaryota; kingdom Viridiplantae; phylum Streptophyta; class Magnoliopsida; order Malpighiales; family Euphorbiaceae; genus Mallotus; species Mallotus nudiflorus. Next base: position 4,373,311 of record CANTUR010000156.1, on the reverse strand, counting down.
CAATATCTATCACTGGCGTTTAACTATTTCAAACGTAAACCTTAACAAATAGTTAACCGGCAGGTCTACACCTATACATGTAGTGCAACGTCATTCTATTTGGACAGGATTTGATCCTTATTTCCCTCATACTTGTACTAATTAACACACTAACCATCTCATCTGAGGCCAAAACAAAAAATTTTGATTAATTAAAAGACATAAATTAATTGCACAAAAAAATCGGGTTTCTTTTTCAATCACATAAAATTCAATTTCACAAATTAATAACAACAGAGTTTAAACCCTATCTATATATTTCAATCTTTTCTATTTCTTTAAGTAATTAACTAGCCAAATATTTTGGATACTCATCTAGAGTGCAAAAACAATTTTTCTCGTTAAAAATAAGTATTTCTCTAGGTTAGTTCACGGAAAAATTCAAGCCGCGCAGCTGAATAAATTGGCCTTTTTTTTTTTTTGGCATTTAATACTTTTGGTATTTTGTAATTACAAAAATTTCGACTATTTTGAAATCGAATCGGACAATGCTACAAAGAAGATAAACCTTTTTCAATATTTATTTTCTCTATATATAAGATTTAAACTCAAAACCTTAATTAAATGAATTTAAACTCCTTATTACTTGAATAAATAAATGTTGGTAATTGGCCATTAAATGGTATAATGTGCATTTTATAATTATTTTGTTTTTGTAAAATAAATTTGACTTATAATTATTATTCAATGATGAAATTACCCTCATCTTATGGTAATAAATATGAAATAAAAATAAAGTATTTAAAAAACAAAGTAAGTGTAATGTAATGCACCATTTAATTTATAGAAGAAATAAAAGTACTATCATTCTATAACTTGTTCATTGATTTAATTTAATTTTAAATAAATTAAAGTCTTCCATATAATTTTTTTTCTAAGTTATATTATCACAAGATATATATATATGTTTTTCGAAAAATATAGAGGTAACAAATATTTCTTATAATTTTTCAAGTTAGTTTATTTTTATTTTTATTTTTTATTTAAAGCATGGGTATTTAAAAAATACATTAAAATTATTCTAATTTTTATTGTTTCACTATATCTAATTGAATTATTATCCACGTGGGTTCAAATTTTTTTTAGGTTAATTGAAGTAGTTTAATTCCTTATTATAAAGAAAGAGAATAAGGGAGTAGGCTTCCCGTATTTAAATATTTTTGAATTTTACTTTTCACGTGTAGATGTTTCAATTTCTTATCACTGAACTATCAATAAATGATTGTTGATTGCGGTTCCCAAATTCAATCTATTTCAATATATCTTTTGTCAATTTGTCCTCCACAAAAACAACTCCCACCTTCTCCCCTAATACGATTTTTGTATATTCTATCCATTATCTTGAAAAAAAAAATCATTTCTCCCGAAAAAAGGAAAAAAATATCAATGTATGCATAAATAATGATCTCATGTGGATATCATAGAATTTTTTATTTTCCCCATGCATATGTCTATTTCTTTCCATTTTATAAGTCAACAGTTCTGATGTTGCCTTAGAATTTGATAATAGGTATTCTCAGTCATTTTGTTACAGTAAAAGCTATCAAGTATAAGGGATATATATATATAATTTACAGAAATTTTAAATTTTTGAAATAAAATGTTAAATTTATGCATATAGGCGATAAGTTTAGTACACGTCTAAGTATTTGATGATCACAGTACTATATGAGCTCAAGATCCACTTGAAAATATAAAATAGATTTTAAAGTTTAATTGAAAATAGAGTCACCATGCGGATGAAAGCCTGAATTTCATAAAAGTTTTCAGAAACCGTCGTCAAATAATGGATTCAGAAACTGAGAATGGGCTTTTGAAATGCTCACTCAACCTTACGGTTGGTCTCCGTTTGTATTTCGTATTTTATTACCTTTAATTATTTAACTACTTATTTATTAACACGCGAATTAAGATTTTCTTCAAACAATTGTCACAATTTATATTTAAGTCCAGGTTTGCATATTAATTCAATTTCAAGCATTTAATCCCAACATTTATCAAAATAGTAACTTACAAAATACATTTAAATCAAATGGGGAAGGGATTAAGGATTACAACATTTTGTACAAATAAAAGGATAATAAACAGAAAATAAACCAAAATAAACAAGCATTAAACTACGCATAAATATAAATAAAAGGCCAAGAGGGTCACGAGCTAATATTGGATGATCAAGATCACTCTAATTCCCTGTAATAAACAAAATATTAGCTCCCAAAACATGTAAAATCCTACAAAAGAGAACCCACAAAGTTAATTTATAAATCAAGTCAACACAAATAGAGATTGCAAATATTTGGATATTAGCCCTAAACAAAATAGTAAAAATGATCATGTAAAGAAAACTAAAAGTATAAAAGTATGGAAATTCATAGAAATTCTAATAATGCATAATATACAAGAAATATCAAAACAAGGTCGTGCATGACCATGTCACAGGCAATATTGTCATGGTAGTGGGATACCTTTTTGAAGAGACGTTGCTCAATCATCAGGCACTAGTGACTCTAAAAAAAAAGCATTAAATTTCAATTTCAAGTAAGTACCAACTAATGTCAAGTCAAAAAAAAAAAAGTAAGCACCAACTAATATTAGTAAGTGAACAAAACTTACAACTACACTTAAAATCTTATTGGATCATGTTAAAAAAATGGCATAACATAAGCAATGAACACAAGAAATGAGTAAACAAGCAAGTACGTAAGAGGTTATGTAAATATATAACTTAATATTGAAGAGAAATAAAACTCATTACTGAAATATGAACTTTTTCAAAAATAGTTAACCCTAAGAGTTGGATGTGGGTGTTAAACGTCACTTAAATGCAAGACCTTCACCTTCTTCCTTCAAGAGAAGTGATATTTTCAAGCTTAATCTCTTCTTTCCTTACTCAAGAACTTTTTTTCTTCTCATCCCAAAGCTCTATCCTCTCCTTTTTCTTTTTTTTTTTGCTTCTTTCTATTGATAATGGTTGTCAAACTCTTTTCTCTCTCCTCTCCTCTTTCTTCTTTTTAATCTCATGTTTAGCCCATACCCTACACTTTTTATCCCCCGTCATTACACTTTTTAGCTCTTCACTTCTCCCAAAAATCATCTCCTCACCTAATAGGCTTAGTTTCAGTCGAAGGTGAGCTCACCAAGTTAGCCACCATTGTTGCTCCTGCATTTAATACAAAGGCCAGTGGCTGTCGCACAAGCGGTGCCTCTGCAATGAGGCAATCGCCTTATCTATACAGGCAATCACCTCTTTAAAGCCATCGCCTCTTTGAAGAGGCATTGCCTCTCTGGCCTGACCCTGTATTGGGCCCGCCTTATGGGTCTAGGCCTCGTATACATGGGTTTGGGTTTGAATTTTGTGATTTTAAGCTCTTAAGTCTAGTTTCAAGAAGGTTTCACGCATTTTCTTGCTTTCAAATTTCACACATTCTCATCATTGGACTATATTATGGGTTAATAAAACTGAGCATCTATGTAATATCCCATATTTTTAAATATTTTATACTGCATCGGGATATGCAGTGTTAATAATTCTTATATATAATATTGGTATTTTATGAGTTGGTTATTTAATTAAAGCTAATTTTAATTGTTTACATTATTTTAAGTGCTTTATGTAAAATTTTCCCAGGACTTGCATTTTCGAGGAAATTTTCACGTAAATAATTTACTATTAATTATTTTAAATAGATTTACGGACTTGCATGAACTCATATATATTTTTAAAATACTAAATAACGTATATATGTGTACTTATTTATTTAATTAGGGTTTAATTAATTACCCTATTATTTTATTATTTATTTATTAGTTTTATTGTTATTTAATTATTTTTATTTAGTATTAAATTATTAAAATATTAAATTATATGTGTGCGGTGTATATTTAATGTGTGTGATTTTATATTATTTTAATATATAGTGTAAAGTATATATATATATATATATATATATATATATATATATATATATATATATACATTTAATATTAAAACAAATTATAAAGTTTGATTTATTTACAACTTTGCCATCGCCCACTTCTCCTTCTTCCCTGATCGGTTTTCGCCCTCACCACCGCTGCTACTCCCATTTTCTCACCGTTGGTGTGCCGTCCAGCATGCCACCTCCTTCCCCAGCCTTCCCCACCGCCAGCAGTGCCCTATTCCATCGAGTTTTGGCCAGAATTAGCTCGGGAAATTGAAAGTGGAAGATACGTCGATCACGCCGTTTTCGGCCACCGTTTTCGACACCGCCACTCTCTTTCTTCTCCTTGAGCTCTGGTGAGTGTGATTCCAAGATTTGTTTCACTTAAAATGGTCTTGATTTGCTTAGGTTTCGATTTTTCAATTTCGGCCTATTAAGGTGTTCTTGATTTTTTTGAACTTCAATTTGATTGATTCATGAAAAGTCCCTTAACAAATGTTGATCCTAATAGCTTAATATACATGTGTGAATTTTTGTATAATTTTTGGAGATTATTTTGATTTTTGGGTATTTTTGAATATTTTAATATTATTTTCTAATTTTTGAAAATTTATTGATTAAATTGTGAAATTGTGTTTTATGATAAATATAGGTGTTTAAATTAATTATATAAATTTATTTGGAATTTTTATGAATTTCTATGTATTTATTTTGAATTTAATTAGTTTATGTAATTTTGAGAAAATAGGGTTAATTGTGTTTTTAATTGAAATTAATTATTTAATTGAGTTTAATTATTTATATTATTGATGAATATTTTGAGAAAATTAATTTTGTGCAATTACATAATTTTTGGTGAATTTTTGGATTAATTTTAGTATATTTATATATATAGGGGTATTTTGGTAATTTTACCCTAAATTGACTAAAAATGTAATTAAATTGGTTTTAATATTTATTTAAGGTATAAAAATGATTTCTACAAATTATTTAGTATTTTTAATTAATTAAAACTATTTTTCGTGAATTATTTTCAATTATATATATAATATACGATTTTTCTAAATAAAATGAGTTTTATCGGTTTTTAATGTGTTTTAAGGCTAATTATGTAATTTCTACTTATAAAATGTATTTTTGTGATATAAGGGAATTTTTGGTATTTCCATAATTATTCTGTGAATTGTAGACCCCGGTTGGTAGACTGTAGTTTGGAGTCCGACCGAGGGGTTGTGGATGTGTTTGTGTGCCTGTTTTTTGAAGTGTGTTTCTTTGCAGGGCCGGCTCTACTCTTTGAGTAGAGAGATGTCCGTTTTACAGGGGAGGTTCTGTCGAATTTTTGATAGAATTCTCGTAAAACGTGATGTCCGATCAAACCCTAATTCTGTTTCTGTGTCTAATATTCTAGATCGAGTTTCTAGGATTTTCTGTTAGGTTTATTCTGATTTCTATTATTTATTATTTGTTTAGTTGCACCGAGACCGAGGGCTAGTGGACTAGGCCCGTCGGACCCATCTCGAGGAGCGCACAGACTGTTTCCTAGGGTGCATGATTTTATATATATGTTTTATCTTGATTAAATATGCATAATAGTTTAATTAGTACTTGAGTTTATTTTAGTTTATTTTTGGTTTATTTTTGGTTTATTTTAAACAATATGCATGTTTTGTTAATAAAACATGTTTAAAATGTTTTTGAATATATTTCTAGTTTATTTTGTAATTTAATTGGATTTATTTGACGTATATATACTCGAAATATACCTGGTTTACTTTTGGTATATTTCCAGTAAATATATGGTTTATGTTGCTATTTTATTTAAGTTCATGCATCATTTATTTTTAAGAATGTATGCTTTATATTTTAATGAAGGATATCAATAGAACGTGCTACCTAGTGGGCAGCACTAGAACCGAGTACGTACCGGTACGCTTATAGCATTTAGGCTATATTACTAACCAATTTGAGAATATTAATTGGATTTGATTTGTCTTATGTATGATATGATGTGGGAGTGTGATTGCTGGAGCTCGGTTGACCAAGTGTCTCGAGGCCAATCACACTGACAATTAGACTGCTGGAGCTCGGTTGACTTAGTGTCTCGGGGCCAGTCTACTGTCTAAATGGAACAAGTGAATATATTTGGAATAAGTGAGCCTGTATGGCTAGAATGTTGTCTAACACTGTTTGAGGTTGCGATATTATAGGATTCTATTTGATCCTTCATAAACTGTGAATTTCAGTAAAAATATATAAAATGATTTTATTACATCCGTGTGTATTTGCCTGTATATATACATATTAGATATATACTATTCATTGTATGCATTGTCATTTAGTATGCATGTATATATATTATAATAATTCACTCAGTGAGGTCTGACTCCCCTCCGTTGATTATTTTTTAGGAGAGTCATCTTCCTCAGACCTCAGTAGCAGGCCTGTACGCTGGATTTCTTCTGCCTCGGCTTCTTTATGTAAACTGCTTATTTGAGTCTTGAGTTTTATTTTTATAATCTAGACACTGCAGTAGTTGTAAATAAATTATGGGTTTTATGTATTATATTTGTGTGAGTTATGTACTTTGAATAATTGAACTGAGACTTGTATTAAAGGATCTATCTATATATGAGATATGGATATTATTTTGATATTTATGAATTTATTTATGCTTTATAGTATTTTAATTAATGGTGATATTATTATTACTATTGCATGTTTTGTTTTATTTTTAGGCTTGCTACGGGTTTCGAATTCGAAAGAATTCCCATTCCCTAGAGCAGGTCATGGCCCCTGTTTTGGGTCGTGACAAAGTTGGTATCAGAGTGGAGTTCTATGTCAGGGCTTAGTTGTGTGAGTTGTGGCCCTAGTTTTTAGAGTTGTGTTTTCTGTTTAACTACTGCAGTGAATTAGGTTAAGTACATCTTGATAAGTATTCTTTGCTTTAGTTTTCTACGTTATTCCTCCGTTGTCTGTTTTGTCTTAATCTTTCCGTTTGTCTTTTCAGAATGAGGAGGCGAGCGCGTGTCGCTCCATCTGTCATTGAGGCCGAGGATGATGAGTCTTTTCAGGATGAGGTTTTTCCTCCTGAGCAGCCAGTTAGACGTAAAGGTCGTGGCAGAGGTAGACCTCAAGGAGCGACAGGTCGTCGTAGGCAGAGAGAGTTACAGGACGAGGAGCCTATTGAGCCTGAGTTTGATATTCCTGTGCCTCCAGTTATTCAGCCTGTTCAACCTGCCTATCAGCAGGGTATGTCTGACCCTGAGGCAGCTCTGTTCTATGCCAGAGTTGCCAGGATCGCTTTTGACGGTACTTCTGATCCGTTAGATTTTTTGCACGTGATTGAGACTCAAACTCGGACTGCTCATACCGAGTACCAACGAATTATGATCATTGAGCTATCTGTTGAGGGACCAGCCCTAGAGTGGTTTATTCAAATGATCCAGCCTTACATGATGACGATGACCTGGGCTCAGTTCAGAGAGCGATTTATGAGGAGATTCTATCTAGAGCCTCTCTGTATGAGCTATCATCTCCAACTGACCAGTATTTCTCATGGAGATCGATCTATAAAGGAGTATACCTGAGAGTTTCTTCGACTGGGTAGATATGTAGAGGACCTGATGCGAGACCAGTATTTCACAATCACTACCTATGTCACCGGATTGGGTTCAGCATTTGCTGGTATGCCTACAGCAGGCCTTACTCTAGAATCTATGATAGAGTTAGCCAAGGAGATTGAGCTGAGGCTAGTTAGGCAGGGAGTGATGCCTGATTACTACCAGCTAGGAGTTCAGTCGAGTGGATTATAGGCTACTCCGTATTCTAGTTTTCACGTTGGTTCGAGTAGTCAGCAGCGAGGTCAGACTCAGCAGAGTCAGAGGCAGCAGCAACGAGTGCATCAGAACAGTAGACATGGCCGTGGAGGTCAGCGTAGATCGTTCAGATTTGGGTCAGGTGCTTCGAGCAGCAGCAGTGGTCGCAGTTCTGGATCAGCTGTCAGTGTTTTCCAGACCTGCGGTAGAGTCCATCAGGGATCATGTTATCTGACACCACTGACATGTTTCAGATGCGGGCAGACAGGACATTTTGCCAGATCGTGTCCTTACTCTGGATATCAGCAGCTGCAGATTTCGTAATTCCTATAGCAGTCGATTGTTAGTGCTACACCTGTGCCATTTCAGTTACCTCCAGCCTAGCATCAGAGTTCCACTCAGCTTGTCCTACAGCAGAGTCATGGTAGAGGTACTAGAGGATGTGTTAGAGGTGTTGGCCAGGCTTCTACTAGTTAGCAGGGAGGTCGAGGACAGGCCAGAGTCTTCCACCTCACTCAGCAGGATGTTCAGGCATCTAATGTAGTCGTGGCAGGTATTGTTTCTATTTATTACCGGGATGCATGGGTTTTGTTTGATCCGGGCACCATACATTCGTTTATTTCTCCCATTTTTACTTTTAAATCTTATTAGCAAGCTTCGAGGATGGCTTTTCCTTTATCCATTGCCACTCCTCTGAGCGATTCCTTGGACGCCGATATTGTTCTTTCTGGTTGTCCAGTTCTCATGGGAGATAGAGAATTACCCGCTAATTTGATTATGTTGGATGTGATGGAGTTTGATGTTATTTTAGGAATGGACTGGTTATCTCAGCACTATATCGTGGTAGATTGCAGGAATAAAGAGGTGACTTTCAAAATTCCTGATGAAGAAGATTTTAAGTTTATGGGTGATAAGATTTTCGCACCTCAGAATCTTATTTCTGCTACTACGGCTAGGAAGTTGTTGAGGAAAGGTTGTCAGGGATATTTGGCATTGGTCAGGGATACTTCAGTGGAGAAGTTGTCACTCACAGATGTTCCTGTTGCTTGTGAGTTTCCTGATGTTTTTCCTGAGGAGTTGCCAGGTTTACCACCTCATAGAGAGATTGAGTTCTGTATAAATGTGGTTCTAGGTACTACTCCTATATCTATGCCACCCTACAGAATGGCTCCTGCAGAGTTGAAAGAGTTAAAGGAGCAGTTGCAAGAGTTATTGGATAAAGGTTTTATTAGACCCAGTGTTTCTCCTTGGGGTGCACCAGTCCTCTTTGTGAAGAAGAAGGATGGTACCCTGAGACTGTGCATTGACTACAGAGAGCTGAACAAGGTGACAGTGAAGAACAAGTATTCTCTCCCGAGGATAGATGACTTATTTGATCAGCTACAGGGTGCATAGTTCTTTTCCAAGATTGACTTGAGGTCAGGTTATCATCAGCTGCGGATTAGTGAAGCCGATGTTCCTAAGACGGTATTCCGCACTCGATATGGCCATTATGAGTTTTTGGTGATGTCTTTTGGTTTGACTAATGCACCAGCAGCTTTTATGGACCTGATGAACAGGGTATTCAGACCATATGTGGATCAATTTATAGTAGTCTTCATCGATGATATACTGGTTTATTCGAGGAGTATGGAGGAGCATGTATATCACTTGAGGATTGTATTAGAGACACTGAGAGATCATCAGCTTTATGCTAAATTCTCGAAGTGTGATTTCTGGATGGAGAGTGTTTCTTTTCTTGGACACGTGGTGTCTAAAGAAGGTATCCAAGTTGATCCATAGAAGATTGAGGCAGTGTCTGAGTGGCCTAGATCGACTTCTGTTATTGAGATTCAGAGTTTTCTAGGTTTAGCTGGGTATTATAGGTGGTTTGTGCAGGATTTTTTCATAATAGCAGCCCCTATGACTCGCTTGACTCAGAAGAATATTAGATTCGAGTGGTCAGAAGCTTGTGAGAATAGTTTTCAGTTGTTGAAGGAGAAATTAACCACAGCACCAGTGTTAGCTTTGCCTAATAATGTGGACAAGTCACAATCTATTGTGATGCCTCTAGAGTTGGCCTTGGTTATGTGTTGATGCAGAATGGTAGGGTGATAGCCTATGCTTCAAGGCAGTTGAAGAAGCATGAGCAGAACTATCCTACACATGACCTTGAAATGGCTGCAGTGATCTTTGCTCTGAAGATTTGGAGACATTATTTGTACGGGGTAACTTTTGAGATATTTACTGATCACAAGAGCCTTAAGTACATTTTCCAGTAGCGAGATCTGAATCTGAGGCAGAGGAGATGGTTGGAATTATTGAAGGATTATGACTGTGAGATATTATATCATCCAAGTAAAGCTAATGTGGTAGCAGATGCCTTGAGTAGAAAGTCCTCAGGCAGTCTTGCTCACATTAGTGTTGAGAGGAGACCGTTGATCCAGGAGTTGCATCTGTTGATGGATCAAGGTCTATGATGAAGATCAGTAGATCAGGTGGACTGCTAGCTCAATTTAAGGTACGATCTGTACTGAGGGATAGAATTAAAGCAGCTCAGAGTCGAGATCCTATTCTAGAAGAGCTTGCAGAGAATGTTCGAGCAGGGAAGTTCACTGATTTCACACTCGATGATGATGGTGTGTTGTGGATCAGTGGTAGATTGTGTGTTCCTGATGTGGATGATTTGAGAGAAGATATCCTAGAGGAAGCACATTCTACAGCTTATAGCGTACATCCGGGTATTATGAAGATGTACTACATTATCAGAGATTTGTACTGGTGGGATGGATTGAAGAAGGATGTCGCTGATTATATTGCTAAGTGCTTGACGTGTTAGCAAGTGAAAGCCGAACATCAGAAGCCTTTTGGGAAGTTTCAGCCTCTTCCTATTCCCGAGTGGAAGTGGGAAAGGATAGCTATGGATTTTGTGGTAGGTTTACCTCATTCTAAGGATGGATACGATTCCATCTGGGTGATTGTAGACAGGTTGACGAAGTCTGCACATTTCCTACATGTGAAAGCCACTTATTCTGTAGCCAGATTGGCGAAGCTATACGTGAAGCATATCGTATGCCTTCATGGAGTACCTGTGTCCATTGTATCAGATAGAGGTTCAATGTTTACCTCTCGTTTTTGGCAGAAGTTGCAGGAAACGATGGGCACTAGGTTGGACTTCAGTACTGCTTTTCATCCTTAGACAGATGGTCAGTCTGAGAGGACGATCCAGATACTAGAAGATATGTTGAGGATGTGTGTCGTGGATTTGGGAGGTAGTTGGGATGATCATTTTTCACTCATAGAGTTTGCATATAATAACAGCTACCATAACAGTATTGGCATGGCACCGTATGAGGCTTTGTATAGGAGGAAGTGTAGATCCCCTTTGAGTTGGGATGAGATTGGTGAAAGAGCTTTGACTGGACCTGAGATGGTTCAGGATGCTGCAGAGAAAGTTGCTGTGATTAAGCGCAGATTAGAGACCGCAGTTAGCAGGCAGAAGAGCTATGCGGATCCTAGGTGCAGAGATGTGAAGTTTCAGGTCGAAGATTTTATTTTTCTGAAGGTATCTCCGATGAAGGGTGTTATGAGATTTGGCAGGAAGGGTAAATTAGCACCGAGATATATCGAACTGTTTGAGATTCTGGATAGAGTAGGCACTGTTGCATATAGGTTGGATTTGCCTCCGAGTATGTCACAGGTGCATCCGGTGTTTCATATCTCGATGCTTAGAAAGTATATCTCAGACCTTTCACACGTGTTGCAGCCCGCCCGACAGTGTAGAAGTGAGTGAAGATTTGACGTTTGTGGAAGAACATGTGGCGATTGTTGACTATCAAGTCCGACAGTTGCGTTCGAAGCAGATTCCGATGGTCAAGGTTCTGTGGCGTAGCAACAGAGTCGAGGAGCATACGTGGGAGACTAAAGCTGAGATGCGAGCTTCTTACCCGTATCTCTTCCCTTCCTGATCTTGTGATCATTTTCTTTCTGGAATTCGGGGACGAATTCTTGTAAGGGGGGAAGACTGTAATATCCCGTGTTTTTAAATATTTTATACTGCATCGGGATATGCAGTGTTAATAATTCTTATATATAATATTGGTATTTTATGAGTTGGTTATTTAATTAAAGCTAATTTTAATTGTTTACATTATTTTAAGTGCTTAACGTAAAATTTTCCCGGGACTTGCATTTTCGGAGAAATTTTCACGTAAATAATTTACTATTAATTATTTTAAATAGATTTACGGACTTGCATGAACTCATATATATTTTTAAAATACTAAATAACGTATATATGTGTACTTATTTATTTAATTAGGGTTTAATTAATTACCCTATTATTTTATTATTTATTTATTAGTTTTATTGTTATTTAATTATTTTTATTTAGTATTAAATTATTAAAATATTAAAATATATGTGTATGGTGTATATTTAATGTGTGTGATTTTATATTATTTTAATATATAGTGTAAAGTATATATATATATATACATATATACATTTAATATTAAAACAAATTATAAAGTTTGATTTATTTACAACTTTGCCATCGCCCACTTCTCCTTCTTCCCCGATCGGTTTCTGCCCTCACCACCGCTGCTACTCCTGTTTTCTCACCTTTGGTGTGCCGTCCGGCGTGCCACCTCCTTCCTTAGCCTTCCCCATCGCCAGCAGCGCCCTATTCCATCGAGTTTTGGCCAGAATTAGCTCGGGAAATTGAAAGTGGAAGATACGTCGATCATGCCGTTTTCGACACCGCTGCTCTCTTTCTTCTCCTTGAGCTCCGGTGAGTGTGATTCCAAGCTTTGTTTCACTTAAAATGGTCTTGATTTGCTTAGGTTTCGATTTTTCAATTTCGGCCTATTAGGGTGTTCTTGATTTTTTTGAACTTCAATTTGATTGATTCATGAAAAGTCCCTTAACAAATGTTGATCCTAGTAGCTTAATATACATATGTGAATTTTTGTATAATTTTTGGAGATTATTTTGATTTTTGGGTATTTTTGAATATTTTAATATTATTTTCTAATTTTCGAAAATTTATTAATTAAATTGTGAAATTGTGTTTTATGATAAATATAGGTGTTGAAATGAATTATAGAAATTTATTTGGAATTTTTATGAATTTCTATGTATTTATTTTGAATTTAATTAGTTTATGTAATTTTGAGGAAATAGGGTTAATTGTGTTTTTAATGGAAATTAATTATTTAATTGAGTTTAATTATTGATATTATTGATAAATATGTTGAGAAAATTAATTTTGTGTAATTACATAATTTTTGGATTAATTTTAGTATATTTATATATAGGGGTATTTTGGTAATTTTATCCTAAATTGACTAAAAATGTAATTAAATTGATTTTAATAGTTATTTAAGGTATAAAAATGATTTCTACAAATTATTTAGTATTTTTAATTAATTAAAACTATTTTTCGTGAATTATTTTCAATTATATATATAATATACGATTTTTCTAAATAAAATGAGTTTTATCGATTTTTAATGTGTTTTAAGGCTAATTATGTAATTTCTACTTATAAAATGTATTTCTGTGATATAAGGGCATTTTTGGTATTTTCATAATTATTCTGTGAATTATGGACCCCGGTCGGTAGACTATAGTTTGGAGTCCGACCGAGGGGTTGTGGATGTGTTTTTGTGCCTGTTTTTCGAAATGTGTTTCTTTGCAAGGCCGGCTCTACTCTTTGAGTAGAGAGATGTCCGTTTTACAGGAGAGGTTCTGTCGAATTTTCGATAGAATTCTCGTAAAACGTGATATCCGGTCAAACTCTAATTTTTTTTCTGTATCTAATATTCTAGATCGAGTTTTTAGGATTTTCTATTAGGTTTATTTTGATGTTTGTTATTTATTGTTTGTTTAGTTGCGTCGAAACCGAGGGTTAGTGGACCAGACCCGTCGGATCCATCTCGAGGAACGCACTAAGTGTGAGTTACTATTATATATATATATATATGCTCTAGGGTGCATGATTTTAGAAATATATGTTTTTTCTTGATTAAATATGCATAATAGTTTAATTAGTACTTGAGTTTATTTTAGTTTATTTTTGGTTTATTTTAAACTATATGCATGTTTTGTTAATAAAACAGGTTTAAAATGTTTTTGAATATATTTCTAGTTTATTTTGTAATTTAATTGGATTTATTTGATGTATATATACTCAAAATATAACTGGTTTACTTTTGGTATATTTCTAGTATATATATGGTTTATGTTGCTATTTTATTTAAGTTCATGCATCATTTGTTTTTAAGAATGTATGCTTTATATTTTAATGAAGGATATCAATAGAACGTGTTATCTAGTGGGCAGCACTAGGACCGAGTACGTACCGGTACGTTTATAGCATTTAGGCTATATTACTAACCAGTTTGAGGATATTAATTGGATTTGATTTGTCTGATGTATGATATGATGTGGGAGTGTGATTGCTAGAGCTCGGTTGACCAAGTGTCTCGGGGTCAATCACACTGACAGTTAGACTGCTGGAGCTCGGTTGACTTAGTGTCTCGGGGCCAGTCTACTGTCTAAATAGAACAAGTGAATATATTTGGAATAAGTGAGCCTATATGGTTAGAGTGTTGTCTAACACTGTTTGAGGTTGCGATATTATAGGATTCTATTTGATCCTTCATAAACTGTGAATTTCAGTAAAAATATATAAAATGATTTTATTGCATCTGTGTGTATTTGTCTGTATATATATATATTAGATATATACTGTTGATTGTATGCATTGTCATTTAGTATGCATATATATATATTATAGTAATTCAGTGAGGTCTGACTCCCCTCCGTTGACTATTTTTTAGGAGAGTCATCTTCCTCAGACCTCAGTAGTAGGCCTGTACGCCGGATTTCTTCTGTCCTGTTTTCTTTATGTAAACTGCTTATCTGAGTCTTGAGTTTTATTTTTATAATCTAAATACTGCAGTAGTTTTAAATAAATTGTGGATTTTATGTATTATATTTGTGTTAGTTATGTACTTTGAATAATTGAACTGAGACTTGTATCAAATGATCTATCTATATATGAGATATGGATATTATTTTGATATTTATGAATTTATTTCCGCTGCATAGTATTTTAATTAATGGTGATATTATTATTACTATTGCATATTTTATTTTATTTTTAGGCTTGCTACGGGTTTCGGATTTGTAAGAATTTTCGTTCCCTAGCGCCGGTTATGGCCCCTGTTTTGGGTCGTGACAATCTATAATTCGCCCCTTATCAGGAGCCGATCGAATCGAATGTCTACAAATAGATATTAAAATTTTTTTATCTTTTTAATATATTAAATTCAAACTTTATAATAATTATAATTCATGTAATTCTCAAATAAGAAAAAAGAACTAATAATTTTTGAAATCAGTTGACAATAACTATTTTTATTTAAATAATATTCTGGATTCGAATTGTGGTATATATAGTTGTATTAAATTAATTATAAAAATATTTTTACTACTCTTATGGTCTAATTAATCCAAATCGAATCTAATTAAATAGAATTATGTGTACTTTAAATACTAGAGATTTAAAAAATAAAAAAATTATATAAAAAGAGAAAAGACTAACTTGTAGAGCAGGCATAAGCTGGAGATTCTTATCCATCCAATCCATGATAATTATAATTAAAAAGTACTAATTGAGTAGTTAGTATTATTTGGTCAATCAACTTAATACTATTTTTAGCTCGATAATACTACACTTTCTACTTGCTTTCATAATCAAAGTCAAAGCTGACCAAAGGCAACCTTTTTATTCAAAATGGCAATGGGTAGCAACAACTCCCCTTACCCTTAATCAACCAACAAAATTCTTAATTAAGTTGACAATTCTAATGTAATTACAAACATCTTAATTCAACCAACCAATATCATTAACCAACTCCTCTACTTCTCTTTGTGTATATATAATGCTCAATTTCATCCCCATTCATCACAAGCAATCCTTTTAAGTCTTTCCAATTGATCCAAGCATTAGAAATCTCTTCATCAAAAAATCTTTAATATTTTTTCTTCGTTACTTTGACTAAAAATGTCTACCACCATTGAAATTCCTGCTGAATCAAGTGCTGTTGCCAAGGGGAAAGCACCTCTAATTGGAGCTTCTTCAATTGGATATGAAAAGAAAGGAGGGTACAAGAAAGGCATTGCCATTTTTGACTTCGTTTTGAGGCTTGGTGCTGTAATTTCTGCCCTTTCTGCTGCTGGCACAGTTGGAACTAGTGATGAGACTCTTCCTTTCTTCACTCAATTCTTTCAATTTGAAGCTGGCTATGATGATTTTCCCACTTTTCAGTATGTCTTCTTCTTTACTTTTAATTCTTTATAACATTATCTCAATCAACACTCTTCTTCAACAAAAATATCAACAAATTTTCACTAAAAAAATTATAAATTAATACTGATAGTCGAAAGTTGAATAGTTAAATGATATAATATTATAAAAAAATGATGAATTCATTTCCTAAATACCATATAAATGAAATTTTCCTTTTAAATTTCTAAAAAAAAAAAAAGAAATAGGGACGTTTCTCCATTTATAATTACTATATATAATTTTCTATGAATTGTTTACTAACATATGAATTGATCCATACCCACAGGTTCTTTGTAGTTGCAATGGCAATAGTCGGAGGCTATTTAGTCCTTTCCCTTCCCTTTTCAATTGTAGCCATCATTCGCCCGCATGCTGCTGGAATAAGGCTCTGTCTCATCGTTTTCGACATTGTAATTACTTAAAATTTCTCAAATTATTATTTTTCGAAAGATACCCTTTTGTTTATTTTTTTTAAATGAATGCTTAACTGCAGGTGGCACTAACTCTAAACACTGCCGCCGCCGCCGCGGCTGCATCCATCGTGTACTTAGCACACAACGGCAACCCAAGTGCAAACTGGCTGGCTGTGTGCCAACAGTTTGGTGATTTTTGCCAAGGAGTGAGTGGGGGAGTGGTGGCATCATTTGTTTCAGTGGTTGTACTTGTGTTGTTGGTTGTCATCTCTGCTGTGGCTCTTAAGAGACACTAAAGAAAAATTGACAACAATCTTGAGAAACTAATTTTAAAATTCATGTGTTGTTTTCTTGATGTTTGCTTTTGCTTTTGCTTTGTTTTGATTATATGGCGATGTAATTCACTTGTATTATTATTGTTTCAGACAAATTTGTAATGGAAATCATTATGTTTTTGTGTCACATCTTGTAATGATTTTTTTTTTTCAAGATTCTTATTTAACAACTCGATAGGACAAAGAAAATAAAATAAATTAAATTCATGACTTTAACCTTATAATGTTCATTAACTCTTGATACTTATGTTACTATTACCACCAACAAGAATAATTGAAAATCTTAATAGAAAAATGCATAAATAAATTAATAAATGAATATATTCATTTGAGTCAAATTAAAATAGAAAAATAATTGAAATTTCTTTCACGTTTGAGAAAAAATTCTCATGTTATCTAAATTTAGAAATTTTATTAAATTTAAATTGATATAGATAAATTTAAATTATTAAAAATTAAAATATAATAACTCAAATATCAAATTAATTATATTTCATTTATTCTTTTATTATTAATTTTATTTATTCTTTTATATTGTATTTTCTTCCAATAAAACACTCAAAATTGTCAAATTAATTTGTCCTTAACTCTCAATCTAATAATTTAAAAAGACAAAAATTTGCTACGTACAAATGATAATTTTGTCCTTTTTATTTTATTGATATGTATATAAATAAATATTTTAGTAGTTGATATACATATATTATATAAATAAAAATAAATTATAGAAAATTTGATATTACCTATCTATAGCAAATTTTGATCCTTGTAAATTTTAATGTTAAGTTTTTTTAAACAAGTGAGAATTTAATGTAAATTTTACTTATACGATGATCTGAAATTAAATCTATAATTTTTGATATGTGAAAAATTATTTATTATTTAACTATTTAACTTTCCATAAATTTTATACGTTGAGTTGTTATGAAGTTTATATATTTTCTTCATATAATAATATTAATAATAGCAATTCTAAAAGAGAAATCTTTTTTAAAAAAGCTTAGATTAGAAGTAGCTTAGTCAATACTCATATTCGATTGAATGAACCAGCCAAACAAACGCCGTAATATATAACCAACCTATATAAAGGGCATTTTCGTCTTTCGACAACGACCAACCTGCGCACTCTATACACTCTCTCACTCGCCTCGGCAGAGCAGAACAGCAGCGTGTTCACTTCGGTTCACGGTCACGCGCGTCGCATCTCTTCTAGCAATTTTCCCGCAAAAGTCTAAAGCCTTGTTCGTTCGTTACTTAGGGTTTAGGGTTTTGATTAACGGAATCAATCGGATTTTTTGGTTGTTTTTTTTTCTGAAAAAAAATGTCTCAGACAGGCAAATTGATGCCAAATCTTGATCAACAGAGCACTAAGATGCTTAATCTCACAGTTCTTCAAAGAATCGATCCTTTCATTGAAGAGATTTTGATTACTGCTGCTCATGTGACCTTTTATGAATTCAATATCGACAGTAACCAGTGGGTACGTTCTCTGATTCTTCTCTTTTTCCTCTTTGTTATCAGATTTTATCAATTTCTTTTATTGTTGTTGTTGTTGCAGAGTCGAAAGGATGTTGAAGGATCCTTGTTTGTTGTTAAGAGGTACTTAAATGGGTTTTTTTTTTTTTGTTGGATCTTTTAATTGTGTTCAATGAGATGTGAGAATTTTTTTTGACTGATTTTTTTTTTTTTTTTTTTGGAAAGGAATACTCAGCCTCGGTTTCAGTTCATTGTTATGAATCGGCGAAATACAGGTTTAGATTTTTTTTGCATTTTTATTTTTATAATGCTTAGTGCCTTCTTGTGAAGCTATGGTATTTTCAATGGTTTCTTCTATTTGCTCAATGTATTGAAATTGAATATTATGTTAAATTGCCCTGTGAATTTGTTCATCGCGGGCAATCAAAATTGGTGGCCTAATTAATCCATAAATTTATAATGTGTCTAATTAGGCCCGATTTTTGTCAGGATTTATAAAGATTTATGCTACTTTCCATTTTGTGAAAAATTGGGGCCAATAAATCGTAGTCCATAAGCTGTGGATTAAATAGGCCAGAAGACTAAAATTGGAGTTAATTGCCCATTGCATACAGATTCAGGGCTCAATTTGACATTTAAGTTGGACAAAGCTCTGTATCATTTCTAATTTTCTAATTGACTAGTAGACTTCTAAAAACTTTCTTTTTGATTAAAATCTCAATTTGTGGACATGCATGCTAGTTACGTATTTATAACATTGGGTTACTGAAATATTTTGTTTATCTTATAAACAGAAAACCTAGTAGAGAATTTATTGGGAGATTTTGAATATGAAGTTCAAGTTCCATATTTACTATATCGAAATGCAGCCCAGGAAGTTAATGGGATATGGTTCTACAATTCACGTGAATGTGAAGAAGTTGCCAATCTCTTTTCTAGGTATGATATGTTTCTTATTTAACCTTTCTAGAATAACGTTGAATTTTAACTTTGAATTTGACATGCTAAATACTTAATAGATATTGAGTGGGTAGAAGAAAAGTGGTGAAGTGGATGATTGCAGTGCCAATTATGTAACTGGAAAGGATGAGAAAGTCATGGATAAATGGGTTTAGAATTTGTGTCATGCTTTGTAACTTCAGGAAGCAATATCTACCATTATATATATATATATATATATATATATATATATATACTTAGTTGGGGAATGACGATTAGGACTAGCAAATGGAGGAAACTTGAGACTTCTAAAGCTTTAGGAAGTTTCTGTGCTTTTTTTCCTCTTTCAGATGAAGTGTTCGAGAGTGGTCAATAAACCACGAAGTATTTGCGTTTGCTTTAGATGTTTGGGTTTAGTAGTAACCATTTAATTTTATTATTTTTACAGGATAATAAATGCATACTCAAAGGTTCCCCCAAAGTCAAAGGTACCATCGAGCAAAAGGTAATAATTCTCTTAGAATATATTCTAAGCAAAATTAGATACTTTTTTGAAGTCTGATTTTACTAAAATATGAACTGAAAATACTTATACATAATTAGAAATTAATTACTCTTCTAATTAATGTGTCCTTTAAGATTGTTTGATGCCCCTTTTTTCATCATTTTATTTGTTTTTCTATAGTTATTAGAGGTTTAAATGATTATCGATTAACCCTTGTTTCTCAGGAGTTTACTGATCATGATTCTGATTGTTGAAATTTCATCCTATTGCTAGGGTGTTCAATTTTCCTAATTGAGCAAACTGTCACTAATGGTGTTCAGCTTTTTTATATGTTACCCAATCTGTGTTATATTGTAGTGACTTTGAGGAGCTTGAAGCAGTTCCAAGCATGTCAGTGATTGAGGGCCCCCTGGAGCCTTCATCAACTGCCTCTGCTGCCACTGATGGTCCTGAAGAATCATCATTTGAGGGTTTCTTTACAGTATGTGCCTCCAACCTACCAATTTTTGTCAAGACACTTGGTTGGACAATCTGATGACATATTTGAGTTCTTGTTTTAATGATTATCCATGTAGATGCTGACTGCAGATATGCATGTTTTTCTAATGGAAATTATTGGTCTCATGTTGGAATATGTCAAATGCTTAATTATATTGCTACTATTTCTATTTGAATTTTTTTTTTATAGATAACTATGCAAATTATTACTAGTGCTATTATATTGTTACATCAGAAAAGTGCTAAAAGTATTACCTATTACTATCATGTCATGTTCTCAATGCATATAATATGTGCTTTTGGAAGCATTTTTAAGGCATTTGTAATTACCTGCATGCTTATGATGCTATACTAGTCTTATCATGTCATCTTTTCCCCAAGTGTTATGTCCGTCATGTTCCTGAACTGAGAAATTTCTTCATACTATTGTTGCAGGCAGCTGCAAATATTGGAAGTAATCCATCTAATTTAGCAAATACAAGACAACCCTATCATTCGTCAGCCACTGTTCCTTTATCCTCCCATGCTCCTAAAGTTGTTTCCCCTCCTTCACAAACTCCACAAATACCATCCCTTCCTCTTTCCTCTTTGCCTACTTCAGTAGCCGTTAATGAGACTCCTGATCCAATTAGCAGTAGCAATCGGGTTACTAATCTTGTGAAGCCCTCTTCATTTTTCACTCCACCTACCTCTTCATCTGCATTGATGGCTGCACCTGTGTCTTCTCCTCTGCCTACTGCACCATCTCTTCACCATCCCCTAAACTTGCAACGCCCATATGGCACCCCAATGCTTCAACCCTTTCCACCTCCCAATCCACCACCATCCCTTACTCCTAGTCCTACTACTGCTGTACCCATTATTAACAGAGATAAAGTCCGTGATGCACTCTTAACACTTGTTCAGGTATTTTGTTCTTTGAGTTCCTCTCATGTGATACATTATCACTTTTTATCTTTATTTCATGATATAGAACCACCTTTTTTTTTTTTGTTCATTCATCTGTTTTTCAAGGGGTGAAAACATAAAATTTGTCATTCTTTTACTGTCTTTCTTGCTTGGGCCCAGCCAATTTTTGCATGTTGAATATTTAATATTTTTGTTTGAACAACTAAGCAAGATGCTTTTATTAGTCATTTGGTTGGGAATGAGTTGTGGGTAGTTATAAATTCTGAAAATTGTATTTGTCTATCAGAAATTACTAGTTTTATGCAGGCAAGTGCCTAAATAAAAGCAGTGTTTACATCTGTTTAGATTGTGAAAATATTTGTGGATTATTCTGGATATCTTGTTTTCTTTTTTCTTTCAAATAATGGAAGAACATCTATTAACTTTTTGATTCAATTTATTTGCTAGGATGATCAATTTATCAACATGTTTCATCAAGCCCTACTGAAGGTGCATCAATCTTGAGCTACAGAAGGGACCGATGGTAGATCTGACCAGTACATTATGCTTGTAACATGAGTTTGGTGTACAGCTCTAGTCCATAGAATAATGGTGGCAGAATTCTCCATAGTAAGCTTGTTAATATTTGTCGAAAAAATTGCCAGGTTGGAAGGAATTTATGATGTGGATTGATTCAATATCGTGGTGGTGTCTCCCTGTCAATGAAATGTTGTAACCGTAGGAATAGAAGTTTCAAGCTTTCGAGGTCATCTGAGGTTTTCAGGGTCCATGATAGAAGTGCATCAGTTGAGTTTGAAATTTTTATGTTAGTAAGGCATCAAGCACAATGTGTAAGAGACGAAATTTTCCTTTTATTCTTGTCATCCTCGACTATTGTATTATAATTGTCGTTATAGCTTTTTTTCCTTTTCTTTTTGTTTTGAATTTTTAGCAATCAAACGAGCATAAATGAATTGAGGATGGTACTTAGGGTCTTAGCAGTGAAATGGAAAGCATGTAGAATATGTCATCTAATGCATTTCTAGTTTGTCATTAAAAAGAAAAGGTATTGCTTCTACCGTCTCTAAAGTAGAAATGGATTTTATTTTTTGGTGGAAGCCATAAAATATGTCATTACTAAAACAAGATGGTTATTATAGAGAGAAATATAAATACATAAACATTATAATTTTCTAAATACTTGATTGTCAACTACTGAGATTTGATATACAACAAATCAACAACATCTACCAAAAATGATGGAAAAACTATTAAAATGTTTAGAAAGAGGACAAAATAAAATTTGAATATTTATGCAAAAGATAGATTTGCTCTTACTTGCTTTCTAAGTAGATTGAAACAAGATCCATCTGTTGTCTACAAACATGTGGTAAATTCAGCTACAGCCTTAAAATAGAAAAGATTAATTGTCTAAAAGTCTTATTAGCAATCGAGTAAGTCACTCAAATAAATTATTAGCAATCGAGTAAGTCACTCAAATAACTTTTAAAATCTAGCTTCCATTGAGATTTTTAAATAAAAAAGATTAATTATCTAAAATTCTTCTTAACAATCAAGTAAGTCACTCAAATAACATTTAAAATCCAGCTTCCGTTGAGATTTTAAGCATCAAAAGAAGAAATAAATTCTTATTAAAAAATTATTCATTACTACTTGATAACTGGTTTCCGGGACTCCTGGGCTGAACGTCCTGCAAAACCCTGAACAGAGGGCAAGGTGAGAGGTGGGGGGAATCCCCACAAACACTCTGATGCCTAAGTTAGAGAATAGAAAGCGGGTGGATGAAAGATAGCTTTAGTATGTGTGAATGAGATGTCCTCTAATGAGGGGTATATGGTGTTATATATAGTGATACTCAAACCTGGAAGGAATAGGAATCCTTGTGGGAGAGTGTTCCTACTTCAGTTAGGATTCCTCTTTGAGGTAGTTCCTTGGACGAATCTGTCTTCTCCTTTGTCCATATGTTCCTATTTAGGGAGGTGGAGGACCCCTAATTAGGTGGAAACATTCTAGATGGTATCAAGAGTCCCCCCTTGGAGTATACGGATATTTATGTTCGTTGCATCCGAGTAAGATGCAGTGGTGCCTCTATACGGGTGATAAGATGCAAGTGAGCTGAGGTGGCTAGCCTTCGTCGCAATAAGCAGAGCTTGGTGCCGAGTATCTTTGGTTGATTTGTCATCGAATCATAATCTGTGGAACTGGGGTACCTAATGAGGGAGTTTGATCAATGCAATAGATTAACCCGTTCATTTTAAGACAAGACGGAACTAGTTACTACTGGATTTGTAGATGCTCGGCACAAGGGCGCGAGGCTTACATACTTGGATCCTCAGTACTACAGAAGAGACCTGAGGGTGCCAGCTTTAGTCACTGGACTATGTGAGCGACTTAGATGTTCGGCACAGGGGCGTGAGGCTTACATGCTCGGATCCTCAGTACTATGGAAGCGACCTGAGGGTGCCAGCTTCAGTCACTGGACTTTGTGAGCGAGACGTAGATGCTCGGCACAGGGGCGCGAGGCTTACATGCTCGGATCCTCAATACTACGGAAGAGACCTGAGGGTGCCAGCTTCAGTCACTGGACTTTATGTGAGCGAGACTTAGATGCTCGACACAGGGGTGCGAGGCTTACATGCTCGAATCCTCAGTACTACGAAAGCGACCTGAGGGTGCCAGCTTCAGTCACTGGACTTTATATGAGTGAGACTTAGATGCTCGACACAGGGGCACGAGGCTTACATGCTCGGATCCTCAATACTACAGAAGCGACCTGAGGGTGCCAGCTTCAGTCACTGGACTTTATATGGAATGGTCTGGAAGTGATGCTTGGAACATTTCTCGATTCGCTTGATGGAGCGGCCCATTCGAAAATGTGAGTGGGCCAACACAGGGTGATTTCATTTCAACTCTTGAGATCATGTGATTGATGCGTCGTTTCATGTGTCAGTGATCAAAATGCTCGCACAGCCGTCATCACGACTCTTCGCCTAATAGTTTTTTTATTCCCAATAGGCCCTTGGTGGTCTAGGGAGGAGTGCAGTAATAATGGGGGCAGTTAATGGCGTGCTTCCAAGTCCTTCCATGTCTCTATAAATACTATTGTGTTTACTAACTGGCACATTTTTCTTTCTTTCACTCTTTCATTCTATTTTTGTTGCGTTTCTACTGCATCCACCATTTTTATTCCTTCCTTCCATAACTCTCGCTTGAGGTTGCCAGGTGATTCTTTCATCATTTCTTCCTTCTCTTTTTTGCCCCTTTTTTTTTTTATCATTGGGTTTTCGTTCCCTTCTTTGCTATGGCTCCTGGGGAAGAGATTAGCTCTGACCTCTTTGTGTCCAACATAGATAGTGAATTGCTAGGGTGGTACTGGCGGCGGTTCTGCATCCCCGCCGATTATGCCCTCCATACTATAGATAGAAGGTTTAGGGCCCATACCCCTATATCGGGGCTAAGTAGATTAGTGGTGTACTTCGACCAGCTAGAGGGGGGTCTGAAATTTCCCTTAGATCCCTTTATCAAGGATTTTCTTAATAGAAATAAAATTGTGCCCGGTCATCTTCATCCGAATAGTTATCGGATACTGACCGGGTTCATCCAGCTGATGCATGAGGAGGGTAGGGTTCCCGATCTAGACGTCCTTCGGTATTTGTATAGGCTGACTAGGAAGAAGGGAGAGCTGATGTTCTCCCTTTCGACCGTACCCAACCATTCCCTTTTTGTTAAACTGACGGATCTTCACAAGAAGTGGAGATACCATTTTTTTTATTGTGGAGCATCAATCGGACTTCCTGGATGTTCGGAGGATGTGGTTGGATGAGTGTCACAAAGTGACCCGTCCAGCGAAACTTTCTGATCCAGATACGGAATTAGTTTTGCGGCTACATCTAGACGGACTCGCTGAAACTCGATCCGCAGAGGATGCATCCTGGAGGTATCTATGGAGAGTCTGTCCAAGTTGCGACCATTGCCCTGGTATGAATTTTTTTTTGAGTTTTATTTTGTCTAACTAGTCTTATCTTTCCGTCTATAGATGGCTTACTTTTTTGATTTTACGGGCGAGATTTCCCTAGTAGATGAGCCAGCTGCAGTGGAGGAGTGTCGGGATTATCCTTCCCCTGAAGCTGAGGCTCCCGTTGCTCCGGAGGCCGTTCCTGTCGATCCTAAGGGTAAAGCAACAATGGAAGGTGAGCGGCCGGAGCGGGTCGGACGACGAAAAAGGTGACTGATCGAAGTAGAGTCAGATGCGGAGGGGTTGGATGAAGAGATTTATGTCCAATGTCCCCGATTATCTGGTTGTCCGAATAT
This sequence comes from Mallotus nudiflorus, assembly GCA_947683625.1. Lineage (NCBI taxonomy): Eukaryota > Viridiplantae > Streptophyta > Magnoliopsida > Malpighiales > Euphorbiaceae > Mallotus > Mallotus nudiflorus. Next base: position 4,347,813 of record CANTUR010000156.1, on the reverse strand, counting down.
GCGGGGCTAGATATTAAAAAAGATGAAGCCCCCGAGCATCTCCAACAGTCAAGTACAGGACCAGTACGCCGAGTCGCTGCGATTACCCGGAGACATGCAGCGTTGGTCGGATGAGGGACCGGACGAATTGCTCGATTCTATGATCGGCCAGTCACTGGAGGTAATGGAGTTTTTAGTACTTGATATAACTGTTTATAGTGGGATTTTGGCTAAGTTGTTTAGTTATTTTTGGCAAATGGCTAAGGATCAGTACTTCTACTTGAAGAGCCAGTACAGCTTGAAGGAAACGGAGGTGGGGACGATCGCTATAGATTTTGAGAAAAAACTGGATAGCGCCAAAGTAGCTCTGGAGCACTGCCAGACAAGATACGTGGAGACGAATCAGAAGAAGGTTTCCGAACTGGAACATAGCCAGGCCTAGCTGACAAGGAGGATCGAGGAGCAGGATCTTCAGATTGCTGGACTTCATAAGAGGCTAGCTGAGCTTGAGAAATCTCATGCCAATGATAAGAAGACATATCAGAGCATGGTAGGTGGGTTTCTCAAGGCTTACCGGGCATAATGCAAAAGGATCTTGCTCTCTCAAGACTCAGGATTGGATCTGGGGGCCTTAGATCGGATAACCCCAATCGATCTGGCAAGGCTTACTGCAGAGGATGATGCCCATCCAAAGGCCGGTTCCTTTTTTGTAAGGGAGTCTGAAGAGGCCATTGCTACAACTGGGTCTGACGAGCATCCAGAGGTTGCTAATGATGCTTCCCCCTCAGTTTTCGAGATGGGAGGTCCGGGTGTAGCGATACTATAGTAGATAGGTTTTATGTATCTTTTTTTTTTTAAACAATCAGCTGTAAAGATATTCTTTATCAATAAAGATAGTGTTCATTGAATCAAATTATGTGCTCGAATATAAGATTACTGATAATATTTTCTGAGGGAGTCTGAGTTCCAGAACCTCGGTAGTTCTTTGCCTCCTCTCTCTCTTAGTTTATACGCCCCCTTTGTTGTGCATTCTGAGATCTGATATGGACCTTCCTAATTAGGGCCTAACTTGCCAGTACCAGAGGTGCCTTTACCTATATCTTCTCTTCTGAGTACCCAGTCACCCGTCCTGAAATTCTCTGTTGGTTTACGCAGATGGTGGTACCGAGTTATCCTTTGCCGATGTGCCTCTGTCGTTGCTACCGCTTGTTCTCTTCGTTCCTCTAGTATGTCAAGGCATATTCGTGCATTGACGTTATTGACGGCGTGGTCGAGGTCTTGGCTTACCCAGTAACTTAGGGACCCAACCTCTATTGGAATTACTGCATCCATGCCGTAAGTTAGTCTGAACGGCGTTTCTCCAGTGGATGATCGGGGTGTGGTTCTATAGGCCCAGATTACATTGTTCAGCTCTTTGACCCAGTTCCCTTTCTTGTCATCGAGTCTTTTCTTCAACCCTTGCATGAGGATTCTGTTTGTGACCTCAGTTTGTCCGTTCGTCTACGGGTGAGCTACTGAGGTAAAGCGCAGTTTTATGCCAAGGTCTGAGCAGAAACTTCTGAATTTATGGTTGTCGAACTGTTTGCCATTGTCTGTAATTAAAGTGTGGGGGATGCCGAATCTGCAAATGATTTCCTTCCAGAAAAAGTGTTGTATCCGGGCTTCTGTGATGGTTGGGACTGCTTCTGCTTCTACCCATTTTGTGAAATGGTCAATGGCCACGATTAAGAACTTTTTCTGTGAGGTAGATAGAGAAAAAGGACCTAAGATGTCCATCCCCCACATGGTGAAAGGCCATGGGCTACCAATGGGATGCAGAGGCCGAGAAGATTTATGGCTAAGTCGGGCGTGGTGCTGGCACTGGTGACATGATTGTGTTAGCTGCTGGGCATCCTTGGACATGGTGGGCCAGTAATACCCCTGGAGTAGGGCCTTTCTAGTGAGCAAATAGTAGGACTCGTGTGCACCACAAATTCCTTCATGGATTTCTCTTAGTATGTAATTTTCCTCCTCTAGGGAAACGCATTTTGACCAAGGGTGTGAGAGGGATTTTCGATAGAGCTCCCCTCGATGGACGAAATAGTATGCTGCTTTGGCTTTGAGCTTCCGAGCTTGCAGCTTGTCTTCCAGAAGTGTGCCATGTTCAAGATATTGGATGATGGGCTGTATCCATTTCGAGACTGCTTGTGTTCTGAAAATTTCACTATCCTCTGTGCTGGGATTGGTGAGTGATTCGGTGAAATCCATATCCCTAAATGCTTGACTGTTCTTGGCTGTGAATTTAGTAAGGTAATCGGCCTCATTATTGTCTTCTCTGGGAATCTGAACGATATTCCATTGGCCTCCGTCTTGCTCGATGTGTTGCAAAAGTCGCCTGGCTTTGTCTACGTACTTGGCGATACAGGCATCTTTGACTTAAAATGCTCCGCTGACTTGGTTGACTACCAGTTGGGAATCCGAGTGTATAATGAGGTGTTCGGCCCTGACTTTCGCAGCTAGCTTCAACCCTGTAATGAGTGCTTCGTATTCAGTCGCATTATTGGTGGCGTTATACTCTATGTGGACTGTGTACTGGATATGAACTTTATGTGGTCCCCTGAGGATTATTCCCACGCCGGAACCATGAGCTGAGGATGCTCCGTCGACATAGAGCTTCCATTCTAGCATCTTGGTCAAGGTTATATCTTCCGGAGCCATTTCTTGTACAAAATCCGTCAAGGCCTGGGCTTTCATCTGCTGTCGAGGTTCGTAATCAATATCGAACTCGTCGAGTAAAATCGACCATTGCACTAGCCTGCCTGAAGTCTCTAGTCTCTGTAATATTTTACGCAGTGGAAAACGGGACCGGACCACGATATGGTGAGCTTGGAAGTAGTGACGAAGCTTTCAAGAAGTATGAACCACAGCTAAGGCTAATTTGTCCAGCATGGGGTATCAGACTTCAGGTCCTCAGAGCATCTTGCTAACATAGTAGACAGGGCTTTGTTGGCTTCCATCTTCCCTTAGCAGTACTGAGGCGATACATTCTTGGCCAACGGATAGGTATAAGTATAAGATCTCATTTGGTATTGGACAGCTGATTAATGGTGGGGAAGATAAGAATCTTTTAATTTGTTCAAATGCTACTTGGCAATTAGCGGACCACTGAAACTTGCCAGAACTTTTGAGAGCTCGGAATAATGTAGACATCGCCTAGCTGAGCAAGAAATAAAGCGCCCCAGTGCGGTTATTCTTCCGTTTAGCTTTTATATATCACAGATGCTCTTTGGTGCTGCCATGTTGAGTATGGCTTCCATTTTTTCTGGGTTGGCTTCAATGCCTTGGTGGGAAATCATGAACCCCAGGAATTTGCCGGCTTGGACTCCGAAGACGCATTTATCAAGATTCAACTTGATCCTGGATTGGCTTAGTAACTGGAGGACTTGATCCACCTCCGCTGGGTGGTGCTCAGAGTGCTTACTTTTGATGATGATGTCATCCATATATACCTCCATGCTGGTCCCAATCTGGCTCTGAAGGACTTGGTTCATCATTCTTTGGTATGTGGCCCCGGCATTTTTCAGTCCGAAGGGCATTACCTTGTAGCAGTATAGCCCTTCGTGTGTGATAAAGGACGTTTTCTCCTGGTCTTCTTTCTTCATGGGGATCTGGTGATAACCTTGGGCCGCATCTATGAAGCTGTATAGGCCATGGCCAGTGGTGGAATCGATGAGCTGATCAATCGTTGGTAACGGGTAGCTATCTTTGGGGCATGCCTGGTTGAGGTCGGTGTAGTCTACACACATTCTATACTTCCCGTTTGCTTTCTTGATGAGTACTATGTTGGCTACCCAGTCCGGGTGAGTAACCTCTTTAATGAATCCGGCTGCTAAAAGCTTCGTTGTTTCTTCGGCAATGATCTTTTGTCTTTCGTAGGCGAAAGTTCTTTTCTTCTGTGCTACTAGCTTGGCCCCTAGTTTGATGTTTAGGCAGTGACAGGCAACCCACGGGTCCACGTCGATGATCTCGGAGGCTTGAGAAGCAAAATCTTCTGAATGTCTAATAAGGACGTTCCTTAATGTGTCTTTGATGTCTTGATTAAGGGCATTATCAATTTTCATAGATTTTCCTCCCCTGATTTGCAATGTCTCTGTGTCTTCCACTGGTTATGGATTAGCGCCTTGCTTCTCAATTTCCCATGCTTCCAAATGAAAAGCTTCCGCCAGAGATTTCATGGTCATCTGATAGCATTATCTGACCATCTGCTGATCTCCCCTAATAGTAAGGGTCCCCATTTTGACTGGGATTTTCATGGTTAATTGCCAGATGTTGGTGACTGCATCTGCTTCATAAAGTACCTATCGCCCTATTATCCCATTATAGGCTAGTGGTATGTCTACCATGTTGAATGGGGTCTGAACGATTTTTGTTTCCTCATCCTCTTGGTTTTCGAATTCTAGATCCAGATTGACAGTCCCCATTGGTTGCACCGTTCCTCCATAAAAACTAGTGATGGGCTTCTGGATGGCCGTTAGGTTGGTGATGGAGTTGCCCATGGCTTTGTACGCATTCCAAGATAAAATATTGATAGCACTCCCATTATCGACCAATAGCCTTTTGACCCGATACTTATTTATGCATGCGGTTATCACCAGGGCATCACTGTGAGGGTGATGTATATGCGAATTTTCTTCCGAGTTAAGAATGTTGTTGCTTTTACTGGGTATCATTTTTCCTCTACTGTATTTTAATCGTTTCCTGGTGTTTTCTCCTCCCACAATCATGTTGATCATTCTGATCGATTCTTTCCTAGCTTTCTTTGCCTCAACTTTGTCACGGTCATGGTTTTCCATGTTTTCGCGTCTCCTCGGTGCGTCAGTGAAATTATCAAGCTTTCCCCGCTACACTAGTTTTTCTATGGCACTCTTCAGTTCTCTGCAGCCTTCTATGTTATGGTCGTATTCTCTGTGGTACTCGCAGTACTGGCTTCTATCATGAGTAAATCTCTGGCTTGGGCTAATTCTTTTGGCTGGTGTAATTTCCACTCCATTCTGCCTAACCCACATGAGGATCCTTGATCGAGAAGTATTCAGGGGTGTATATCTATCTGCTTCCCTATCAAATCTGTCTGCTGGAGCTCTGAAATTCATTTTTGGGAAGCTTACTCGTCTCTGCTTTGGTCGTTCATCTCTAGTTGGTGGCCTATCTTCTTCCCGACTTATCCTCCTGTCCTCGTCCATCTTTATCATTTGAACCACTATCGCCATTGCCTCGGTAAAGGTACTCGGTTCTTTAGTCATTAATTTGTCTTTTAGCTTGCCAAGTCTAGTGCCATTTTTCAAAGCTTCTATGGCGACTTCATCAACGAGGTGCTCAATCTGCATAGCTGTTTTGTTAAAACGGTCAAGGTAACTTCGTAGAGACTCATCAGCTTCCTGCCGGCACACCCGGAGGTCGTTGATGTTTTTCGCAGGAGGGATATTGGTGATAAATCTGATACGGAACTGCTCGGCTAAGTCTTCAAAAGAAGTGACAATATTCTTCGGGAGCTGATGAACCATTTTTGGGCGCTTTTTGTGAGTGTACTTGGGAAGACTCTGCATATGATTCCATCGTTCACATTCTGGGGCAGCATCTTTGTTCGAAAAGCAGATATATGACTAATAGGGTCTCCTGTCCCATCGTACTGATCGAGCTGCGGGATTCTGAACTTACTAGGAATCTCCGTTTGAATTATTTTGTTGACGAACGGAGTTCTGCTATCCATCACCCATTCTTCTTCCTTTCTAGGTTTAGTCCGGGCCTTGTTCATTACTTCCTCAACCTTTTGTGCTAATTTTGAATCATCGAGAGCTGGGATGGACAAACTACACTCCCCTTCTGGTGCTTTACCCTTCCCTGTGCTTGTCCCTGGAGCCTGTCGAGGTGCTGCATTGTCATTATTTGGAGCTAGTTCAGTATGCTCGCTCTATATTATAACGCTTAGCTATTGTTGCATCAAGGTTATTTGTGCCTGAATATTTTTTATCATGGCGTCTTTGCTTGCTTGGTCAAGGCCGAGTGTTTGGGTTACTGTGTTTAGGTTTGGAGTGGTTATTGCCGGCGTTTCTAGTAGGCTTGGAAAAGGTATTGAGGGTATTGATCGATGGTGCTATAGCGGAGCGTAATATGGGAGATCTGTTCCCAAGGACGGGTATCTCGGAGTGTTTTTTGGAGGTAAAGATGTATGACCGGATGTGGCCCCAACAAGCTGCAAGGTGGGGAGTGGTATTATTACTGGGAAAGGGCTTGAAAGGTCAGTCGAAAGGATGGGTGCAGAAGGATTGGTGCCGCCCTTAGGAATTTGGGTCGGAGGTGGGCTGGAAGTCATGGTGAGAGTGTCTTTAGCTTAGCAAGTGAATGAATGGCTTTTCCCAAGGAGTTCCCCACAGACGGCGCCGCTTGATAACTGGTTTCCGGGACTCCTGGGCTGAACGTCCTGCAAAGCACTGAACAGAGGGCAAGGTGAGAGGTAGGGGGAATCCCCACAAACACTCTGATGCCTAAGTTAGAGAATAGAAAGCGGGTGGATGAAAGATAGCTTGAGTATGTGTGAATGAGATGTCCTCTAATGAGGGGTATATGGTGTTATATATAGTGATACTCAAACCTGGGAGGAATAGGAATCCTTGTGGGAGAGTGTTCCTACTTCAGTTAGGATTCCTCTTTGAGGTAGTTCTTTGGACGAATCTGTCTTCTCCTTTGTCCATGTGTTCCTATTTAGGGAGGTGGAGGACCCCTAATTAGGTAGGAACATTTTAGATGGTATCACTACTAGTAAATATACAACTAAGACTATAAATAATTTGAAGGATAACTTCATATCTACGTAGAAAAGCAAGAAAAATATGTGAAGAGGAGGGTTTTTGTCCATCAAACTACAATGGAGAAGCCAATAAGACGTTGATAGCAAAAGAAAGAGAGAGACGGCCGACTTGTCTTTTAGAAATGGATTGGTTTAATTGTGGTAGATATAAATAATACGACATAAAATTCGATTACAAATTGCAATTTAGCAATAGTCAACATACTACTTATTTTGAGAAATTCAGTTCAAGTCTAGTTTTCTCCATTGAATTGACATTAATTATAAGCTGAATGTTATATAAAAAGCCTATTAAATAGATATTAATCTTGAATGAATAAATTTAGAATTTCCTTATTGAGTTCATTAAAAAAATACTATTTTATTTACAAGTAAATATTAAATTAAAACTATTTACAATTAAATTTTTATACTCATATTCAACTGAATTAATATAAGTTCAGTAAACTCTTAAATACCGGTACTTCAAATAAAAAAAAAATTCTTACACTTTAAACACAAATAATGACTTCAGAATTAATTTAATTTAATTGCAAATAATTTTATAAATTTAATAAGTTAAAATTCTAAATAAAATTTACAAAATTTTTTACTAAATTAAACATATAAATCTTATTTTTAAACAAAAAGTTTGATAAAATTTTAAGAATTTATGTCTATTAGATACACACTTTAAAAAAATATCAAACCTTAAAATAACATAATAATAAGCTTTATGATGGACGTTTCAATAGAAAAAGTTTTGTGATGTTGGGCCTAACTATACTATTAGTATTTAGTGGGACCTTAATTTAATAGCATTAACCGCAGCTCAGTGAAGCCAATATCGTCGCCTTTCCGATAATAATGGCGTTTCTCAGCAGAATCGCGGCAAAAAGCAGTATCATAACAACCCCTTCTCCTTCTTCTTCTTCTTCTTCTTCGCTTTTCATTTCCTACCGTGGTATAGCTACTAAGCTCTTCGTTTCAGGTATGTATTTATCTCTCTCTTCGCGTTTGTAATTTTTATTAACAACAAACTGTTTGTAGAAATGCCTCACCGAAACTTTAAAAAAAAAAATTATCACTTCCTTTTTTTTTTTCCATTAATTTTTAGTTGCTTTCAGTTGAGAGTTAGGGTTACAGTAATCCACCACTTATGGGCAGAGATCATTGATATGATAATCTTGAATTCTCATCTTGCATGATAAAAAAAATTGCTTCATTACAGGACTGTCATTTTACACAACAGATAAGGGCTTAACCGAAGCATTTTCTCAATATGGTCAAGTTATGGAAGGTATTTTCAGCTCACTACACTCTAACTAGTAGTACCATTGCCATTTATTGATATAGGTAATTCAGGGCATTACTAAATCCCCATTTTTATTTTCTGTTTCTGTTTCTGGTAGCTAAAGTTGTAAGTGACAGAGTCACAGACAGGCCGAAAGGTTTTGGTTTCGTAACTTTTGCATCTGAAGATGAAGCCCACACAGCTCTAACTGAGATGAATGGAAAGGTAAGCTCTCGCACCCCACTTTTCATTTTAATTTCAATGTATTTATGTAAGCACTTTAGATAGTTATCTAAGAAATTAATGTCTGGCAGACACTGAATGGAAGGGTTATCTATGTGAATTACGCAAAGCCTAGAAACAATTATCTTCGCGAAATGCCAATTGCCAGAGGACCTCCTGAACCCCCACCTGCTGAAAGTTGAAACTATTGAGGGTATATAAGCAGTCCTTTAGACAAATGCCTAAAGAATCAAATTCTCATTCACAACTCCCAGTTAGAAGTTGGTCTATTGCTCTTTCTCAGTTTATTACACCAGAGTCTTGTCAACTTAGAATCCAGTGGCTAGTAATTGGTAATAAAGCAATGTGTGATTTGATTTGATTTGATTTGGTTAGGTTAAAGACTCAAGTTATAGACTTTTAGTGAGTTCGAGGGTTCTGTTATTCGCTCGAAGGGATACGGTTTCTGGTCTTGCACAATTTTATGTACAGCATAACTATAGTTATTCGTTTTTATTTGTAGTTTTGAATGTGATGATAAGTAATCTTTATCGATTAAGAAAAGTGCAGCCAGTAGAAGTTCATCCCTTTTTTTTTAGTACTGCAGTTTTGAATGTGATGATAAATCATTTATGTTAGCATTTGGTGGTGGGAGAGAAGAATATCAGTATTTAGTAGTAGCGGAGTGTGTGTGTATGTATATCCATTTTCTCAAATGTATTGATCAATAATAATATGTTTGAAATCTTGAACAAGTGTGCAGTTGATAAATGAGATGGTTTATGTTTTTATTACCAAAGATTGTTGAGATTAACTGACAAGTTGTTTAAACAACATTTTAGTTTAAGTTGAGTCACGGTGCAATCATATCATATTATATTAGTTGCTGAAAATTTTCTATTGTAATCTATACTAATGATTTAGAGAAAAAAGAAAAAGAGATGTTTTTATTTTGGCCTACAACTGTTGTGGGATAATTTGAAAAAAATTATTTTGCCATTGAATGTGGGTCCCGACTTGCAAAATATTTACAATGAAAAACTAGTAATTCTTGTCTGATCACTGTCTATAATGGCCAAAGTAAAAAACGCATGCGATTATAATAATAATAAAATATGGGAAAATAATTGATGTGATGGGTTGCAATAGGAATAATGTTGTCACCATCTCTCAAAATGATAGAAAAATATCCTTCCCATTTGATAGAGCTATATGCATTTGGAGTAAAAAAAAAAATTATTTTTATAGCGGATCTGGATGTTGCAATTTGCTGCATATATTTTTCGTACAAAAATATAATAATAAGATAAGAATTGGAATCTTGTGGCACTATTGCCTTGTGAGCATTAGGATGGGTGCTAAAGCCTGTAGGTCCTGAACCTCGCCCAAAGCTTCAGTGAAAATGCAATACTGAGGCAGCGAAAGCTATAAATAAAAGAAATAAGTATTAAAGTTCTGATAATTCACAAAGAATGTCAAAGGTTTCAATAAATAATATTAAGAAACAGATATTAAAATTCGTTGATTTTTAATAGAATATCGAAAATAAGAAAAAATAAAAAATTTTACTAAAATTCATCGAAAATTATTTCAAATATTAAAATAAGATGAATAAATAATGTTTAAGAAAAAACTCTAAAAGAAAAAAATAAAAAGGCCAAAAATATACTAAAAATGAACAAAAATTTTGAAGCTCATTTTTCAATCATTAAACAATCGAATTTTGGATTTAAAACTTAGCCCGTTATAGGTAAATTCATTAATAAATATAAATTTTTTAATTAATTTCGATTTGATATATTATAAACCGCACAATTCATTTAGAGCTGAAAATTAAAACCACCATTGCACACTCCCTTCACATTAAATTTGTTCATAAATTGCAAGGCAATTTGATCCGCATCAAATACCAAGTGGCCGCCTAACTGCTTACTACACCTTGTAAAGTTTTCAATTCGGTTAAAGATGCTCAAACAAATTGAGCATACTATCAAACAAATTGAGGTTCCAGTTTAGATTCGGTTGTAACAAAAAAAAATTGAGGTTAAAGATTGTATCAAACAAATTGGCCTACTGTTGTTCCTCCCCCACATGGTTTGAGACTCGATATAAAACACAAGGGCAAAAAATGCTCATTTTCCCTGCATGTTTAAGAGAAAAATAAACCTTTAAGAATATTTAGTTTTGAAAAATATTTCTATTTTTTTTTCTAGTTTTCTTTTCATTTTTCTTATTTTTTAGTGTCCTATTTTCTAAAATAGAAAACAAATTAACATTAAACAAATTGTTTGTTATTTTTCATTTAGTAATTTTTTCATATTTTTATAATTTTTTATGAAATTTATTATAACAATTATTGTGATTCATATATTAATGTTTAATCTAAAATTTATTTATTTTATAAAAAAATAACTCATATATATTTAATTAATTTCAATTCAAATTCACGAGACTATAAATGGAGGAGATGATGGTGGAGGTGGAGATGATAGCGGTGGTGGAGGTGGAGGTGGTGGTAGAGGTTGGTGGAGGTGGAGGTCAATGTTGAGATAGAGACGATGGTGGAGGTGGTGGTGATGTAGGTTATGGTGGTTGATAATATTATAGTAAATATTAAAATATTAATTAAAAAATTTTTAAAATATCTTTTCTTAATTTTTTAAAATTAAAAAATATTATGACTAAAAAATAATTTTTATTTTTCAATTTCTTAAAAGAAATTTTTGAAAAACATAATTTGTTTTCCAAAACTAAAAAAGGCTGATTATCACCGTTCTTTCTTGGAAGCTAGGGCACCTGCTACGAACTTTCGGTTATACAAGTGAAAAGCAGCAAAGAGAATCTGGTAGGAGAAGTTTCACTTTCACACACAATTTGGTCCATAACCTAAGTGAATAATAATAATATTAAAAAAGGATGATCAATTTGTCTTCCCTCGTGATTCAACAACCTTTTAATCGGGTTTCTTGGCCACTTGCATTACGTATGCAAGTAACACATAAATCCCTCATGATCAGAGCTTCAGCTGAAATACCCACTTTACTTTCCTGCCTATTGATGCTTTCCATGCATACAGAGCTTCAGAAACCAACCTCCCAACTGAAAATACACGTTTCCAAAAGATTGCTGTAGACAGAGGTACATGAACAAAATTAGACTCCATATGAATAATTCAAGGCAAATTTACCATTTCTTAACGAATTAAACTCCACCATTCACTCGTGTTTAGTTTATATAAATTTTTAACAATATAAAAACTACTTGAATAGTTCAAAATTATACTTATTTATATCACATCATATGATATAAAAGTTACTTGAATATTTTAAAAGCATTCTTTTATTAAATTTAATATAAAATTAAACTCCTCCACTTACTTGTATTTAGTTTATATAAAATTTAATAATTTCGTCTTTAATATAATATTATATCTCAATCAAAAATAAAAACCTTTCATTTATGCATCTCTTTTTTAACAATAAAGTTCAAGTGATTTAATTTCTCACCACAAGAAGAAAGAGCAAAATGAGATAAAGAATTAAAACCTACTTTTTACATCTAGATATTCACATATTTTATCACTTGAACTAATTGTGAGTGAAATTTTATTTATACATTTCACAAATGAATGATTGAGGATATTCGTGATTTTATGCCATAAAAAATACTTCAAAATATATATATCACTTTATTTTTTTTGTCAAACTAGCTGCATAACAAAAAAATTAATTAGATGACGCCAAAATATAAATTAGTCATATTATTACTCCAACCATACAAGCAAAGTGAAGGACCGAAGAATAGTATAGTAGACTAAACGGAGCATGCAAGCTAACAAAAATTTATTTTTTCCTCATTAAAAATCTTAACTCTATCAATCAGTTTGGACATATATATATATATATATATATACTTATTATAAATATGAATGAACAATATATTACTTGTGAGAAAATAGTTCTCAAATAGTGAAAAGAAAATCTATATATAAAATAATTGAAATTCATTAAATGAGTATGTTAAAAAAAGGATAGATTACTCTCCAAATTCTTTCAATACTATAGTTCTCCAAATTCTCTCCAAACTCTCTTAAAATTATTATACTATAAAATATTTTTCTTCTAATTAAATATTACTAAATTCAAGTTTAGTTCTATAACAAATTAAGCAATTTAATCTTTATTTCACAACACGTTATCAGCACGAAAAGCTCTCGATCAAAAAATAAGTTATCATAATGACAAATCTAGCAAAGCTTGAGTTCGTTGCTCTTGACATCAGGGGAAAAAATTATATGTCTTAGATTCTAGATGTAGAAATGTATCTTCAATCAATGGGGTTAATTGATACCATAAAAGAAAATAATAACACCTCATTGTAAGATAAGACCAAGTCTATAATTTTTCTCTGTCGTCATCTTGATGAAGGATTAAAATGTGAATATTTGACTATCAAAGATCCAAGTGTTCTTTGGAAGGATCTAAAAGACAGATATGATCATTAAAGAGATGTAATACTACCAGTAGTCACTGATGAATGGAGAACTTTACGCTTTCAAGATTTCAAAAAAGTGAGTGACTATAATTCTGCAATGTTCATAATAGTATCACATTAAAATTCTGTGGACAGACAGTTACAGACGAGGATATACTAGAGAAAACTTACTCCATATTTCATGTATCAAATGTTACACTACAACAACAATACAGGATGCAGAGATTTAAAAAATATTCTGAACTAATTTCATGCCTATTGGTAGCTGAGAAAAATAATGAACTCTTGATGAAAAATCATCAATCCCGTCCCACTGGCTCAGTAACATTCCAGAAGCAAATGCTACAAATTATTCTAAATATAAAAATTACAATAGCCATGAACATGAGAGAGGTAGAGGTCGTGGACGTGGACGTGGAAGAGGTCAATTCTTTGGTCGTGGTCGTGGAAATAAATATAATAATACTCCACAATAAACTTAGACTCAACCTCAAAAGAAGTTAAAATCAATCATCAGTAGTATTCAAGAAAGACCTCAACATAAGTCTGAAACTGTGTGTTTCAGATGTGGTAGTAAAGGACACTGGTCATGAGTTTATCGTACACCACCACATCTTTGCCAACTTTATAAGGCATCATTGAAAGGCAAAGAAAAGGAAATAAACTTCAATGAGCATCATACTCCTATTAATGATACAACTCATCTAGATGTTTCTGATTTTACTGATGATTTTACAGACAATGAAAATTGAGACATCTATAATTTTTAAGTATGTTGTTATTACCTATTTTATTTTCAATTCTGAAGAATATGTTATTGTTATGTATGTTATTTTCAATTAAATAAAATGTCATACTTTACAATTATTTTATGTTTTTACCTTAATTGATTAATTATGTGTTTATCTATTTTAAAGTTTAATATGGATTGTACTCAACATAAAGACAATATTGGAGATCTCTGCATACCAGATAGTGGTACTACACATACTATCTTGAAAAATAGAGATTATTTCTCTGAAATAAAGCCCACAAAGGCAATTGTAAAAATAATATCAGGTCCTGTAGATCTGATTGAAGGAATTGGCAAAGTTAAATTTATGTTACCAAATTGAACAAAGTTTATAATTGATGAAGCTTTGTTTTCACCAAAATCAACAAGAAATTTGTTGAGTTTTGATGACATATATCGAAATGGGTGTGATACCCAATCCATTATTATAAATGGTAACAAATGTTTAAATATAGTTTTCTATGAATCAGGAAAAATACAAGTATTGGAAAGACTGTCAAAACTCCTTACTGGATTGCATTACATGTATATACATGTAATTGAATCAAATATGGCAATAAAAGAAAAATCTTATGATCCTTCAACAATAAATTTATGGCATGACAAATTAGGTCATCTTGGATCAGTAATGATGTGAAGGATAATTGAGAATTCACATGGGCATCCATTGAAGCGGCAAAGAATTCCTCAATCAAATGAAATTTCATGTACAGCTTGTTCTCTCTGAAAATTAATCTTGAGGCCTTCACCATCTAAAATCCAAAATGAATCACCTATGTTTCTTAAAAGAATTCAAGGTGATATATGTGGGCCAATTCACCCATCATGTGGACCATTCAGATATTTTATGGTATTAATTGATGCATCTAGTAGATGGTCACATGTTTGTCTATTGTCAACTCGTAATGTTGCTTTTGCAAGGTTGCTAGCTGAAATTATTAAATTACGAGCACAATTCCCTGATTATACAATCAAAAGGGTAAGACTTGATAATGCTGGTGAATTTACATCTTAAGCATTCAATGATTATTGTATGTCTACTGGGATCATTGTTGAGCATAATGTTACCCATGTACATACTCAAAATGGTTTAGTTGAATAATTGATTAAACGCCTTCAGCTTATTGCTAGACCATTAATAATGAGAACAAAGCTTCCCATTTCAGTTTGGGGTCATACAATCCTATATGCTGCTTCATTAATTCGCATCAGACTTAATGCATATCATAAATACTCCCCACTACAATTGGCATTTGGTTAAGAGCCAACTATTTCCCATCTCATAATTTTTTATTGCACAATATATGTACCTATTATGCCACCTCAGCGCACAAAAATGGGTCCTCAATGAAGATTGAGAATTTATGTTGGATTTGAAACACCCTTGATTATTAGATATCTTGAACCTTTAACTGGTGATATTTTTACAGCACGTTTTGCTGATTGCCAATTTTAATGAGGTTGTTTTCCCAACATTAGGAAAAGGGGAGAAAGAAGGGAAAAAGGATATTTCATGGAATGAACCATCATTATTGCATCTGGATCCTCACACAAAACAATGTGAATTAGAAGTGCAAAAGATTATGCACTTATAAGCAATTGCAAATCAATTGCCAGATGCATTTACTGATACAAAAAAAGTGACTAAATCATATATACCAGCAGCCAATGCTCCTGCTCGTATTAAAATTTCAGAAATAAAACCCGAGAGTAAAGACACTCATGAGTCTAAAACATGCCAGAAGCATGGAAGACCAATTGGTTCTAGGGATAAAAATCCTCGAAAGAGAAAGGGAGTAGATAATCATATTGATAGCGAGGAAAATATCCCTAAAGAAATAAAAAAATAAAGAAATTCATGAAACATTTTCATATACTATTGCATGTGAAATCATAAATGACAAAGATGATCCTGAACCAAAATTAGTCGTGGAATGTCAAAATAGGCATGATTGGATAAAATAAAAAGATGCTATGCAGACTGAATTGGACTGACTAAACAAGCGAAATGTTTTTGGGCCAATTATTCCTATGCTTAAAACTATGAAACTTGTAGGATACAAGTGGGTCTTTGTATGAAAGAGAAATGAGAAAAATGAAATAATAAGGTATAAAGCTAGACTTATAGCTCAAGGTTTTTCAAAAAGGTTGGGAATTGATTATGATGAAGTGTATTCTCCTGTTATGGATGCAATTACATTCAGGTATCTGATTAGCCTAGTAGTTTCTAAGAAATTAGAAATGCGTCTTATGGATGTTGTGACTGCTTATTTGTACAGATCACTTGATAGTGACATTTATATGAAAATCCCTGAAGGATTTAAAATGCCTGAAGCATTAAGTACAAAGCCTAAAGAAATGTATTCGATCAAGCTCCAGAGATCTTTATATGGGTTAAAACAGTCTGGGCGCATGTGGTATAATCATTTAAGCGATTATTTGATTAATAAAGGATATGTGAGTAGTATTATCTGCCCATGCATTTTTATTAAGAAAACAATATCCGGATTTATGATTATAGCTATATATGTTGATGATTTAAATATCATTGGAACAGAAAATGAGATCCATGAAGCAACATTATACTTAAGGGAAGAATTTGAAATGAAAGATCTTGGAAAAACCAAGTATTGCCTTGGTTTACAAATTAAGCAAATGCATAATGGGATATTCGTGCATCAATCAGATTACACATAAAAGATCTTGAAACGCTTTAATATGGATAAAGCAAATCCTTTAAGTACTCCAATGGTCGTCAGATCACTCAATATTGAGACTGATCCATTTCGACCCTGTAAAGAAAATGAAGAAATTCTTGGTTTTGAATTTCCATATCTCAGTGCCATTGGAGCTCTAATGTATCTTGCTAATTGTTCTAAACCTGACATTTCTTTTGTAGTAAATTTATTAGTAAGGTTCAATTCAGCTCCAACAAAAAGGCATTGGAAAGGGATCAAACATATACTTCGATACCTTCGAGGAAATGTTGATTTGGGTTTATTTAATTCTAAAAATTCAAAAAAAGAATTGATTGGCTATGCAGATGCAAGGCATTTATCTAATTCTTATAAAGCAAAATCTCAAACAGGCTATGTGTTCACAAATAACGGAACTGCAATTTCTTGGCGTTCCCAGAAACAAACGCTTGTCACTACTTTTTCAAATCATTATGAGATTATTGTACTATATGAAGCAAGTAAAGAGTGTGTATGGATTAGATTAATGACACATCATATTGAAGAATCTTGTGATTTTCCAGTTAACAAAAGTCCAACAATTTTATATGAAGATAATGCAGTATGCATTGCACAGTTAAGGGAAGGATATATCAAAAGTGATAGAACCAAACACATACCTTCAAGATTCTTTTCATACACTCAAGAGCTAATAAAAGACAATCATATAGATATCAAGTATATTCAGTCTAGCAATAATCAGCTGATCTTTTCACAAAGGCGCTTCCAACTACAATCTTTAGAAGGCACGTTCACGATATTGGAATGTGACATTTGCATACTATATGAAGAAAGATTATACATATCAACTTGAGGGGGAGAAAATCATGCACTGTATTCTTTTTCCTTAAGCTAAAGTTTTTCCCATTATGTTTTATTTAGTAAGGTTTTAACGAGGCAGTTGCAAAATATTGTTATTCAAGGGAGAGTATTATGAATGTGAATGAACAATATATTACTTGTGAAAAAATAGTTCTCAAATAGTGAAAATAAAATTTCTATATAAAGAAATTGAAATTTATTAAATGAGTATGTTAAGAAAATGATAGATTACTCTTCAAATTTTTTTAATATTATAGTTCTTCAAATTCTCTCCAAACTCTCTCTAAATTCTCTTAAAATTATTCTACTATAAAATATTTTTCTTCTAATTAAATACTACTAAATTCAAGTTTAATTCTACAACAAACTAAGTAATTCAATATTTATTTCACAATAACACTAAAATTTTTAAGAAACAATTAAAATTAAAATACTTAAAAATAATGAAAATATACAAAATTATTATAAAAGTCTATAGGAAAAAGAGAATGGTGCATCACTTTTCAAATTTGTAAGTATGCTATATGATTGATTAATTAAATACATACAATTTTTTTTCTTTCCTTAGAAATAAAAATAAAATGATTGAATTTTATCTCAAGAAGACAATTAAACCAAGAGAAGCGAAGACCAAAACCCCAAAAGCAACACAAAGAATATCTAAAGTGCTTTCAGTTCTCAATTTTCTTTCTTTTCTTTCCCTCTTCATTTCCAAGAACCTTTCATGCCTTCTCCTCCCTTCTTCTTCAATTCTTCCTTTAATTCCCTTTTTACCCTCCATTGACCCATGCAAAATCCCCAAACTATCCCTCCCGTTTAAAAACATTCCATCCATATCCTCCATTTGCACGCTCACTTCCCTCACGTGCATCCCCCCGCCTTTAGTCCCTCCGCCGCACGTGACTAAAATTCCACACTGCACGAACTCTGACGCCGATCCTCTATTCCCGCCACCTACAACCAAACCGAACCGCGCGTGCACTTCACCGCTTAACCAATGTCTCTGAACCGATACTGTTTTCTGACTTGATAAGTTCATCGCCCTTTTTCCGGCTGGGTCAATAACAATCCAACTCAGTGTCAGCTCCTCCGCTAACGCTAAATGATCCTCCTCGTTCTCCGGTTGCCGTATCGGCGTTTGACACGTGTCTTTAGGATCAAGCATGTCGATTCTAAAGGGCGAGCATTTAAACCAGCTGGACTCCGTCTCCGTCTCAACAACTCTACTGAAAATGAGCTCGTTCCGGTAGTAAATATCGACGGCTGAGATTAGCTCCGAGGGCAACGGCGCCTTACTGTTGGACGACGACGACGAGGAGTCAACGATTACAGGGAAGGAAGAGGAGAAGAAGGAGCGAGGACCGTCAGGGAAAGAGGACATGACTGGGCGGACACGTGGAGTGTTGGTAGAAGGCCACGTGGAGAAGCATAGGTCGGACCAGAGATTTTGTTGACAAGAGAGAGAGTTGAGCTGCCTTGAGGTGCAAGAAGTGGAAGCTAAGGTTGCACCGTCTAGACGTGTTAGGACATGTGTTTGGATTATGTCTGGATGGATGGCAGAGATTGCGGCGGGGCCGCCTGTTTCTACGGTGGTCGGGGATGGAAATAGTACCGGCGAAGCCATTACCATTTGGAGTAGTTTATGTTTATGTTTATGTTGTCTGAAGGGAGGAATGCTTAGCAGGAGACAACACTGTGGGGTTTATATAGGAATTTATTTTTAAAATTTTGATTTAAAATGATCTTTATTTTTTCGAAAATAACAAAATTGCCATTACTTTTATTTTTTATTATTATTTTTTTTCATGTTTTTTTGTTAGTTAGAAGGAATTAGAGCATGAAAATGCCATGCAGATGTTGCACTTTTTTTTTTTTTTTCCCCTTCTTTGATTCCCTTGCACATGAAAACAAAATTGAAAAAAGGATAATTTTATTTTTTATTTCTTATTCTTAAAATAACTTATCTTTTCCAAATCATTAATTATACTTAACTATTAAATAAGTTAAATATTATACATAAATAAGTTATTAATTGATTGTCAAATGTATGGTATTGAAGATATATGTATTCATTCTATACATATATCTTCAATACCATACATTTGACAATAAATTAAAATTTTAAATTATATATATATATATATATATATATATTTAAAAATAATTAATTAATAAATATAATATCTAACAACTCTAATTACGAAATGAATACATAATTCATGTCTACTTAATATAATTTATATAATAAAATATTAGATTAAATATAATATATTTATTGATATGCATATTAGTTTAATACATTTTCATTAGAAAAAGAAGATCATAGAATTTGAACTTAAAATTTACTAGTTAGACATATGAATGGGTGAGTAAATTAAAATGGTTTATTTTATTAATTTTTATTTGGTGTATTTTTTAAAAAAAATGATTGCCAATTACTCAAAAAAAATAAAATTTTGTGCATTATTTTAATCTGGCTTCAATTTTTTTTTTTTTCGTTTCTATCTAAATTATCTCTGGGAAGAGATAGATAGGTCCAATTCCAATGTGGTGAAATGAAGTTATCTTCTGGAAGGCTAATGTGTTTATAACATTTATTAAAAAAAAGTTGTTGCCAAACATTATAACATTTATTCATCTTTTTAGTCCTAGGGGTTGGTAGACTTTTCTCTCACACCTAAAAATCTTTGGAAAAATCATTAATAGTGTAGAAACATTTTACCCAATGTATTATATAATTCATTAAATTCATAGATGTTTTCCTATATAATTTAAACATGTTCAGATTTAAATTGCCACTTAATCCTATAAATTTTTTATTTTTTTAAAGAAAGAAATTGATAACTATAACACATTTTATTAATTAACAACTTTGAGTCACAAGGTTATCATTTTATCCATCCTTGCGTGTCTCATTTTCTACTCTTTCCCTTTTTTAATATAAGCATAAAGAATAATAAATTTATGCATGATTGACCAAGTATTAATCGTGATTTTGCTAGATATTACAAGTATATTTAATGAATAACGTGGAGAATAAGTTATGTTATACCACTCCATTGACTTCTATAGTCAATGTATCTAGCTAATTGATCTCTTTTTAATTTTATTAATTTGTATGCACTTTTTAAAAGAATTATTAGCTAGTGCCTAATCCTTTGATCACTATCAAAGATGGTTTGATCGACTAGGAGACCTTTCTCATTGTTATGATTCTATTCGAGTATAATCGAATTAATTATAGTCTAATAAACTTTAAACATCAATAATTAAAAAAAACAAATATGGTTTAATCGATTTTTTTTAAGCTATAAGAAAAAAGTAAACCTTTAACTTATATATAATGGCATGAAAAAAATTATACTACTAATTACTCACTTTACTTTTGATCAGCTTGATTTAAATTTATCAAAGGCCAAATCCATAGTTTTGCCCCTGAACTTTACTCAATTAACCTCTAATACTCCTTAACTTTTATTATGTTTATTCAACTTTTAAACTTTTATTTTAAATCTATCCAACCTCTATAATACATAAAATTGAAATATTTTATAAATTAATATTAATATGGATATAAAAAATTTATATAAAATAAAATAATGTTTATTGAAAAAGAGAATATAATTAAAAATAAAAATTTTCTAACTTTTTGATATTAGTTTTTAATTTTCTTTATATTGTTTTAAAGTTAATTTTAACATTTTATGTGTTTAAACTCATTTAAAATTAAATTTCTATCTGATTTGATATTATATGAGTTAAATAAAATAAAAAAATACAAATTACTTTTCTCTCAATTCTTGGTTTGATATAACTTTCATTTTGGTCACCGTCGATCATCTTTTCGATCTGCAGTAGTCCCTTTAATTTCTATTTTATCTGCTTTATTTTTTTTTTTACATTGAATAAACATAAATCTTTGATTTGTCTGTCTTTTGATTGAAATTTTGAATAATCCTTCATGAAATTCTTACCCTTAATGAGATTTATATAGTTTTCTTTTATGAAATTCTTGCTCTTAATGGGATTTATACGGTTTTCTTTTATGAAATTCTTGCCTTTAGTGAAATTTTTATGATTTTCCTTTATGAAATTTAGATATTTACTTATTGAGAATTTTCTATTTGTATTTTTGCAATCGGACTCATTTAAAGACCAATAAATAGATTTACAACTAAATAAAGTCATCGAATGGAGTGTATAGATCGTTGCGTTACAAATCAAAAGGGTTATGTCAATTCGATTAAGGAATATAACAACCAGAAAATTTATAATTTTAATGAAATTTTATTTTGATATTTATTGATTATAATATTATTTTTATTATTATTTTATCAAGATATACTCTTATTTTTAATGGATGAAATGTTCATTTTTTTAAAAAAAAAAGTATAAATAATAATGTAAAAATATTTTAAAATAAAAATTTAAAAATTAAATAAAATATAATAAAAATAAAGAAATATTAGAAATTAATTAAGTACAGTTTGGACGTAAAAATTATGCATTCGGCCATTTATAAAAATTATGTAAATTTTGAATACAAATTTCACACTATCCATTAATTTTTATTTTTTTTTAAAGTACTATCCACTAATGTTGATGGTAAGCGACAAAGAATGATTACATAATACATTAAGCGTTGTTTTTCAAAATATATATATATATATATATCCATTATGCATTGCACCTCTTCAAGAAAGAAAGAAAAAACTAACCCCTTCAAGAAAAGTCGGCGTTCAAATTCAAAGATAAGACGAACCGATGAAGTAACATAGAGATAGAGATGAAGACGTCATTTTCCTTGAGCAGATATTATATAATGGTTCAGTTTTCAACACTAACACAGTATTGCTGATGTATGTTGAATTTTACAATATTTTGTATTTTTTTTAGTCATTCGTAAGACAGGGAGAGAGAAAAATCAATTGGAGATATGAAGTCTTAAACTCAAAACTTCACAAATATCAGTATCTGTAATTTGGAGTTGTAACATTCAATCTATAGTTGCATAATTAGAGTCAAATTACTTTTAAAAAACAACACTATTTTCTACAAGAAAAATCATGTGATAGAGTTGCGAATTAAATAATTTTAATAATTATATATGTAATTTTATTTTATTTAAAAAAATTACTTCTGTCCATAATTATTTGCATCCTTATTAATGAAAAATTATTAATTATTTTGAATGGCTTTATACTATTAGATCATATTTTAAAAGTAATTTTAGTATTTCTAACAAAATTGTAATATTATACTTTCAGTAGTTATGTCATAAGCAAGTTATATTATATATATACACACACAAAATGTTTAGCATGATGAATTATCCACATTTTCATCACCCATGATACGTATAACTAATAGTTAAATATCATCCATGAAGAGTTGATCTAATGGCTAAGTCTTCTTAGGTATTTGACGGAATTCGGATTTGAGTTTTCTCTTTCTGCTTTTTCTTTTGTATTCAAATATCTAATTATATGATAATTTTGAAGAAAAAAAACAATTAATTAATCATTTTGAGGTTATACTTTTTATTTTCCAACAAATGTATTAAATAACATATAATTATATAATGAACTAATATACAAATAGACCCTTTAACTTGTAGCATAAAATTAAATAAACTTAAATTGAACTTTTTTCAGCAAAAAGAATCTAATACTTCTACTTTTAGTACCAAATAAGTTTTTAGTATCATGATAAGTGTGATAATCAAACTTTCAATAAAAATTAATTTTTTAATCCTAATTCGTTTAATATTCAAAATAATAGTATTTATAATAGTTTGACTTTTCAAAACTCTTTATTTAATGTGAAGAGGAAGTGGCAAGAGAGAGAAAGAGAGTAGAAAATAAAAAGTTTGGTTGATTAATCTGAATTTTTTTAATATTTCAAATTTAATTTAGTTTAAATAAATTAACAAAATATTCAATATAAATTTTCACTATACTTTTATAGAATTTGGGTTACGTACAGAGTTTGATTCAAAATTGATTTTATATGGTACAAAAAATTAAAATATTGAATCTTATTTATTAAAAAAGTTCAATTTAAATTTATTTAATTCTATGACATAATCCATTTATGTATTATTTTCATTTTACTTAATGAAATTCTTTTTAAAAAGTTAGAAAAAGAATGTATATAATAATAAACATTAAAGAGAGTATCCTTCCAACAAATTGATTATATACAATAACAAGTAGTCATAGATCAGCAAGTTGCTAATCAATAGATATAGATACCATAGTCAAACTAAGAAATTTAATGATTTTTTTTTTTTTTTAAATCCAGTAAAAATGGCTAATAGACCGGTTCATATCCTTCGGTCAGAAACTGACTTTTCTATATTGGAATGATATTATATGTAGAGGCATTGCACTAATAATTATCATTCGATAGAAACATTAGTCATATATTCAATTTTATAATAATGTTGATGTTTTGCTTATAAAAATCTCTAAAATGTTTCCATTTACAGATAAAAAATCAAGTAATCAAATGGTAAAAAATATAAATATTAGGATGTTGGGAGTATGATTAAATTTTTTTTTTTAATTTTTTTTGCGAAAAATTAAATTATTTATATATTTTAAGTTTAAAATTTATATATTAAAAAATAAATATTAAAAAAAATTTATTGATGTATTTAATTTAAATTTTAAGATAATTGAAATTTTTATAATTATAGGATATTTTAGATATTATAAAGATTTTAGGTCGAAGTCAGCCCATGTGACCAAAGCGTTACCATAATTTTCTTTTGCCAACGCAAAGCAAGTCTAATAATGATGATTGATGACCAAGGAATAGGAGAGCATTAGGCCATGTTTGTCCACTATTTTGCTAGTAAAATATATATATATATATTTAATATTGGATTTAATAAAACATAACCCTTTTTTAAATATAAAATATAAACTTGAATTAAAAAAGGAAAAACGAATACCAATGATATTTTTATTAGAATTTTTAATCATTAAATACTTTTTTTTTATATATTTTTCTTTAATAATGTTTGATTCGATTAAAGTGCTTGTGGAATTTTTGGTTCAGGACCGAAGCTTTAAAATATATATTTATATATATGCATTATATATATATATATATATATATACTATCATAAATTTTATAATATTTTCTTTTAAATTCTTAAATTTGATCTCAAAAAAATATTTTCACACTTTCAACTACTATACATCTATATTAAATTCAATAATTTAAGGTATTTTTTAATAATTGACTCCTGAAATTAAAAAATTATAAGAGTTAGATGAGCATTTGAAGTCACAACATAAATCTGTACCTTAAAAAATTAAGTTTGAGCTTTTAAAATCTTATTTGCTGACCAACTGCCTGTTTACCACTTCCTTTAATATTCAAATATTTCTTCAATGTTTGCATCATTAAAAATAGTAATAATAATAATAATTCAAATCAAATCTTCTTCTTCTTCATTTTTTTTAAACTGCTTTTGTTTCATGAAACAAAGCCAAACAAAGCCCAAAGACTAAGAAAAACAATTCAAATCAAATCTTTGATGTTTCCAATAATGCAAATAAATAAATGTTTAATTATTTAGGCATACTCTTGCACAATAATGTACAGGAATTTATGAGGATTGAGGTCCAATGATATTGTATCATGACCTTAATGTCACATTATGCAATGAAAAAATAATGTGTATTTATCATGTGTACACTTTTTATAATTGTTGCATTATCTAATTAATAATTAAAGTCTATGCCCAACATAATTATTAATTAGCTAGTCTTTAACAATATTATTAATTTGTTACACATGTTTGAAGGAGCTTGCATCATCTTAATTTGTTTATAAACTATTCATGGGTACCTTTCTTAAAATTCACTTTCCATGGAATGTGATTAACTAATTATTTGTGATCAAATATTTAAAAACACATTAATCATGATTGTGTTTAGTTGACACTAATAAACTTTTTTTTTTTTTTAACAACACAATTAACTATAACATATGAAAAACACTTGTTCAACTCTAATTTTATAGAACGAATAATACTAGAGATAGTATCAGATTTTCACCACCAATAAGCAACAAAAGCTAAAATTCGAATTCTTAAGAAACAATAATCTTCTGATGAAAAATCCCTCACAGGGAATAAAATATTTACCAAACAACAAAAATTACCTTCAAATATTGAATTCTCCATATGTAGAACTATGGTGTAACAACAACAAGATCAACTAAAAAATAAAAGAATTATAAATCTCACCCTAAATCCACCTTTTCTATATCTATTATTAAAAAAATAAAAAATAAGTAATTTTTGGCCAACAATGACTAAAATTACCCTAAGAGCTAACCACTAAAATGGAGGAGAAAAAAAAAGGAAAAGAAACTCAAATAGTTTAATAAACTTTATTTGAAGAAATAAAAAAGTCAACATGAATACATTACTGTAATTTTACTATAGTTTTACTCAACTATTGGCTCTTCCATATATATCATACAAACAATTAAAAAAGAGTGCATTTTACTTGAATCATAAAACTATGCAAGTTTGAGACAATGGGAGAATTGTTCATTAGTGCTCTAAAAGGTATAAATTATAATATTGAAAATATCTCATTGCTCAAAAATTATTTAAAGTCATTTTGTTCATATTTCTTTCATATTTTTTAATTTTAGAAAAATATATTATCTAAGGAGTACGATCGCACAGACAAAACTCACAGCAATTAATGAGGATCACACAAATGATTAAGTTGCATACATAGTTTAATTACTTTTTTTTTGTTTAAAAATATAAACTTAATTTAATGTTTACATAATTAAAAATATAATTAATTTAATTAATTTAACTAAAATATAATCTTTTTTTAATACACTATTCTAATTAATAACTCATATTATTTTATTAAATTAAAATAGTCTGTTGCATAGTTTCACTCTTATTCATCTTATTATTTTTATAATATTTTCAATTTATTTCACTTTTAAATTTATTTATTTTAATTATAGGTCTAGTTTGATATTTGAAAATTGATAAAAAATAATAAGTCTCTAATTTTAGAATGAGGAAACAAAAAAATATATTAAGATACTAATAAAATTCAAAAAAGTGAAGAACAATACTAAGCAATTTTTTTAGAAAAATAATTAGATTTTTTTTTTCTTTGCCGGGCCGGATGAAACGTTTAACAAAAGAACTCACATATTGAAGCCTTAAATATTTTTTTCAAGTTGGACGAAGTTGGACCAGAAATGTACTCGAACCGGGGAACCAGGCCTACTAAGATTAAATATAAACAAGTATTTTATAGAAGGGCTATTCGAAATTTCTTTCATGGGGGAGTAGCCATTGTTATACTATGGACCTTGTTCATATTACAATATAAATTCGAAGTCATTACATGTGTGAGAGTGAGATAAAAAAAATGTCTTTTTTTTTTCGTGTAGATTCATTAATCTTTATATGTATGTTCATTGAGGATCAATGAACGGTGAAGATCAATAAGTATGCTGCAAGTTCATTGACATTTACTTACAGGTTTATTTATTTTCATTTGCATGTTTATTGAACTTGATCTTTCTGAAATTTTTGCAATGTAGTTTGAAAATCCCTAGCAAGCTTTGCATCTTCTGTTTTCTTATTTGACTATGCAAACAAATCACAATTTCTCAAAATTAACACTTCTAAACTCACAATAACATCAACAACAAAATCATTAAAAGGAAAAATTGAGAATAATCGGATTAACATTAACTCAACATTAGCTTGATGATTGGATTCACTAACAACTTTAAGCTTAGCAGACTTATATTTAACTAACTGTAAAATTCATTGTCTCGTATTATGCCTATAATTAAATAACATAGATCGTAATTAACTCTATGCTAATTAAGCAATCAAACATATAGCCTCGTGATGTTCGGGAGTGTCTTTAGCAGTGTCGGTGCCATCAACGAGATGATAAAAACTGACAATAGCGTTGTTGATTTGGAAAATATCGGCTACCACAACCTGTGATGGGCTTTTTCACATCGTAAAGGAGATAATCTTTTGCCGTTTTAGAAATCCTGGACACCCATGGCAATGGTTCTATTGATCGGTCAGAAAATGAAGCAACCACAACTAGCGGTAGAAGTAACAAAAAGAAAGAAAAAAACTAAGGATTAAGGATTTAGAAAAAAACGAGGAGCGGTAGTTGAAAAAGTAAGTTTCAATTCATTAGTGAAGGTGAGCAACAAGAAGAACAACTTTGTTCTATTATTATCACATACGTGTGATGGATCTCTAGTCCATATTGTAATATAGACAGGGGTCCATGATATAATTTGCCGAGGAGGAGAGGTAAAGGTTGAATTTTTGATTTATCAATGATTTGAAAAATATTATATCATTAAACTAGTTATTTATTCAAAATTTAATTTAATAAATTAATAGATTTTAAAGTATACAAAGCTTGATTTCTAAAACTTATGACTAAATCAAATAATTTTTTGAACAATTGAATATCATTAGTTAAATTTTGGGAAAAATATAAAAGAAGGAGCAAGATTTTTTAACATAGAAGTACAAATTATAGTTAATAATCTTGCTCCAGGAAAATGCATCACAAAAAAAAAAAAGAAGATAACATCGAAAAAATAAAATAAAAAAGCTACAAAGACACCAATACATCGGTGCCACATTAAAATGATTTGAATTTGGGCAACTAAAATAGCCAATTTATGATCTAGAGACACTTGAATTTTGAATGGTAAATTGAAACAAAGCTCTAGCATCCTCAACGAAATAATGGGTGATATAATTCATTTTACAATAAAGAAAACTTTAAATGATTGGTAAGCTACATTAAGAATTTTTTTTTTTTTAAAAGAAATGATACATTCTTCTTAAAGAGTGAAAATACAAAGATGAAAATTTTCTTATAAATACAGAAATCTGTTATTAAGAGAGAGTAAAAACCTCACAAAAGAGAGCAGAACAGGAATTTAATATAAAAATAAGTAAACTATTACTAATCTTAAGAAATAAGATAAAATAGATAATAAAAAAGGGAAGGATCAATTTCTAGTAAAAAATGGTCAGAAATTGGTTTCTAAAATGATAAAGAATAATGGAGAAGAATAATGACAAAAAAAGGTCTAAAGAACCAAGAAGATACACAGTAAAAAACAAAATAACATAAATAAATAAAAAAAGTCACAAAACACATCACTATGTTAGTGCCACATCAAAATGATTTGAATTTTAGTAAATGAAAGAGCTAATATTTGATATAGAGAAACTTGAATTCCAAAGAGTAAGTTAAAACAAAGCTCCGGTATCCTTAGTGAAATAATGGGGGTGATAAAACTTATTTTTACAAATAAAAAAAACATTAAATAATGGATAAACCATGTTAAAAGTTTTCATAAAAGAAATGATGCATTTAAAAGTTTTCATAAAAGAAATGATGAATTCTTCTTTAATAATTCAAACATAAAAATGAAATCTTCATTTTAAATTCAAAAATATTTCATTAAAAGAGAGCAAAAATTTCACAAAAGGAAAGCAAAACAAGGATTTAATTCAAGATCTAAATAAAATATCATTATTTTTAAGAAAATAAGATAAATAAATATTATAAAAAAGGCAAGGATCAATTTTCGACAAAAAAAATGATCAAAATTGGTTTTTGGAATGATAAAGAAGAAGGAAAAAGAACAGTGGCAAGAAAACTTTAGAAAACCATAAGAGAGAAACTCTCGACCATGCTATTTAATTAAATAAAAATTTATGAACTAACTTGAAATTTGATATACTGTTAAATATATAATGTATTGTTGGATTGCAATTAAAGGTTGGTGGAGCTCACAAAATTTCAATTGCACTATGATTGTAATTTACGATCCTTTTAATGAGAATGATAGAAATTTAGTATCGGTAGAGCTTAGCAACTATAGAAGCCTAATGTGTGATCCTTGGTTTCTTATCAGTGACTTCAATGAGGTACTATACAATAATGATAGAAGATCGAATAATATATCTGCTTTCGGCTTTCAACAATTTAGGGAGTTCATTAATCATGTTGTTTATATGAATTACCATTAATGGGTAGAATATTTACCTGGGGCAATTGCTTAAATGCTAGTAAAATTGATAGAGCCTTTGTGGATATTTAATGGATCTCCACTTTCCTGGAATTAAAGCTTCGGGGCTTAAGGAAAGAGCTTTTTGATCATGCAATGCTTCTAGTTGATATTCATACGGTTAATTAGGGTCCAAAACCTTTCAGGTTTTTAGATTGTTAGTTTGATCAGCAGGGGTTTTATAACTTGGTTTCAAGATGAGGGAGTTCATCTTTTAAAAGAAATTATGGTCCTTGGGCTATTAATAGAAGACTAAAATTTTTCAAGAGAAAGTTGATAGAATGGAACAAAAACACTTTTGGTATGGTAATGATAGCGTTCAACAATTAAAGAGTAAATTGGTATCCTTAACAAATCTTTTAAACAGTTCTTCCCAATTGAAGAGGATGTTAGAAAAAGGAGATTGTTATGGGTGTCTTTATGGGAAAAATATAAACAACATGAAACATTTTGATGTCAACACTCGAGAATAAATTAGGTCAATAATGGAGATAAAAACATGAAGTTTTTCCATTTGTCTGCCTCTATAAAAAAAAAGAAATTATATTGGGTTCTTAAAAGTTGATGGCTTTGAGATTCATAATCTTTTGGAAATTAAATGTCACGACCCGAACCCGAGGGCACGTGACCCGGCACTAGGGAATGGGTAGGCATAAGGCCCCCGAAACCCGTAGTAAGCCTAAAGGAAAAGAAAATAAAACCATTCATATTTTAAAATTTAATTAACAACAGAACATATTATCAAGCTGCTTAATAAAATATGTTTCAACATCTCATATTATAAATTGAACTTAAATCTTATACATGAGCGTAGTTTACACAAATAAATTACACAATTATATTTAAACCATACAAATCCTTAGTACATATACTACTGCAGCAACCTAGATTAACACACAGTACAACTTACAATGACCTACATAAAATGGCCGGTGAAGAAGAAACCCGACGTAGAGGTAGTCTGAGGTCGAACTCCCAAACTCCTAAAAAAAAATAAATTGAGGGGAATCAGACCTCACTGAGTAAGTCAATAAAAGAGCTGTATGGTTTGAAAACCTTTGAAAACTATATATGTTTATAGTGAAAATAATTTATAATGTATAGTTTTTGAAAAAAAATATCGGTAGAACCTTAAACCCAAAATCTAAATGGCCATCCGGGCCCACTTATTCCAACTAGACTACCGGTCCCCGAGAGCAAAGGCATCAACCGAGGCACTAAGCCGTAGTTATTCACTTAATCCAAATATATGGCACTGGCGGTCCCCGAGAGCAAAGGCATCGACCGAGGCACCCATCCCAGTCCATTAATAGCCTTACAATCACTGGCGGTCCCCGAGAGCAAAGACTTCCACCGAGGCACCCGTCCCAGTTTGGCACCCATCCCAGTTTAACATTCATTAATCATACATATATCGGATCCATCTCTCAATCTCTACCATGTGCACATAGTCATGGTGAAGCCCACCAGGTAGCCTGTTCTACCAAAATTTCTCAAAGTCGATTTTAAATAAATAAAATGCATTTAAATCATAAATAATAGCATTAAATTAAATAAATTATATAATCAATATAATAGAAATACGAGCGCATGCATTCTTTAAATAAACACACGCACAAATTGTTCTATTAACTTACAGGATGAATGCGAAGGCTGACGACCACGCGTCTGCCTCGGCCTCACAGCTTCTGCTCCGATATGCTCTAAAAGAAAAAATAATAATCGACTTTTAAAACATGACTAAGGAATCGAAATTAGAAATCAACAAATAATGAAATTCTGGATTGACTCGAGGAAAATCGGACAAGTCTCGACAGACAGGATTTAACCTAACTAACGGTAGAAATTTTACGAGTATCACATTTTACGAGAAAATCTACCGAAATTTTGACAGAGTCTCCTCTGTAAAACGGACATCTCTCTACCGAAGGTAGAGCCAGACCTGCATAGAAAATGCACTTCTAATAATCACCAACACCCACACTCGAGTCGAGCTTCCAAAACTACAATTTACCCGATCGAAATCACAACTCAATAAAATATCGAAAAATAAAAACATTTATCTCTCAAACACATATTTCTCATACACGTATACTAAAATAAATAAAATTATATAAAATCTCAATTATTCAAAATTAAACAATTAAATTTGCAATCAATCATCAAAATATAAATATAATTATAACCCAAATTAAAACCATTGTAATGTATTATATATATATATATATATATATATATATATATATATATATATTATTATTATTTGAAATTAAATATTTAAAATTTACACTACTTAAGTAAAAATATTAATTAATTTATAAAAATTGTCTAAACCCCTTTAAATATTAATAAGACTAATTAAAATATATATTTTACCATATTTAGTGAAAAATTACATTTTTACCCCCTAGAATATATAAATTACATAATGTGTTATATATACTAAAAAAATTCCTTAAAATTATTTAATCATCCAAAACTTATTTTCTCATGTTAAATTCTTAATATAATTAGCCTAATAATTAATTTTGACATAAAGTATAAAATTTCCTAAAAATTGTATAATATTCAAAAAATTTATTTTCTTTACCTAGAATTAATATCAACTCATAATAACACCAAAATACCAAATATTATTATTATTTATTATTTTTATAATTAATTTTCAAAAATTCCTAAAATAATATTAAAATATTCAAAAATTCACCAAAAATCAAAATAAATTCCAAAAATTATACAATAATTCATAGAGATAGATTGAGCTACTAGGAATCACATTTGTAAAGAGAGTTTGCATGAATCAATCTAGATCGAGCTAAAAAAATTCCAAAACCCTAGAGCTCAAAACCAAAACTCAATCAATTCATGACCAAAGCTTAAACTAAGCTTAGAATGAGTCTCACCGGTGCAAGGGGAGGAGATTGACACCCGGAATGGAGGGAAATGGTGGCCGATGGGAGCTTGGCCAATCCTAGGAGCTATTCTCGGCTTCTTCCCGTTCCAGCGGTTCCGACGGCTCTGCAGGCGACCGGAGGTAAGGGAGAAGGAGGAGGAGGCAGCAGATGGTGGCCGGAGATGGGGAGGCGCAGTGACGGTGGCGGTCGAGGGCGTCACGCGGTGAGGGAGGGGGGTGAGCTTCGGCTCCTTCTTCCTCTTCCTCAAATCTCTTATATGTATAATTATATATATATATATATGATATATATATATATATATATATACACTATATTATTAACTTACTAATATATGTATATATATAATATATTTATTATACATACATGTGTCTAGGTGAAAAATTAGTGTATGTATATATATATATATATATTATATACATAAACATATACTACATGAAATTATATATATATATTATATTACATATATACATATTAATTACCATTAATATAATAATATATATAACTATATATTAATATATATTTATGCATGTATGTATATAGATAAATATTAGTACATATGTATATGTATATATATATATATTTATATACATATACTACTTATACATACATGTATACACAAATTACTTTAATATACACATTTAAATCAATATTTAACCCTAAATATAATTTTAACACAAATATAATATAATATAATGAAAAATAACTATTACTAATACTATTTGAGAAAAAAATATATCCCTTTTTTATTCAAATAATTATATATATATATATAGGGTATTACAGTCTCCCCTCCTTATATGAATTCGTCCCTGAATTCAAGAAAAGAAAGAAAAGAAGAATTACAAAGCTAAGAAGGGAAGAGATACGGGAAAGAAACTCGCATCTCGGCTTCAGTTTCCCAGGTGCAATCCTGTGCGGAATGGTTACTCCATAGCACCTTCACCATCGGTATCTCTTTAGTTCGCAGCTGTTGGATTTGGCGATCTACAATCGCCACCGAGAACTCTTCGTAAGTCAAATCATCGCTAAGCTCTACGGCTTGAGGTTGCAACACGTGAGACAGACCAGGGACGTATTTTCTCAACATGGAAACATGAAATACAGGATGGATTCTCGATAGCTTTGGTGGTAACACCAACCTATACGCCACTTCACCCACTCTGGACCGAATCTCAAACGGTCCAATATATCTGGGAGCTAGCTTACCCTTCTTATCAAATCTCATAACTCCTTTCATTGGAGACACTTTCAGGAACACCATGTCGCCAACCATAAAGGATACATCCTTCCTCCTAGGGTCAGCATAGCTCTTCTGTCTGCTGAAGGCTATCTTCAATCGTTGCTGAATAATAGGGACTTTCTCTGAAGTGATCTGCACCAACTCTGGCCCCGTTAACTGCCTTTCACCAATCTCCCAACACAAAGGTGATCTACACTTCCTACCATATAGTGCCTCATACGGAGCCATCTCAATGCTGGCATGGTAGCTGTTATTATAAGCAAACTCAATCAATGGCAAGTGTGAATCCCATTGTCCTCCAAAATCCATTACACACATCCTCAGCATATCCTATAACGTCTGGATGGTCCTCTTTGACTGACCATCTATCTGAGGGTGGAAGGCCATACTAAAATCCAATCTGGTACCCAAGGTCTTGTGTAATTCTTGCCAAAAGACTGAGGTAAAGGTGGCTCCTCTATCCGACACTATACTCACAGGTACTCCATGTAGACAAACAATCCTATTGACATAAAGTCTCGCCAGTCTATCAATAGAGTACGTCTTCTTTATAGGTAGAAAGTGTGCTGACTTAGTTAATCTGTCAACAATCACCCAAATAGCATCATAACCTCCAGTAGTCCGAGGTAGCCCAGTCATGAAATCCATGGCTATCATATCCCATTTCCATTCAGGAATCGGCATGGGTTGTAACAGTCCCGAGGGTCTCTGATGTTCAAGCTTTACTTGCTGGCAAGTCAAGCACCTGGATACAAACTCTGCAATGTCCTTCTTCATTCCATGCCACCAATATGTATCCTTCAGATTATGATACATCTTGGTAGAACCCGGATGAACACTATACGCAGAAAAATGTGCTTCTTCCATAATCTCCTTTCTCAAGTCATCAATATTTGGCACACAAATCTTAGTGCCCAATCGCAATACACCTTCTCTGTTAATCATAAAGTCCCATGACTGCCCTCGTTGCACTTCATACATGATTCTCTACAACTGGGGGTCTCTACTCTGAGCTGTCTTAACCCGATCCAAGTATACTGATCGTACACTGAATTAAGCTAAAAGGCACTTTTGGGTAACTTTCATCTGCAACCCCTTATCAATCAACCCATGCAACTCCTTGATAATGGGCCTTCTCTCTGTGCTAATATGGGCAAGGCTGCCTGCTGATTTTCTACTCAAGGCATCCGTAACAACATTCGCCTTGCCTGGATGGTATAAAATGGAGCAATCATAATCCTTAAGAAGTTCCATCCATCTCCTCTGCCTCAGATTCAAGTCCCTTTGCTGGAAAATATATTTCAAGCTCTTGTGATCAGTGTATATCTCACACGTCACTCCGTATAAGTAATGCCTCCATATTTTCAAAGCAAACACCACGGCCGCCATCTCTAAGTCATGAGTAGGATAGTTCTGCTCGTGCTTCTTTAACTGCCTCGAAGCATAAGCAATCACTTGGCCATTTTGCATCAACACACAACCTAATCCTACTCTGAAAGTATCACAATACACTGTATAACCTTCATTCCTAGAGGGTAAAGTTAGAATTGGTGCCGACGTCAACAAGTCCTTCAATAACTAAAAATGCTCTTCGCATTTGTCCGTCCATACAAACTTAATATTCTTCTGGGTCAACCTTGTCAAAGGTGCAGCAATTCTAGAGAAGTCCTTCACAAATCTTTTGTAATAGCCTGCTAGACCCAGGAAACTCCATACTTCCCTAACTGTAGTCGGCCTTGACCACTCTGTAATAGCCTCTATCTTCTTAGGGTCCACCTGTATGCCATCTCGAGAAACCATGTGGCCTAGAAATGCCACTTGATGTAACCAGAACTCGCACTTTGAGAATTTTGCATACAACTTGTGCTCCCTTAAAGTCTGAAGTACCCTTCTCAGATGCATCACATGCTCAGCCTCACTCTTGGAATAAACCAAGATATCGTTAATGAAAACTATCATAAACCGATCCAAGTATGGCCTGAACACCCGATTCATCAAGTCCATAAAGGCTGCTGGAGCATTAGTCAACCCAAAGGACATTACTAAAAACTCATAATGGCCATATCTTATTCGAAAGGCTGTCTTGGGCTCATCACCTCTTTTGATTCTCAACTGATGGTACCCAGATCTTAAGTCTATTTTAGAGAAGCATGTAGCACCTTGAAGTTGATCAAACAGATCATCGATCCTCGAAAGTGCGTACTTGTTCTTGATGGTGACCTTATTCAACTGTCTGTAGTTGTTACAAAGGCGAAGGCTACCATCCTTCTTCTTCACGAACAACACCGGAGCACCCCAAGGTGATGTACTGGGTCTGATGAAATCCTTATCAAGCAACTCCTGCAACTGCTCTTTTAGCTCCTGTAGTTCAGCTGGTGCCATTCTGTAGGGTGGCATAGAAATAGGATTCGTACCATGTATGACATCGATACAGAACTCTATCTCTCTGTCTGGTGGTAATCCTGATAATTCTTCAGGAAAGACATCCAAAAATTCACATACCACTGTCACTTGCTCAATTGCCACATTCTCTTTTTCAACATCTCTTACCACTGCCAAGTATCCCTGACAATCCCTTCTAAGCATCTTTCGGGCTGTAATGGCAGAAATGAGATTATGAGGCATCGAGCTCCTTTCACCCTTGAAATAAAATTCTTCTTCATCTGGGATTCTGAACACCACTTCTTTCTCTCTATAATTCACAAAGGCATAATACCTTGATAACCAATCCATACCCAAAATGACGTTGAATTCTAGCATGTCGAGCAATACTAAGTCCGCCCATAATTCTCTACCATCAACTATCACTGGACACGAAGGAAAGAAGACATCTGTCTCCAACTCGTCACTAAGAGGAGTCAAAATAAATAGAGGAAAGGACAACCTAGAAGGCTGCCACGCGATTCTCGAAGCGAACACAGGAGAAATGAAGGAATGTGAAGCATCGGGATCAAACAACACTCTAGCATCACATGCACAAACTGAGAGAATACCTGCTACCACTGCATTCGAAGTCTGAGCATCCTGTGGTGTCAAAGTGAACACTCGAGCCTGACCACGACCTACCTGTTGAGAAGTCGATGGCTGCGCAAAACCACGTTCTCTAGGTCTACCAACTGAACCTCGATCCTGCTGACTCATAGGCTGAGGCGGTCTCTGTTGTGGCTATATGGGTGCTCGATACTGCTGAGGCATTAGATAGTAGGGCTGAGCCACTGACGAAGATGAACCCTGAACGTACTGTGGCTGGTATCCGGAGTGGGGACAAGCTCTGGCAAGATGTCCAACCTGCCCACATCTGAAGCAAGCGCCCGTCAACATATGACACGGGCCCTGATGAAATCGTCCATAACTCACACAAGCACTGGCTCCAGACCCGGAACTACTCTGCCCTGAACTCTGCCCACTACTGCTGCTACTAACTCCTGCACCGAATCTGTGACTCCTGTCGGTTCTCCTGTTTGAGGCATATCCATGTCGGCCAACTCGATGAGTCCTGGACCTCCTACCACTCTGCTGAGAACTACCCGCAGCCTGCTGACTCAAACTGCCAATATGAAATGCTGGCTGCTGGTACCCGGGAGCTACACTATATCCACTGCCCCGACCATATAAGGATTTATCATGGTGCCCTGGTGGATATGTCGCCTCTCAATCAAATGGGCCTCCTCAATCACACTCTCTTGGGTGCGGTCCTCGGTACGTATACCAACAAAAGTGGGTCCTAATCCAGTAACATACAGCTCCACTGCTCTGTAAGGGTCCCTCCTGATATCTTATACATGTCGGGACAGTCTATTAAACTCTCTGGTATAGTCTTCCACTGATCTATCGCCTCTAGTGATGTGGAGTAACTGCCACCTGTAGGCATCTCTGGTGGCTGGAGGATAAAAAAATCTCAAGAAGCGGTCCTTAAATTCTGGCCAAGTCAGCTCGTGCATCGATGGCTGAATCGACTACATAAACCAGTCCTGAGCAGCCGCCTGAATCGATAACTCCACAATCATAATCCTCTGATAATCCGTATGTCCTATCCTGGTGCGTGCCTCAATCATATTAATGAAGTCTAAGGCATCACCCGTACCGTCGAAAGAAACTCTACCGATCCAAGAGTAAAGAAGGGCTGCTTCAGTATCTGACATCCCCTGGTTCCTCTGCTGAAGCATCTGCTGTACAAGGAGCATCGCCTGATTCAATGCTACTAGACCCTGATTAATCCCTGCCAGTTTAGCTGCAAAGGCTGTAGGGTCAACAGCTGGGGCTTCAGGCTCGACTGGCTGCTGTTCAGGAATCTCAGCTGCAGCTACCCTGGCTCGACCTCTACCTCTACCTCTGCCCTTACGACGTGGAGCAGGAAGGGGAGCCTCATCGTGCACAGACTGCTCATCAAATCTAAGGGTCGGATCGACATCGGGGTCGGTACGCACATGCCTCATTTTGAAAAGAAGGCAAGGAAAATTCAATTCAAAATGGGGTAAGAATATTTAACACAACGCGGAATTAGAAACAAGAATATCTCAAAGACAATTATCAATCCTAAAGCTACAGTAGTTACATAGAAAGACAGACATAGATAATTAATCAAACTTATGCTCTGATACCAACTTTGTCACGATCCGAACCCGAGGGCACATGACCGACACTAGGGAATAGGTAGGCATAAGGCCCCCGAAACTCGTAGTAAGCCTAAAGGAAAAGAAAATAAAACCATTCATATTTTAAAATTTAATTAACAACAGAACATATTATCAAGCTGCTTAATAAAAATATGTTTTAACATCTCATATTATAAATTGAATTTAAATCTTATACATGAGCGTAGTTTACACAAATAAATTACACAATTATATTTAAACCATACAAATCCTTAGTACATATACTACTGTAGCAACCTAGATTAACATACAGTACAACTTATAATGACCTACATAAAATGGTCGATGAAGAAGAAACCCGACGTAGAAGTAGTCTGAGGTCGAACTCTCAAGCTCCTGAAAAAAAATAAATAGAGGGGAATCAGACCTCACTGAGTAAGTCAATAAAAGAGCTGTATGGTTTGAAAACCTTTGAAAACTGTATATGTTTATAGTGAAAATAATTTATAATGTATAGTTTTTGAAAAAAAATCTCGGTAGAACCCTAAACCCAAAATCTAAATGGCCATCCAGGCCCACTTATTCCAACTAGACTACCGGTCCCTAAGAGCAAAGGCATCAACCAAGGCACCAAGCCATAGTCATTCACTTAATCCAAATATATGGCACTGGCGTTCCCCGAGAGCAAAGGCATCGACCGAGGCACCCATCCCAGTCCATTAATAGTCTTACAATCACTGGCAGTCCCTGAGAGCAAAGCCTTCCATCGAGGCACCCGTCCCAGTTTAACATTCATCAATCATACATATATCGGATCCATCTCTCAATCTCTACCATGTGCACATAGTCCTGGTGAAGCCCACCAGGTAGCCCGTTCTATCAAAATTTCTCAAAGTCGATTTAAAATAAATAAAATGCATTTAAATCATAAATAATAGCATTAAATTAAATAAATCATATAATCAATATAATAGAAATACGAGCGCATGCATTCTTTAAATAAACACACGCACAGATCGTTCTATTGACTTACAGGATGAATGCGAAGGCTGACGACCACGCATCTGCCTCGGCCTCACAGCTTCTGCTCCGATATGCTCTAAAAGAAAAAATAATAATTGACTTTTAAAACATGACTAAGGAATTGAAATTAGAAATCAATAAAATAATGAAATTCCAGATTGACTCGAGGAAAATCGGACAAGTCTCGACAGACAGGATTTAACCTAACTAACGGTAGAAATTTTATGAGTATCACGTTTTATGAGAAAATCTACCAAAATTTTGACAGAGTCTCCTCTGTAAAACGGACATCTCTCTACCGAATGTAGAGTCAGACCTGCATAGAAAATGCACTTCTAATAATCACAAACACCCACACTCGAGTCGGGCTTCCAAAACTACAATTTGCCTCGACCGAGATCACAACTCAATAAAATACCGTAAAATAAAAACATTTATCTCTCAAACACATATTTCCCATACACGTATACTAAAATAAATAAAATTATATAAAATCTCAATTATTCAAAATTAAACAATTAAATTTGCAATCCATCATCAAAATATAAATATAATTATAACCCAAATTAAAACCATTGTAATGTATTATATATATATATATATATATATATATATATATATATATATTATTATTTGAAATTAAATATTTAAAATTTACACTACTTAAGTAAAAATATCAATTAATTTATAAAAATTGTCTAAACCCCTTTAAATATTAATAAGACTAATTAAAATATATATTTTACCATATTTAGTGAAAAATTACATTTTTACCCCTAGAATATATAAATTACATAATGTGCTATATATACTAAAAAAAATTCCTTAAAATTATTTAATCATCCAAAACTTATTTTCTCAATGTTAAATTCTTAATATAATTAGCCTAATAATTAAATTTTGACATAAAGTATAAAAATTTCCTAAAAATTGTATAATATTCAAAAAATTTATTTTCTTTACCCTAGAATTAATATCAATTCATAATAACACCAAAATACCAAATATTATTATTATTTATTATTTTTATAATTAATTTCGAAAAATTCCTAAACTAATATTAAAATATTCAAAAATTCACCAAAAATCAAAATAAATTCCAAAAATTATACAAAAATTCATAGAGATAGATTGAGCTACTAGGAATCACATTTGTAAAGGGAGTTTGCATGAATCAATCTAGATCGAGCTAAAAAAATTCCAAAACCCTAGAGCTCAAAACCAAAACTCAATCAATTCATGACCAAAGCTTAAACTAAGCTTAGAATGAGTCTCACCGGTGCAAGGGGAGGAGATTAACACCGGAATGGAGGGAAATGGTGGCCGGACGGAGCTTGGCCGATCCTAGGAGCTATTCTCGGCTTCTTCCCGTTCCAACGATTCCGGCGGGTCTACAGGCAACCGGAGGTGAGGGAGAAGGAGGAGGAGGCGGCAGATGGTGGCCGGAGATGGGGGAGGCGCAGTGACTGTAATATCCCGAATTTTTAAATATTTTTATACTGCATCGGGATATGCAGTGTTAATAATTTTTGTATATATATTTATGATATTTTATGAGTTTGTTGTTTGTTTAAAGCTAATTTTAATTATTTTATATTATTTTAAGTACTTTACGTAAAATTTTCCAGGAAATTATATTTTCGGGAAAATTGATACGTAAATAAATTAATACTATTTATTTTGACTAGTTTTATGAATTTGCATGAACTCATATATAATTTTAAAGTGCTAAAATAAAATGTATATATGTGTATTTATTTAAATTAATTAGAGCTTAATTAATTTCCTTAATTTTATTATTTAATTTTTGTATTAATTAATTTTAAGTTTATAAATTATTAAACATATTAAAATATGTGTGTGGTGTATATTTAATGTGTGTGAAATTTTATATTATTATAATATATAGTGT
Source organism: Mallotus nudiflorus (assembly GCA_947683625.1). NCBI lineage: Eukaryota > Viridiplantae > Streptophyta > Magnoliopsida > Malpighiales > Euphorbiaceae > Mallotus > Mallotus nudiflorus. The sequence goes on along the minus strand of CANTUR010000156.1, from coordinate 4,306,837 downwards.
AAATATATATATATATACATATATACATAAATTTTTATCAAAAAACCAAAACTTCCATTTATTTACAGTTTTGCCCCTCCTTCATCTTCTTCCTCCCAAAACGTTTTCTTCCATTTCCAGCCACTTTCAAGCTGGTTTTCTTCCTGTTAGTATGCCTCTCAGCCTTCCTCTTCCACCTCCAACCATTTCCACCACCTAAAACACTCTTTTCCGGTGAGTTTTGGCCGGATTTTTTTCAAAGAGCCAAAAATCAACTTAACTCCGACCAAGCACTTTCCGGCCACCAAATTTGATGCCATCAGTATCTATCTTCTCCTTGAGCTCTGGTGAGTGTGATTCCAAGCTTTGTTTCACTTGATTTGGTTTAGAATTGCTTAGGTTTCAATTTCTTCAAATCAGCCATTTTGGGTTTCAAATTTTTTTCAGCTTCAATTTGATTTATTCATGAAAAATTCCTTCACAAACTTTGTTCCTGGAAGCTTAATCTACATGCTATAATTTTTTTAGAATTTTTGGAATTTATTTTAATTTTTGTGAATTTTTGATTATTTTATTATTATTTTCTAATTTTCGAAAATTTATTAATTAAATTATGAAATTGTGTTTTATGGTGATTATAGGAGTTGAAATAAATTATAGAAATTTATTTGTAATTTTTGTGAATTTTTATGTATTTATTTGGAATTTATTAAGTTTAGGTAATTTTGAAAAATAGGGTTAATTATGTGTTTAATTGAAATAAATTGGTAAATTGAGTATATTTATTGATATTATTGAATTATATGCTGAGAAATTAATTTTTGAGTAATTATATAATTTTTGGTGAATTTTTGAACATTTATAGTGAATATATATATATATAGGGGTATTTTGGTAATTTTACACTAAATTGGTTAAAAATGTAATTAAATTGGTTTTAAAAGTTATTTAGGGTATAAAAATGATTTCTGCAAATTTTTAGTATTTTTAACTAATTAAAACTATTTTTCGTAAATTATTTTCAAATTATATATAATATACTATTTTTCTAAATAAATGGGTTTTTATTGATTTTTAGTATGTTTTAGGTTTAATTACGTAATTTGGATTTATAAAATGTATTTTTATTATATAAGGGCATTTTCGGTATTTTATAAATATTCTGTGAATTGTGAACCTCGGTCGGTGAATTGTAGTTTGGAGTCCGACCGAGGGATTTTGATTGTAATCCTGTGTTTATTCCGAAGTGTATTTCTTTGCAGGACCGACTCTACTCTTTGAGTAGAGAGATGTCCGTTTTATAGGGGAGGTTCTGTCGGATTTTCGGTAGAATTCTCATAAAACGTGATGTCCGGTCAAATTCATATTCTAAAGCTGTGTCTAAAATTCTAGATCGAGTCTTTAGAATTTTTATTAAATTTATTCCGAGTTCATGTTGTCATTTGTTTGTCTAGCTGCGCCGAGACCGAGGCCTAACGAATCAGGCCCGCCGAGTTTGTCTCGTGGAGCGCTAACATGTGAGTTATTATACTGTATATATATGCACTGCATATAGGGCGCATTATTTAGAATTTTTCATTTTCATTGTATGTTTTAAAAAAATGATTTAAATTATAATATTTTTGGTATATCTAGGGTTGCATTCTTATATATATGCATATTAAATAATTATGCATGTTAGTTTGATATATGCACATTAAACAATTAGGTTTAGATTTAATACATTTGAGTAATATACACATGTTTTAAAATGTACACTTAGACATAATTATTTTATTAAATGATTAGTATACTTTAGGTATAGTTTCAGTAGATTTTAGGTTTATTCTTAAATAATTGCATGTTAAATTATAAACCTACACTTAAAGTATTTTTAAGTTTATTTTTGGTATATTTTTTATTTATTTCCGAATAAATAAATGTTTTATTATTAAATTAAACCTAACACATTAGTGGTATATTTAGGGTTTATTTTTGATATATGCATGCTAGATAATTAGGTTTATTTTTAGTATATTTGTGAATATATGTTAAACACAAACACGTATTTAAATGAATATTTATACATAAATGGTTATTTAAATGATTTGAGTACTTAGGGTATATCTTTTGCATATTTAAGTATATTTTTAAGATAATGCATGTTATATTATTGTTACTCATTTAAATTGTTTTTAACTATATTAATGATTTATCTTTAGTTTATTTCATATTTTATTTGACTATATATATATATATACCTGAAATATACTGGGTATATTTTAGGTATATTTTTGGTATATATATATATGGTTGGTTTTACTATTATGAATATGGTTCTACATTAATTATTTTTCGAATGAATGATTTATTCGAAGTGAAGGATATCAATAGAACGTGCTTCCTAGTGGGCAGCACTAGGACCGTGTACGTACCGGTACGGTAGATAAGGATTGAGTGAGAGTTAAAATTGGTTGATTATAATTGATTTAATTGATTTGACTAAGATTAATGGTATGTTAGATAGTGTGATTGCTGGAGCTCGGTTGACTAAGTGTCTCGGGGCCAATCACATTGACAGTCAGACTGCTGGAGCTCGATTGACTTAGTGTCTCGGGGCCAGTCTACTGTCCATAAGTGAATTGAATGATCTATTGGGTTGATTGAGATGTGAGGTGATGGATAGTGTGATTGCTGGAGCTCGGTTGACCAAGTGTCTCGGGGCCAATCACACTGACAGCTAGACTGCTGGAGCTCGGTCGACTTAGTGTCTCGGGGCCAGTCTGTTGTCCAAATTGGAATAAGTGTTCTATTTGGAATCAAGTGAGCCTGTATGGCTAGAGTGATGATGAGATTGTTTGAGGTTGTTATTATTTAGGGTTCTATGGATCCTTCATGAATTAAAACAAACATTTTCTACATTTAGTATATTTATAAAAGCAAAGTTTGGCATTCGTGTGAAATGTGTGTATATACATATATATATAAGAATGTCTGATTGTTATGGTTTAGTTTGCATGTATATATAGTATAATAATTCACTCAGTGAGGTCTGACCCCCCTCAATTATTTTTTTCAGGAGATTCCATATCGTCAGACCTTAGTTATAGAGTTCCTCACCGGTGTTCTTCAGTCCCGACTGTTTTATACAAATGTATATTCTAAACTTTGAATTGTATTCTAGAAACTGCAGTGGTAGTGTCACTATATTGGAAGTGTATTATTTTGTTTGGATATTAAATACTCTGAGAATTTGTATTTGAACATTGTACGAATATGTATTCATTTATAAAAGGATTTGGAGTATTTATTTTATATATTGATTCAGAAAAATTTTAATTTGGTCGTACTTTTATATATTTTATTGTATGATTTTATTTTCTAAGGCTTGCTACGGGTTCCGGATTCGAAAGAATTCCCGTTCCCTAGCGCCGGTCATGACTCCTAGTTTGGGTTGTGACAGTGACGGTGGCGGTCGAGGGCGTTGCACGGTGAGGGAGGGGGGTGAGCTTCGGCTCCTTCTTCCTCTTCCTCAAATCTCTATATATATATATATATATATATATATATATATATATATATATATATATACATAAACATATACTACATGAAATTATATATATATATTATATTACATATATACATATTAATTACCATTAATATAATAATATATATAACTATATATTAATATATATTTATGCATGTATGTATATAGATAAATATTAGTACATATGTATATGTATATATATATATATTTATATACATATACTACTTATACATACATGTATACACAAATTACTTTAATATACACATTTAAATCAATATTTAACCCTAAATATAATTTTAACACAAATATAATATAATATAATGAAAAAATAACTATTACTAATACTATTTGAGAAAAAAAAATATATCCCTTTTTTATTCAAATAATTATATATATATATAGGGTATTACATTAAAAAAGTGACTAATGACTATTTTAGATCTTTATTTTCAAAGGTTGAATGGCAAAGACCTTAGTTTCCAGGTCTGAATTTTTAAAATTTGTTTGATGTGGAAAAAATAAGTTTGGAAGTACCTTTCCTTGTTGAAGAAGTAAAATTAGCACCCGAGTTTTGTAATGGAGGAAAATCCCTAAGTTCCAATGGTTTTAACCTTAATTTTTTTTCAAAAAATTTTGGAGTTTTCTGTGTGAAGATTTTATGATACTTTTTTATGAATTTTTTCACTCTGGAAACATCCCAGCAGATCTTTACTCTTCATTTATATGTCTCATCCAAAATTGGAGGGAACTTGTGAGTCAACGAATTTTAGACCAATTAGCCTAATTAAAGGATTATACAAGTTCATAGCAAAAATTTTGTCATTAAGATTGAAAAAAGTAATCAACAATGTTATTGGTGTTAATTTATCAGTTTTAATTAAGGATAGATACATCCTTGAAGTGTTTTAGTAGCAAATGAAGTTATCCACTCTACAAAAAAGTCTAATTATGATAGAGTTGTGATTAAACTAGATTTTGTTAAAGCATTTGATTCTCTTTCATGGAGATATTTACTTGAATTCATGGATAGGATGGGTTTTGGTTATAAGTGGATTGGATGGATAAAGTTTTATATTTGTCAAGCCTTTGCTTTGGTTCTTGATAATGGTTCACCTTCCTTAAAATTATCTTTGTAAAAAGGCATTAGGTAGGGGACCTATTATTCCCCTTCATATTCTCCTTAGCTGCTGAGGGCTTAAGTCAGATGTCTAATAATGTAATTGCTGGAGGTTGGATGAGGGGTCTTGAGGTGGTAAAAAATGGTACCAATATTTCTTATCTCCAATTTGCAAATGACATAATTGTCTTCAAGAAAGATTATACCTTATCTTTATTAAATATCAAGTGAGTTCTAAAGTGCTTTAAGTTTATTTTAGGCCTAAAAGTTAGTTTTCATAAAAGCTCCATCTTAGGTATCAATTTATCTTCAAATAGAGAATCTTAGCTAGCTTCCTTATTAAGATGTAAGTTATCTCCTTTACTTATTAAACACCTCAGACTGCCATTAGGTGCTAATCCAAGGAAACTATCTTCTTGGAAAAGTGTAATAGAAAAAATAAAAAATAAACTCCCACACTAGAAAGCTATAAATTCCTCTCTATAGCTGGAAGATTAGTTTTAATCAAATTGGTACTAAATAGTTTACCCCTGTATTATCTGTCAATTCAATATTCTTAAAGGTATAGCCAAGGAAATTGAAAATATTTAATTTTTTGTTATGGTTTTGAGGACAAAAAGAAAATATATTGTGTTAATTAGGATGTCATTTAGCAAGAAAAATCACATGAAGGTCTTCGTGTCGAATCTATTCTTAATAAAAATAAAGCCCTTCTCTTCAAGTGGTTTTATGACTAACAAACTAGCCTATGAAAGGCTATAATTCATAAAAAAAATATGGCTCGTCAAGCTTAATAGCATCATACTGTTGCTAGTCAATCTTTAATTTGGAATGGTATATCCTTAACAATTGATAATAATAATATAATTACCAAGATTATTAAAAATGAGGTGAAATATGTATCGAGAAATGGAAACTTTATTTTATTTTGGGAAGATGTTTGTTGCTTTGATTTATCTCTCATAGAAAAACATCTAAGGCTCTATTCTATCTCTACCTGTATTGGTAATAAGGTGGTTGAAGTTGGCACTTAGTGTAATGATTCTTAAGTATAGAATTTAGAATGGTGAATGTCACGACCCAAAACAGGGGCCATGACCGACGCTAGGGAATGAGAATTCTTTTGAATCCAGAACTCGTAGCAAGCCTTAAAAATAAATAATAAAAGCATGCAATAATGATAACATAAATAAAATATTTTGCAGCGGAAATTAAAATCTCATATATATAATATCTTTTAAATACAATTCTCGGTTCAAATCTTTAAAATACAAATCTCAAACATATATAGTACATACATCTCACAACTTAACTACAACTACTGCAGTGTCTAGATTATAAAATAACATCAAGTAAGCAGATTACATAGTAAAGTCGGGGTAGAAGAAATCTGCCATAAGGATCTGCTACTGAGGTCTGAAGACGAAGACTCTCTTGAAAAATAGTCAACGGAGGGGAGTCAGACCTCACTAAGTGAATTGTTATAATATATATACATGCATAGCTAAATGACAATGCACACATTCAATAGTATATATAATAAATATATATACAGGCAAACACACAGTGGTAGCAAAATCATTTTATATAAATACTGAAAATAATATCCAATTATGAAGGATCAAATAGAACCCTAGAAAATAGCAACCTCAAACAGTGTTAGACAACACTCTAGCCATACAGGCTCACTTATTCCAAATAAATTCACTTGTTCCATTTGGATAGTAGACTGGCCCTGAGATAGTAAGTCAACTGAGCTCTAGCAGTTTGACTATCAGTGTGATTGGCCTCGAGACACTTGGTCAATCGAGCTTCAGCAATCACACTCTCAAATCACATCTCACTTCAAATAAATCAAACCGATCAATATTCACAAATAGGTTAGTAACATAACCTAAAATCTATCGTCGTACCGGTACGTACTCGGTCCTAATACTGCCCACTAGGTAGCACGTTCTATTGATATCCTTCATTTAAAGATAAGTCCATTCATTCATGAAATAAATGATGCATGACATTAATCAAAATAACAATATAAACCATAAATATACTAGAAATATACCAAAAATAAACCAGGTATATTTCGAGTATATATACGTCAATAAAATTCAATTTAATTATAAAATAAACTTTAAATATACTTAAAAATATTTTAAGAATAATTCATTAATAAAACATGCATATAATTTAAAATATACCAAAAATAAACCTAAGCAATAATTAGACCATTTATGCATAATTTATAAAATAAATCATACATTTCTAAAAACATGCATCCTAGAACACGTATATATAAAATAACAACTCACAGTTATTGCGCTCCTTGAGACGTGTTCAACAGGCCTGGTCCACTAGGCCTCGGTCTCGGTGCAACTAAACAAACAAACGACAATATAAAATTAGAATAAATCTATCAAAATTTCTAGAGACTCGATCTAAGAATAGCGGACATAAAATCAAAATAGGAATTTGACCGGACATCACGTTTTGTGAGAATTCTATCGAAAATCCTGCAGAACCTCCCCTGTAAAATGGACATCTCTCTACTCAAAGAGTAGAGCCGGTCCTACAAAGAAACACACTTTGAAAATATATCGCCACACAACCCTTCGGTCGGACTCCCAAACTACAATTCCACAGACCGAGGTTCACAATACACGAGGTATGCATAGAATACATGAAAATGCCAAAAATACCAAAAATACCCCTTTAATACTCAAAATATAACAAATTAGAAATTCAAACGCTAAAAATAATTATTTTACCGATAAATACATAAAAACCCTAATTTAAATAAAATATTATTAAAAATTGATAATTCTTGATAAATTCATAAACATTGACCAAAATACATTTTAAAACTCCAAATTACACAATTAACCCTACAACATATTAAAAATCGATCAAAACTCATTTATTTAGAAAAATAGTATATTATATATAATTTAAAAATAATTTACGAAAAATAGTTTTAATTAGTTAAAAATACTAAATAATTTTTATAAATCATTTTTATACCTCAAATAACTATTAAAACCAATTTAATTATATTTTTAGCCAATTTAGTGCTAAATTACCAAAATACCCCTACTATATATAAATTCACTATAATTGTTCAAAAATTCACTAAAAATAGTATAATTAGTCAAAAATTAATTTATCAATATATAATTCAATAATATCAATATTTATACTCAGTTAACCAATTAATTTCAATAAAACACATAATTAACCTAATTTTCTAAAAATCACATAAACTAATTAAATTCACAATAAATATATAAAAATCATAAAAATTACAAATAAATTTCTAAAATGCATTTCAACACCTATAAACACCATAAATCACAATTTCATAATTTAATTAATTAATTTATGAAAATTAGAAAATATTAATAAAATAATAAAAAATTCATAAAAATCAAAATAATTCCCAAAAATTCCACAAAAATTCACAGAGGTAGAATAAGCTAAGGGGAAAAACATTTGTTAAGGCACTTTTCATTAATCACAATTAGAAAGCTCAAAAAAAAATCAAAAAATCAAAAATGGTCGAAATGAAGAAATCAAAAAACAGCGAAAATGGAGGAGTTAAAGCTCAAACTGAAGCTTGGATTGAGTTCACCGGAGCTTGAGGAGCTCAGGGACACTGGAATCACAAAGAATGATGGCCGGAGGAAGGAGAACGAAGTTGAAGATGGGTTTTGGATTTCTAGCCAAAATCAAGCCAAACGGCGTCGGAGAAGGAAATAACAGGCGGCGGAGGAAGCTAGAAATGGAGGTGGCACACCGGGAAGCACACCAACGGTGAGAAATTGACTTGACAGATGCCGGAACGAGGAAGAAGGAGATGCTGACAATGGCAATTTCGTAATTATGATGAACTTTATATTTAGGTATATATTTTATGTATATATATATCTATAGTTTATATTATTTTAATATATAATATTATATGCACAATAAATATTCACCACACACATATTTAATAATATTTCTATACATATACATATATATACACATTTAATTATTATTTAAAACTATATAATATAATGTAATTTAATTAAAATAAACCCTAATTCTATTTAAATGCATGTATATGTATATATTTTTATTCGACACTTAAAAATCATGCATGGACTCATGCAAATTCATAAAACCGTCTAAAATAATTAATATTTATTTATTTACATTTTAATTTCCCCGAAAATAGAACTTTCGAAAAAATTTTGCGTAAAAGACTTTAAAATAATTAAAAAATGACTTTAATAAATGACAAACTAATTAAATAATCATAAATATATATTAAAATTATTAACACTGCATATTCCGATGCAGTTTAAAATTATTTAAAAACTCGGGATATTACAGTGAAGGTCTCTTTTTATATGGGAATTTAAACTGTTTAATTCTTTTCTTAATGTTTTGGAGTCTTATAAACCTCATTTTGATTCGGTTGATAAAATCGTTTAGAAGTTTGATCCAAGTGGCTCATTCAGTGTCAAATACTTTTGCAAGCAAATTGACTTTGAAAAAAGTAATTTTCCTATTACTCTCCATGCGAACATGTTCAGAAACATAATACCTCCAAAGATTGAAATTTTTACTTAGCAATCTATATTAAGTAGAATTGTCACAAAAGACTTCCTATTTATTTAAAGTATACTAAAAGCTTCTCTAAATGTTTGTCCCTTTTGTGAATTGTCTGCTAAAAGTGTTGATCACTTGCTTCTCTATTGCACATCCTCTTGGAAAATTTAGAGCAAAATCTTTGAATGGTGGTCTATGTCTTGGTGTGTGCCTAAAACCATTTTTGGTTTATTCTCTCATTGACCTTTTTCTCTTCAGGTAAAACCACTTTGAAGGTATGTTTTGCTTGTCTTTATTTAACTTTATGGGCGTTATGGTTGGAAAGAAATAACCTTATATTCAATGGAAGTACACTTTATTGGAATAAAGTGTTTGATCTATGCTTAACAAAGATGATTTGTTGGTTGTTTGCCTTAGGTATTTGTCACGACCCAAAACAGGGGCCATGACCGGCGTTAGGGAACGGGAATTCTTTCGAATCCGGAACCCGTAGCAAGCCTTACAATAAAAACATGCAATAATAATAATAACATAAATAAAGTATTCTGCAGCGGAAATAAAATTTTAAATATTGAAATAATAATCCACCAAATGAAATTAAATCGAACAACTCATCTCATATATAAATAAACTTTTAATACAAGTTCTAGCTCAAATACTTGAAATACATAACTCACACAAATATAATACATAAACTCCATAACTGTTTACAACTACTGCAGTGTCTAGATTATAAAATAAAGCTTAGATAAGCAATTTACATAGTGAAGCAATTTACATTGTAAAGCCGGGGCAGAAGAAATCCGGCGTATGGGTCTGCTACTGAGGTCTGAAGATGATGACTCTCCTGAAAAATAGTCAACGGAGGGGAATCAGACCTCACTGAGTGAATTGTTATAATATATATACATGCATACTAAATGGCAATGCACACAGACAATAATATATATATAATGAATATATATATACAAGCAAATACACACAGATACGGTAAAATCATTTTATATATATACTGAAAATCACCGTTTATGAAGGATTAAATAGAATCCTAGAAAATCGAAACCTCATACAGTGTTAGACAACACTCTAGCCATACAGGCTCATTTATTCCAAATAAATTCACTTATTCCATTTTGGACAGTAGACTGACCCCGAGACACTAAGTCAACCGAGCTCCAGCAGTCTGACTGTCAGTGTGATTAGCCCCAAGACACTTGATCAACCGACCTCCAACAATCACACTCTCAAATCATATCACACATCAAATCAAATCAATCCGATCAATATCCATAAATAGGTTAGTAATGAAGCCTAAATGCTATCAGCGTACCGGTACATACTCGATCTTAGTGCTGTGTAATATCCCGAGTTTTTAAATATTTTTATTCTACATCGGGATATGCAGTGTTAATAATTTTTGTATATATTTATGACATTTTTAAGAGTTGTTATTTGTTTAAAGCTAATTTTAATTATTTTATATTATTTTAAGTACTTTACGTAAAATTTTCTCGGGAATTTCATTTTCGGGGAAATTGACACGTAAATAATATAATACTAATTATTTTGACTAGTTTTACGAATTTGCATGAACTTATACATAATTTTTAAGTGCTAAAATAAAATGTGTATATGTGTATTTATTTAAATTAATTAGGATTTAATTAATTACCTTAATTTTTATTATTTAGTTTTAATGTTAATTAATTAATTTTAAGTGTATAAATTATTATATATATTAAAGTATTTGTGTGGTGAGAATTAATTGTGTGTGGAAATATATATTATTATAATATAAGGTGGACATATATATATATACATATATACATAATTTATTATCAAAATTATAAAGTTTGCATTATTTACCAAAATGCTATTGTCTTCTTCATTTCTTCCCTGATCAGTTTTTCTTCCATTTCTGGCCGATTCAAGCTGGTTTTCTTGCCATCACTGTGCCCCTCAGCCTTCCTCCTTCCTTGCCAGCTATTCCCGACGCCTGAAGCACCCATTTCCGGTGTGTTTTGGCTGGATTTTTCAAGAGAGGCTGAAACTTGAAGTCAACTCCGATCAAGCCGTTTTCGGCCACCAAATTCGATGCCACTAGTCTCTATCTTCTCCTTGAGCTATGATGAGTGTGATTCCAAGCTTTGTTTCACTTGATTTGGTCTAGAATTGCTTAGGTTTTAATTTCTTCATTTCAGCCATTTAGGGTTTCATTTTTTTTTGAGCTTTAATTTGATTGATTCATGAAAAATCCCTTCAAAAAATTTGATCCTGGAAGCTCAATCTATATGCTATAGTTTTTGTAGAATTTTTGGAATTTATTTTGATTTTTGGGTATTTTTTATTATCTTATTATTATTTTCTAATTTTTGAAAATTAATTAATTAAATTATGAAATTAGTTTTATGGTAATTATAGGTGTTAAAATGAATTATATAAATTTATTTGTAATTTTTTTGAATTTTTATATATTTATTTGGAATTTATTAAGTTTATGTAATTTTGAAAAATAGGGTTAATTATGTGTTTAATTGAAATTAATTAATTGAGTATATTTATTGATATTATTAAATTATATGTTGAGAAAATTAATTTTTAGTAATTATATTATTTTTGGTGAATTTTTGATTAATTTTAGTGAATATATGTATATAGGGGTATTTTGATAATTTTACACTAAATTGGCTAAAAATGTAATTAAATCGGTTTTAATAGTTATTTAGGGTATAAAAATGATTTATAAAAATGATTTAGTATTTTTAACTAATTAAAAATATTTTTCGTAAATTATTTTCAAATAATATATATAATATACGATTTTTCTAATAAATGAGTTTTTATCGATTTTTTATGTGTTTTAGGGTTAATTACGTAATTTGGATTTATAAAATATATTTTTATTATATAAGGGTATTTTTGATATTTCTGTAATATTCTGTGAATTGTGGACCTCGGTCGGTGAAATGTAGTTTGGAGTCTAACCAAGGGGTTTTAGTTGTGAATTATGTGTCTATTTTGAAGTATGTTTCTTTGCAGGACCAGCTTTACTCTTTGAGTAGAGGGATGTCCATTTTATAGGAGAGGTTCTACCGGATTTTCGATAGAATTCTCGTAAAACATGATGTTCGGTCGAATTCCTATTTTAATTATGATTCTGTGTCTAAGATTTTAGATCGAGTCTTTGGAATTTTGATAGATTTATTTTGATATTCTGTGGTCGTTTGTTTGTTTAGTTGCGCTGAGACCGAGGCCTAGTGGACCAGGCCCGTCAGATCCGTCTCGAGGAGCGCAATAAATAGTGAGTTGTTATTTTATATATACATATTTTAGGGTGCATATTTTAGAAATGAATGGTTTATTTTGATAAAATATGCATAAATGATTTAAGTATTACTTAGGTTTACTTTTGGTATATTTTTTGTATATTTCGGTATATTGTAAACTATATGCATGTTTTATTAATGAATTATGCTTAAAATGTTTTTAAATATATTTATAGTTAATTTTGTAATTTAATTGGATTTATTTGAAGTATATATACTAGAAATATACCTGGTTTACTTTTGGTATATTTCTAATATATATATGGTTTATGTTGCTGTTTATTTCAAATTCATGCATCATTTATTTTTATGAATGTATGTTTTATATTTAAAATGAAGGATATCAATAGAACGTGCTACCTAGTGGGCAGCACTAGGACCGAGTACGTACTGGTAGGCTAATAGCATTTAGGCTATAATACTAACCTATTTGTGAATATTGATTGGATTGATTTGATTTGATGTGTGATATGATTTGGGAGTGTGATTGCTGGAGCTCGGTTGACCAAGTGTAATATCCCGTATTTTTAAATATTTTTACACTGTATCGGGATATGCAGTGTTAATAATTTTTGTATATATATTATGATATTTTTACGAGTTGATGTGTATTTAAAACCTATTTTAATTATTGTGTATTATTTTAAGTCTTTTACGTAAAATTTTTTGGGGACTTGCATTTTCGGGAAAATTTTCACGTAAATAATTTACTATTAATTATTTTAAATAGATTTACGGACTTGCATGAACTCATATGTATTTTTAAATTACTAAATAAAGCCTATGTGTGTATATATTTATTTAATTAGGGTTTAATTTATTACCCTAATATTTTATTATTTATTTATTAGTTTTATTGTTATTTAATTATTTTAAATTATTATTAAATTTTAAAATATTAAATATTAAGTGTGTGGTGTATATTTAATGTGTGTAATTTAATATTATTTTATTATATAGTATAAAGTATATATATACACATTATAAGTCAAAAAAATGAAATTTTGGAAAATTACACAATTGCCCCCGATTGAACTCCTTCTTCCCCGATTGCCTTCATCGCTGTTCCGCCACTGCTACCACTGATTTCTTGCCGTTGGTGTGCCGTCCGGCGTGCCACCACGTTCCCCAGCCTTCCTCGCCGCCTGTAGCAGCCGTTTCCGGCGTCTGGAAGTGAATTTTGGCTGGAGAAGCCGAAAGTTGTAGCAACGTCGTTCACGGTGATTCCGGCCACCTTTTTCGACACCGCCAGTCTCTTTCTTCTCCTTGAGCTCCACTGAGTGTGATTCTAGCTTTGGTTTGAGCTTAAATGGTCTTGATTTGCTTAGGTTTCGATTTTTCGAATTCGGCCTATTAGGGTTCTTGAATTTTTTGGACTTCAATTTGATTGATTCATGAAAAATTCCTTCACAAATGTTGTTCTCCTTAGCTTAATATACATGCATGAATTTTTGGAGATTATTTTGATTTTTGGGTATTTTTGAATATTTTAATATTATTTTCTAATTTTTGAAAATTAATTAATTAAATTATGAAATTTTGTTTTATAATAATTATAGGTGTTAAAATGAATTATAGGAATTTATTTGGAATTTTTATGAATTTCTAAGTATTTATTTTGAATTATTTGAGTTTATGTAATTTTGGGAAAATTAGGTTAATTATGTTTTTAATTAAAATTAATTGGTTAATTGAGTTTAATTATTAATATTATTGATAAATATGTTGAGAAAATTAATTTTTGGATAATTATACTATTTTTGGTGAATTTTTGAATGAATTTTAGTATATTTATATATATAAGGGTATTTTGGTAATTTTACACAAAATTGGCTAAAAATGTAATTTAATTGGTTTTAATAGTTATTTAAGGTATAAAAATGATTTCCACAAATTATTTAGTATTTTTAACTAATTAAAACTAATTTTCGTGAATTATTTTCAATTATATATATAATATACGATTTTTCTAACAAAATCAGTTTTTATCGGTTTTTACTGTGTTTAAAGGTTAATTATGTAATTTTTACTTATAAAATGAATTTCTATGTTATAAGGGTATTTTCGGTATTTTTATAATATTATGTGATTGTGGACCCCGGTCGATAGACTGTAGTTTAGAGTCCGACCGAGGGGTTGTGAATGGATTGTTGTGCCTGTTTTTTGAAGAGTGTTTCTTTGCAGGGTCGGCTCTACTCTTTGAGTAGAGAGATGTCCATTTTACAGGGGAGGTTCTGTCGAATTTTTGTTAGAATTCTCGTAAAACGTGATGTCCGGTCGAACCCTAATTTCGATTCTGTGTTTAATATTCTAGATCGAGTTTCTAGGATTTTCTGTTAGGTTTATTCTGATGTCTGTTATTATTGTTTGTTTAGTTGTGCCGAGACCGAGGCCTAGTGGACCAGGCCCATCGGACTTATCTCGTGGAGCGTACTAAGTGTGAGTTACTATTTTATATATATGTGCTTTAGGATGCATGATTTTAGAAATATATGTTTTATTTTGATTAAATATGCATAAATAATGTGATTTGTATTTAAGTATATTTTTGGTTTATTTTTGGTATATATTAAATTATATGCATGTTTTATTAATAAATTATATTTAAAATGTTTTTAAATATATTTCTAGCTTAAATTATAATTTGATTGGATTTATTCGACGTATATATATACTCGAAATATACCTGGTTTACTTTTGGTATATTTCCAGTATATATATATATGGTTTATACTGTTATTTTATCTAAATTCATGCATCATTTATTTGTGAATGAATGTTTTATATTTATTAATAAAGGATACCAATAGAACGTGCTACCTAGTGGGCAGCACTAGGACCGAGTACGTACCGGTACGCTTATAGCATTTAGGCTATATTACTAACCTATTTGAGGATTTTGATTTGAATTAATTATTTGATGTGTGAGATATTGGTTTGGGAGTGTGATTACTGGAGCTCGGTTGACCAAGTGTCTCGGGGCCAATCACACTGACAGTCAGATTGCTGGAGCTCGGTTGACTTAGTGTCTCGGGGCCAGTCTACTGTCCAAATGGAATAAGTGAATATTTTGGAATAAGTGAGCCTGTATGGCTAGAGTGTTGTCTAACACTGCTTGAGGTTGCGATATCATAGGGTTCTATTTGATTTTTCATAAACGATGATTTTTAATGAAATATATATAAAATGATTTTATTGCATCTGTGTGTATTTGCCTGTATATATACATATTAGATATATACTATTGATTGTATGCATTGTCATTTAGTATGCATGTATATATATTATAGTAATTCACTCAGTGAGGTTTGACTCCCCTCCGTTGACTATTTTTCAGAAGAGTCATCGTCTTCAAACCTCAGTAGCAGGCCTGTACGTCGGATTTCTTCCGCCCCGGCTTCTTTATGTAAATTGCTTATCTGAGTCTTGAGTTTTATTTTATCTAGACACTGCAGTAGTCATTAAATTGTTAAAGAGATGTTGTATTATATTTGAACTGGATTTGTATTAAAAGAGTTTATATATATATAGATGAGATGAGTATTTAATTTAAATCCAGTTGGTGGAAATGTTATTGTGATATTCATGATTTTTATTTCCGCTGCATTATATATTGTTATTACTATTGCATGTTTTATTTTATTTTTAGGCTTGCTACAGGTTCCAGATTCGAAAGAATTCCTGTTCCCTAGTACCGGTCATGGCCCCTATTTTGGGTCGTGACACCAAGTGTCTCAGGGCCAATCACACTGATAGTCAGACTGCTGGAGCTCGGTTGACTTAGTGTCTCGGGGCCAGTCTACTGTCTAAATGGAACAAGTGAATATATTGGAATAAGTGAGCCTATATGGCTAAAGTGTTGTCTAACACTGTTTGAGGTTGCAATTTTTTAGGGTTCTATTTAATCCTTCATAAACAGTGATTTTCAGTAAAATATATAAAATGATTTTGTTGCATCTGTGTGTATTTGCCTGTATATATATTTATTATATATACTATTGACTGTGTGCATTGTCATTTAGTATGCATGTATATATATTATAGTAATTCACTCAGTGAGGTCTGACTCCCCTCCGTTGACTATTTTTCAGCAGAGTCATCGTCTTCAGATCTCAATAGCAGACCCATACGCCGAATTTCTTCTGCCCTGGCTTCGCTATGTAAACTGCTTATCTGAGTTTTATTTTATGATCTAGACACTACAGTGGTTGTAAAAATTGTTAAAGGGTTATGTATTATATTGTGTGAGTTGTATATTTTAAGGATTTAAATTGGATTGTATTAAAAGTTTATTTATATATATGATGAGTTGTTAATTTAAATTCCGTGGTGGATTATTATTTAATTATTTATGAATTTATTTTCGCTGCAAAAATACTTTTTTTATGCTATTATTATTATTGCATGTTTTATTTTATCTTAAGGCTTGCTACGGGTTCCAGATTCGAAAGAATTCTCGTTCCCTAGCATCGGTCATAGCCCCTGTTTTGGGTCGTGACATGCTACCCACTAAGTAGCACGTTCTATTGATATCTTTCATTTATATATAAAACATACATTCATAAATAGATGATGCATGAATTTGAAATAATAGTAACTTAAACCATATATATACTAGAAATATACCAAAAATAAATCAGGTATATTTCGAGTATATATACGTCAAATAAATCCAATTAAATTATAAAATAAACTAAAATATACCATGAATATACATAAAAACATTTTAAGAATAATTTATTAATAAAACATGCATATAGTTGAAAATATACCAAAATATATTGAAAATATACCAAAAGTAAACCTAAGTAATAAATAAATCGTTTATGTATACTTTACTAAAATAAATCATACATTTCTAAAACATGCACCCTAAAACATATATATAAAATAACAACTCACTATTATTGCGCTCCACGAGATGGGTCCGATGGGCCTGGTCCACTAGGCCTCGGTCTCAATGCAACTAAACAAATAAATGACAACAGAAAATCAGAATAAATCCAATGAAAGTTCCTAGAAACTCGATCTATAATACTAGACACAAAATTAGAATCAGAGTTCGACCGGACATCACGTTTTAAGAGAATTCTATCGAAAATCCGACAGAACTTCCCCTGCAAAACGGACATCTCTCTACTCAAAGAGTAGAGCCGGTCCTGCAAAGAAAACACACTTCGAAATAACACAATTCACAATCACAATCCCTCGGTCGGACTCCAAACTACAATTCACCGATCGATGTCCACAATTCATAGAATAATTACAAAAATACCAAAAATACCCTTTAATAATAAAAATACATTTTATCAATCCAAATTACATAATTAACCCTAAAACATGTTAAAAACCGATAAAAACTCATTTATTTAGAAAAATCGTATATTATATATAATTTGAAAATAATTTACGAAAAATAGTTTCAATTAGTTAAAAATACTAAATAATTTGTAGAAATCATTTTTGTACCTTAAATAACTATTAAAACCAATTTAATTACATTTTTAACCAATTTAGTGTCAAATTACCAAAATACCCCTATATATATAAATTCACTAAAATTAATAAAAAATTCACCGAAAATAGTATAATTACTCAAAATTAATTTTCTCAACATATAATTCAATAATATCAATAAATGTACTCAAATAACCAATTAATTTTAATTAAACACATAATTAACCTAATTTTTCAAAATTACATAAACTAAATAAATTCAAAATAAATATATAAAATTCACAAAAATTACCAATAAATTTCTAAAATGCATTTAAACACCTATAATTACCTTAAAACACAATTTCATAATTGAATTATTTAATTTTCGAAAATTAGAAAATAATAATAAAATAATAAAAAATTCACAAAAATCAAAATAATTCCCAAAAATTCTAAAAAAAAATTACCACATGTATATTAAGCTACAAGGATCAAAGTTTGTGAAGGAAGTTTTTTTGAATCAATCAAATTGAAGCTTAAAAAAAAAAATCAAAAACTCAAAGTGGCCGAAAATGGAAAAATCAAAACCTAGGGAAATCTAGACTATTTTAAGTGAAAAAAATCTTGGAATCACACTCACCGGAGCTCAAGGAGAGGATAGAGACCGGCGATATCGAAAACAGTGGCCGGAATCACGTCGATCAGCGATGGAAATGATTTTCGATTTTTCGGCCAAATCAAGCTTCAAAGACGCCGAAAACGAGCGCTGCTGGCGGCGGAGCTGGCTGGGGATGATGGTGACCCACCGACGAGGTGGCCGGACTTGCAGACGAACGGTAAGGGTGAGGGACGATCGGGCGTGAGAGGAGAGTGAGAGGGGTAGTTTTTGTAAATTAAGGAAAGTTTATATATATATATTAATAACTTTAATAATTTATTATTAAAATATATTAATATTATACTTAGAAAAATTGCACACCACATGTTTAAAATAAACAATATATATACATATACACATGTTAATTAAAATGAAAACTATATAATAAAAATCAATTTAATTAATTAAACCCTAATTTAATTTAAATAAATGTATGTATGTGCATTTTATTTAACACTTTAAAATTATGTATGAACTCATGCAAATTTATAAAACTATTTCAAATAATTAATATTAAATTATTTACATTTTAATTTCCCCGAAAATAATATTTCTGAAAAAATTTTACGTAAAGAATTTAAAATAATTAAGAATAATTAAAATAACTTAGTAATTATCAAACTCATGAAAATAATCATAAATATATACAAAAATTATTAACACTGCATATCCCGATACAATTTAAATTTATTTAAAAATTCGGGATATTACAATATTACTTTCCCTTTGATATGCAACAACTTCCAGATTTTGCAAATATCATTAAGAGGCACTTGCACTTGCTTAAACTCAACAAGACCGTTTTATGGTCTTTGCCACCTTCTAGAAGTTTAAAATGGAATGTGGTGGGCTTATCAAATAGTAATCCTATTATGGCTGACATTAGGGGAGTGCTGAGGAATTATGGTGGCTCAATTCTTGTAATGTTCTCCATTCCTATTGGCTCTAAAGAGGCTATCTTTGCAGAACTTAGGGCCATTAAAAAGCTGTAAAACTTTGTGTTAACATGGATATGGATGAATCAATTGTCTTTAGAATAAATTTTGATTTAAAGGTTGCTATTAATTAGGTAAACAATTGAGTGGACAAAGCCCCTTGGAGAATCTGGATCATCTTATATAACATTTTATCTCTCAAAGATAAATTACACAACTGTAGCTTTAGATAATCTAATCTTCTTGTTGATAAGCTTGCTAAGAATGCTAGTTCAAGATCTGAGGACTTTGTGGTCTGGCTATGAAAAATTGAATTGTGTATATCTTTGTTGGTTTGCTTCGTCTATTTTTGTAGCTTTTGTTCATTACTCTCATTAGTATTGTTGCACCAATATGCTGTCAAGGGTCATAAAGCAGGTTAGTGATGTTGGCGAGCTGAAAGTTCTTGTTTGACTTTGTCTAATGGCTCGTGACCTCTCTATGATTTTATAGCCTTTTTGTGTTGTTGGTTGTCTTTTTGTTGTACTTTTGAAGTTGTATTTTTTAAGGGTTTTTTCAGATGTTAAATGGGCTTCTTAGGATAATTTCTTGGATGTTTTGGGTTGCTTAATGGCTTTGGTAGTCTTGCTCATTTAACATGTTTTTCCCCTTATTATGAATTTTTTTTTTATTTTTATAAAAAAATGAAATATTACCTATAATAAATATAAAAATTGGAAAAAATCTGAAAATGACCCTAATATTTATATGAATTCCCACATTAACATTTTATTGTTTTTCAAGATCTAATTATAATCCTTAACACTAAAAACTCATAAATGAACTTCGTTAGATTTTAATGTTAAAATTCATGTTACTAGGGCCCAAATCTAATAAAACTAAAAAATAAAAACCACATTTTTTTTTAAAAGGGTCCTTGTCACTTTCTTTTTTTTTTCTTACTGTTTTTTTTTTGCCTAATATATTACACTTGTCAGGTTGATTGCCAAACAAAGCCCATTGATATTTTTAAAGAGAGCTTAAGAATGTGGTTGTTTCCACGATGCATGTCTTTGAGCATGGTGGTTTCCATTATATTATTTATAGTGATTTTTCATCTATTTAAGCATAGTAATTTTTATGATGCATGTCTTTAATATTTCAATTGAAATAAAAAACATTTTATAGTGCTTCATTTTGCCACAAAGTGGACCTTAATTAAAAGAAATTTAAAAAATTCAACAAATAGATATTCAATTATCTATAAATAAGCTTCCTGCTCCTCTCTATTAATTTATGAACTGAAAAAAATTCTTTTATAAACAACAATGCCACCTACTCCTCATCCTTTCTCATCGTCATTCTTTTAGTAGGGATAAAACCCACCACTATTTTTAAGACCGTCATTTCTAAGAGAAGTAAAGACAAAAACACCATGATCTGTAGACCCAAAAGATCCAACAACAATCTTATTGAAGTTATAAGGAACGATCATTCAACAAGCACTAAAGAGAAAAACATCAAAATCATTGGCCGCAATAATATAAGAAACGTTCCTACACACTTTGTAAGCAAAAAGTATTAATTTTGATGCCATCTAGACTATAATACCTTTAGAATACTCCATTATGAAAGTTGACAAAAACTACAGTCCAACAGTTATACATGCAGCATAAGTGTCATGCTCGTTGGATTATCTTAGTTATATGTACTTTATAGACTCATTCATCTTGCCACTAGATTCTCATAGTGACATATAATGCTCTCACCTTGACTGCTTGCTTCTTTTCAATTTCATGATTAGATTTTTCAACTTGAGAATTTAGGTTTAGATATAAAGAAAAGGAAGAAGCAACAACTGTTATTTGCCTTCCATGATGTTGCTTTAAAAAAAAAATTAATGGCCCCCGTATGAGCCATGTAAGCAGTCATAATGGGAAAGTTAATGGTGTTTAAGATTATATTTAAATGCATTACATTTAATGGCACAAGCAATATAAATGGCCTCGAAAAAATTAGGGGTTGGTCTGTTTAGACTTAAGTACAGGAATATGAATGATAAAGCCTCCCAAAAGGTAATAGAGGCGTGCAAAGGTTTTCTTGGGCCAAATGGAGATTAGCCCTCGAGTGTAAAAGTAGAAGGGAGCTTGACTGCAAGACTGGAAATGAGATGGTCCATTCTCGTTAAATTTGTTTTGATATGAAGCCCATTTGAAATGGGAACTCATTACCCCACATAGTAGAAATTGCCCATTCTCCCTCACTTCATGAGTAATGAACTTTGATTCCCTTATAATCAAGTCAAACCAATCATAGTTGTCACAACCTAAAACAGGGGTCATGACCGGCGCTAGGGAATGGGAATTCTTTCGAATCCGGAATCCGTAGCAAGCCTAAAATAAAATAAAACATGTAACAGTAACAATAACAACACAATTAAGTAAAATATTATGCAGCGGAATAAAATCATAGTTATCAAAATAATTATCCACCAACAGGGGATTTAAATCAAATCTTCATCCTCATATATATAAATAAACTTTTAATACAAACTCAGTTCAAATATTTAAAGTACATATCTCATGACTTTATACAATTACTGCAGTGTCTAGATTATAAAAATAAAACTCAAGTGAGCAGTTTACATAAAGAAGTCGAGGCGGAAGAAATCCGGCGTACAGGCCTGCTACTGAGGTCTGAAGATGATGACTCTCTTGAAAAATAGTCAACGGAGGGGAGTCAGACCTCACTGAGTGAATTACTATAATATATATACATGCATACTAAATGACAATGCATACAGTCAACAATATATATATATATATATATATATATATATATATATATATATATATATATATATATATATATATATATATATATATATATATATATATATATATATATATATAATATGTATGTATACAAGCAAATACACACAGATGCAATAAAATCATTTTTTATTTTTTTTTTATTTTATTTAAAATCACATTTTATGAAGGATCAAATAGAACCCTAGAGAATCGCAACCTCAAAACAGTGTTAGATAACACTCTAGCCACACAGGCTCACTTATTCCAATATATTCACTTGTTCCATTTAGATAGCAAATTGGCCCCGAGACACTAAGTCAATCGAGCTCCAGCAGTCTCACTGTCAGTGTGGTTAGCCCCGAAATACTTTGTCAACCGAGCTCCAGCAATCACACTCCCAAAACCTTTCTCACATATCAAATAATCAAATTCAATCAATGTCCTCAGACAGGTTAGTAATATAGCCTAAATGCTATAAGCGTACCGGTACGCACTCGGTCCTAGTGCTGCCCATTAGGTAGCACGTTCTATTGACATCCTTCATTAATATATAAAGCATACATTCATAAAAATAAATGATGCATGAATTTAAATAAACTAGCAACATAAACCATATATATACTAGAAATATACCAAAAATAAACCAGGTATATTTTGAGTATATATACGTCAAATAAATCCAATAAAATTATAAAATAAATTGAGAATATACCAAGGATATACATAAAAACATTTTAAGAATAATTTATTAATGAAACTTGCATATAATTTGAAAATATACCAAAATATACCGAATATAAACTAAAAATAAACTTAAATACTAATTGAATAATTTATGCATATTTAATCAATATAAAACATACATTTCTAAATCATGCACCCTAAGCATATATATATATAATAGTAACTCACACTTAGTGCGCTCCTCGAGATGGGTCCGATGGACCTGGTCCACTAGGCCTCGGTCTCGGCGCAACTAAACAAACAATAAATAATAGACATCAGAATAAATCTAACAGAAAATCCTAGAAACTCGATCTAAAATATTAGACACAGAATCAGAATTAGGGTTCAACCGGACATCACGTCTTACGAGAATTCTATCAAAAATTCGATAGAACCTCCCCTGTAAAACGGACATCTAGCTACTCAAAGAGTAGAGTGGGCCCTGCAAAGAAATACACTTCGAAAAATAGACACAGAAACACATCCACAACCCCTCGGTCGGACTCCAAATTACAGTTTACCGACCGGGGTCCATAATTCACAAAATAATATAGAAATACCAAAAATACCCTTATATCATAGAAATACATTTAATAAGTAGAAATTACATAATTAACCCTAAAACACAGTAAAAACCGATAAAAACTCATTTTATTAGAAAAATTGTATATTATATATATAATTGAAAATAATTTATGAAAAATAGTTTTAATTAGTTTAAAATACTAAATAATCTGTATAAATCATTTTTATACCTTAAATAACTATTAAAACCAATTTAATTACGTTTTTAGTCAATTTATGGTAAAATTACCAAAATACCCCTATATATATAAATATACTAAAATTAATCCAAAAATTCATCAAAAATAATATAATTGCACAAAATTAATTTTCTCAACATATTTATCAATAATATCAATAAATAAACTCAATTAACTAATTAATTTCAATTAAAAACACAATTAACCCTATTTTCTCAAATTTACCTAAACTAATTAAATTCAAAATAAATACATAGAAATTCCAAATAAATTTCTATAATTCATTTAAACCCCTATATTTATCATAAAACATAATTTCATAATTTAATTAATTAATTTCAAAAATTAGAAAATAATAATAAAATATTCAAAAATACCCAAAAATCAAAATAAATCCCAAAAATTCTAAAAAAATTCACACATGAAGATTAGGCTAAGGGGAACAATATTTGTGAAGTAATTTTTCATGAATCAATCAATTCGAAGTTCAAAAAAATCAAGAACCTTAAAATGACCGAATTACCAAAATCAAAACCTAAGCAAATCAAGACCATTTTAAGTGAAACAAAGCTTGGAATCACACTCACTGGAGCTCAAGGAGAATAACGAGACCAGCGGTGTCGAAAATGATGGCCGAAAACACCGTGAACGACAGTGAGAAAAGTTTCGGCTTCTTCGGCCAAAATGAGCTTCCCGACATTGGAAATGGGCTCTGTAGGCGGCGGAACAGCTGGAGGAAGGAGGTGGCATGCCGGAGGCACATCGATGGGGAGAAAACGGCGTGACAGACGGTGGTTTGGTGAGATGGGCGATCGGAGATGGTGAAGAGGAATCGGGGGCAGATTGGTAATTTGCCAAAAAATTTTTTGATTCTAGCTTATATCATGTATATATATATGTATATGTATTATTACACTATATATTATAATATTATAAATTCCACATACATTAAATATACTCCACACACATATAAATTAATATTTTAAAATTTAATACACCTAAAAATAATTAAATAATATTAAAACTAATTAATAAATAATAAAATATTAGGATAATTAATTAAACCCTAGTTAAATAAATAAATACACATATATACATTATTTAGTACTTTAAAAATATATATGAGTTCATGCAAATCCGTAAAATTGTTTAAAATAATTAATATTAAATTATTTACGTATCAATTTTTCCGAAAATGCAAGTCTCGAAAATTTTTTACGTAAAGTGCTTAAAATAATATAAAATAATTAAAAAACAATTTTAATTAAATAGTAACTCATGAAATATCATAAATATATATACAAAAATTATTAACACTGCATATTCCGATACAATATTAAAATATTTAAAAACACGAGATATTACAATAGTTAAATAATTAAATATTGACATACATTATTAAAATTTATAAATAAAATATATACGTTAATAAAATAATTATTAAAATGCTTGAACAAAATTATTATTAAAAATAAATATTTTTATAATAATTTTTTAAAATTATTATAAAAATTTAGTAAATAAATAAATATTTTTAAAAATATTTTTATAATAAATAACTGTAATATCAATTTTAATATATAGAAAATAATTATAATGTAGATTTTTATATAAAGAAAATAATTATAAAAATATTTTAAATGATAAATAATATTAATTTCTATTCCCGTTCCATACAAACCAACCATTTCCTTAAATTTTCATTTAGTTTCTCATTTTTAGATTTTTTCCTAAAAAAAAAATATTCCAAGAGTTGTTAAGGTGTTTGCGTTAAAAAAGCTAGATATATCTAAAGTTATTTTCTCAATAATCACCCTTATATAATAAAAAGTGAGATTATCTTATAATAATGAAAGTAAAGTAAAATTAAAATATTTCAAAAATAGAGTAACTATGAAATCTTCCCACATGATAATAGATAAAAAAAATTAAAAAAATTTATTTAAATATATCATTAAAATAAAATTATGTTATCAGTATTATAACTATAATTTTTATTTTATGTATTTTTAATTTATTTATGTTCATAAATAGATTTATAAATAATAAATAATAAAAATATTTAATTTAATAATAAATAATTAAAGTCCAAACCAACCCCCCCCCTTCTCTTTTCCAAAAAAAAAAAATTGTGGATGGTAATCGGAGCCCACATAAACCCGCAGCATGACAGCAATATCAACTGAAAATAATCCGACCCAATTTAACCGGCAGCGGGAATATGGGCAAGCCATTGTTTGGGGCGCACAAAAAAAAAAGCTTCTAGTCGCAGCTGTTGTGGTTGCAGAATACCACAGAAATAGATGTGATCACTCGCGTCTCCACGTCTACGGATAAAGTCTTCTTGCCACGTCATCAAAAAGCCGCCTACACTCCTCCTCCTCACCTTTTCTCTTGCTTTCCTACTGTTTCACTGCATTTTCCCGCGACCCAAACACTACCAATTCTTTTTTTTTTTTTTCGAAAATCCATTTTTGCCTAAGTTTTATGGCGGTTAAGCTGCATCATCATCATCATCATACCTTTATATCTTCAAGGTTCTGTAATTCTTCTGTCATGATGATTTTTATGTGTCTTTTTTTTTAAAAAAAATTTTCTCTTTTTTTTTTGGAATTTTGTTTGTTTGGATGCTTGGAAACTGGAGGAAAATTTTCAGAGAAACTGAATGATTTTTATGATTCTTTGCCTTTTTTTTTTGCGATTGAATTACATGAATTTGTTGTGTACAATGTCATACTTCGTTTCTGGTGGAACGTGTGAAAATACTTGAATTAGCTCTGTATTTTGCTAGCAACATTGCGTAAGAGCTGTTTAAATTCATTATTTCTGGTGGAAGGTGTGAAAATTCTTGAATTAGCTTTGAATTTTGCAATGTAACATTGTGTAATAGCTGTTTAGATTCATTATTGCTGGTGGAATGTGCGAGAATTCGTGAATTAGCACTGCGCTTTTCAATTTTGCAGTTCCTCGAATCCTCACCTTTCAATTAGACAGTATGTTTCCTTCAGAAGAGTAGCTCACCTCGAATATATATTGAGTAGTTGGGGTAATTCAAGGAAAAGATGTCTTGTGAGGCGGCATGCTTTATTGGGGAATGGCAATCATAATTGTGGTTATTGGTTAGCATCAGTACGTAACACAAGAAGAGCAGGGCATCTCATTCCCTTTGCAACTGCAGATGATGGTGTAACTGTTAATGGAATCCCGCCTGCGAATACTGATTCTAGTGTAGATGAAATGAGGGTCAAACTTAATCAGTCCTTACAAGGTGAAGATTATGGTGATAGACTTGTTCAATCTTTACATGATGCAGCCAGGGTTTTTGAGTTGGCTATTAAAGAACAGGGCTCTCTTACAAAATCATCATGGTTTTCAACAGTATGGCTTGGTATAGACAAGAATGCCTGGGTGAAAACACTGTCTTATCAGGTTTATCCTCATTCTTGATATGAAAAAGATGATGGATATTTTTATTGTCCAAGTTGCAGCTACTACTTTACTGCTGTCATGACAGCTTCATTGGTTGTTGCTAAACTAATGTGATTATCTCAATCGCCAGTATTGCTTCTTCTATCTATTGCACATGACACTATTTTTGCTGGCATTCCGGCATTGCATATATCATTGCTAGTCCTCCTGCATTTTTTTTCGGTTAAAACCATGCGCGAGACCATAATAACTGAGACACCCTTGCATTAAATATAACTGCTTTCATCTTGATAAATAAATTGTAGCTAAGCTTGGCAGCTGCTAAGGTCTGTACCACGTTGACCTTTACGAATTTATGTTTCCCTGCTACTAGTTTGCTTGATAATATATTCGTAATGAGAGTTATCCATGATTGATGGATTTTAACTTAATGAATCTATTAAGTTAATGTTTTTGCTTGTTGTCATACTGGTGGCTGAACTAAGTTCCCTGTAAGGTCATAGGAATCCTTTTTGAGGCTTGTCTTGACAATGCTCTATAAAGAGCTTCACACCTTTATAAATGATCAGGGTGAATTTCACACTTATACAGTTAATTTTTCAATGGTTCAACATTGAACATTCAAACTAATGTAGACCTTGGATGTCTAGATTATATAAATGCTTTCTCTTGTAAATTTGGTCTAACTAGTTCCATCACCAAGAAAAGAAGAAAAAACCAGCACCTCAACAACTCATGCTGCTCTCAGCAGGAAAAAAAAAATCTTGCATCCATTTCCTCATTAAAACCTTGGTTCTAGGATCTCATAAACAGCTCCTTACTTTATTATTGTAAAAAGTCCCCATGCATTGATTATAGCCTTTCCCGTTTTATGATTGTTCTTATCTGATCCATTGTAGTTCTGTTTCACCAAATTTTCTTCTAAGAAATTTAGATCTGTATCAAGCTAATTCGTTTGATTGTTAACTGTATATATTTTGGTAGAAATGCCATTTTTACCCCATTTCATGTTCTGTGAATTTCTCAGGCCTCTGTGTATTCTCTTTTGCAAGCAGCATGTGAGATTTCATCTCAGGGTGAAGGAAGAGATAGGGATATATTTATTTTTGTCCAAAAGAGGTACTCAACAACACATATTTACCTTATCAATTCTAGTAGAACCGACTTATATTCAAGCGTTCAGAGTCTTCCAAATTCAGGCCATCTGCTACTTATTTGAAATATATACATGCTAAATTTTCAACATTATTTATGAAGTTATACCAAACAATGAACTATTTGCCAGTCTTGTTGAATGAAACAAGTACCTGAAAATATTTAGCATATTCAGGCAGACTTTATAATTTTGCTCCTAGATGACCAGTTTTCTTATTTGATGATTAAGCAACATATCTCTCTCTCTTACAATCAATTATTTACTTTTTTCCAGTTGAATGTAGCTTACATTAAGTAGGTTCTACCTGTTATATATATATATATATACATATATGTATATATATATACACTACATTCATAAATCTTTGACTTTGTAGATGCCAAGTTGTTATCCATTTCCATTAATGTTTTTTCTGTAACTTATACTGGCATCTCTAATTTACTTTCCACTTAATATAGGGTGTTCTACCTGTTATGACAATATATTTTTTGTAGTTTATTTCGACAGTCTGCTCCTTTGGAGAGTTTAATCAGGGAGAAACTGTCTGCTAAGCATCCAGAGGCTTATGAATGGTTTTGGTCTGAGCAAATTCCAGCAGTGGTGACATCATTTATTAATTATTTTGAGGGGGATCTACGATTTACTGCTGCCATTTCTGTGTATGTTCTAAACCCTTTTGCTGGATCCTGATGTTTCCACATAAATTTCATAACAAATTTGATAACCATGTGAAAATGAAGTTCAAATTCTATCAGGTGGGGTAAAAGCATGTCCTTGGATTCAGGCAATGGAAGTGATATTGCTTTATTGTTGCTTGCACTAAGTTGCATTGCTGCAATTACAAAACTTGGAGCCACAAAGGTTTCTTGCCCACAATTCTTTTCCATGATCTCAGATATAACCGGCAGATTGATGGACATGCTGGCTGATTTTGTTCCAATACGTGAAGCTTATCATTATATTAAGGATATTGGCTTACGCAGAGAATTTCTTGTCCATTTTGGTCCCCGAGCTGCTGCATGCAGTATGAAAGATGATTGTAGCTCAGAAGAGGTTGTTTTCTGGGTTAATCTTATACAGAAGCAATTGCAGCAAGCTATAGATAGAGAGAGGATATGGTCAAGGCTAACAACATCTGAAAGCATTGAGGTTAGTACTACAGGCTTGGCAATACTTGAACATGGTATGGTCCCACAAAAGTGAGTTCCTGCTACAGAAATTTTGAAATCACCAGTTGATAAAGTTTATGGAAAGCCAGTACACACCCATTAGTTGAGTTGCATTCATTTTATGATTTTTTTGGGGGTCACTTGGGCTAATTAAGGAGTCACATTCCTGCTTCCAAATGCCTCTCTCTCCCAATTTTGCTGCCCGAACATTGAACTGAAAACTATAGAGTGAATTTTATAACGGAGTTTGCGTCACTTGATAAAATGATCTCAATTACACATATAAAGTTATTTATTCAAATTACTAAAAATTCAATTGACAAATAATATTGTAATTGTTCAGAGGTTGGTATGCAAAGCTAACTCTAATTAACTGCAGGTTTTAGAAAAGGATTTGGCTATATTTGGATTCTTTATTGCCTTAGGAAGAAGCACACAATCCTATTTATTGGCAAATGGATATGATGTTATTGACAATCCTATTGAAGGCTTTATTAGGTAACCTTTTACTCGTAGATTCTTTTTCTATGTTTTCTTTCCCAATTATCATTGCAACTAAATTGACTTTTTTTGACAGGTACCTTATTGGGGGTAGTGTGTTATACTATCCTCAACTTTCATCAATAAGTTCTTATCAATTGTATGTGGAGGTTAGCACGGACTGTTATATCTGTTACACAAATCTGTCTTGTAATTAATGTGAGATAATTACAATATGCTTTTCTATAGGTAGTCTGTGAAGAGCTGGAATGGCTTCCTTTTTATCCAGGCAGTATTAGCACTCGAAAACTATCTCACGGCCATGGGAAAAAACGTGAAGGTCCCCCAAATGCTGAAGCTATCCCTCGCATATTAGATATCTGCTCTTTTTGGATGCAGAGCTTTATTAAATACAGTAAATGGCTGGAGAATCCTTCTAATGTTAAGGCAGCGGGGTTCCTGTCAAGGGGGTAATTGAACTTGCATTTCATGCATCATTATGCCTGTGTTAGGTAAATCATTAATTTTAACTAATGCTTCCGTCATCATTGTAGGCACAACAAATTGATGGAGTGCATGGAAGAACAGGGGATATTGCGGTAAGCTGATAATGGGAGGATTGTAATTCTTTCTCCTTCACACTCACCTTAATTCATGCTTAATGAGATCAAACTTGGGGTTAAAGATGTGCAAATGTATTTTATTTCTTGAAACAAACTTTGAATGCACACTAATATGACATGGGAAGCTTAAAATTGTATTGATTTCATGGATACCTAAACTAACACTCTGTCATATTTGCCCAAATTTTCATTTTAGTTTATGTTTTTGCTTAGTACTCTCTCAAGCTCTTTTTTTTTTTTTTTTTTTTTTGCATTTTTATGCCAGTAGTATGCTTTTCTCAAATTTTTATTTTTATCTAATCTTATTTTTTTAGGTTAAAGGATAAAGTTTCTGGCAAATTTGTGAAAGTCATGTTTGCATGATCTATGCCACTTTGTTTGGAAATATTGACTTAACTGATTGCTCTATCATGTTGCAGGAAAATGACAGCTCAGAGAACTGGATCTCGAATAAATTCACCACTGGACAAAGAGATGGATTCTTTTGACAAGGTTTTCCCTATTCCTTTAAGTTGAAATCTATTCCAATTTGTACAGTTTCTCATATTTCATGTTGGAACTTGGAAAATTTCGTATCACCTAATAACTTATGGGGTAAAACAATGTATTATTTTGTCAGTTGATGCTAATTACTGGAGTGTGATTGATAAAGCCTGTTGACTTCAACAGCTTCTCCCTTCATGCTTCCATATGAATGTATTATGAATATATCAAATATACGTGCATTTGAAAATGTGAATGCTTGTTTTAGTTTCGCAATCTCAAAATTTATGGTGGCTGCATAGGAACACCATTACCATGCATATACTTAGTTTGCAAAATAATCCCTATCAAATTCATGTTTAATATGCCATTCTGATGAACCAGAAATTGATGAGATGCATTCACAGGCACACATCTGCATATCTTGCTAAAATCTGGTTGACAACTCTCTATTCAGTCACAAATTCATTGACTAAGAAATTGTGTGTTTTGTACTAGCTTTTTTTTTTTTTTGAATATGAATTGTGCCTATGCATGATGAATATTGGTAAAAATGTTCTTTTTTCAAACTTTTGGTTCTTTGTAGTGGATGTATTGTTAAGGTAATTAGTAAAAATTGCAGCAAGTGACATCTCAAAAGATACCTTGGATAAATTGTTTTGGCCCTAAATTAGGACTCCTTTGGAGAAACAAGATGAGCATTGGGGGGATAAACATGGTGCCATTACAATGACTTTGGTAGGTTAGGAGATTATATGTGAATCCTTTAATTATTGATAGAAAAGATGATTTTATTCCTGGAAAGCCATAGCAGTATTGAATTTGAATGAAAGAAATTGAGCTCTATCATTGTGATAACATATATGCATCTATGGACACATTTTCTAGCTGAGGAAATAGCCCTATCGTTAGCCAAATGTTTATGGGACATGCAGAATTGTCCTGACTATTTCCTTGTGGTGTCTTTTATTATAATACATGAGGTTCTCAATAGAACATCTGCCCCAATTAGGGTGCTATGTATTGCATCTGGAATTTGTTGAATGCTGCTTATTATGCCTTGCTTTTTGATTAGGCATTGGAAAGTGTTGAAGAAGCTCTGCTAAGACTAGAGAAATTGCTTCAAGAGTTGCATGTGTCAAGCTCTAATTCTGGAAAAGAGCAATTAAAAGCTGCTTGTTCTGACCTTGAAAAAATAAGGAAACTTAAAAAAGAGGCTGAATTTCTGGAGGCATCTTTCAGAGCAAAAGCAGCTTCCCTTCGGCAGGTATTCTTTATTTATTTATTTTTCCTCCCAACATTTGATTGCATGAGCACTTTACAGGGTTTTAACCACTTTTAGAGCTGATTAAATTCCATGTCGCAGATTGCATGAACTCATAAGGGTGTCTTGTGCATGCATTTGCATCTATGTACTCATGTCTTCTGCAGAGGAGCATATTTATGATTTTAATATGCTTTAATATTTTGCTAAACGCAGATGTCATATGAGAGTGCTTAATTACTGTGTTTGGTTTTTAGCAACAAAATGGGTGCCTCTCTTAATGATGTAGCGTCAGAAAGAAATCCTACTTGGTATTTAAAACCAAGTAGTCACATCATTTAGAGAAAGTCAAAAATTATGTGAACATGCTGGTTTTCCTGCATGTTCTATAGGTGCTGGATTTTTTTTTTCATTTTCTTTAATAAGCCGAGTAAATTATTTTATGTTTCTTCAGATATGCAAAGAGAGAATCTTAGGGGTTGTCTACTTATGGAGAACTATTTTATGTTTTCCAACTCTGATTTTCTTGAGTGCTCATTTTCAAGGGTGATGATGAAAGCAATTCACAACCTTCTGTTAGTGAAGAACAAGTGTACTTAAAAGGGAAATGGAGAAAGAATGCCAATATAAGATCAGACAGGAGCAACATGTATGAATCCTCTGCTGTAGGTTTCTGCTATATATGTGCCCATTTTGCTTTATTTCATACTTTAATAGCATATCCTTCTCTTTTTTGTATGTCGTCAGTAAATCTAGAGGGTTATGGAACTTCTTTGTGCGCTTTCCATCCAAGAAACCTGATCCTGACTCAGCAGTGACAGATGGATCTGTATGTGTAACTTTCATACTATGCTACATCTTCTAATGTACCGTGAGAATTTCACTGTCAAATGCATTTGCTGAGTTTGACGAGTATTGTACATTGAAGCATCATGATTGCCACAAGCTTAAGCATATAAATTTTGAACAAAACTAAAACCGATGATTAATTGATTATTATTATTGCACATGCATGTGGTGCACTTCAACATTATCCTAGACTTATACTTTCATCACTTCAACATTGTTCCCTTGTCCTCTCCAAAAATTCATTAGAATGAAACGAAACTAACATAACTACAACTAGGTAGTCTGTCAAATCAGTAGTTGATTTCCTAGATGTGCTGATACTTGATACGGTTCTCCCTCCGATACTTGTATCATTTGTCATATTTCCATGTTGAAGGACATGATGGATCTGAAACATTAGACTTTGACTGTCCTTTGACAAAGATGCTAAATCTAAGATGTTAATAGTTATTGTGGTGGTCTTTCAGAAAATGGAAAACTGTTGACAAGATAATTGACTTTATAATAATGGAGAACTTTTACTAGTCAACATCACTAACAGATGCAATTGTTGACAACTAATCGTTTGCATCCGTTGTAACAAATTCTTTTTATTCTTGGGTTGAAATGTGATCTTGAGGTAAAAATGAATGGGCTTGTGACAAATAATTGATTATGAGAATAACAAAGAAAGCATATAGTATTAGATAGAATTGGATGGAGAATTTTCATATTGGAGGTCCACACCGTTCGAAAAGTTGAATGCCAATTTTTGTTGTTTGGTATGGCGATGTCTTAACTTCATTAATGATGTCATTTTGCTGTAAAATTAGATGTTGCTTACCTGAAATAGAGTTGCAGAAATGTCCCTTTCAGAATTGATATATTAGACAAATCACTAATGTTCTAATTCCTTCCAATTTTTTTCTTCTCATGGAGTGAGTTTCACAAATTGAAGGATATGTTTTGATTCTTGAAGGTGGCACATTTCATAGCAATGAAAGTTCATGTGTTACTGCTTTGGTGAATGCAGGGGGATGAACATAGTGGACAAACTAATTTGACTGTAGGTGTTGCTGAGTCAGAATCCAATGAAATTCTCCGTTTTGAAGTTCTAAGGAATGAGCTAATGGAACTAGAAAAACGGGTCCAAAGCAGCACTGATCAATCTGAAAATGAAGAGGTACATCTCATGCTTTGGACTCTATTACGTAAAATCCTTACTATGCATGATTGAGTAATTACTATCAACTATTTGTAGCTCAAATCTTATCATACCCTTGGCCTTGAGATTTAACTTCTAAAGGAAGTTACTCAGGCCTTAGATGGACACTTTAAAAAATGTAATAGAAGCTTAACCTTAGTCCCAGTGCATGGTCAGGTCTATCTATTAGGTTTTCTACCAGTAGGAAACATTTCTAATTAGGAAAAAATGTGCTTTTTCAGGTTCCTAAGGAAGCTGATATAACTGTTAATTACCATGACGATGCTCGAGATGCTCAATTGGTCCAAGTCCAGAAGAAAGAAAATATCATTGAAAAGTCATTGGAGAAGTTGAAGGAAACTAGCACGGTATGATGAATGTTCCTGTTAGTAACTAAACCATGTTGTATTGTAACTATGGTTTCAAGCTTATACTGGAGAGAAATGTGGGGCTTCTTTCTTTTTTCTTTTTAATCTTTTACAAGTATCCTTTCTTTATACATTTTAACTTTTACTTAATTATGATGGACAATGGTCATTTGCTGGACAAGTTAAGGCCAAGCGAGAGAGAAGCTCATATTTTCAAGGCTAAACATATGATGCCTCTTTTTGTGAGCAAAACTCAAAAGAAAATTTGATTCCACATTCTTGATTTATTTCAAATTTGTTGTTTTGACTTTTAGCTCAATTAACTTGTTCCACGTGGATGAATTGTAATCTGGGACAGGTTCAAATATGAAATTGAGTTTCAATAATCCACATTAAGCAAACTACCAAACTCTCCCTTAATTCTGTTTCTTTTTTTTTTTTCTCCATCCAAGTGAGGCCTGCTCTCTTACATCCTTAATTCCTTAACTAAAAGGCGGAGAAAGAAAGAAAGAAAAAAAGAGTTTTGGAGAAAGAAGGGAGGGGGGCACATTTTTTTCACACCTTCTTGTAATTTTTTTTTCCGCCAATCACATCCTTCATTTCTTGGCTCCATTGATAAAAATAACACCTCAGTTTAAATCCTCTAGTTGATTTCAGGTTTCCAGCAATCTTATTTTCTGTGATTTCTTGAGTGGCAATATGGTTGACTATGTGCAGGATGTATTGCAAGGAACTCAGCTTCTAGCTATTGATGTTGGTGCTGCATTGGGTTTTCTTAAGAGATCCTTAATTGGAGATGAGTTAACAGAGAAAGAGAAAAAGGCTTTTCAGAGAACATTGACTGACTTGGCATCAGTTGTTCCTATTGGGTTTCTAATGCTTCTACCGGTAAGTTTAAGCGTAACGTTTCAACATCAATGTATTACTGCAGCTATCTTAAATTCTTGTCTTCATGTTCATCATTATGTTAAATTCATGCGACTGCTGTGCTCTACAATCTTCCCTTTGAAGATTGACATGGTTTATCATTTCTATTTAAATCAAAAGAACCACAATCCTCATTCTAGTTTCTAGAGCATTATATTGGTCGATCAGTCGACAGTTGGAACAAGTGGGCATGAAGAAAATTAGAAAACTGTCACTCAGTCCTCTGCTGTACTGTTCTACCCACACAAATGGATCCACTTTCCGTCTTTATTGACATCAGAAATAATAACAGATGATATTGGAATACTTGTTCCCATATTCTCCTTTCTTCTATCTATGCCTCTGTTGATTTCATCTGTGTGCACTAGAAAATGCCAATTCACCTCTTAAGGAGTATACAGTGCCAAAAACATTTCAGCTTGGCAGAAATGTACATGCTTGGCATGCATTTGAGGGCATTAAAACATGACTAACCAAAAAAAAAAAGATAAAATTTGGCTTGAAGTGCGCTATAAAACTAGTGGTATCTTCTCCTGCATTTTGGATTTCTAGTTGTAGTTTAGATTTTAGGCCTGCCTTCCACACTCAATTGCATTTGCATAACAAGCTTTTTACAGTGATAATTTTGACTGCTGGGAATCATCACTATTTTCTTTGTCATGATAGAAGTCAATTGGGATTGGGCTAATCAAATTTTTAATTTAGATTCTGACTATTCTGAACCAAGAATAGTAGGATTAGATAGACATCATCCAAATGATTTACATATAAAGTTATAATAGATTTAATCAATATATGTGTCGAGTTGTATAATAAGGCACTTTTATGTCCCACAGGTTACTGCAGTTGGGCATGCGGCAATGTTGGCTGCTATTCAGCGCTATGTGCCAGCTTTGGTATTTGGTTTCTGACCATAAGATTTTCTTCTTTGAACCCTTGGTATGATGCCAATGTTGTACACTTAGGGCTAATAATTTGCTACTGGGCAGATACCTTCCACATATGGACCAGAAAGGTTGGAACTACTGAGGCAGCTTCAGAAAGTGAAGGAAATGGAAACCTGTGAAGCTGATGCCAATGACAATGAAAAGGAGGTAGCGTAGTTAGTACGAGCCCAGAGTATATATACAACCTTGAAAATTTGACTTTCAAGTTCACGGTACAGCAAAATGTGTCTTGTCCTCTTCTCCGGCCAGGTAAGGTCACCTCTTCCTGAATCCCATTGACAATAAATGAGCATAGAGAATTTCATTCCATGTGTCTGGTATTCCAGGCAGGCACCAGTGGCTGCAGTCTTGTGGAGCAGGAACTGGAGTCCCTGGCTCACGATGGGCTGAAGGGTGACCATCAAACCTGAACTGTGTCAGATGTGTGATATTTAAGTACTGAACATTCCTCTTTCTGAATTCCACTTCCATCTGTTTTATGATATTGGAAATCAATTGATTATTCACTGGCTCAGGTTCCAGATTCATGTAATTAGTCTCTGGTTGCACATCCACATCACACCGCCCCCCAGTATTCCATGAGCCATTCCTGCAATTTCACTTGGTTAATTTTTTATAGACATATTACCCATATGCATAATCTACGCACTGTTCTGCTTTCAGAAACTGAATATACGCTCCCAGCCCCCGTGTTCCCTTTTCTAGGGTGCTGAGAATACTTGCCTGTAATGTACTGGTGAGAAGCTGCGATAGAAAATGTGACTTATTTCAGGATCCAAATTCTTCAACGCCCATGACTTCCATGTTTCTAAAGATCTTTGAAATGCCTCCATAACACTCATGGACTTGTTTACTTTTCCTCCGTCCTCAAAGTAGCAGCCCCTGAATAACCAAAGTAGAGTAATTGAGCAAAAAAAAAAAAAAAAAGAAAAGAGTCAGCAATAGTGTGTTAGGTTGGAGAAAGTGGGGGGCCGTACATCTTCACTGTTTTATCTTCATTCCACCAATGGCCTCCACTGAACACCAGAATGTCTGCCCCTACCCACTTAGAGGAGAACCAGTGTAAGTGGTCAACCTTGACGGTCATTTGGACATCCGCAGATAAGTTGGGCGGCGGTCGGCCAACGGCTACAAGGAAAGGTGCCCTGTAGTATTCGACTGTGAGGTTGTATTCACTGAAATGCATAGAGAGGAAACCCTTGTGTTTAGTTATGGGGTTTCCATGCTCTTCATATATTGTTGATTTGTTGGAAACTCCTTGGCTTAGCATGCATAGAAAGGACTCCCACTGGTTTCTTTCGATAGAGTCTCCAGCAAACACTATCCTGCCATTCCTGCTCCTCTCTAGAAGGTCGCTTGCACTAAACCTGAGTATATAATATGGATATAGAAAAGATTTATGAATAATCAAAATAAAATGCTTCTTATTCACTATTTTCCCCCTCTAATAGTCTCCATTTATCTTATGATATATTCGTAATTTTCATGATTGAAAGATAGAGTTTAGGAATTGAATCTTTAACCTCCTATAACACATAGAAAACACTCGATGCATTATTGAGACAATAAATTATTGTATTATATATTTTTTATAATATCAGTTCCTCTAATATACAGGTATGCATGTATTTGTCATCATCAAGGATGTTATTTAAATGTGAAAGATTGAATAATTAAATGGTAAAATTTTCCTTCAATACATTAAAAAAAATTATGAAATTAATTCAATTGATACATTCATCTCGTTAAATTAGTTATTGAGATACCAATCGAATTAATTAGAATTGACGAGGTTTATAATACTAATGATCTAAATAAAAAATTGTAAAGTTCTAAAAAATTAGTACAAATGGTTAATTTTCAAAATTATAAGGAGGGAGGAGAGGGATGTGAATGTTCAAACTCTACTCTTCTCAATATAATATTCAAACCTTTTACCATATTTGTGGTGATTAAAATTCCTCCACTATATTAGGGATGACAATGATGAAGAATATCCTTGATGTGTCAGCCTTGAAATTTAGTTAGTGCCAAGAAAAGGTGGTGAAAATGATGCAGCAGTAGAGTCATCGGGAATGCTATGCAGATCGTTGTCATGTATATTTAACCTGTAATGAAAAGGCTACAACTTTTAAGTTGACATATGCAACTAGAAGAGATTTCCCAAGGCAGAAGAAGACAAAGCGAAGAATTGCCTAGTTATATGGGTCATCAAGGCTTACAGAACCTTGTAATTGTAAAACAAGAATTATTAGGGAAGTTGCTAGAAATTGCTTCCCTGGATACGTAGGAAGATATTGATCGGAAAATCCTGTCATACTTGAACATAAATTTAGATTAGAATAAAAAAGTGATTAAGGTCCTATTATTTGAATCCAAAGCCAGCGAGGTTTTAGTCTAATAGTAAAATCTTCTATAATTATTGTAGATGATCATAATTTCACTTTTTTAAAATTAAATTTTTTGTATGAAAAAATAAAAGATTTAGTAAATTTTGCACTTTTCAGGAGATTCACTCTATTTAAATTATGAAATATTGAAAAATTTCAAATATCAGATAAAAAGTTACTCTCTTGATAACTCTTCTTTTCTTGAAAATCTAATCAACAAAAATTAAAAGCGGAAGAATTAAACCAAACAACAAATAGTTATATATAGAGTACAAGTGTAATGTAGATAAAATTGGCGACATTGATAACAACTCTTCTTTTCTTGGAAAATCTAATCAACAAAACTTTTGGAAGGATACACCAACCATTATAGCGACTTCATTTCTTCTATAAAAATCTGATATCAGGTTGCTCGAAAATTTCAAAACATTGGAATTCAAAATAGGCTATGTCTTGCAACTCCCATTAATTTGGAGTGCATGTACAAAAACCATGCAAAGCATGCAACAAGATGATAAGTATATATATATATGTGAGTTTGTAGCCAAAGCTTTCTGTTACCTTGGTATATCACAGCCCTCAGGCTGCCATCGCCAGTTCAGATACTCTACGTCTCTCCTTCCGCATCTCTGGCACCGGAAACCAGGATCAAGAAATGGGCACGTTTCATCATAGGATTGAATCTTGCAACTTTCATCTCGAACCCATCTTCCATTGGAGTAATCACAGGTCTCCTTTGATGAGGATGATGATGATCTTTCAGGATTATTATTATTATTATTATTATTATTATTGTTATTAGGTAGAATTTGTGACAAGAAACCAAAAGGAGCAACTTGCTGGGGGTGAAAAGGAGCTGTTATAAGATCAAAGACAATTAGTGAAGAGATTATGATTACAAGAAAAGAGATTGCATAAGCAAGATGTCTCTTGATTATGATGGGAAATGAAAGAAATTGATGCTTTTGGGTTGTGGGTTGGTGATGATCCATAAGGAGAGGAAGAAGAGAGGGACCAGATGAGGTTTTGTGGCTGTAATCATGCTGTTTACATATATACACACACATTTACATATTCGTTTCCGACCAAAAAAGCAGCTAATAATTAGAATTCTTGCCTAACAAGAAGATTACTCCTATATATTGGATATCTAATATCTATTTTAAATATTTTATATTCTGCTAATAAAAATAAAAATATATTATATTCAATTAATAAAAATGTAATAAATATTTTAAAGAATTTTTTACTTTTATTTATATATATATATATATATATATATATTTTGCTAAGTTCCAAAATCATTTAATCCAAAACTTGATAAATATTTCTCTTCATAATTTAGTATTTACCTCCAAAGACTTATATATTGAATTATTAAAATTCACAACATTTTTCTGTAAATAATATAAAAAAATTTTATTTTAAAAAATATATGTTTGATTTTGTTTAAAACACTCCAATTTTGTTATATCTAAAATATTATTCTTCATTTCCATAAAAAATTATATTTTTTTCTAATAAAAAAATCTTTTTTCAACTATTTTCTATTTTTTCTTTTCTTTTATTTACTCAATTATTATTATTATTACTATATATATATATATATATATATATATATATATAGACTTGTGATATGTAGTGAATAAATAATTAAATATATTATTATTATTATTAAATAAATATTTTAAATTAATAACAATATAGTTTATTTATATAACAATTTGATATTAATTTAATAGAATTATAATTTATTAAAATTTTTATAAATCTTTTATTTAAATAATTATATAATATTTCCTCAATATTTTTTATAATTAAATTTTCTCTAGTCTAGAACTAATTTTATATAAAAAGATATTACAGTCATAATTAATCATAAGATAATAAAAAATGATTATGAAAAGAGTCCTAGAGGGGTGAATAGAACTATCAAATAAAAATAAGAAATCAAAAGAATTCTTTGTAAGAATTGAATGGAAGTTGAGAAGAAAGAATAAAGAACAAAAAAATTTAAGGAGTTCGTATTCAGCAACAATTCTACATCTCTATCTAACTTATTCCCAAATTAGGATTTAAAATCACCCACAATCTTGTTCACAAGATTGAAATTATATAAGAGTTTTATGGCTCACTCTTACAACCTTACAACTTAAGTTTTCAAGGCTCACTCAAAAACTAAATCCGAAGTGTTTCAATGGATAACACTTAAACCAATTCCTTTAGAAATAAATCTCACTTCCCTTTTAACCTATCCCAAGATTAAAGATGAAGAGAAATTCTATTTCTAACACATAACCAACTCTCACAAGAGTTATACAAACAAAAAATTATTTAAGAGAATTTGAGAGCTCAATTGAAAGCTTAAGAATGAATGAATGAATGATAAGCAAGTTTCTTAACTTCCATTTAGTTCTAGAGGTGTTTGTATAGATAAAAACTAAAAAATATAGCTTTTAGAGGTGCAAATAATGTATCCAACATCTATATTTTAAATTCAATGTTTATAATTTTGAATCATTGAAGGTGATGCTGTCAAATAGCTATGCATGGATTGAAACCGTAATTGGCCACTAAAGACGTTATATTTTGTCTACACTTTCTTCATAAACGTTGTAGAAATTTGACTTAGCTTTCCATATTATTTTGAATCACCTCAATTGGACTTCTGTAGCTCAAGATATTTCCAAAATACTAATAGTTGTGCAATCTAAAATGCAAACTACTTTCAAACAACTATGCCCAAGTTAAACCCATGATTTTATATTAAAAAAGTTTGAATTTACTTAAACTTTGTTCATTAAAGTTGTAGGTATTTGACTTATCTTTCCATATCAATTTGAATCACCTCAATTAGACATTTTTAGCTCAAGATATGTCCAAACTACTAAGAGTTGTGCAATCTAAAATGTAGACTACTGTTAGATAACTATGTACAAGTTGAAGCCATGATTTTATATTGTAGACGTTTGAATTTACCTACACTTTCTTCATAAAAGTTGTATATATTTGACTTATATTTACATATCATTTTGAATCATCTCAATTGGGCTTCTGTAGCTCAAGATATGTTTAAAATAATAAGAGCTATGCAATCCAAAATGATAGCTGCATATGTTGATTTTGACTTAATATTTGCATATCCAAATGAACTCAAATTTTGACAAGAAAGCCCAATTCAGAAAGATCAAAATGTCTACTTCAAATGTGAACCAGATAATTTTCTCATTATAAAACTCTAAGGATGTCAAAAATCTCATTGAATCTCAGAGGTTGAATTAACCTAAGATAATCATACTTCATTTTAACTTCCAATGGAGTCCTAACTTATACACACTTAAACAAACAAATTAAATGCTCAAAATTAAGATCAAAATTAAGACTAATTATTACTAAGGTCAACAATCTCCCCCTTTTTTTATTTTGACAAACTTATTTTGAGTTTGATAAAAAATAACACAAAGTAAAGTGTGTGATAATATTTGTGATAATAATGATACCAAATGAAATAAAATATATTTCTTTATTTCTCCCCCTACGAATATGAACATGATAAGAAATATAAATTTATAAATTATTCCCCTTGACAAAAAGAAATAAAAACAATATAAAATATAGCAAGAGGGATAAAAACATGACATTCTTATGACAGATGTATTAAACATATAAAATATGATAACAAAATCATTTAAATAAATGTTAGGCAATGTGAGGAAATAATTTTAAACATTTATGTATATAGTGCCACTAAAATGCATTACAAAAATAGTACATATAATAATAATGTTAATGCTAGATGTGCTTAATTATCATATGTTCATATAAAGATTAGCTAACTAATCAATCATGTAGTACTTACCATATAAAAAAAATAAACACAAATTATTCATAACATATTTTCCTCTTTGTACAAAAGCAAAAGGAAAAGAAAAAGATATAAGTGGAAATGAACTTAAAGGGACCAAAATTCCTATAGGAACAACGTAAAGATACACCAAATCTTTGTAAAAATATTTATACCTTATTAAAGATAAAAACAATTCCTAAGAAGATAATATTATACACATGTATAGTAACAATATTCACCAAAATTCCTATAGGAACAAAGCAAAGATACAATAAATCTTTGTAAAAATATTCATACCTTATTAAAGATAAAAACAATTTCTAAGAAGATAATATTATACACATGTATAGTAACAAATAACAAACTCAAATATATTTCTCCCCCTTTATCAAAAGCAAAAAGAAAAAAAAGAAATATAAAGGGAAAATGAAAACAAAGATACATAAAATCTTTATAAAATCTATTTCATACATAAACAAAAAAAGTAAAACAAGATCTTTTGTCACATATGATGTACGAAAAAATTAGCCATAATGTTAATATGTATGCAAAAATTTAAATAAATTTTCTCCCTCTATATCAAATAAAAATATAATATGTCACTAATATAAACACATTTTTTAAGGGAGTTTTAAAATTCAAAACAAACTAAGTACACATGTTAAAAAAAATTAACTAGGTACACATGAAAACTCAAATTATTTCTTCTCTTTTGACAAAATTTAAAAGAAAATTTAAAAAGATAAACCAAATATAAGCTGACGACAAAAAAAATTTTAAGATCAAAATCAAAATATTTATCAATCAAAGTAATCAATAAGCACAACATGATTTCACATGAAAATAATTCAACCGTCAATTAAATATAAAATCAAGATAAACTGGAATCATCCATCATGCCAAGTTCATGTTTAATGAAATTTAATCTCTCTTCATTGAGAGGTTTGATGAAGATATTTGCAAGTTGATTATTTGTATCAACAAATTCAAGTGAGATATCACTAATTTGAACATGAACACGCAAGAAATGATGTCTATATGCTTAGTTCTAGAATGTTAAATGAGATTTTTGCTAAAGTTGA
Source organism: Mallotus nudiflorus (assembly GCA_947683625.1). Taxonomy (NCBI): domain Eukaryota; kingdom Viridiplantae; phylum Streptophyta; class Magnoliopsida; order Malpighiales; family Euphorbiaceae; genus Mallotus; species Mallotus nudiflorus. Next base: position 4,262,788 of record CANTUR010000156.1, on the reverse strand, counting down.
TAGCATTTGTATTGTCACATTTGATTGGAATGTGATAAAGTTTTACACCATAGTCTAACAACTATTATTTTTGCCACAAAACTTGTGAACAACAGAGACTTGTTGTAATATATTCAGCTTCAGCAGTGGACAAGGCAACTGAAACTTGTTTCTTGCTAAACCAAGAAACTAAACATTGTCCTAAAAATTGACAAGTTCCAGAAGTGCTTTTTCTATCTAGTAAACTATCGGCAAAGTCCGCATTAGAATAATTAATCAGGTCAAATGATGAACTACTAGGATACCAAAGTCTTAAATGCATTGTACCACAAAAATATTTGAAAATTCTTTTGGTAGCATTCAAATGAGACTCTCTAGGACTAGATTGAAATCTAGCGCACAAGTAAGTAGCAAACATACTATCGAGTCTACTAGCAGTTAAATAAAGAAGGGATCTGATCATATCTCTAAATCGCTTTTCATCGATCAGTTTGTCATTCTCATCTTTGTTAAGTTTGGTTGTGGTGTCACTTTTCATAATTTAACACTTACTCCTAAAAGGTTTATGTGTTAAATTATTGAAATTCACAATATTTTTGTACTTTTTTAAAAAAATAATAAGAACTATTCTCTATTTTTTCTTAAAAGTTTTATAAAAAATTTTTATATTAAATTGTACATATTTTATTCTATATAAAACACCGTAATTCTACCTGCGACGCTTGACCCAGATGGCCAAGCTCTTGCACAAACATTTGCGGGGTCTCAAGTTAGAGACCTACATCACTTAAGTTGTATTCCCCTCTACCCATTTAATGTAAGATAAAAAAAACACTATAATTCTATTATATCTAAATATTAATCTTCGTTCACTAAAAAAATATATTAATCCTTATTTCCATCAATTTTTTTTAAGCTAAAGTATCTATCTTTAACTTAATTAAAAATAACTTTTCTTTAACTATTTCATGTAAAGTGCTTTCTACAGTTACTTTAGTTTTTTAAAAGTAAATTTTACTTTTTTAATAACTATCATTGGATAATGAGAAACATGTTCATCCAATGTTAATCAAAATAAAGTACAATCAAAGTAATAAAAAAAAGTAAAGTTATTGTAGAATCTTCCTTAACATAAAAAAGTATTTTTACTTTTTTTCATTGATCAACTGAAAAGTTCATTAGAGAAACCAAAGTTTACAAAGAAATACGTGATGGAATACAAGAAACCATAGAAGTCATCAACCTTATTTTTACCACTCATTATAATATATAAGAGTAATGAATACGACAAGCCATAACAAAAACACAAAAACATAAAGAGTCAGAGGAGCAATAACCCCGGGAGAAGACTGAGTTTTGCTAAGAGGAGGGCATTGAACAGAGGCAGCAAACTACTGTCAATTTCGGGTCGAGATGGCTTTATGAGCTTGCTTTTTGGGTATTAGTTTTTTTTATCTTTCTGCTTTAACATTAACAGCTTTCTTAGCCTCGATCTCTCCCTGTGCTTCAATGCCCTCTCGCAAAGATGGAGCTTCATCATAAAGACCTTATAGGTGATGCTTTATCAAATCCATAAACCAAAAAATTATTTGTGAAACTAAAACCTCACTAGAAGGAGGCACTCTTAATATCAAATTATAGGTCCATGATGGATCTATAGCACACAAACAAAAACAAAGAAAAATGAAGAAGAAAAGAGGTGATTTTGGCCATTTTTGGCCAAAATCATCTAAAAATACTATTACAAGAAAAGGTTTATCGGGAGAAAATGAACAGTTGATATTTTAAAGAAAAGTTGCCTAGCTTCTAGTATAGTTCAAAAAAAAGTTAAAAACTTATAACTTATAAAAATTATTTAATTAATTATTTAAAATATATATATCATTTGCTATCCTCTTCAGTAAAATACTAAAGTAGTCATGTACTGGAACGAAAACATTGTCCCAAAGGAAGCTATTCAAGTCTCTAATCTTCTTCCATAGTTCCTTTGTTCTATGGTCTCTTTGGTTGGTTTTTTTGGATGGTTTTTGACAAAAAATTATCCAAATATGTTTATTTTTTACATGTTTTAATGCTTTAATAACTAGATCTAAGTGTAATCTCACGTATATTAGTTTCATCTTTCTTGACTTTTTTATGGATATAGTCCTTTTTGTGTTCTTGTTATTTTTATTTTTGTGTAGCCTAAGTAAGGGATTTGTAGTGACTTTGTGGAGCTTGTTCATGTTCTTCATAGCTTGCAATGTAAGGGGACTTACAAGACCCTCAGTGATACCAACAAAATCTTTTTCAAAAAAGAATCAGTCTCTTCTTGTGGTTCTAACAATTAAGCTTCACCCATGTAAAAGCAAACACTCATAAGTTTGGAGGTGATTTACTCATCATCATCTTGATTTTACCATGACAGTTACAGTGAGGTGCTGTAAACTCTCTCCTCTCTAACACATTAGGGTTTCTCCTAAGTTGGATAGTCATTGTATTAGGCTTACTTCGACCAATTTTAATGGATTTGATTATTGGGTTTCCTCTAAGTTGGTTAATTATTGTATGTGGTGTTATCGTTTAATTAATTAATGAAATATATTTAGTTGTTAAAAAAAATAGTTATGTACTGACTAAAATGGCAATTTACCCCTCAACTATCGGTCAATGTGCAATTACCCTTAAAATCAACTTTTTTTTTACCATTTCACCCGAACAAATCACAATCTTGGCAATTAACCCCAAATTTTTTACAAAAAAGAGTGTATGACACTCTTTCCTTTTTTTTTTTTTAATAAAATAAATATTTTTATTATGAGAATAAACATTTTTAAATAATAAAAATTATTTTATCCCACACCTTTTTTTTTTTTAACGTTGTTCTCCTTCTTTCCGAATCACCGTCCACCTCCTTCATATTTCACCGCACAGTTGTCTGCTCACCTTCATCAGGGCTATCTCCACCTATATTCATCAGCATCCTCTCCATCCATCTACAGCAACAGCGCTATTGTTGATGCTTCTTCTTTTTCTTCTTCGTTTTTTCATTATTCCTTCCTTTTTTTGTTCAAAATTAGCACCCCACATCTACTTTCCTTCAACGCTGCCTCCACTCAACCCATCGGTGCTGCATTCACCCTCTTCCACCCCATTGGTATTGCTTCCACCCAATTATCATCAATGACAGTACTCTTTTTGTTGTTTCTTCTTCTTGTTCTTCTTCTTAATATAGTCTTTTTTTTTCATTGAAAATTACCACCGCCCTTACTCAGTTACTAATCGGTAATGATATTTAGGTGATGATGGTGGTATTGATTAGGCTGTTGTCGGATGTAATTGTTGAATTTATGGGGTAATGCATTAATTGGGTAATCTAATTTTGCTTGTTGCTGATCAATTTATTTGCTATTTTTGTTAATATAATAAGTTTTTATTTTTTGTTGAATTTGTTTTTGGTGGTAGTTAATTTTGGTGGTGGTGTTATTGAAGGGGATGGTGGTGTTGAACGGTGTTTTGGTTAAATTGTAAGTAGCAGTATTAATTTAGATAGCAGTGGGGTTGTTGGTGATGGCGGTACTACGGTGGCTGATGGTAGTATTGGGGTGGTTAAGGACAGTGGTGATGAATTTTTTGGGTGGTGGCTTTTTTTTGGTCAACTTAGGATGATAAATTCAATATTTTCAAGAGAAAAAAAAAAGAAATATTTTTTTGTCATTATTTAACTCACTTCACTTGCTCTAATAAAGAATGTGGCATTCACTTGCCTAAAACTGGGGCTAATTGCTAAGATTGTGATTTATTACTAATTGCTTTTAATTAATATAGCACTAAAGTACTGACCAGTCCTCTTAGGTAAGATTGCTATTGGTTTGCTGTTGCTGAAAATGAAGCTGAGAGCAGCGTGCAGAAAGGTTTACGATTACGTTCGCTATGATCTGAAGGAAATAGCGTTCCCTTCTTCACTACCAGACCCTCCTCATCTCATACGACCCAAACTAACTTGGGACGACCGTCTTCAGGTATCTATCTTTTCTTTTATCTACATTATCAAGATTGCAATTCTGATGCATTCAGCTACAAAGTTCATATCTTTTTAGCATTTTAACTTGTGGGTTTTTATTGGGTATGTGTGATTTTGCTCAAATTGCTTGTTTATGCCAATTCTATCATTTACTACTAATGAATTAACGTATGAATTTAATGTAGCGTTTTACTTGTGGGTTTTACTGCCCATTAGAGCAATTGTTATTTTATGCAATTGGGTACACTTATCAATGTGCATGATACAATTTGTTCTCTAAGAGATTTTTTTTTTTTTTTCGTTTTTTGGATTTTTAGTAATGATTGGGTTAGTAAGTGCCTTATCTATTTTGTATTAAGATATTAAAGAAGGCATCAAGGCTTTATGCTGCAAGCTGGGTGAGGGACATTGGTCCTGAGCTTAGGCCAAATTATTATAAGAAGAAGCTTGAAGAAAGTGAAGATAATAAAACCAATGGGACTAAGGGTGACACAAGTCAAGATAAAGAGCCTTCAGTGTTTGAAGATCTTGGTATGTGAGCTTCGCTAAACTTGTTGGTGCTGTGAACAATTATCAATTACGTTTCTATTCTCTTATGATTGTGAGATTGCATAACTTTTTAAACCTGCGTTTTTCAAACTTTGAAGGATCCTGTGAATTTATTGCATTTTGGTTAGCTATTTGTTTGGAATTTGTTCTGGTGAGTTTGAGAAAGAGAGAAGCAGTTAGCATTAATGTTAAGGAAATACATAAATGTAACCTAGACCATACTTTTTTCACATAACAGTTTCTTTGTTAACACCAATAATCGATCTTCTAGATTTTGAGGTGAGATTATAAGTGCTAGAATTACTTCAGTGTACTTTTGAGGGTGGTTGCGGACTCTGTGTTTGAGGGTGGTTTAATGACTTTAAAAGATATTACCTTGTATTGGGTGATGAAAAGAAATGAGGTTGTAATGGTTTATGCAGATATGGATTTGTCATTAATTAAATGGATTAGAAAGTCATATTCTTCCCCTAGACTGAGGGTAACATTCTTCATAACACAACTTATTATCTTCTTTAATTTCTGTGGAACATGTTTGTTTGTATCTCCATTCTAGTGCTATTAAGTGATTGCAGAGGTGAGAGAAGTTTCTTGTTGACTTTTATGTTTGAAAAGAGTAGAATCACGAAGAGAACTGAGGACAATAACAGAAGCAGGTTCTGATTTTTTGCACTCGTTAAAACGGCCTTGGTCAATTTCACTCTTATAATTTTTATATAGCAAATGCAACTTATTCTTTAGCTATGGTGATAGTTTATTGTTATCTTTCCTCTTTTCTCCTGGTTCTTGAGATTCAGAATGGGAATCAAAAGCTTTGTCAATGTGGGTAGCCACTTTCTTTTTTAAAATCTAGTTGGTAAGCATTGAAGACTGTAGAATTTGTAGGATCAACAATTTGAGGAGCTAAGTTGGTGAGTTTGTTTCTGGACTGGACCTGATTGTGATTGGAATGTTACTAGGTTATAAATCATGCCCTGATCTAGCCTGTATGTTCACCAAATCTGTTGATGCTTAAAGGCACTCTCAAATGCATATTAGTTCATAAATGTCAAAACGAATAAACATTTCTTTTTTAAGAATACATTATGTTACTGCTGAATTTCTCTTCTTCCTTATCCTAACACAAAACGCATGAAGAGGTTAAGATTTCTTTCATATGTTGTTCTATCGCCAACTTTTAGTTTTGTTTACGAGTCTTTCATGAAACTCTTACATTCAGTGTTCTTCCTCATTGCATTATTGAATTGATAGCGGTGGCTGCAAAAGGAGGTATGGAGACATTAAGGCCTGCTTTGCAGCGGGTATACATGACAAGGGCATCAGCTTATAGGGATGCTTTGAAAAGTTTTATAGAAGGATATCAAGAAGGCGTCCAACAGGTGATGGAGAAGAAAGAAGAGTCTAAAACTCATCAAGAGGGTCATTCTCCCAAGAACTCAACTTGAACGCTCATTGGTCTAATGAGGCTGTACAAGTTTCTTTCTTTTTTTTTTTTTTTTTTTTTTCTCTAAATCAACTGCTGACACAAGTGATAGATCTCTAGAATTGTAGGAATTTCCTGCTTTAGCAGAAAAGAATATAAGTTTTAGGTTGTTTCATTTTCCTTTGAGGGTCTTATTGTAAATTAACTAATGTCAACAACTTCAGGTACTCTGGAGAACCTTTTGTACATATGTATCTGTGGAGACTAAGAATTTATAGACACCATTAGTTGTGTTCTGTCAATTTGGGTTTATCTCATCAAATGGTTTTACTTCTTGATGCTAGGCTCTTCTAATTTTTGGTTCTTCGGCTATTATGTTATTTTGCTTGTGGAGATATTGAATGCTCAAATAATATGTATTTTTACAAAGAGCTGTATTGATAAATATGGCTGAGGCATTCTTATGAGGTCCCCTGTTAATGAATTATCAGTACTCCGTGAGGTGTAATATCATGTTACTTGATAATTAATGGCTGCAGCTCCATTCTAGCAGGTTATATGCAAAATTTTATTGGCTTTGATATCAAGAAGCAACAGGGCTTTCGAATTTTACACCGTTCAGGCTAATTATGAAGTTTGCAGAAGCCTTCAAACCTTGTTGAAAAAGGAAACAATTGTAAGTTCTACTTTTGTTAGAACTACTGTTGATTCATCTTTTATTCTCTTTTATTTTGGTTCCTTTCTTGCCTCCTGCTGCTGCTTTCTCTGCTGTACTGTCTGAGTTTCTCATCTGACTGTGAGGGTTCAGGAGGAATATCTTTTAAAATTTTGATGACTAGTAGTGACTATTTGAAAAGTGTGTCGAATCAGCATGCATCCTTCTAGAATTATTAGTTTCTGTTTTTTTATGCTGGTTATTTTTATCTTTTTACTTTTTGTGACCTTACTAAAGTCAGAAAGATCCCCAAGCATATAATATGAAGATTTTGTTGCTGTTACCTGAACTTTAAAATGAAAAGCATCTTTCCAAGATAGAACTAGATACGCCAGGTAACATTTTGTAGAGAACACCTGTGGCAGACACATTGGTTCATATTCATAAGACTCTAGAAGGGTGTTGGCCATAAAGACGTGCATGATGTGAAAACTGAAAATAGAACTTGTAGCTTCTAGATTAGAAATTGGCCCTTACCTCATTTTTAACAAATTGCATGTTAATAAGCGATTAATGAAGGTTGCATTGATGATCGTAGACGTAGAGGGAAACTATTTGAAGTATCATTATCACTTACTGTTTTAGAGCAGTGTTTACTGTCATTGAGAAACTGGTTGTGGGCTTATTTTTTAAGTATTATTGTTAGTGGGGTTTCCACATCCCACCTGCTGCTTCATTGGTTTGTTCGTCTTTTCAAGCATGTGGCCCTTGCCTTGAGTCCTCTTAGGAATATGATTTGTGATTAGACCTCCATGACCAATAACTAATATATTTTGAGCCCATTAGTGATGGAGCTTTGAGAACAAGAAATTGATATGTTTCTTGTCTTGCAGATAATGTACATCTTAGCCTATCACAAGATGAGACTTTCTTTACCAAAATTGAGTTGCTATATTTGAGTGTTCATTTATGTATTTTTTTGGTGATTAGTTAATAAGAAATATTCACATTGCAATATTTTAGATTTAATAGCCTGTATATTATCAAGTGCTCTCGACAAGTTTTTATATTTTTGCAAAGTTTTAGACATTGACAACACAAATCACTATCACTGTGTGTTTCCAGGGGGATTATTTTCACTGAGGTTCTTCTTTTTTATTTGTTAGGTACTTGAAGAAGTGAGTGGGGTTCACCCAAGACTCCAAAAGCAAAAAGTTCGACATGATAAAGGGCTAAGTGGATGAAAAACACATGGTTTTTCTATATCTTTACTGTACTGTGTCATGCATGATTGAAATTATTCTTACAGGACAAATGAAGTATACAGAACAAGTCCATTCATTCCTTTGATTAGCCACTGCCTTTATGAAAATAATAACACCACTTTCAGGGACCCTCCCACTTGTAGAGCACTAAACATTGCACATCTTTGCTATTAGAGGTCAATGGTATCTCTTGTGTGTGAATCTTTTTGGGCCCTAACAATCACTTGGTACTGTTATGGTCATTCACTCAGGTATGCACATATCTCTGATAGTCTCTTGTTAATTTATTGATCAATTATACCAATCTTTTCAGTTCTACAAGTTGTGCTGAACATGTGGTCACAGGCTAGGGTCTTTCACACTGTATAGGGTGATATGTTGTCTAAGCTTTGTGGTTATACATAAAAAGACGTTTCTAATTGGTGGAATGCAATTTTTAATACTCTTTTATTAGCCACAGATGCCATATTTGCCATCTGGGTGAATTGACAATTCGCACTTGTGTCTACTTCTGTGAGACCATTTTTGGCCTTAGCATAATTTAATCACTGTAGTTGGCTCTGTTTCTGATTTGGATGTCTGAAGAGGCATAGGAAGTGAATTCCTTAATCGTTTACCAGATAGTGCTCAGCTTGTCTTGACATAAGGAGCTTTTTTCTGGGGAGAATAGCTTACCATATTGAATTTATGGATGATGGTTACATGGCATAAGATTTTTTGTGTGATAGACCAGATTATTGAAAGGTGGATGTTAATCGAATTTGCATCTGATATCTCCAAGTTAAGTCCTCAGCGTGAACCATTGAGGGGTCTAATGCAGATATCCTATTGTTAGTTTGACTGTATGATACTGCTACATTAGGCCAACTGCTTATGGTAGAGTGTTACTTTTGCTGGGATAATGCTGTTGGTATGTGCTTGTGAAATAATTCCCTTAATCGGATCAAGTCCTTGGTGCTGGAAGTGCTTATGACTAGGAATTTTTATTTTTTTTGAACTGATATATAGATTAGCTGGTTAGCTTAAAATGTAGGAGGAACTTGAAGCTGAATGTTTACAATGTGAATTTGTTAGAAATTTTTCAACATTTATGTTGTAAATTTTTCAAGATCTTTCAAATAAATTTCAGACTAAGAATCCACCAAGTCCTTTTTGGAAGCATGTTAATTGTCAATTTTTGTATTCTTATTGTTTGTGCTTTCTAAGTCTGCTTTACACAAGGGATCATCTCGTTTGCAAGTACTTTTTTTCAACACCATATTGTGCGCATGTTTTCATGTGTGTGCTTGTGTGCATGTGTGTGTGAGAGAGAGAGATATGTGGGGTTTATTTTTTATGGAGAAATCATTGAGTTAGATTCTCCCCACTTGGGCTTGGGAAGGGAGCATCAACTGGTTCCATAATCTCTATTTTGTCATATAACTGACATCCAACAGTTGATTTTTGGATGCTGAGTTCTATGCTTTGGAGTTCATCTTCAGCATTATGCTGCCAATATGCAAATCATTTGGGGCTTGTAGGCAAAAATATTCAGATTTTTGGTGTTTATATCTAGGGATGTTTCCTTGAAATGCAAAAACAATTCATGGTAGTTTCTGTTACAGTGGCAGAGTATGATGGGAAGCTAATGTCGACTGCTCGGAGGAAGAAACATCATTATGAATGGCTAATAGGATAGGAAAAGAAATGTGAATATGAATGGCTCATGTAGAAATTTTTTAGTTCATTCATTAGCTTTATTGACTATGAATGGTTCCTACCCTTTTTCAAGTTAGGTCTCACTCTTTTCATCTTCTTTTTTCAACCTTGATCATACATGCACACTGCAATTTTTTTTTTTCTTTACTTTTTTTCCCTACTGGATACACACACCCACATAATTTTAGGTACAAACAGTAGGGTTTCTATTAAAAATCTATACACACCCACCCTATCTTGTTGATCACCACCCACATGTTGCATGTTCAACTGTTCACAAAAATGCAGACAATTTTAGCTTTTCTTTTTTTTTTTCCTTTTCTTTTCACTGACTTGAAGTGAGAATTACAGTTACATTGAAAATAGAAAAATAAAAATAAATCTAAGAAAAAAACAAAACAGATGGAAGAGTCTACACAATGCTCTTGAACCATGCAAAAAAAGCAGCAGAAGAGCATCAAAAACAAGTTGGGTAGATTGATGTTGAAGAAGGAGGAGGAGGAGGATAGGGGAGGAGTGGGCAATGTGTACTAAAAGGGCTGTCAACCATCTATTCAAAGCCACCTATCAGCCATCAACCCCACCAGCAGCACCACCACCACCACCATACCCTATCTTTCCCACAACCACCATCACCAATCCTTGGTTCCATTACTATGATTATGAAAAATCTTCAGCCAGGCAGAATCTCAACAGTAACCCAAATAGATTCCTCTCCCTCGTTTCAATTCCCAACCCACTCCCACACCTCTCCAAATTTTTCACCTTTCTTTTTCGTCCTTTCCTATTCTTTTTAACACCTTCACCATCCTTTTTTTCTTGAATATATTACAAAATTTTCACCATTCTACGGCATTAGAAATTGAACTCAAAAAATCTTTAATACCTTACTGGAAATTTTTGCCATTTACGGCTTTCACCAATTTACTTATATATAGAGAGAGAAATAAATTATAGATTTTTTTTTTTTTTGGATAAAATGTTGTTTTTGACCTTTCCAAGTGGAGGAGGGGAGAGGAGGGTAGGGGTGAATGGGTATGGGGGGGATGGGGATGGTGGTGTGTTCAATTAAGTCAAAATCCAAAGACGTCACATCCACAAATCTTTATCCTCTACGATTTCTCATTTGGTTGACATCTCTTGAGAAAGTGATTTCCTGTGACAATCATTCATTCATACCACAATTTTTTTTAGCAACTAAAATAATAAATATTAAAAAACTATATATATATATGTAATTATCAATTTATATCATACATTGCAACAATATTTATTTCGATTTGTTCTTCTCTTTTAAACTCATGTGCCTAACTATATATATATATATATATATATATATATATATATATCATGTGACAATAATTTTTGTTGACTATCAACTTTCTTTTTTTTTCTCATGGTTTGCTTAATAATTGACACCACCCAGTTCACATTACTTTTCATTTTGTTCTCACAACTCATCAAATATTATTATCACCAAAAGGATGAAGAATCTTATACGCCCATATCTTGATTTGGATCTTTTTATTATTGCTATTATCATCTAATTAGATACTTAATAAATTGAATCAAAATCAAAATTTAATTTTTTAATATTCAGATAATATATTGAATTCTAATTAATCAAGGAAAAGAAAAGATGATTTTTTTTCCTTAAAGAGGGACCATCAATTAAATGCTGCATGGAACATGATTATAAAATGCAAAAGAGCCAAATCGACTCCAAAAAAAAAAAAAAACCATGATTATAACTTTGCTGAGTTCTGCTTTGGTCGGTTTTACTTTACGTGCCTTGATTCAACTCTACCTTGAAATATAAATAAACAAAGCCTAATAAAACAACAGAAGCCATACATCAATTTTTTAAAGATTAAAAAAAAAAAAAAAAACCATTTCCCCTTTTTATCTAAAATGAAGGGTCCACTAATCAAAAAAATCCATTAGAACTTAGCTTTTATTTAACTATATATTATATTTTATTACATTCATACTTATAAATTAAATTTAATTAATTATGGTCAAGAAATGATATGATAAAAAAGTATGTGGCTAAAAGCAGACCAGGTCAGGTTAGCTCATCATCTCATCTGCCTAACAAATCAATTCACATATGCTTTCAAGTTTCAACATTAGACTAAATGCAATTTATTTTGGACATGTGATCTATATATGTATTTGGTTTCATCAATACTATAATTAATTATATATAACATATGTATAACTTAGTGTCTCTCTACAAGAAACATTATATTAATATTCAAACTATACACAGTACCTAAACAGCTTAAAACTTCCCTATTTTTAAGCTTTTTAAACCCTCCCAAAAATTAATTAAAAAAATATATATATATATATATTAAATATAGCTTACCATGTGAGTTTGACTGCTACTTGGAGAAGAATAAGGAGAGGGTGAACTGTAGAAATGTTGTTGTTGGAATAATGGACCTTGCTGCTCATGGCTCGACAATAATGAACCATCTGGTGGCGTTGATGGCTCGGACTCGTCTTCTTGGCATTCCAAATTCACCCCAAATAGCCTTAGCCTCTTTGAATTCCCTACTATTGGTATGGTTTGGCTCTGCCCACCTGACCCCCAACAAGATCAACAATAATAGCAAAGGAAAAAAAAATACAAAAATTTAATATTTTGCAAATGAATAAAATAATTATTAATGATGGAATATCTGTATCGTAACGTAAATAGCTATTAAAAATTTTTCATTTTAATTGAAAATAAGAAACCCAAAAACATGTCAAAACGCTCATATTTCAACCATTATATATACTTACAAAAATCTTGAAGAAGATAACATCTGAAAAACTTGAAAAAATAACCAGAATCAATCCACATTCTTCCAAACTAATTGGAAGGTTAATGCTCATCTCACATTAATTATATATATAATTATTTATATCTTTAAAAAGAATATATTGAATAACCCATAAATTAAATTATTATTATTCTTAAATGAGAGATAATATACATAAATAATATAATACCTGCATGAAGACAGTCAGGTTGATATGGGACACGAGTAGTAACATTAGCCCCATGGACAAGTTGATAAGGCTGGTGCTGGTGCTGTTGCTGTTGCTGTTGCTGCTGCTGCTGCTGCTGCTGCTGCTGCTGATGGTGGTGATGATGATGAGAATACAATCCTCTATTCCACAACCCACCACCAATACCCTGCACCATCACAATACTGCTACATGAACTGCTAGTGTTATTGTTATTGCTGCTGCTGCTGTTGCTGTCTCCTCTCCTTCTCCACCCTATGAACAGCCTTTCACCGTCTAAACGATGTCGTTCAAACAAAACGACATCACCTGCATCGAGCTGCTTTTCCTTCACATACCTGCTCCACCCTTTTGTTAACACATAGCTTTGGCTGCTATTCCAATATGAATACCTAAACCTCCAGCACTTCCCTAACTCGTCCTCAAAACTCAGCAACAGCCCTTTCTCCACCGAGTCACCTCCGAGTGGGAAGTACTTTTCGGCATGCTGTTTCGGTATCACTAACCGGTTCAGCTTCCCTACATCACTCGGCGTCAAGGGTTTCTCGAACATTGCTTCTTTTTGTATTTGCTCTTGAGTTTCTTGCTGCTGCTGTTCTTGATGGTGCCTTTCATGTTCTTCTACTGGGTCTTGTTCGTCCACTTCGATATCTTCATGGTTAAGATTGAAAGGAAGAGATGGGTTTTGGGGAGTGAACATTTGGTGTGGTTCTTGGGCGGTATTGTAGGGGTTAAGCCAGGAGTTTTGGTGGTGGTGGTGGTAGAGATGGGGTGGTGGAGGCCAAGGAGAAGAATTGGGGTAAGGGTGTTTAGAGGCAGTAGTAGTAGTCGTGTTTGGGTTTGGCTCCATGAAAGATTGGTGTTGGTGCTGGTGCTGGTACTGGTGTTGAGCCCGCCAGAGTGCTTCTGGAAGGTCTGTGGAGAAGTGGTTTATGGACATTACAGAAAGAGAAAGGGTTTTAATTTGGGAGTATGATGATGAAGAAGAAGAAGAAGAATAAGAAGAAGGATGGTGATGGTGATGAAGATGAAGATAATAAAGGGTGAAGGAGGGGTGTGATTGTGGGCTGGTACTGGAAGAGAGAGGCGTGATGATTATGGGTTTGATGTGGAAACTGTGGGAACTATTTGATATAGCTACCAGGATATGACAACGAGAGTGACAGAAAGAAAATTTTTTTTTTTTTTTTTTTTTTTTTTTAAAAAAAGGAGAAGTCTTGAGGTGAAGATGTATGGTAGGTAAGTACAAAAGTACTTTAAGGTTTTGCGTGATGAAAAAATAAAAATTTCAATCATTATTTTCAGTGTAATTTGGTATTTCTATCAGTACAATTTCCTTTTCTTTTTCCTTTTTCTATCTTTTATTTTATGAAAATATTTATTATGTTTTACATTCTATACCTAAAATAGATAAATTTCATTATTTCTAAAGTCGAAAATTTTATATTTTTTTATTTAATTTTCATGACAGTTTAAATGAATTTAAAATTTTTTCAATGTATATTTTCTTCTTATTTAAAATAATCTAAACTTTTTACCATTTTATGGAGTGAAAAATATATAAAAATCTTGTTTATTTTATTGGAGGGGACTATGCTACCAAGCTTTGTGTTTGCTTGAAGGGGTGGTGATGTAGAGAATTTTAGTGAATTAGGCAGGGGTTGGGGGAGGAAAGAGAGAATATATATGTATGTATATAATACAATGTTGTACAAGGAATATGTGAAATATATATAAATTAAATTTATGTATTAATTCATTAAAAACAAACACAACCCATGTTACTACATATTGGCAAACAAATCAAACATGGGTGGGTCCAAAAACCTCCAAACCATGTAGCTCCTCTTCCTCCTGACATATTTTTTTTGATAACTTGTGCTAGCTAGCTACCTCCAATATCCATCCAACGGCCTCTCTACCACTTTGGTTTTGCAGATCTTCATTCATTGGGCACATGGGATTCTTCCCTTTCAGTAACTTCAAGTATATATATAAATACCACCCATCACTACCCATTTCAATATTTCTCTGTAATGGTAAAGATTAAAATGCATTAGACAAGCATAAGTACAAAGGAAGAAAAATGGGTTTTGGAGAAATGGTAAAAAGATTAGATGGGGAGAGAAAAAAAAAAAAAAAAAAAAAGTGTGGTCCTTGAAGAAGAAGTGAATTTTTTGGGTCTCTTCCAAATGTAATGTGATGTGTGTGTGAAGACTAAAGACTAGTAGTAGTATTAGCAGTAAGGAGAATAGTATTTCTATGTCACGTGCATGACAGCATTATTGATGTTTGGCCATTCCTAGTTTTGAAGGAAGGAATAATCTATATTTTTCACTTGTACTTTATACTTAAATTCTTATAAATATTAATTTTCGTTATCTGAGAGCGTGGATAATATGCGCTGTTAGATGAGATTAAAATTCATTTTACAATTAAAAAAAAAAAAAAGAAGAAGATAGTTTTGTTTGGTTAATTTTGTTATGTGATGATATATGAGAGCGTGAATAACATGCGGGGGAAAGTGGGATTTGTTATTTTAAACTTGCAAAAAGATGAAGGTGGAAAATGGGTCACTCTGAAAAAAATCCAGAGATCCCTTCCCTTTCCAATGAACAGAAAGGAGATGATGAGATAAGATTTGTCCAATTGGAAAAAAGATCAGACCAACCTCTTCTCTTGTTTTTCTTTAATTTTTGGGTCAGCATTCGTGTATAAATCCTCTCCTCAAACTCACATTATAATATATATATATATCTTCAACATCATCACTAGCTACTTGGGTTTTATTTATTATATAGTTAGATGTATTTATTATATAGTTAGACGTGTCTTTTCTATTAGTTTGAGACAAAACCCACCTCAATTTCCAGGTAGATTCAGACACCATTTTCTTCCCTACAAAAGGGTACTGAGAGTGAGAGAGATAGAGTATACTTAGTTCATTTTTTTAAGTACATGTTGGGGACATATAATAGAGGTTGTTGGGTTGTGTTTTTTTGCATTATATAATAATACAAACAATTTTGATGCTTCTGTCATCTTATTCATCCATATTTTATAATTTTGTACTTATCAAATGCTCCCTATATATATATATATTTGCACCGTGCAATTCATCTGAAATCATGGGATGATTGGTCAAGTCATCCATTTATCATCTCATCTCAACTTCACCATTGCTTTTCATCCCTTACACACATATACATATATGGTCCAATTTTTCTCTTTTTTTTTTTTTTTTTTTTTTTAAACTTTTTCTAGCTAGTTTCTACATTGAAATTAATTTATACAAAAAGTAACAAACAGAAGTAAACAGGCTGGTGATTGGTAAAAGTATTGTTTTTTTTTTTTTTTTGTCCTTTTGGATAAGAAACATCCATGCTTTAAATTTTTGGAACCCTCCAGAGAATTAGAGAATTATATATTCTAGCCTTTTTTTTTTTTTTACACAACTCAAATTAATTGGATCAAACTATATAATTTTTTTTGTCATTTTACACTGTATAAATTTTTATTATTTAGAATTTACTAAATTTTAATTAATTTAATTCGATCTGTAAAAAATACAAAAATAGCAAAAGTATTTAACTACATACACTATAATTCGAATCCACAAAACCTTCAATTGCAGAACCTATATAAAACCTGCATATATGAAAAGAGATAGAGTGAGTTTGTAGGATTTTTTTCATAAACACATTTGATGCTTAAATCAGTATTTGTATATGATGATACAAAAAGTAGTCCATAAAATGAATACGAAAGAGCGTTAGGGTTTATATCAAAAAATATTTAACTTAAATATGATTGGATTAGAACTTCTATCCTTATACTTGAAGGATTAGTATTGCAATATCTAGATATTTGAATATAGATATGGGATACCATACAACATGATAGGCTATACCACAATACTGCAGAAGTTACTTTTTAATAATCAAATAACGTTTATTGATATTCCAAAAATTTATATAAAATAGAAGGTATTTCCATTAAAAACTTCAATCATTTAGATAATAATATCATAAAAATTAATTATTTGTGTACTAAATAAAAATTAATTATTTGTACCTATACATACATGTATTTATATTTATACCATTGTAAAAGATTTATCTAATAATTTTTAATTTTATTTACGGAAAAAGGACCCTCAGTATATATTTTTTTGGTAATAGTCCTCTTGAACTTTCATAAATTTCTAATTTGGCCCCTCAAGGAATTTTTTGTGCCATTTCAACCATAGGCTATAACTGGTTGTTTGCTCCATTTATTTATATTTTTTTCAAATTTTTTAGTGCATTACCCAACAAAAAATTATTGAAAATTGTAAGATTTTTGTAATACATGACAAATGGCAACCAATTAGTTGACACAAAAAATTATTGTTTATTACTATTTTGTTCCAAAAAAAAAAAAATATTTGCCAAGTGCCATACTAAAACAAAAGAAAAAGATTTTCCAAAATCAATAATTGTCTACAAAAACCCACGTGGAAGTACCAAAAGCAGATACAGCAAGCAAAGCTACACGTGTCAAGCGATATTGCCTAGATGACTCACAGCCACTAAATTTCATACGTGTCAAAGGAATAACGGCTAATTCAGCTACGCTGTTAGCAGCCAAAACCGTTAGGACAATACTGTCTGTTCGAGTCCCGTTTAGGGTCATGTCCTTATCACGTGACTTGCCCTCTTTCGGGCGGCACCGCCCCGGCTTTTAGATCTTTAATGACAGACAGACAGAGAAGATAGAGATGGAATTTACTATTCTTATACTATATTTATTAAAATTTCCATTTTTAATTATAATAAGATATTTTATTGAACACTAAAAAAGATAAAAATTGGATATTATTTTTTTAACGGTCAACTTTGTACACTATACAACAATTTCTATAGGCTCCCACTACACAAAGGCAAGTAATTAATTTTTTGGTTACTTGTATAGGTCCAATCAGGTTCTATTTTATGCACTGTGGCAATATCTACAATTATCAAAAAATAATAATTTAAATATTTAATAAATAGATTATATGCATTAGTTTGTAAGTAATAATCGATACATTTATATTTAACTACGTATTTTAACAAAAATAAATGGTCAAATGTATAACTTTACTCTTAAATTTTATAAGATTAACTTCTGATATTTATTATTTTTATTCAATTATTAAATTTTTATTTTGAGCATTTTTATTTTTTAATTTTTAATTTTATTTAATTTATATAAATAAATATTTAATTTTAAATATATAAAATATAAAAATTAGTATAAATAAAATTAAATATTAATATTAAAAAGTTGAAAAATTATTTTTAATTATATTAATTTTTTTATTAAATATTATTATAGTTTATATAAATTTATCTTGTATTCATATCGACATTAACTTATGAAATACTTTAATTTTGTATATTATAAGAATTAGTGTGCATTTGGCAAAAAATAAATATGTAGTAAAAGTAAATCAATATAAATAAATGATAAATTATCTATATATTTATATTTATAAAAAAAAAATCTATATTTGGGTGTAGAAAAAAAATTGCCGATAATATACAAAAATGATGAAGTGGACTGATGAGCCACGTGTAGAGTTGTGGGGGGTTGTGGATTGACCATCAATCTAACAGCTGCAAGACAGCTCCTTACCTAAGAACCAACCAAAAATGTCCTTTTGGGGCGACGATTTGTCCACATCCTTATTAGCCACTCATCATCATCCATTTTGTGCAATTACATTCCTACCCTTGTTTCTTCCTACATTCTACCTACCAGAATATAACTGCTTGTATTTGTATATCATTTATTCTACACTCCTCACTTGCACCAACCTTACTCTTTAATCATACAAATTTACAAAATTCTCATTACTCCAATCCCTACCCTAATTTCTATTAATCTAATAATAATTGATAAGCTACTTATGATGTTTATCATTTTTAGTTGAAAAATTATTTCTTGTTATATAATTTATAATTACATTACTTGATCAATTATTTGATAAATTTTGTATCAATTTTTCTTTACTCGATCAGTTATTTGACAAATTTTGTATCAATTTTTCTTATCTACATTACTTAATTAAATAAATTATAATTGCATGGTATGTATTTGTGGTAAATATAACTTCGTATCATAATGATTTCAAATGTAAATCATATTATATGTGTGAAACTTTTCAACTAAACATTCTTTAAAATTAATAAATTTTAAAAAATAATTCTCATGAATTGCATTCAAAAAAATCGATATATATATATATATATATATATAGTGCTTGATTCATATTATGATTTATAATATTTTGAATTTTTTCAGTATAGTAATTTATATATATATATATATATATAAAGGTGAAGATTTTTAAAATTTGAATCTTTAACTTATTGAAGATTCAAATGATGAGAGCAGAATTCGGTATCTGTACCTCTTCAACTAACTAAAAAAACTCAATCAATGTAGAGTATCAAATCACAACGCCATTTAACAAATGCACGCTAAGAACAAGGCCAACAAGTAAGTAGGAATGATATATAAACATGCAAGTTTTTGAAACTTAGAAATCAAGAATGGAGACCAACGTCTAATTCACAATTATATATATATATATATATATATATATATATATATATATATATATATATATATATATATATATATATATATATATATATATATATATATTGTTACGATCCAAAACAGAGGTTATGATCAACGCTAGAAAATGAGAATTTTTTTGAATCCGAAACCCATAGCAAACCTTAAAAAAAAAACATGCAATAAAATGAAATAAATAAAATATTTATGCAGCGGAAATTAAATCTTAAATAATAAAAATATGTTCTTCAATTTCTTTTAATAAAATAATATCACATTTCATATCATAAATAAATTCTTTTAATACAATTTTCAGAGAAACACTCTGAATTAAAATCTCATGCATAAATCAAATACAACATTCGACAAAATCAAATACAACAACTACTGTAGCGTCTAGAGTATAAAATAAAACTCAAGTAAGTGATTTACATAATAAAACTGGAGCGAAAGAAATCCAGCGAACAGGTCTACTGCTGAGGTCTAAAGATGAAGACTCTCCTGTAAAAACATCAACGGAAGGGAGTTAGACCTCACTGAGTGAATTATTATAATATATATACACGCATAACTAAATGTCAAATGCAAACACTTAAAAGTATATATAATAAATATATATACAGGCAAATATACACAGATGCAACGAAAATCATTTTAATACTGAAAATCATTAGTTTATGAAGGATCAAATAGAACTCTATATGATCGCAACCTCAATACCAATAGAAAGTACTCTAGTCATACAGACTCACTTAATTCCAAGTAAATTCATTTAATTCATATAGACAGTAAACTGGCCCCGAAACACTAAGTCGAACGAGCTCCAGCAGTCTGACTGTTAGCGTGATTGGCCCCGAGAAACTTGGTCAATTGAGCTCCAGCAATCACACTTTCAATCACATCAATCTCAATCAAATCAATATCAATCAATCATAATCTCCACAATTAATTTTCACTTAGCTCTAATATATCGCACCGGTAAGTACATAGTCATAGTGCTACCCATTACGAAGCACGTTCTATCGATATCTATCATTTATATTAAAACTTACATTCAGAAAAATAAATAATGTATAATGACATTTAAAATAAACAAATAAACCACATATATACCAGAAATATACTTAAAATAAACTAAGTATATTTCAGGTATATATACGTATAATAAATTCAGTTAAATCATATAATATACTCAAAATCAACCAATAATATACTTAACATAATTTGAAAATAAATCACAAAGAAAATATGCATTTATTTTAAAATATACCAATAATATACTAAAAATATACCTAAGCATTTAATAAAGCAATTATGTAAAATTTACATTTAAAACATATAATTTATAAAACATGCAACCTAAAGCAATGCATATATATCATAATAACTCACAGTTATGTGCTCCTCGAAACGGGTCTAACGATCCTGATCCACTAGGCCTCAGTTTCAGCGCAACTAACAATAAAATAATAACAAATAATTCTAACTTCTAGAGACTCGATCTAGAGTTCTAAACATAGACAGAGAATAGGAATTTGACTGAATGTCACATTTTATGAGAATTCTATCTAAAATTCAGCAAAACCTCCTCTGTAAAACGGATATCTCTCTACTTAAAAAGTAGAGCCGGTCCTGCAAGAAAAATATAATTTGAATAAAAATTCTCATAACTCCTGGGTTGGAATCCCAAATTGTAATTTCCACCGACCGAGGTCCATAGTTCACAATAAAATACAATAAAATATATTAAACTTTCATAAATACCAAAAATGCCCTTTAAAAACCAAAATATAGCAATTTAAACATTCAAACACCAAAAGTAATTATTTTACCAATAATTACTTAAAAACCCTAATATTAATATAATATTATTAAAAATTGGTATTTCTCGATAATTCCAAAAATATTAATAAAAATTCAATTTATAAATCTAAATTAATTAATTAGTCCCAAAACATATTAAAAATTACTATAAATCCATTTATTTACAAAAATAGTATTTTATATATAATTTGAAAATAATTTTTGAAAAATAGTATTAATTAGTTAAAATTAGTAATTAATTCATAAAAATCATTTTTTATACCTCAAATAATTATTAAAACCAATTAAATTTAATATTCAACTAAAATCATCACCAAATTACCAAAATACCCCTAATATACAAAAATACACATAAAATACTAATAATATTAAAAAATTCAATAAAAATTATATAAATACTCAAAAATTATTTTCTCAACATATTATTCACTAAAATCAACAAATATACTTAATTAACCAATTATTTCTAACAAAATGTATATTTAACCTAAATTTCCAAAAGTAACATAAACTAAATATAATTATAAAAAATTACACAAAAATCACAAAAATTATAAATTAAATTCTAAAATTAATATTAACCACCAATAACATCAAAAATCACAATTTCATAATTTATATAATTAATTTACGAAAATAATAAAATAATAAAAAATTAACAAAATCAAAATAATTCCCAAAAATTACAAAAAAATTCTAGGATGTAGATTAAGATAGAGGGATCAACTTTTGTGAAGGAATTTCTCATGAATCACAAGGAATCAAGCTTAAAAAATTCTACGAAACTTAAAATCAATCACCACTGAAATCTAAGCCAAACCAAGTGAAACAGAGCTTAGAATCACACTCACAGGTGCTCAAGGAAGGGAAAGAGACCGGTGGGGTCAAAAGAGGTGGCCGGAATCGCCTTGAATGGAGGTGGTTTCAATTTTTGGCTTTCTCGGCTTCTCAAGCTTCAACAGCATTGAGAAGGTGGTTGGAGGCGGCGGAGCTGGCTTGCAGAAAGTGGAAGGCGGGGGAGGCACCCTGACGGTGGCTGATCGGCGTTGCAGATGGTGAGGGTGATGGTGAGGATCGGGAGGGGGAGAAAGGAGGTGGGTTAGATTTTGTATATATATATATATATATATATATATATACACACACATATATAACACACAATAATATATAATGCACACACATAAAATAAACAAAAATAGTAATGATAATAACTCCAATGCATATATATATATATATATATATAATAACGTATAAAATAATGTGATTTAATAAGATAAAATGACATTAAAATAAGATATAATAAGTTAAATATTATTTAAAATAAGATTTATATATATTACACAAATAAATTATCCAAATACTAATATTAAAATAAATGTATATCAAAACTCTAATTAACATAAAAATAATAATAATAAAACTTATAATCGATAAATAATCAAATATCATTTGAAATTATTAATACTATATATACTATTTTAAAATAAAATAAATTTAAAAACTACGTATATGTCATTAGGATTATGGAAGAGTACGTTAGAAACCAAAAAAAAAAAGAATATGTTTCTCAGGAATTAATTTTGATTAAAACCAATAAAGGACGATCTCTAGGCAAGTAGCATATCAACCATATCTAGGCTTTTTAAGTTAGCAGCCAATCAAGTAATCAAGCAACATTTTATGAGAGAGTAGACAACATAAGTGTCGGCTGGCTTAATTGCATATAAGCCACCCTTTTACTTTTTTCTTCTGTGATGATCGATCGTGATGCTTAATTACAGTTTATATGGTGACCTTTTTTTTTTTTGGATTAAATTAATTTGTAATATATACCCTCTTCTTAACAAGCCATGAAATGCAAGATCTTGATATATAGAACCAATAATAATAATAATAATAATAATAATAATAATAATAAAGAATGATTTAATTAGATGATATATAAACATTTGGTGTATATGATAGTTACATTAATCATTAATTGAACATAATCTATCAACAATCTACTCCTCATGCATCTTAATGATTAATTTGAAGTTCTAGAGATCACATCCTAGGTGTTGCTTTTACTTCAATAAGAGGAATTCAGGATACAAAATAATTTGAACTCATAGATATATATATACTAGCAAATAATTACATATTTCACACGTAAATAAAAAATTTATTAGACTCATAATATAATATAAATAAATAATTAAAAATATTATTATTATTATTTGTACATAAAAGTTTTAAAAATAATAATAATGTTATTTATTTATATAACAATTTGATATTAACTTCATATAGTTATAATTCATTATAATTTCATAAATATTTCATTTAAATAATTATCTGATATTACTTCAATATTTCTTACATATATAATTAGTTTTTCTCAAGTTCACCTAATGAGAATAAAAAATATACTTTCAATTAAATTAATATTTTTGTTAAAAATAAGATAGAAGTTAAACTAAATGAAATAGGAAACATACTTTTAATTAAATCCCTATATTTTTAATTAATTTAGTTTTTATTATAAATAAAATAGAAGTTAACATAATTAAAATAGAAAATAAATTTTCTATCAAATTAAAATTATATTTTAATTTTTTTTATTTTTATTAATAAATGACTAAATTATTCAATTTTTATATAATATTGAATAATTTTTTTTTTTATAATTTTACCATTCCCTTCAAATATATATATATATATAAGCAATTACAATAAAGGAACAATAATGGAAACAAGGAAGAAGATGAGAAGATGATAATGATGAGACATGCATCAAGAAGTCTGACAATAATGAGGACCCAAGTGCTTCAATGTTGATAAGTTTGAATATAATGCAGGTTGCATGCATAATTCTTGATCCACCTTTCTCAATGATTTGACAAATTATATTCAGTGACAATTGTTAAATAATTATTATATATTTCTATCAATTTTAAATAAAGTGAGATGCGTATGAATTATAGTATATAATACCGTAAATATATCAATCACTTATTTATTGTGATACATATACACACAATACATTTTTATCACGATACTAAACAAAATTGTTAATTTTTTTATCAAGATTTTAGAAAATTATTTAAGAATTTTTTTTCTAAATTGTTAGTATTTAAAATTTATTAGATTCTAATTTATAATCCGATTCGATCCGATAATATTATAAAAACAGTAAAAATTTAGTAATAATTAATTTAACATGATTATATACACTTAAATTTAAACTTAAAATTTATTTTTAACGAAAATAGTTTCCAGTAAACTAATGTAAATTCTGATGGCATCAAGAAATTTCGAAGAAGCTGCACATCTTCCCTCATGAACAGGCAAAGTAAGATGGAACCAAAAGCCTCAAGTTTGGTGAGAATTGCAGGTCCTCTGAATTCTAGCAGAGAATAGGACTTAAGAAAGGGTTGTTTGTCCCATTAGGACTATAGTTGATCTTTGATTAACTAGTCACAATTCAAACACCCTTAATAAGGTTAAAAAACATTTAATGTTAAAAGTGTACCAAAATCCATTTTAACCTAATTTTACATACATACACAGACAGTACTATTGCAATAATAGAAGGTACTGTCCGAACACGTGTACGGTAAAGATAGAATAATTCTCAAATGGAATGTGATGTTAATATTTCAACCATCAAATGTGCTCTTATAAGGGTTGTTATTATCATGGATCACTTACAAGATAATACATAAATGTCAATATAATAATTTTTAAATAAGTTTAAGGGTATTTTAGGACAAGTAAAATAGTTCCTTCTTAATTGCAACCTATAAGTAGCGGTTGCATCACATGTATTGTTGTTGCAGTTGATTTGCTACTTCTGCTCTTCTTTCTTACTATTTTCCAAAAACATCTTTTATGTTCTCACAAGTTCGTTATACACAGTTAAGGATCCTTCAGTTTTAGTTAACAGAAAAAGGTATGATCATGTTCTAGTCAGCTACTTGTTCATTATTGCATATGTTGTTGATGAATTCTTTCATGCATGTCCCTAGTTTCATTCTTTTTCCCTCTCTTTCTTGGGCCTTTTCTGCTGTTTTATAGTGTCTCAAATTCGCTCTCTTTCTCTCTTTTCTTCCTACAACCTTATGTTTTTAAAACAATTCCAATATCATAGAAGCTGAACTTCTAAAAACGATTCCTGCAGTATTGCTCAGTTCCAGTATCATTCAATCAGAACTCCCTTTTTTCAAGATTTTCTTTGATGAATGCTCTTTTTGTTGTACCTTCCAACAAAAAGAAAATCTCTTAGCCAAGAAATGTTGGGTGTTACGTATATAGGAACACCCAGAAACCTTTTTTCTTTTATCTCTTCCATTTTTCATTCCAAGATTTTGATTCCTGTATCTCTTAGCCAAGAAATGTTGGTGTTGCATATACCAAAGTTTAGCTTTAGCTATATCATAATTCAGTGGCAAAAGTATGGATATCCAGTGAGAAAAATATAATTTGAATATTTTACCCCTTTTTTCTCTCCTATAGCATTGAAAATTTAATTATTTGTACTTTTAACTTTATCAAAGTAGTAATTAACCACCTAAGTTTAGCTATATATATATCAAAGTAGTAATTAATCTTGTAGTTTTTAGTAATATTTAGTCCTTTCACCTTTTGCCCTTTTTCTTCTTTCATTACTTTATAGCATTGCTACCTCAATATTTTGACCAAAAAAAAAAAAGTTCATGCCTCATTAGATGGTGTGGCAATCTCCAAAACCAGTCATTTCATGTCTTCATACTTTCTACATAAAGCAACAACACTTTTTTTTTAGTCATACTTTGCTCAAAGCAAAGTTTGTTTTTTAAGAAATAAACCTAAATATATTATTCATTCATTATTATTATTATTTGGACATGATGGTTTTATGTTCATATGAAGATTAACTACGTACCAAGCATAGCATGGAGAAACCAAGTGTAACAAGTTTAGTAAGAACAAAATCGGACCAACTGGTGGAGACACTAGCGGCAGCATTCAAGTCTCCACCCACAAATGAGGTGAGCGGAGGAGGAGGAGGAACATCGACGGAGAGCAGTGGGTCGACGCTGTCTCGGAAGTCGAGCAAGCGGCTGATGATGGCAGCTTCACCAGGGCGGAGCAGTACCGGGGGCAAAAACACACACATTAGGAAGACAAGGAGCGCACAAATGAAGTTTGACTTGGATGACCTCAGCAATGGTGCGGCTTTGAGCCGAGCCTCGAGTGCTAGCTTAGGCTTGTCTTTCTCCTTCACGGGATTCGCTGTGCCGCAGGACGAGATAGCCGACTCCAAACCTTTTGGTGATGATGATATACGTAAGTGCACGATTTTTGCATATTTCATGCAACATTTGCTACATTTTTCCTTTGTGGTCCACTAGATATGGGTGGTGAAGGTGTATCCATTGCCTAACGGATGGTTTACCATTTATGTTTTATTTTTCCTTTTTTTTTTATAAAAAAATAATTTGAACAAGTATAAATCACCACTTAGAAACTTCTAGCACATGAAAATATTAAATTAATTGAAATATATGAAAATGTTTTTTAAAAATTCGACCTTCTTCCTTATATCCGTTAAAATTGAAATACTTCTTGACATATTTAAAATAAAAGCAGCAATGTAAAATTATATTTTTACAAAAAAAAAAAAAAAGCATTTAGAATAATTCTTTAATCATAACTTTCAAGTTCCAAGGCAGCTTCAAATTAAACTCATCCTTTAAGAAATCATCTAATTTTTTCTTTTTTTTTTAAACAAGCATCTAACTGCTCTTAGAAAAGGATAATTCACATATAAACAATTTTAGTATGAAAAGGTTTACTATTCAAGGAATATAAAGTTACTCAAGGCTCATAGTTAGTAAATTTCAAATTTTGGGCTATTTTTTTTTCAGTAATATTTCGATAAATCTGAAAATCAGAGTCGATTTTTTATCCTCCTCTTTCCCTAATATTTATATTCTGATGCACTAATGCTTCAATTAGGAATAAATAGTCCTCTTTTTATACTC
The DNA here is from genome assembly GCA_947683625.1 of Mallotus nudiflorus. Classification (NCBI taxonomy): domain Eukaryota; kingdom Viridiplantae; phylum Streptophyta; class Magnoliopsida; order Malpighiales; family Euphorbiaceae; genus Mallotus; species Mallotus nudiflorus. The sequence continues at coordinate 4,235,757 of CANTUR010000156.1, read as the reverse complement.
TAATAGCTTAGATAATAAATATTTTAAAGTAAGGTTATAGGTTAGAGTTTCTTTTTAATTTTAAGTAGTTAAAAAAAAAGAATAAAAAAGTTTTCAAATTTTGGGATTAATAGTGTTATATGATTGCAATTGCATGATGACCATAAGCAAATGATTGATGGTCAGAGAAAAAGAAAAAGCTAGGCAAGAAAGGCATAAGGAAAGTTGCCTACTTTTCATGTAATCTTGAAAATGAACAGAAACAGCCATTTTATGGCTATGGAGAAGAAACTGAATATGAATTTGCCTTCTGGCAGCCACTTGCCAACAAATTTGTGAACCCAATGAGAGTGGGACAGTTCCAACCTTAAGTTAATTAATAAGTTCCAACACATTATATAATAATAAATAAATAAAATAATTGACACCTACATTCCACAATCCCCACTATTCTTTTTACTGTATAATAGAAAAAAAAAGAAATTATTTTTCCTCAAAAAAGCATTTGGAAGTGATTTTAATCTCACAACAAGTGTTGTTCCATTTTCCTTAGTGGTGTTATCTCAATTCCCATCATATATTGTTTTTTCCTTTATTTAATTAAATAGTTTGTTTTAAGCAGAAAAAAAAAATCATGAATACTCATTCAGTCTTAATATTTTTATTTTTCATTTAAAAAATTATTAACAAAAAAATAATATAATTATAGGTATTTTTTTGTCCGACATTAAATAATAATTATTATTATAAAATGTGTCATGTTTATACATGTATTTTAGGTAATATTAATAAAATTTCAACCACTTAATTTAAGATGAATGATCAAAATACTTTTTAAAAATTAAATTTATTTTACTTAAATCATAATTATTGATTTAAAATTTAATGGCTAAGATCATTTAAACATAAATCGTTTACATAAAGTATTGTAACCTTTTTTTTTTAATTAATAGAAACTTTTGTTTATAAATTTGCTTAGACTTTTAAAGGATGTTCTAATATGTGATGGGTGAGATTATGACATTACACTCCTTGTAAGTGGGAGTCATTTGACGATTATAATTGTAAGGATATGATAAGTCATGTAAGAGGGTCCCTTTTATAGGTGAATTGACCCTTATAATGGATGACAAATAATAGGGACATTGGGCTCCTCCCTTATTTCTCACTAATTAGCTTGACTTAAATGCCTATGTCGCACCGCCCCAATATATAACTACTTAAGGTTTCATATTAATTCCGTTGTTCTTAGCCAAACTCATTCACCTAAATCAATGTGACTTTCTTGAAAAAGATTCATTTTCATCCACCCTTTTTTCTTTGCTTTTGTTTTCTTTCTTGTGACAAAGATTTAAATGGATTGTATATGGTGATTAATTAGCTGGGTAGTAATGTAAACTGTATACATGTTATGACATATAGGATGCTTGATTTCATTTTCATGATATTGTCATTATTAGAAGCTTGAAATGCTAACCACATAAATTCTTAAAAGATTATTTCATAAATCACTTTCTAAATCTTAAGTTTTAGATGTAAAGACGTTGTGTCTTTTTTTTTTTTTTTTTTTGACAAATCTAGAAGAGAATAAAAAGCTCTAATAATTAACCTCTCAAATTGCGTTTAAAAAAAATGGATTTTAGCATGGAAAAATGTCTAAGCTAGTCATTTTATATCATCAAGTTCCATTCTTTAATTTGCTTAAGTTTTTACAAAGAATTATATATAGACACACACATATATATATACATGTCTATGCCTGTTGCAGCTGAAGATCTTGAAGCTGGAATGCACAAAACGAAGTTTCAAACAGAACCCACTTTGCCAATTTATCTCAAGGTACATAATCCTTGCCAGAAAGAATTAGTAATACTCTTCAATTACATTTCTCAATGTTCTTGGTGATCCTCCAAAAGCATGTGCACGTACAGATGCATGCGTACATATGTGCAAAATCTTGCCTTTCCTGATGGTGCTATTGATTGATTTGATATGCATTCTGTTTGGACAGGCAAAAATGGAGAGTTATGTAGCAAACCAACGCGATATCCATAGAACATGGTTAGCATGGTCAGGTTCAGTCTTGTACAGAGGTTTCATGATATCTATAGCTAGCTACATGACATTAATGTACAAGACTCTCCCTTCTTTCCGCTAAACAATCAAGAAACACATTTGTGTCTAGTTTCTATCTTTTGTGTGTCGGCCTCAAGCATTGTATAAATATAACCAATGCTTTTCTGTGGAAAGAAGGGCATGGAACATTTTGACATAAACATATCTTTTTTGTTGATGGTTAAGAAGGTCTTCAATTATTACATTAAATTTATACCTTATCGTCTATATATGTAGTGCAATTGATGTAATGTACTGAAGCATCTAAGGATTTGTTCTTTATTTCGTTCTGCAGTTTACAGATGTTACTTACAAGGTGATTATAAAGGGGTTGACTTCGACTGAGGAGAAGGATATCTTGAATGGAATTACTGGTGCAGTAGACCCAGGGCAAGTCCTGGCACTTATGGGTCCTTCAGGAAGTGGAAAGACATCACTCCTGAATCTGCTTAGTGGCAGGTTAATGCAGCAAACTGTTGGTGGTATAATCACTTACAATGACCAACCATACTCCAAGTCTCTTAAGAGTAGGTAAGCAATTCAATTCTAAACTTGTTTATTTTAAGAATGCTAAGCTACATTCATTTCTCCAGGCATATCACGTTATTCGTGATATGTTACTGGACTAGTAGCTCAATGGTCGACTGTCTGTCTCATAGTACAGGATAGTAATTATAAGTTCAACTTCTACCAACATTCCTTGCTAACATTTCAAATTTAACTTGATATAATAATTTAGTATACAATATGTTCACAATTATTCTGTTATCTATGCGCTCGACATTAACATGAACACGCTCTTTTTGCAGGATAGGATTTGTGACTCAAGATGATGTTCTGTTTCCTCACCTTACAGTGAAAGAAACATTAACATATGCAGCGCGCCTGCGGTTGCCAAAAACATTGACTAAAGAACAGAAGGAGAAAAGAGCCATAGATGTGATTCGTGAGTTAGGCTTGGAGAGGTACAGTACAAATATTAAATATAGAATCATTCCAAATGAACATGGACAATCCTTGCAAACTAAAAAATGGCAAAAAAAAAAAAAAATTTGACCTGTGCAGGTGCCAAGATACTATGATTGGAGGCTCATTTGTCCGAGGCGTATCAGGTGGTGAAAGGAAAAGAGTTAGCATTGGAAATGAGATTATAATCAATCCATCTCTTTTGTTTCTTGATGAACCAACCTCTGGCTTGGACTCTACAACTGCTTTAAGGATAGTTCAGATGTTACAAGACATAGCAGAGGTACTTAACACTGTATAGAACAGGAATTTTTCCAAGGAATTGTATCTTTCCAGGCATGTTGATCATGTTTTATAGTTTGGTTACTGATAGTTTTTAATGTCAGGCTGGGAAAACGGTGGTAACAACAATACACCAGCCATCAAGTAGATTATTTCACAAGTTTGATAAGTTGATCCTTCTTGGAAAAGGAAGTTTACTTTACTTTGGGCAAGCATCAGAAGCTATGGCATACTTCTCATCTATTGGTTGTAACCCTCTTATTGCTATGAATCCAGCAGAGTTCTTGTTAGACCTTGCAAATGGAAACATATATGATGTTTCTGTACCATCAGAATTGGAGGATAAAGTCCAAATGGGGAATTCTTCTGACACTCAAACAATCAATGGAAAACCATCTCCTGCAGCTGTACACGAGGTAAACTTCAATGTCAACTTCAAAAGTTTCTGAACATTTCATAGGCAGGTTCCATTTCCATTACCTGATGTATGTAATGTTTTCGAATCCAGTATCTCGTGGAAGCATATGAGACACGAGTTGCAGAAATGGAGAAGAAAAAAATTATGAATCCTACACCTCTTGATGAAGAAGTGAAGATGAAAGTTTCGTGTCCGAAGCGACAATGGGGAGCAAGCTGGGGGCAACAATTTACAATATTGTTCTGTAGAGGAATCAAAGAAAGAAGGCATGATTATTTTAGCTGGTTGAGGATCACTCAAGTCCTCTCCACTGCAATTATCTTGGGGTTACTATGGTGGCAATCCGATTGTAAAAGTCCGAAAGGCTTTCAAGATCAGGTAAGCAAATTTCTGATACTTCAGATTCATCGGCATTTCCACTGTTAAACCTACAAGACTTAAACCTGTTGCATTTGCAGTCAGGGTTGCTTTTCTTTATTGCTGTTTTCTGGGGTTTTTTTCCCGTTTTCACGGCTATCTTCACATTTCCTCAAGAAAAAGCAATGCTTAATAAGGAACGCGCAGCGGATATGTATAGACTGAGTGCATATTTCCTGGCAAGGACAACAAGTGATCTTCCACTCGATTTGATACTACCAGTACTTTTCCTTGTCGTAGTTTATTTCATGGCAGGCTTGAGAATGAGTGCTGGTCCATTTTTCCTTAGCCTGCTTACAGTTTTTCTCTGTATTGTTGCTGCTCAGGTAAACATATCTGGAAAATAAAAATAACGAAAAAGAAACTTAAACAGCGAAGCATTATGTGTTTAATCAAGGATGGTTGTAATTTTAGGGGCTTGGTCTAGCCATCGGAGCTACATTGATGGACCTGAAGAAAGCTACAACACTAGCATCAGTAACAGTGATGACCTTTATGCTGGCTGGAGGATTCTTTGTGAAGGTAAAAGTGGCCATTCTGATTGGATGTCATAAAAATTATCGTCTTTTCAATGAGCATTTGAGTGACTTTGCTTATAATAACTCAATTATAGTGCCAATTCAACATTTTCTTAAGCATCGCAGAGGTATTCAAGGCAAACATCTAACTACATTATCTGTGTTTTGCAGAAAGTTCCAATTTTCGTCGCTTGGATTCGATATTTGTCTTTCAACTACCATACTTACAAGCTTCTTATCAAGGTGCAATATGAGGGCATGCCACCTCCCATTAGAGGAATGAGAATAGGCAATGGTATAGTGGAAGTCAGTGCTCTGGTGGCAATGGTTTTCGGCTACAGGCTCTTAGCATACATTTCTTTGCGGAAGATGAGGTTCAATTGTGGAGCTCAATAGGCCAAAAATTACATAGGAATATAAATCTGGACAAATATTCTGCATTGACTGCTCAAAGAACCATGCTGCGAAAGTTCACATTCCGGGGAGTAGTAAGAGAAGCTAGCGATTAAGGAAACATAATCTCACCATCAGATTGTTGCTTGCATCAGGCTTTTTGCGTTGCGATAGCACCAAGGCAGTCTGTGGCTAATACTCATAGCACTGCCAGAAGCTCCTATTCAGAAGCTTTGCTTTCATTTTTTTTCCTTTTATGAGGTAATGTAATATTTGTCAATCCTAACTAAAGATCAGTTATCCATTTAACAAATTTTAGTAATGTTGTTCTGAAATTATAGCGAATGAACAAAGCACCAATTTGATAGAACTTGACTTCTAAAAATAATTTCTTTTCCATAAAATTTTTCGGGTTGGTATACATATAAAAGAACCAGCAGTACTTGTAAGCCAAATAAAGGGGGAAAAAAATGAAAGAAGCAACTTTCTTTTCACTGACTGCTTTACAGCGCTATACGTGTTGGTGAAGCCTAACAAGTAAACAGAAGATGATTTGATAGAGAAAGCTCACTGGAAGCCATGTAGGAGTAATTGCCTTCAAAAGCTGGAAAATCTCCATTAGGCATATAAATCTGTTGTATGTCATTGCTACTCTGCAACGTTGAAGCATGGCAGATCATGTTTCTTCCCATTAGACAATTCATGCTAATGTCCTTAACCAGCCAAGAAGTCGAAGGAGAGCAGCATCCATTACGGGGGACTTTTTCTCCAGTCCTGTGATAAGAAAAAAAAAAAGTAAAAAGGAGGGAAATTTCTGGCCTTTCCTTTTGCTAAGCAACAATTCAGTTACTTTCTCCATCAATGCAACTGGTAAGAGACTAACAAAATGATGTTGACGAAACCGATGTCATAAACTGGATCAGCATGGTCTAGTACTTGAAGAGCAGAATTATTCCAGTGATTTAAACAAAAGTAAAACATGGTTTGGATAGGGGGGGAAAAAAAAGGAGAGGTCTATCACTGCTTACCAATATCAGCGGCTACACGATGAGCACACATTACTCCTGAAAAGGCCACAGCTATAACACCCTGTCCTGGAAAACAGCTATCCCCAACACAGTAAAGGCCATCTATAGCCTGAAAATTTTATTGTCACAAATCATACAACTCATTCAGCTTCAAAGATATTGTAAATTAAATGCATTGCATCATTAATCAGAAGCTGTTCATACTTACTGTTGTATTGAACGGCATTCCTAATAAGCCTTTAGGAGTTCTGCGCGGCATTGGTCCATAGGTACCTTTGTCACGAGCTAGGTACCGCCTATGTGTCTTGGGGGACCCCACCTTTCATGAAAATTAAAACTTCTAATTGAAAATTTAGAATTTAAAGTCTAAACCAGGCTACTGCATTAACCAACAGTCTTGAAAAAAAAAAAAAGTAATTTTGAATAAGCTACCACCAGTACGGTATTCAGAACTGAAAAGTCCATAGCGTTGGACTAACTATAGCAAAATGGATAAGAAGAACTTCTTCAACATCAATGTTGAAAGAGGAAAATAAGGATTTTGTTCAACCCATTTGCAGCCACACCCTTTTAATCAACTCTAAAAAGCAGTAGTTCAACTGCCTGAAGCTAGTCTACATTTTCACCTCTCAGGAAAGAGGAGATGCTATCCTTCAAAGAATTAGTTAATATGAGAGTATATATACCTCCATAAAATCAATTGATGATTTGAGCCCTGGAAATAGCTTCTTCTCCAATCTGCTGATAATTTCATCAGCAACAAGCTCCTTCTTTGCCTCATAATCCTTTACAGAGAGTCCCTAAACAGTAATATCAAACAATTTAGAGTGGATGGTACGGAATTTGTGGCAATAAAGACCAATCTTAGATGTAACTTTTGGGCCAATGCTATTAAAATTACCTCCCATTCTTCAATTGAAGAAGTTGTGAATATGTGTAAAATATGGTGTCCTGTGGGAGATAGTGATGAATCAAGAACAGTTGGAATGCTTAAAAATATACTTCCATAAGGCTCCTCTAATCTCTTCCAGTCATCCTAAAATGCAAAAACATAACACAATAGACATATTAGAATTATGTTTCTTGATAAATGCCACCATTGCTGGATCTAAAATGTTCTTTCAACTGCTAACCAAATGAAGCTAACAGAAAACAGAAGTACCTCAAGCACAAAATGATGGCAATCTGTATCTGGAGGCAGAACCTCAGCTTTAACACCCATGTGAATGGAAAGAAAAGATGGAGCCTTGACATAAAGTTTTTGGAAATTTTCTTCTTCTCGTGGAAGCTTTTCACCTTTTAACAACTTCCCTGTAACACAGTTAACTAGTTCCATAAGAACTGGAAAAACCAGTAGCAGAAAGCAGCTGCAGACCATTGTCATATCATGTCATTGAAAAACTTGAAGCTTCTTGTCAACACTAACCAAAGGTATCCCATCTAGTAGCATTTGATATTATGGTTTTAGCAAAGAACTCTCTTCCATCTGACAGTCTCACTCCCACCTACCAAATTGAACTAAAGCTTAAAAGATAATAAAATGATCTCTACATATATAACCACCAAAGACAGATTTTTAGCATATCCATAAGGGTCATACTCACAGCCTTTCCATGATCCAGTATGATGTTAGTCACATTTGCCTTGTACAGAATTTCACTCCCCTGAGCAACCAGACCATCTACTAAAGTCTTAGCAATTCTGCCAACACCACCTACAGGGTAGTTGATTCCTCCAAAATGCCTATCACATAGAACCTGATGCAAAAAGTTAACGGGGTTAATCGAAAAGGATATGAGCATGTATAATGCAGTCAAGATTGTTAAAACAGCTTACCATGCCCGCATTAATCATTGGTGTCTGCAATGCATTAACGGTGCTCACTATAAAACACTGTACATAAGAAAGAAGTTAAAACTAATTCTGTGAGAATGCGAAATAGGTGCTTTGCAGATCCCCAGAGATCATGAAATCAAATCCTTATAATATGATTGAGTTAAATTTGTCACACCTCTGCATCAATGAAAGACAATAACTCAGGATCCTTTATGTACTTTCGAGCTATGTCTCCAGCATTTCGGGGAAGGTAATAAGCTGCAGAAACAGAAGCATTGCAAGAGGTGAAAGAAACAATCAGATGTTTAGAGCTATACTCTCCCTCCCTCACATTCAAGTGTGATCCACCAATAAAATTTATTTAGTGAGATAACCCAACATACCAAATGAATTAGATGATCCCTCATTTTATAGAAGTTAACATCTCAGGATTTTTAGGGCAGCAAGAATGACAAAAGGAGAGATTTGCAAAATCAGACTTATGCACTCATCGCCCTAATAGGATACATAAGAAAGGAGCCAAAAATGCAGTAACTGCCACGCTTGATGGTCCTGGATCAGAACTAGCCAATAAGATCCTTTCAATCACCTATATCAAATCCTTTTGATCTGAACAGTTCACAACATTTGCTTAACTAATATAACACTGTGATTAGTGAATGCTCCACAATTCGTTCAGGGACCAACTTATGGTGGCCAGTAGTAAGTCCATCAGAAATATATGATGTTCTGCTATCACCGGTAATTATAATTGTAAATCCTTAGTAAATGGTTGCCCAAAGATACCATTACTAGAGAAGGTAAGGCATACTGGTTTGCTACTGGGGTAATGAATAGCAAGAAAAAGGAAATTTTCTTCACTGCATGTTCACATTTAGATCAAATTAATTCAAGGGGATAAGGGAAAAAAAAAAAAAAAGACAATACCTAGTGTCAAGCATTCAAGAGGCTTCTGAAAGAACTGTCCAAACAAGTAAATTGGCTCCTCCAGTGACTTCAATTCCAATGAATTCAAGGCATTGAATATCTAACCATACATAAAATTACAAGTTATGGTCTATAAATAGAGATGAAAATGTCCAGAGGAAGTCAGTCACCTTGATTAAAACAGACCTTCCAACATTCACCATAGAATTTAAGGATCCCTTCCTTTTCGTGGGGAAATTTAGTAGTAAGCTCCGAGAGGAAGTCACTGTACTCTCTGTGAACAAGTACAGAAAGATTATTAGGTAGATGAAAATGGACAGTAGTTGGATCAGGAATAACCTCCATCTTCTGGCCAACTGCTGCCAATGCTTGAGTTATCAAATTTAGGTTGCCCTGCCCAAATTTGCGACAAATTCAACCGTGAGGACTCTAGAAGTAAAGATGACTTAACAAAGTATACAGTGAATTCAGCTAAATCAAGATGTCATAGGTCTCAAGATCATAAACTTATAATGGTAAAAAATCAGAGCTGCAACTGATTTAAACATTTTCTACAATTCACATTCAATTCAACACCTTTTCTTTAATGTACATTGTTTAAGTTGTTGACAATCACAATCACATTACCAATTAAATGTGTATTCATACTAAAATAACTTTATTACATAGATTGCTCCTTAAATTCCATTTTCAAAGAGAGTTAAACATATACATGGTGAAGAATAAAATTCAGAGAAAAAGAGAGAAAATTCAAGGGGAATATTTTTCCATGATATTCAAAGAAGAATTACACCAATAGAATAAAACTTTATTATGTTTTTCCGGATACAGCCTTTAGTCACTTCATTCATTTGTACTTTTTCAATGTGGGATTCTTCAGCACTCCCCTTCAAGTGTAATTGGGCGAGCCGCACCCAACCACAGACACTTCCCAAATTCAAATACAATCGGGTCTTACATACGAACTCGGGACCACTACTCTGATACCATGTTAACATGTCCACGGGCTTTGAGAGTGTTGGTCCACGTACATATGTGGACTTATAAATGAGGTTAAGCCCATCTAACACAAAATTAATTGACTTATGTTAAAACTTAATCTACACCACTTGCTAGTCACTTTGTTCATTTGTACTTTTTCAATGTGGGATTCTTCAACACATGGCACATATTAAAACAAAAAATCAAATTCAGACCTACACTATCAATCTAAACAATAATAAATAAAATCATCTCAGAGATAGCAAAAGAAATGCAAAATAGCAACTGACCTTATCACTGAAACCAAACATAACAGAAGACCCAACATCAAAGGTATAACCATCCCTCTCATAATATCCAGAGCTCCCACCAGGAATCACATACTTCTCCAAAACCAGAACCCTAGCCCCCTTCACAGCCAGCTGTGTAGCTGCCACCAAGCCACCAATCCCAGACCCAATGACAATGGCATCAAAGTTGCTTACTCCTCTATTCCCTTCAATATTCACCTCTTTATCCACATTCAACACTGACTTTGTCCTCAAAATTAAATTATTCTTCACCTTACAAAATCCAAACTTTACTTTGCCATACTTGTTTTTACTGCTGAAACTTGCACCTTTAAATTGATTACTTGAGAGAACTTTGGCTTCTGAATTTAAGGGTATGGAATTTTTTAAGTATAGCCCTGAATTCATCTTATTAAAATTGAAAAACATTGAATCTTTGGAAGTTTCAAAAGAAAAATATCTACTTTTCTGACTTCTGGGTCTGAAACTACATAACTGAACACTACTATTCAAAGCTAAACTCATTTCAGAGAGTACCTGTAGCTACTACAACACAAGGCTGCTCAAGTATGCTGAACTCCTGAAGTTTTTGACTTGTGGGTGCTAAAGCAATCAATTGGTGAGTGCTTTAGTGAGTGAAAAAAACTGAGGATTAGTGTGGTGAGTTGTAGTGGTCGAATGCGGATGGAATAGATTAGTGGGTATGAGAAAAAGATTAAATTTGCAAGGTGGGTTTTTTTTGTTTATAGTGAAAAGATTAAGGAGAAATTGGGCGTTGTTGCCGAAAATAGATTTGGAGCATTGATAGTGGAGAGCTTGGCTGTGATTCCAGGTCATGATTCTTACACTGTGGAGGGAAGACAGAGACAAAACCAACAGACCCTTCGGCTTATAAAATATAACGGTTTATTTTAGTTGGGTTATGCAATACAAGAACAAAAATGGATTGGGCTGCTTATATTTGCCTGATATATCTAAGGAAATTATATTTCAAAAACAATTAGTTATTTGAAATATATTATATTTAAGGTTAAAATTTAATGTAAAAATATGTATTTATTTTATATAGTTCAAATTTGGTATCATGTCCAACAACTATGTCATTTGCATCATTCGGTTCTGATTCTCTTATTTTTATCAGCTAAATATAGAACATATAGTACAGATTTAATTATTAAATATTATATATTTAAAATAAATAAACTTTTAGATAAATAGATAATATGTTATGGTAATAATTACACATTTTTTTATCATTATTATTATATAAAACTACTACCGATGGACTTATTTTTTTCCCCCCTATATCCTCTATTATCTAGTATTAAAATTTTAATTTTTGGACGGTGCGATGTGAAAAAATTTTCTCTTTAATTTTATAAATATGAAATCACACATATTTTTTAAAATAATATACATTGACGGCAACTAAAACAAATTTCATCTAATAAAATGTTAAAGCAAAACATAAAAGTTTAATTATAAAATGAATAAAACCTTCCATTTTATATATATATATATATATATATATATATATATATATATATATATTAAAGAAGCAATTGTGAGATTTGACATCTCTTTTAAGTGGAAAAGAGATATTTTAAAGTTTTTTATTATGTTTTTCAAAGTGGAAAAATAAAATTTACAGTACTAAAAAAAAAAATTTAATCTGTAATCATTCCTTTTTAGCACCGGTAATCATTTGAAGTGCTGTATTCTAATTTACTTCATATTATATACAATTGAAATCAACGGTTAAAAATTTGTTTTCTTATCAAAGAACATTTTGAATTCAATTTGATGTATGCAATTCTTATTTTTTTATTCTAATAATTTTATCTGATTTGAATTTGAATCAATTAGTTAAAATTCAAGTAATTATGGATATCAATAATGATTAAGAAAAAGAGTTAATTCATATATATATATATATAAAGCCAAAATATAGAGAATGCTTTTACCATGTTTTAACATGTGGAATTCTATATTTTAAGCATACAGTAAATACACTTTTTTTTTTTATTTTAGTTAAAATAAACTTCTTTTTATCTTTTTTTATAAACTTTAATTTTATTAAATAATTAATCTATTATATTTTTTATCTAAACCATTAATTTAATTAATTATATTTTATTCATATAAAATATCTATATAACATTTATATTTATATGTAGTCACATGATATTTTTGTTTCTAACTATAATTTTTTCTTTTGAATTTTTATATTTTTTATTATTTAATAAAATTGAACTAATAATATGGAAATTTAAAAGTTAAAATTTTTTTTTCTTCTTTATAAAAAATTAAAAAATTCATATTTTTAGCTACCTAAATTTTAAAGTTATTCTAATTCAAATATCATATAACATATTAAAAATTTCTAATACATTTATATTTTATGTGATTTTTCGTATTACAAATTATTAATCATTTTAATGTTTAACTTTTGTTATTCTCTCGTGTTATATATATATTTTTTTAATTTTTGACCTTTTATATTTTTCTCACATATATTTATAAATACTCACATTCTATCTCTCAATTTGTGTTGTCCATCCTCATAAAATGAAGTGTATTCATAGTAATTATTCTTAATTTATACTCTTAATCTATAAAAAGCATAATGAAAATAATATATTTTTTTAAAGATTTAATTTTTTTATTATATTACTCTAATTATATAGGTAATGTTTTTATTTTTTTATTTTATGTTGGTTTTTATTCATAACTTTGTTGATGTATATAAATTTCATATTAGATTATATTTTTATTTTTTGAGTTTTAATATTTAATAATTATTTATTTGTATTTATTTTCTTATCTATTTAAGATAATTAATATACCAAAATGGTTTTCGTAAGTGAAAGGTTCTTTATTTATTTAAGATAATTAATATATCAAAATAGTTTTGGTAAGTGAAAAGTTTGAAAAAACATAGATTGAATGTATATATATATATATACATCTTTTCTCTAGAGTTTATGTCAATTCTTTTTCATGTATTATTAGTTCTTTTGAGAAAAGAAAACAAATATACACAGAGAAAATGTGAGGTTTTTAAGAAAAGGTGTTAGCACACTAACACCGTTTTTGATCATCCTACTCATGTAGATATTAACAGAGGACGTTACTGAATAAGTAGCTTCTAAATCCAACAAGAAACACTAAAAATTCAAGTTAGGATGTCACCGACGTGAACCCATCTCATCCTTCCAACCATCTTGCCTATTTTTGTCTATGGTTAGGTTTTAAAACCCTTTTTGAATCTATTTAATCAAATTGCATGAATCTTGTGAGGGTTTTTGTGATTAAAATTTTATTTCTGCTACGTAAATGTATCACAAAACACAACAATATATATACTAATTTTATCCTTTTTGGAATTTTGACGGAAAAATTTTTTTACTTTACTAATGCAACATAGTTAACTTTGTTTATTAGAACAGTTTCCATTGAGTCTTTGCACTTATTCTTTTTTTATTTTGTATTTATAAATCCTTATTTGTTCTCAAAAAATAGGATTTGACTTAGGATTGCCCATTTTTAATTCCATGGTTTTTCTGAATTTTTATTCATAACTTTGTTGATGTATATAAATTTCATATTAGATTTATATATATATATATATTGTTTTTATATTTTATTCATATCTCTGTATAAATCTAGTTTAAAGTGATCATTTTTATTTTACATTTTTAGTCTACAAAATGTAGTCATAAAGATATTTATTATGTTGCTACAGTTTCTTATTTTGCCATGTGTAATATTTTTCTCGTGTAAATTTTTTTCATATTTTTATTTTTATTTTTATTTTTATTTATGAATTTTGGTATTTTTGTTAATTATGTTAACGATTTTTTGCACTAGATATTAGATTAATGAATTATGAATTATTCATATTTATGACTTTTTATTTTTATAGATTATTATTTTTAATTTTTATATTGATCTTTATTTTTATAAAATTAAATTAGATGTTATTATTGAAATTGTAATAATCCGAATATTTTAAACTATAATATATATATATATATATATTGAGGTTTCAACGATATTAATTATTTTTATTTTATATTGTTATAATTGTGAGATTAAAATTTGTACATGTAAGTACTAAATTTAAAATTTTATTGAGAGCTATTATTAATATTATTTTTTTACATCATTTTATTTTATGCACATACTTTATTATTTTAATTGTCCAAATATTTATTTATAGCATTACTTTACTAGAGTTAGTATTATTATTATTGTTGTTGTACATATAAATATGTGTGTGTGTGTGCGTATTACTTTAACTATTAAATATATATATATATTAGTGTATTTCAGACCAAATATATTGGTCAAAAAGCTTTTTTTTTACAGGTCAAAAAGCTTTCTTTCCCTTCTTTGCTGTTTTCTTCTTTTCTTCCCCTGCTGCTACCTCCTTTTCTTTCCGCCAGCAACAGCCATCTCCCTGCTTTGCCATCTTCCTCAGCTGCTTCTTCTCCTCCTTGTTGTCCCTGCACAACAGCAGCCTCTCTCGCCAGCAGCAGCAACAGTAACAGCGTGCAGTGAAGCAGTGCCAAACAGTAGCAACGAAAGCAGCAACAAATCTGGTAGCGTGAGGCAGCAGCAGATCATCAGCTTTGGTTCCTTCAGCAGCTATTCTCTACATCTGAATTTCTGTTGTAAGTAAGTTTTAAGTTAGTTAGTTAGAATTGTTGTAGTTGATTTCAGGTAGTTGTTAGGTTGATCTTAGTTAGTTTTCAGGTTGATCTTTAGTTGTTTAGGGCTGTTGTTAGTTGATTTAGTTGATTTTGTGTTGATTTAATATTTTTGTTGATTTTTATTATATTTACTAATTACCCAGAATTTTATTTTAATTATGTAGTTAATTTTTTGGTTGATCTATACTTATATTAGTGGATCTAAATTATTTGGGGTTAATTTTGGTTAAGAGTATATCAAAATTGATTTAGATTAATTAAATTGATTTTTATGGAATTTTTGTATATTTATTTAGGTATTTTAAGTCTTATGTATATTTTGTTAATGTGATTAATTAATTATTTTTGGTTGAATATTTGAGTTAATTAGTGTTAGTATATTATGTTAGCAATTTTAGTAGTGATAAAATAATTTTGATAACTTATTTAATTTATTTAGAAATTATTATTATTATGTGAATTTTGAAATAATAGGTAAATGGTATGTTTTTGTTGATATTATAATTAGATACTATGTTTTAGTTAATTTTGAGATAAAATGTGGTATTAAAATAATTTTATAAGTTATTTATTATTTTTAGTTAATTAATACTAACTATTTTTGAAAATTTACTCAAAATTAAATTATTTTATTGTTTTGTGGTTTAAATAAGTTTTTAATTAATATTATAGTATATTTAAACTATTTGGGCAATTATAGTTTGAATTTGACTATATTATGTTGAATATTTGGAAAGTTGGATTTTTATTAATATTATATTATTATTTGAAATTTTATTAAATTATGGTGGAAAATAATTTTATTTAGTGTTTTAAAAATTTAATAAATTATATTATGATTTATTATTAATTTTTATAGTTTTTGGTGATTTACTATATTAATATTTAGTTTTTGTTTTTTTGTATTTTTATAAACCTCGGTTGGAAATTGTATAGTTTTGGATCCCAATCCAAGGTGTTGTGCCACTGTGAAATTTTGAAATGTGTTTATTTGCAGGGTTGACTCTACTTCGGTAGAGGGATGTCCGTTTTATAGAAAAAATTCTGTCGAATTTTCGGTAGATTTCTCGTAAAACGTGACATCGGGTTAATCTTAAAAATTTTTATTCTGAATTCGAATCAGGTCTTCCTTAGAAACTATAAAAGTTAGGTTTCTATTTTTTGATTGTCGTTTTCCTTTTCTGTCTTTTAGCCGCCCCTCCAGTCGCGTTTATCAGTCGAGGCCGGACACAACGTGCTAGAGGAACGCCTTTATCCTGTAAGTTAATATTTGATTTGAGTGTCGGATTTTTAATTTAAATCATATTAAATTCTTATGAATTTAATTTTATAAGATTTTAGTCAGCATTCTTCATATAATTTTGCATGATTTAATTTATAGTTGATTTATTTTCTTTTATATTTAAATAAATTATAGTAGAATGGGCTACCTGATGGGTTTCATCAGGACCGTGTGCGCACCAGTAAAATGTAATTAATATTTAATTACATTACTGAGGCCGATGGTCTGGTGATATTTTGCTCTCGGACACTGCAAGTAGTATAATATTTGTTTGTTTAATAAATATTGGGGCTAAAGGTCTGATGATGCTTTGCTCTTGGATACCGCCAGTAGTATAATATCTGTTTATTTAATAAATACTAGGGTCGATGGTCTGTTGATGCTTTGCTTTCGGACACCGCCAATAATATTGGATTAAGTGATGTGATTGTGGCTGTGCATCCTGATGATGCTTTACTCTCGAGATCTGGTAGTTTTGAATATAAGTGGATCATATGATTGTTAAAAATTTATAAATCGAGTTCTATCAAATTTTTATATTGAAACGTTATAAAAAAACATTTAAATATTTATTTCTTCCCTTTTAAAAATGGATTTATTATATATATATATATCAAATAAAATTATATTATATTATATTTCCAAAAAAACATTATTTGTTTTAATGAGATTTTCAAACCGCATTCAGTTCTTTATTAACTTATTCAGTGAGATCTAACTCCCCTCAATTTTTTTTAGGATTTTGGGATTTTTCTATTAGGTCTACTTCTCTTCACTGTGTAGCTTCATCACCAGCTATTTTACGTAGGTCTACTTAGTTGTATTGTATTTGCTTTCGTGTATCGCAGTAGAAAACTGTATAACTGTATATTTTAAGTTAAATATTATGTATTGGAATATTATTTGTATAACTGATGTTTATTTATTTTATGCACTGATATTATGGTTTAAATTATATTAAGAAAATCAATTTGATAATATGCATTGTCATTTAATTATTTATTGTAAGGTTTCAAAATTTAAATATTCCGCGTTTTTCTTTTAAAGCTTTCTACGGAATTCGGTAGTTCTATACTTTTTCATTCCCTAGTGCCGATCACATATGCTAGGTTCGGGTTGTGACAGAAATATTTCTATTATTTATTTTATTAAATTAAAACTCTTCAATTCCTATTCATCTCATTTACATTACTACATATATTTGTGTTCCATTTTTTTTAAAAGATATTTAAAGAGTTATTATGACTATTACCATTATATGAATCTTTATTTTAACATTCAACAGTTTATATTATTTCCATTTTTTTTACTATCACTGTCACTATCTTCATTTTTATCTTTATTTTTAAAAATTAAAAAATAAATGAAAAATTATAAGAAAAATTATTTTTTCTAATTAACATGCAATAACATAGATAAATAATTAATATGTATAAATTAAAATTGTTTATTTATATGGGCTAATGTCTAGCCTGTATCTATATAAATAAGTCAAATTATGCCAAGTAGCATTTTATATATAATGCTTATCTACAAGTTATACATTACAATTCGTTTAGTTCACCTTTAAAGTCATCTTATTTCTTAAAAAAATATTAATTTAATTTTAATATGTTTTATATTGTATTTATTTTAATTTTACTATTTGCAAAATTTATTTCTTCATTTTAACAAAATTTGATTTTAACCTTTTAAATTTTAATCATTATCTCCTTTAACTCTTTAAACCATTATTTTCCTCAACTCTTCAACTTTAGAATTTAATCTTATCTTTCATTTACTTATATATATATATATATATATATATATTTGCTTATGTACAAGTTATACATTACAATTCATTTAGTTCACCTTTAAAGTTATCTTATTTCTTTAAAAAAATATTAATTTGATTTTAATATGCTTTATATTGTATTTATTTTAATTTTCCTATTTGCAAAATTTATTTCTTCATTTTAACAAATTTTAATTTTAATCTTTTAAATTTCAATCATTATCTCCTTTAACCCTTTAAGCCAATATTTTCCTCAACTCTTCAACTTTCACATTTAATCTTATCTTTAATTTACTTATATATATATATATATATATATATATATATATATATATATATATATATATATATATACACACCATGGAATTTAATTATTGTTTTCTACTTACAATTTTCTTTCATTTATGCTTACTATTTTTTTCACCTTTTTATAGAAATCACTTTTTCATTGTCATTTTTTTTAGATTTATCATCTATCCGTTTTTTGATTATTTTACACTCAAAATCTCTAATGGTCATGATAAAATTCAATGTTTTTGGCAACTTGAGAAAGTCTAGATATTATTAAATCAGTTTTAATCTTATTTTCAATAATAACTAAAAAAGTTAATTGAATTTATCTTCATTTTGTACTTTGGTTTCATAATTTTTATACCCATAAAATACACAATATTATTGCATGAAAGTTGAAATACTTTAGTTATTTGTTTGTTTGTTCATATTGAGAGAGAGGAGAAATGACTAAATAGAAAATTTCAATTATTTTTCAAGTTGTAACATAAGATATGATTTCTTTTCTAACTACATCTATCAATTTATTTTTTAGAAATTAAAATAATTTTATACAATATTATTCATATTTTTAAACCACTCGCGCATTGTGCAAACATATGTCTAGTTCTATGATGAAATTAATGTCTATGGCATAAAAGACTATTAATATATTTTTTTAATATCATCCTAAATGTAAAAGCTCTATTAAAAATATTAATATTATATTTAAGTGAAATTTATCACTAATAAAAACTATTAAGAATTTCCTTTGATAACTCCGAATTGATATTTTGCTTATGGAACCTGCATCGACGAGGAGAACGGGTAAAGTGGCGGGGTTTCCCCCATAAACACTCTGAAGCTTAAGTCAGTAACGGTATGAGAAAAAATATAATAAAGCAAATAGACACAATAGAGTAGAGAATAAAGAATAAAGGATTAAAAGATGATTGCTTGTGATGATGAGGTGATGGAATGATATCTTGGTGATGTTGTATGATGAGAACATGAATGACATAAGATGTCATGAGATGTATTTATAGGAGAATGTATTGCTTAAACCTCTTAGGAATATGATTTCTTAGTCTTGTAGGATTGCCTTATTTAGGAGAGGAGGACACTTCCTTTATATAGTAATCTTCTTAATTGGAATGGACTTCCTTATTGAGCTTTCTTCTTATTCAAGTAATCCTCCTCTTTGGGGGAATATATCCCTTATTATAATAGGATACTAATATAAGTTATCAAGAGTCCCCTTGAAAGTATGTTCAGATATTTACATCTGATGTATTCAAGTCTGTAAATGATAGAAAACGTCATTGTATCTGCTTGGAGAGAGACTGTTTAAGTAATTGCATCTGATATAGAAGGGTGAACTGAGGTGGCCAGCCTCAGTCACAAGAAAAGATAAAGCTAGGTACCGAGTCTTGAAATCATCATATAAGAACATTTTTTGAAGTGTCAGCTAGACTTGAGTGCATAAAACCTGCAATAAAAATGGTTTGGGGTAAAAGATTAGCCCATCAGTGTGAAAATAACATGATGAAACCAGTTGTCACTGGATTTTTTATGCTCAGTGCAAGGACACGAGGCTTACGAGCTCAGAACCTTAGTACTATAGAAGCGACCTGAGGGTGCCAACTTCAGTCACTAGACTTAGATGCTTGAGGCTTAGATGCTCAGTGCAAGGATGCAAGGCTTACATGCTTGGAACCTTAGTACTACAGAAGTGACCTGAGGGTGCTAGCTTCAGTCACTGGACTTAGATGCTCGAGACTTAGATGTTTGGTGCAAGGACACAAGACTTATATGCTCAGAACCTCAATACTACAAAAGCGACCTGAGGGTGCCAGCTTTAGTCATTGGACTTAGATGCTCGGTGTAAGGATGCAAGGCTTACATACTCGGAACCTCAGTACTACAAAAGCGACCTAAGGTGCCAACTTTTGTCACTAGACTTAATCTTGGTGCATTAGAAGTGCGGCCCAAGTGCCATATGATATTGCTCGATTTATGAACTTCAATGACTATTAATGGCAGCTGCCTAGTCAAAATAATGATTGATGTTGAGTCCGAACATTATTACTGCAGATGTTTGATTTTTTGAGCATTTGTTGTTGGTAGTATTTTTACAAAAGGTAGGATGTTGTGATCCTAATAATGAGTTTGAGCCCTTTCCATATGAGCTCCACAATATAGGATAGAAATTTAGTAAGGGTTTTTGAAATGATGGAAGATGGGTTTTGAAGGACCAAATTTAGGTTTGCCCAATCTGAATTATGAGATGAGCATTTTGTAAATTAAGTGAAGGGTCAATGTTGCACCGTTCTAAAATAGAGGATAGTGTATGATGCTGGCTAGGATGTCTTGGAATTGCCTTTTAATTTATCCGTCTATGTGACGGATATACTTGACTCTATTCTTGAATTTCCCTTATTAGATATTCTTAGTGTTGCCTTACAATGTGTCCAATGTCTTTTGACAATCTCTGCATGTTGATGCCGAGTGAGATGATCAGAGTGTTTGATCATTTGAAATGATAGGTGCTTAAAGTAGCTTCTTCAATAAATACGTTTTCCTTATCTGTAGTGATAGATAAAAGAACAATAGTTTTGGGATCGTATAATCGATCTCATTTAATGGTCAATCCTTATGTAATAAATATATCAAATATAATTGATGTATTTTTTGCATGAATAATAATCATGTATATATGGATAAGCATCTATATGTGGATGTGTAAGCGTGCTTGTGTGACAAGCTATGAATATTCATATAAGAATAAATAAGATAAATAAATAATATCAAGAGAAACTAGAGAAACTTATCACCTGATATACTCTTGTCTCACCTTTGAATTCATAAATATTTATATTCGTCGTTTGCTTTAATTATTGCTTAAATGACCTTATCTTTGAAGATGCTGCCTAAGTTTATGTGTGCCTAATTTATTGGCATTTTGTGTATATCCAACTTCACAAAAATATACCATCTGAATATACAGCTCTGAGATTATCAGTTGGATTAAATTCCCAAAAGCTATGATGATTTTTTTTATTGATACTCATGAGTATCGATGTTGAGGTGCTCATGGTAACATGTACATTTGTATTGTTTTACTGTAACAATAAGTAATAAAAGAACGAGAATCTCGGGATCACTTGATCCATCTCAATTAATGATCCATCTATATGATAATAATTTAAGAAAAATGGATATAAAAATAAATAATTAGGAAACAAACTTATCTTGGTTATGTTATGGAGTATTTGAAGCTCTCTTCTTAATATGTGTTGTTGATGTAATTTGACTATCCAAGAACGTTTATATTACTGTTTGAGTTTTGAGTATATTATACTCTTTGGCACCTTGTACGTGGTTTAAACTTTGGATGTTCAGACTCAAATTCTTGGACTCTTTGATGCTCGAACTTGGATGCTTGGACTCTTGATGCTTGTACTTGGATGCCTGAAATCCTTGATGCTTATATTTGGATGCCCGGACTCTTTGATGCTCAAACTTGGATGCCCTAAATCCTTGATTCTCAGACTTGGATGCCCGGAATCCATGATGCTCAGAATTGGATGCCCAGAATCCTCGATGTTCAGACTAGATGCCTGGGCTCTTTTGATGCTTGGATTTGGATGCCTGGAATCCTTGATGCTTGGACTTGGATGCCCGGAATCCTTGATGCTTGGAATAGGATGCTCAGAATCCTTGATGCTCAGACTTGGATGCCCATACTCCTTTGATGCTCGGACTTGGATGACTAGACTCTTGATGCTCAAATTTGGATACTCGAACTCCTGATGCTCAGACTTGGATGCCCATGCTCCTTGATGCTCAGACTTGGATGCTTGGACTTTTAATGCTTAGACTTGGATGCCCGGAATCCTTGATGCTCATACTTTGATGCCCAGACTCCTTAATGCTCAGACTTTGGATGCCCGGACTCTTGATGCTTGGACTTGGATGCCTAGACTCCTTGATGTCCAGATTTGGATGCTTGGAATCCCTGATGCTTGGACTTAGATGCCCGAACTCCTTGATGCTCAGACTTTGATACTTGATATCCATGATGCTTGGACTTGGATGCCTGGAATCTGTGATGCTCGGACTTGGATGCTGGAATCCATGATGCTCGGACTTGGATGCCTGGAATCCTTGATGCTCAGACTTGGATGCCTAAACTCCTTTAACGCTCGGACTTGGATGCCCAGAATCCTTGATGCTCGGATTTGGATGCCCAAACTCCTTGATGCTCGGACTTGGATTCCCAGACTCCTTAATGCTCAGATTTGGGTGCTCGGACTCTTGATGCTTGGACTTGGACACACCATTATAGAATCTTAACTTTGTACAACCTTATATAGCGTTTTATCATTACCCTTTCTTTTATTGCTCCTTTTACTGTTGTAACCTTGCGATGCGAAGTGGATTTTGTAGTAATGATAAAAAAGAATAATCTTTGCAACATTTTAATATGAATTTATTGTTGATGACTAAATTGGAATTTTTCACAATCAGAAGTTTGATTTGGCTGCTTTCCTTGAGTGATCGAGCTAGATTCCAAATGAGTAAAGATAATTTGAAATTGAATTTTATTTTTTTTCCATAGACGGTGCCACTTGATAACTCTAAATTGATATTTTGCTTATGGAATTACATCGACGAGGAGAACGGGTAAAGGGGTGGGGTTTCTCCCATAAATACTCTGAAGCTTAAGTCAGTAACAGTATGAGGAAAAATATAATAAAGCAAATAGACATAATAGAGTAGAGAATAAAGAATAAAGGAGTAAAGGATCATTGCTTGTGATGATGAGATAATGGAATGATGTCTTAGTGATGTTGTATGATGAGAATATGAATGACATGAGATGTCATGAGATGTATTTATAGGAGAAGGTATTGCTCAAACCTCTTAGGAATATGATTCCTTAGTCTTGTAGGATTGCCTTATTTAGGAGAGGAGGAGACTTCCTTTGTATAGTAATCTTCCTAATTGGAATGGACTTCCTTATTAAGCTTTTTTCTTATTCAAGTAATCCTCCTCTTCAGGAGAATATATCCCTTATTATAATAGGATACTAATATGAGTTATCATCCTCAATTAAATCCACAAAGAATTATGAAACAAGAATGTGCTCTCTAGTAAGTGTTTCAAACTAGTGATGAAGAGTTTTACCAAAATCTTAATAGCATGCTTGAAATGATGAAGAGAGACATGAAAGAGCTTTTTTAAGGTTATTAAAAGCTTAATCCTCACAATGATACTATTTGTTATGTTTATTTAAGTGAACATTGTAAACTCCATTGCAAAATAAGTCCAGACGGTTCAAACCAGTCACATTACAGTATATGCTATCTACAAGTGCTATAAAGGAGGGAGAAGTGGGGATTTTGTGGCTCGTTGAAGGTTGTCTTGGGATCTATTTTCCTTCGGGTTTCTTAATTAAAACAAATTTCCAAATATATATATATATATATATATATATATATATATATATATATATATATATATATATATATATATATATATATATATATGCATTTTTTTATAAACAAATATTTATAAAATGTATAAATAAAAGTTAAGAAAATATTAGTTTAGTAAAACTCAAATTTAAAATATTTTTAGTATGAGAGCTTTAGCCTTTATCATCTATCCATATAAAATGTATAAATAAAAGTTAAGAAAATACATTTTGCCATGAGTCAATATTACTTCTAACTTTTTTTTTTCCTATTTTATCTTTACTTTATAAAATATTAATCCACATTATCTTTTTATTAATTTTATGACCTTTCAATTTCTAATTATATTTATTCTAATTCTTATATCTTATATTCCTTATTTTTTACTTCATAACATATTTATGAGGATTATTTTTTTTATATTTTTTTCCTAATTTTTCTGATCATATTATTTTAATTCTTAAAATTTTAAATTTTTAAAATCAATTTATTTTATGTATTTTAATCTTTTAATATTTAATAAAAAAATTTCTATATTTATTTTGTTACCAATTATTTATTTAAATTTTTTCATTAAATCATTTTGAAAATTTTCTATATTAAAATAGTTCATGATTTTTTTTACATTATATTTAAGTTTTTGTGATTTATAAATATCAATTGATATAATTACATATATCAATTAATATATTGAATACTTAAATTTTTTATATATATATTTTCAATTTACTATAGTTTTTAGTGAAATTCTATTATTTACTTAATAGTTTTAATAATAAATTTAAAATTAATAGTAAAAATTAGGTGATTTTAATTTTTATTTATTATAATATATTTTAAAAGTTATAATTTCTAATAAAAATAATAAATGATCAATATAAAACAAATAATTTTTTTTGAGAAAATAAAATAAATAAAAGTTAAAGATACATATTTATACCATCTAGGACATTAGTATTTAGTACATGTGGCAATTTTACTCCAAAAATTTTTATTTTTATTTTATTTTATTTTCATTTCACAGAATATTAATGAACATTAATATTGAATATTTTATGATTTCTAATATTTATAGTTATATTTATATTTTAAAAATTTTACAATATCTGAATTTCATTTTTTTTATTTCATAACAAATTAATCTAACTATATAAAATATATGAAAGTAAAAGACACACATTTATATATATAAAAGCTAAATAAGCTAGTATGTCAAAGCTAACAGCTGGCATGTGATTTGATTCTTTGATAAATTGAATTTATCATGATATTATCATGAAAAAACATTCTGAAAAAGTCTTAAAGGGGGTGAATAAGCCTAATGAAGGATTTTGGAAAATTAAAAACAAATTTAAGGAATGAACAAGAATTGAAAGAAAATAGAGTAGAAAGAATAATAAATACAAAAATTTAAGGAGTTCAGATTCTCAACAATCCTATGTCTCCACCTAACTTATCCCCAAGTTAGGATTTTCAATTCCCACAATTTCATTCATAAGATTGAGATTACACAAGAGTTTTATGATTTACTCCTATAACCTTACAACTTGAGTTTTCAAGGCTCACTCAAAAAATCAAATCCCAAGTGTTTTAAATTTTTAATGGCTAAACACTTAAATTAGTTTCTGTAGAAATAAATTTCACTTCCCTTATAATCTATCCCAAGATTTAAGATGAAGAGAAATTCTATTTTTAACACACAACCAACTCTCACAAGAGTTACACAAATAAAAAATGAATATTTGAGAGTTTGATGAATGTTAAGATAAAAAAAATTATAATAATCAAGTGTCTTAACTTCAATTGAGGTCAAGTAGGTGTTTATATAGATAAATACTAAAAAATATGGCTGTTGGAGATGTCAAACATATCTCCAACATCTCTTCTTTTAAACCGTTAGGATGTCACCATAGCAGCAAAGCTTCGGTCGTAGCTTACTATTCACTTTGCCTTTTTGTAACCATGGAAGCTTTGCGTCAATTGCAGTTTACTATTTAGCTCACTATAGAAGTAGTGCTTCAATTGCACTGTACTATTTACTTTGCTTTCTGTCACCATAGAAGCTTTGCTTAAATCACAGCTTACTATTCACTTAGCTTTCTGTCACCATAGAAGCTTTGCTTTAGTCACAGCTTACTATTCACTTAAATTTTGACTTGGCTTTCATTTGAGTCCTAACTTATACACACTTAAAATAAACATATTAAATACTCAAAGTTAAGTTTATTAAGATTAAAATTAAGATTGATTATTATTAAGGTCAACAATCTCCCCCTTTTTGGTTTTGACAAACTTATTTTGAGTTTGAGAAAAATAATATAAAGTGAAGTGTGTGTTGATTTGAATTCCAATAAAGTATGTGAATTATACTCCCCCTTAATTTATGCATATAATAAAAATAATGAATTTTAAGAATCTCCCCCTTTGTACTATAAAAATATCAATTGAACAACTCTTAAAAAAAATTCAATCGAAAAAGATACCAATTAAAATATTTAATATGTATAAATTTATAAATCATCCCTCTTGACAAAAATAGAAACACCATAAAATATAACATGAGGGATATAAAAACATAGCCTAACATGACAAATGTGTTAAAAACATAAAAAAATATGATAACATGATCATTTAAATAAATGTCAGGCAATATGAAGGAAATAATTTCAAACATATTAAAATAAATAAAACTACTAGCACATACAATGTATGTAGTACTACTTAACACATCACAAACATAGTGCATGTAGCATTTATGTTGAAGCTTAACAAACTCAACAGTCACATGATCATGTAGAGCTTAGTTCTAAAGGAAACAAAAGACCAAGAACTAAAACAATGAAAATAAGGATAGACCAAATCTTAAAAACATTATGTCCATTTAGCCAAGTATCACATATATACACAAATAAACAAAGTAAGCAAAATAAGACTTTTTATCAAAGATCAAAACAATTCCTAAGAAGAATTTATACACAAATAAATTAAATATGAATTATGCATGCATAAACACAATTATAAAAATAAATTCATGCATAAACAAAATAAAAAAAATTAATTCAAACTCAAATGTTTCTCCCCCTTTGTTAAAATGCAAAAAATCATTAAAGAGAAATAAAATTGCATAAATAAAGGGTAGAGTTATAATGATATTAAAATATCAATTGTAAATAAAAAAAACATAACAAGACATAAAACTAACCACTCATGGCTTATATCTAG
Source organism: Mallotus nudiflorus (assembly GCA_947683625.1). NCBI lineage: Eukaryota > Viridiplantae > Streptophyta > Magnoliopsida > Malpighiales > Euphorbiaceae > Mallotus > Mallotus nudiflorus. Next base: position 4,208,864 of record CANTUR010000156.1, on the reverse strand, counting down.
AAAATATCAAGAAAATAAACCGAACCTAAACTGACACAAAATAACCATAAAAACAAACTAATAGCTCAAAGCTTAGAAATAGAAAATATACTAAAAATAAACTAAACAGAAACTGATGAAAAACACATATAAAAAATAACTAGTCTTGTTAAGGAGGAAAGAGGGAATAATTTTGCTATATGCTTATTTTGAATAATTAATTTATTGAAATAATTTCAACAATTAATTATGAAATAGCAAAAAAAAAAAATTAAAAATTGATAAGATCAAAATCAAAATTAATAATCAAAGCAACTAATAAGCATAACATGATTTCATATGAAAATAGTTCAACCATAAGCATAAAATTAAGACAAATTAGAACCATCAATCATGCTAAGTTCATGCTTAATGAAATTCATTCTCTCCTCATTATGAGGTTTGGTGAAGATATCTGCAAGTTGATTATTTGTATCAATAAATTCAAGTGAGATATCACCATTTTGAATATGATCACATAAGAAATGATGTCTAATGTCTATATGCTTAGTTCTAAAATGTTGAATAGGATTTTTGCTAAGGTTAATAACACTTGTATTGTCATATTTGATTGGAATGTGATTAAGTTTTATACCATAGTCCAACAATTATTGTTTTTGCCACAAGACTTATGAACAATAAAAACTTATTGTAATATATTTAGCTTCAGCAGTGGACAAGATAACCAAAACTTATTTCTTACTAAACTAAGAAACTAGACATTGTCCTAAAAATTGACAAGTTTCGAAAGTGCTCTTTCTATCTAGTAAACTATCGGCAAAGTCTACATCTGAATAGCTAATCAAGTTAAAGAAGGAACTCCTAGGATACCAAAGTCCTAAATGCAAACTTCCACTTAAATATTTGAAATTTTTTTTAATTGCATTCAAATGAGGCTCTCTAGGACTTGATTGAAATCTAATACATAAACAAGTACCAAATATAATATCCAGTTTGCTTGTAATTAAATAAAGAAAAGATCTAACCATACCTTTAAAACACTTTTTATCAACTGGTTTACCGTTCTTATCTTTGTTGAGTTTGGTGGTGGTACTCATAGGAGTCTTGCTTGACTTAGCTCCTTCAATGCCAAACTTCTTAAGAATGTCCCTAGAGTATTTAGTTTGATTGATGAAAATCTCATCTTTGCATTACTTGATTTGAAGCCTAAAAAAGAATTTAAGCTCATCCATCATGCTCATCTCAAATTCTCCTTACATCTACTTAGAAAATTTCTCACATAAATAATGGTTAGTAGCACCGAAAATAGTATCATTAATATAAATTTGACAATTAATAAATCATGCTTAGATTTCTTTATGAATAGAGTTGTATTAACTTTTTCTTTAGAGAAACCTTTCTCTAATAAGAAATAGCTCAATCTTTCATACTGAGCTCTTGGAGCTTGTTTCAATCCATATCATGTTTTTGACAATTTAAAAACATGATTTGAAAAATCAAAATTTTCAAAACTCGGAGGTTGTTCAAAATATACCTCCACTTCAATGAAACCATTTAAAAATACACTTTTAACATCCATTTGATAAAATTTAAAATTCATGAATGATGCACATACAAGTAGCATTCTAATAGCTTCTAACCTTGCAATGGGGGAAAAGGTTTCATCATAATCAATGTCTTCTTTTTTATTATAACATTTAACTACTAGTTTAGCTTTGTTCCTAGTTATGACACTTTGTTTATTCATCTTATTTCTAAATACCCATTTGATGCTTATAATAGGATGATGTTTAAGCCTAGGAAGTAAGGTCCAAACTTTATTTCTTTCAAATTGATTTAACTCTTCTTGCATAACAAGGACCTAAAATTCATCACTTAAAGCATCATCAACATTTTTTGGTTTAATTTGAGATAAGAAGGCCAAATTAACAATAGACCTAAGTTGAGAACTAGTAATTACCCCCTTTATAGTGTCACCTATTATGAGGTCTTAAGGATGTGATTTCTTGAATTGCCAATTCTTTGAAAGTTCATCCTTTAAGGTAGGTTGAGATATTTCCTCATTGTCCTCCTTACTTGGACCTGTAAGTTTCAAAGACTTATTAGTATTTTCTTCTTGAGTGTTCACATCCATATGCTCATCTATAAAATAATCAACACTAAAAACATATTTTATAGGATCAAGTGAAGAATCAAATATTCCAAGATTATCCTTAGTGTTCAATATAAAGCACTTGCATCTAAATACTCTAAGATATGAAATTTTGGATTTTTTTTATTATTCCAAAGCTCATAAGAAGTTTTATTTAAAATTGATTTTTTAAATACTCTATTTTTAATGTAGCAAGACATGTTAACGACTTTCGCCTAAAAGTATAGAGGTAAATTATACTCATGAAGTATTATTCTAGCTATTTCCATAAAAGTTCTAATTTTCCTTTCAATTACCCTATATTATTGAGGAGTTCTACGAGAAGAAAATGTATGTGAAATACCATTTTCATTGTAATAGGTTTTGAAAAATTAATTTTCAACTCAGTTCCATGATCACTTTTAATGGAAGAAATGTAAAAAATTTTTTATTTTTAAACTCTTTTCTTTAAAATTTTTTAAAAGCTTTGAAAGCATCATTCTTATGAGCAAGAAAGCACACCCAAGTATATCTATAGTAGTCATTAACCAATACATAGTATAGTGCATTCCACTGAGACTAGCAACTATAGTTGGTCCAAATAAATCCATATGTATAAGATCAAGTGGCCTTGAGGTGGACATTGCATTTTTTAGCTTAAATGAGGACTTGGATTGTTCTCCCTTCTAGCAAGCATCACAAGGTTAATCCCCAATGAATTCAAACTTAGGTAAATCAATCACAAGTTCATGTTTACAAAGATCATTCAAAAACTCAAAATTTGCATGTCCTAGCCTTCTATGCCATATCCATGTATCATGGGAAATAGATATTAAGCATTTAATGTCTTTGTTATAAACTTTATTCAAGTCAATTAGATAGACATTGTCTACTCTTTCAGTACTAAAAATTACTTTTTCTTCATCAAGACTACTAACAAAGCCATTTCTAGGTTAGAAAGTGACTTTATTTCCCATGTCATATAATTGACTTATACTTAATAGATTATGTTTAAGATCATTAACAAGCAACATATGGTGTATAGATAAGAGTTGAGGATAACTGATTTCTCCAATGTCTACTATCTTTTCGTTGGCATTATCCCCAAATGTGACATGTCCTCCATCCTTTGTATCAATCTTGTTGAATTGCTCCTTATCTCTTGTCATGTGTATTGAACATCCATTATCAAAATACCACTTGCTTTTTGTTCTTATGGATTTCAAGCACACTTACATAAAATATTAAGTGTTCTTTTGAACCCAAACCTTTCTTAGTCTAGGTTGGTTAATCTCAAGATAATCCAAAGGAAGCAAGTTCATGTGTAATCTTCTATAGAAGCACACATTATTGTTATGCACTTTGATCATGTAATATGAACATTCAACATTGGCAAATTTATTTTTCCTAAGATGATATGATTTCCTAGTGTATGAAACATACCTTTTGTGTTGAGGTGGTATGTCTCCTAAAATTATTTTGAGTCATAGTGTGAGACATACATTAATAAGAATAATGTGTATTTTAATAGGTTGGTGCAACATGTTTAAGTGCGTTGTCTTGTGTAGCATGCTTAGGAGTGTTGTGTCTAGTGTACATGTAAGTATGTTTTGGTTGTTATTTTTTAGCATGAGACTTACCTCTTTGTGCCAATGAAGGTTGAGTCTTATGAGACTTTCCTTTGTCATTTAACACATGAGACTTTTTACCTTTGAAAGCTTGAGTCTCATTTGGTTTGGAAGTAGAGGGAGAGGGGTCACTAGAGGCTTTAATAAATTTAGTTTGTGATAATGATAAAGATGAGGATTCCTTTGTAAATCCAAGTGTAGATGGTGAGGTTTAGTGCGCATTTAAGATTTTAGCAATCGCAACACTGTTTAAGCTCAGGGCTTTAGAGAATACATTACTATATCACAAAGACATAATGTAGAGATAAGGAGTCGCCACCTAAGGTAATAACTGAGACAATTCGAAGGTGGTGGTAACTCGATTCTCTATAAGAGAGTTAGCACCACAACCAGGAGATTCTGAATACGAAATACTAACTTCTTTTAGTCTTGCATTCATTTAGAATTACCTTATTAACTACTAAATTATTCCCTATTTACATGCAATTTCATTTAAACCCTAATTTAGCATACATCTAACTCCAAAGGCAACTAGTAATGAAAGAGCACATAAATAATGCATTCACATAGATTGCAACGTCCCTAAATTAGTCTAATCTATATTGATTTTAATTTAAGTGAGCTTAGTCTATATTTTATTTACAAGTGACATAAAGATAAAGGTGGGCCTACATTTTAAGATAATTAATGAGGCTAAGTCTACTTGTTTTAATTCTAAAAAGTGGACTCAAGTCTATTAATTTTAATGGAAATGAATTGGGTTAGATTAGTGGGCCTAATTCTAATTAATTTTAATTTAATAAAGTGATAATAAATATATTTATTTTAAAGAAAATGCTTTAATAGGATGAGATAAGTCTAAGTTAATTTTAATTAAACTAAAGTGGGCCTAAGTCTATTAACCTAAAATGGGCCTAAATTTATTTTCAAGTTATTTAAAACCTAAAATCCAATTAAAAGCCTATTTTAAATGGGTCAATCTTAAACAGGGGCTTGGGGGCCCAAAACAAATAAAAACATACAAACAAGCCCAAACAATAAATTAAAACAAATAATGAATAAAAAAATATACATACTGTGATTTCCAATCCAAATTCAATTTGCATGCAACCCTATTTAAATAAAGCCACCATTGATTTTAATTTAAGTTTTACCAAATGAACCTAATTACTAGCTAATTTTAAGTGCATAAAAAATAAAGGGTTTCAATATTCCCACTAATAGGTCTATTACAATTCCTACATACATAAATTAAAACTAATTAATTACGTGCCCAAATAAACCAAATAAATAAAAAAGAACATAAAAAAGACATAATATAAAAAAGTAAAATCTAATTAAAATGGCTACAGATTTAAATCCATGACATCCTATGGATTTTCATGGATCTTCCTCACGTATTTACCCCATGGTTTTGGTTATGCCCATCACAGTCAAAATCACAAAAACAAAGCACAAAATAGAACAAAAAGAATTACTAGATGATCAAATAATAAAATGAAATCAAAATATAAAAACAAGAATAAAATAAAAGAAAGAAAAGAAATGGGATGATGCTGATTACCCCTCAGAATGAGAATCATTGTTGAAAATTGACTTCTGGATTGATTTTGGATATCAGTGGATGTACTGTGTTTATAAAACTAAAGAACGCCTCTCTTTTTTTTGTTGAAAGCCTTTTCTTTTTTTAAAACTCCATCAACGCCTTTTTCTTTTTTCAAGTAGCATGCTTTCTTTTTTAGTAGGTTTGCTTTTAGAAAACAAATGACCCTTCCCTTTTTATCCAAATCCCTCAGCTCTTGATAAAATTATTTATCTTTGATAATTTTTTTTATTTAATCCAAAATAAAGATAAATAAACTATCTAATACACAGAGAAAATATAGGTTAACAGGATAATAAATGGATTAAAATTTATTTATTTATTTTTATTATTTTTTAACCAATTAGAAATTAAATAAATGGATTTAAAAATATAATAAAAAACACAGTCGATCGAAATTATGTAAATCCGATTGGATTTTTGTATTTTCGATTGAAATTCTGTAATTTTGATCGAAATTATAGATTTTCGATCGGAATTATAGAATTTTGATCAGTTTTCTATAAAACCGATCAACTTTTTTTAAATTTTAATTACAAAAAGGCCTTTGGAGAAAATTCAATTTTGCAATTAAACCCTAAAAAATATTGCAATTTAGTCCTTAAAACTCACAATTTTAGTCCTAAAAATCCAAAATCAATATCTAGAGATTAATTTCAATCAAATTTTCATCATAGGAGCTCTCATCACATCTATGCATCAATGCATCCTGAAGTTGGGTGATTACAGTTGGCCCCCTCTGTCGCTATTTGCTTAACATATTGCGACAAAGCAAATAAGCACACAATTTCTAAACAAAAGTTAGAACACTAGCTAGTGTACCATAACTATGCATAATACTATGTAATGTTGAATTCAATTTAAGGAACACTAGAATTCCTGTGGAATTTCTAGCTGTGATGCTATCACTATGTTTAGTGAATAGTGATTAACATTGTGCTCAGTGAATAGCAGTTGACATTGCGTTTAATGTATTTTGAAAATGGGCTATAGTTCATGTGGAACATATAACGGTGATGTTATCACTGTGTTTAATGAATAGCAATTGACTACGTTAAGTGTATTTTGAAAATTGGTTATAGTTCTAGTGGAACATATAGCGGTGATGCTATCACTATGTTCAGATAATAACAATTGACACTGTGTTCATTGTATTTTGAAAATGGAATGGAACATATAGTGGTGATGCTATCACTATGTTCAGTGAATAATAATTGATACTACGTTCAGTGCATTTTGAAAATAGGCTCTAGTTCCAGTGGAACATATAGCGGTGATGCTATCACTGTGTTCAGTGAATAGCGGTTGACACTGCATTTAGTGTATTTTTAAAAACATGTTATAGTTTCGGTGGAATATATAGTAGTGATGATATCACTGTGTTAAGTGAATAGCGGTTAACACTACATTTAGTGTATTTTTAAAAACATGTTATAGATTCGGTGGAATATACAGCAGTGATGCTATCACTGTGTTCAATGAATATCAGCTGACACTATGTTCAGTGCATTTTGAAAATAGGCTATAGCTCTAGTGGAACATATAACGGTAATGCTATCACTGTGTTCAGTGAATAGCGGCTGACACTGTGTTCAGTGTATTTTGAAAACATGCTATAGTTCTTATGGAATATATAGCGATAATGCTATCACCGTGTTCAGTGAATAGCAGTTGACATTGTGTTCAGTGTATTTTGAAAACATGCTATAATTCTTATGGAACATATAACCATGATGTTATCATTATGTTCAGTGCATTTTAAAAATAAGTTATAGTTCCAATGGAATATATAGTGGTGATGCTATCACTATGTTCAATGAATAGCAATTGACACTGCATCCATTCTATTTTGAAAACATGTTATAGTTCCAATGGAACATATAGCGGTGATGCTATCACTATGTTTAGTGAATAACGATAGTGTATTTTGTTATATTCCTTGTGGGATGTTTAGCGAGTGATAAGTTTATGCTATACTCCTTGTGGGATGTTTAGCAGGTGACACTATATTTCATGTAGGACGTCTAGTGATTGTGATTTTTATTATATTCCTTATAAGATGTCTAGTGAAAATATGCTATAACCACTTTATAGTGTCTAGCTAATTGTAATATAGTTCCTATAGAACATCTAGTAACTATGACTGAAAGTTTCACTATATTTCCTATGGAATGTTTAGCAAAAATATACTATAACTACTATATACTGTCTAGCAAAAGTGACTAAAGAAAAGTGCTATAACTACTATGTAGTGTCTAGCGAATTATGATTTGAAAGTGATTAGCTGCAATCCATCCATTACTTGCTAGCCGATGATGTTGTAATCCATAGTTGCTTGTAATTAGTTGCAGCCCTTTCATTGCTCACTGATGATGCTACAACCTATAATTGCTTGTGATTTAGTTGCAACCTTTTCATTGTTCACTGATTCATTCTGATCAAACTATAACCCTTTCATTGCTCGCCCTTGCTGCTATAATCCATAATTGCTTGTGATTTTTTATCTTTGGCTGTTTGATTTGAATGCTTGAATTTCTTATGCTAAATGATTGGAATTTATGCTGATTTCTTTAAATTTATGCATTGATTACTTTGATCAATTACCTTCATTACATTTAATTTTGATTGACTTGATAGAGCTAGTATTGATTCCACATATTGGGTTTATCTTCTTCTAGACCTGTTATTCCTAAAGACTTGTTAAAGTTAGTTTTGACGTGATGATTATACAAAAAAATTCATTGTATTTTTGAAAATTTATAAGAAAATTCATCATTTTATCACGAGATAATGTGAACTCAATGAATCTCACTAATTTTGATTTTCATGACCATCTTTTATTTGCAATTTGTAAGAGTTAGAGGTATTATTAACCATTTTATGTTGAGTGCTTATTATTTACCAAGTGAAGAGCTACTTCCACACCTAATTTCAAAGAGAATTTGCTAAACAAAAATCATAGAATTTGAGCATAAATAAATTGAATTCTAAGTATTAAAATAGTCTTTGAGTTATGTTTGGGCTTTCCTTCCTTATCCGAGTATTCCCTTGCCTTTCTAATATTACTCAGTGTGGATACTGTTGGAAAGATCCTTTGGATACTCATACTCTTACAAAGCATTGGAGTAAATAAAGAAATTTTTGGTATGGTCCTCTTTTAGTATTCCCCCGCCTTTCTTGTATTACTCAACATGGATACTACTAGAGGTTTCAGATTGATACTCTTACTCATTTATGAGCATTAGAGTAAGTTATACTTGATCTTATTTTGATTCTTCTTTTAGTATTGCCCTGCCTTTCTCGTATTACTCAACGTGGATACCGTCAAGGGATTTTGTACTTATACTCATTTCTGAGCATTAGAGTAGATTATATGCACATTTATAATTCAAAAGACTAAAATGTTACTCTAAAATTCAAGCAATTTATACTGTAAGTCCATAGATTTTATTTTTGCATTTTCTTCCCCTCATTTGGGTGTAAAGAAAGCATTAGATTAATTAGAGTTTATAAATTCTCAGTATAGAGTTGTTAACTAATCATCCTGTGAGGCTAATAAAAGAAAGCCACTAAGATCAAGTTCATGAGATAAATTTTCACACATGATCTTGTGAAGTGGATAAATTTACTTTCAATTTATGGATTTTATTATTGAGATTGTACTTTATTACATAATCTAAGAAAATAAGGTTTTGTTACTTCCTTTGATTATTTTGATGAGTGTTTGGCATTATAAACGTGACACTGTTTGAGCTCAAGGCTTTAAAGAACACACTAACCACTATCACAAAGACATGGCGTGGTGATGAGGAGTCGCCACCCAAGGTAATAATTGAGACAAATAAAAAAGGTGGTACTCGATTCCCAAAAAGAAAGCTAGCACCACAACCAGGAGGTTCTAGATACAAAATACCAACTTCTTTCAATCTTGTGTTCATTTAGAATTACCTTATGAATTATTATCTTATTCTCTATTTACATGCGATTTTATATAAACCCAAAATAATCAACTCTAAGGCAAACTAGTCATGAAATATACAAGTAAATAATGCATTCAACAAATCACATAATCCCTAAGTTAGTCTAATCTACATGGATTTTAAATAAATGAGCTAAAGTGTACATGTTTTAAATTATAAGTGAACCTAAAGACCTAATTCCTTTTTATTTTAATTAAATGAACCTAAGTCTACTAATTTTAATTCTAAATATGGGCCTAAATCTATAAATTATGGAATATTTAAATTAGTGGGCCTAATTCTACATATTTTACTTCTAAGGTGATCTTAAATCTATAAATTATGAAAAAAAACTTAAATTAAGTGGGCTAAGTCTAAATTAATTAAACTAAATTAGGTGAACCTAGGTCTAATTAACTAAATGGGCCTAACGATATTTCTAACCTAAAATCTAATTAATTATGGACCTAAAAATAATGTTAATTAATTAAACCTAATTAATTATTAAATGAGATGGACTAAAAGAATTACCTAACTTAAATAAATAAATCAAGACCTAAAATAGGCTTAAGGCCCAAAACACACAAAAATAATAAATAAAACCCAAAAACAAATAAAGACATAAAAAAACAATTAACTAAGATCAAACAAATAATTAAATTAATCCTTACTAAAATCCTAATTTTTATTAACATGCAACCTAAATTAATCTACTTCCTCCATTGCTTTTAAATAATTACCTAATTTAAACCTAATTTTTACTAACCAATTTAATCAAAATAAACATGCAATCACACATATAATTTAATTACTCCCACTATCGGGGCTATTACATTAATTCATAAAATAAAATAAAACAATAAATAAAAATAAAATAAAACCCTAGAAACTAAGTCTTTATGAGGCTTTATCCATAGTCTTCCATGGACTTCTCATGAATTTATCCCTCCCACAGGATCATCATACGTTTTCCTCCATAATCACCATAAAAATAAGATAAAATAATGATTAATGAATAAATTATGACAATAACTTGAAAGAATAATAAAAAATAATAATATATAAAAAACAAATAAACCAATAAATAAATAATAGAAAAAGATGATATGCTTATGGGTGATTTAGGGTACTCCTCAGATTTGTGATTCACTGTTCTTGATAAATCTTCAAATTTTTTCTTCAAAAATTCTTCACGAGTCTTGAATTAATTGTTAATAAAAGGAATTTTTTTGTAAAATAAACTCAAGAAGAATAAAATCATATTTTCTTCCTCTCTTCTTCTCCCATCTCTTCTCCTTCTTTCTCTTTTCTTTTCTTTTCTACACCCTTCCTCTTTTTATAGTAGAACCAGGAAGCCTAACCCTAATCTCCTAATGTGATTTTAATTCCTAAAGTGTATTTTGAAATTTTAAACCGGATAGGATTGAGGTAATTAGAAAGTTTAAACCAATTAAAACACTGAATTGGAAATAATTAAAAATAGGAAATCGAGATGGAACAATTCAATTCCAATCGAGATTGTGTAATTCTGGTTGGAATTACACAATCCCAATCAGAATTAGTGTAATTCCAATCAGAATTACATAATTCTGGTTGGAATTATGGAATTCCGACAAGTTTTTTTTAACATTTAATTAAAAAAGACCCTTGGAAGAATTTAAATTTTACAATTAGGTCCTAAAAAACCTTGCAATTTAGCCCCTGAAAACATTAAATCCTTGCTTTAAAAGTTGCATTTAAGCCTTTAAAATTTTTAAAGATTAAGTATCGAAGACATTTTCATCACTGGAGTCCTTTGCTGCATCCATAACATATCATCCCGAAATTGGGTGTCTACAGTTGCCCCCCTTTGTCACTGTTTGTTTGACAAATTGTGGCAAAGCAAAATAGCACCCAATTTCTAAATTTAGGATACTTACCTGCTCCTTGAAGTTTCTGCTTGTGAATTTTCTATACTCGGACATATAACATTTCATATCATACTCAATCGTATGATATTAATTATACTCAATCGTATAACCTTGAGTGAATGAAACACATTGTACTCAGTCGTACAATGTTTGACTATACTCGAACGTATAGCATTGAATTGAAAAATTACATTATACTTGGTCGTATAATGTCGATTATACTTGGTCATATAATCGATTATGGATACATTGCACTCAGTCGTATAATGCCAACTACACTCAGTCGTATAGTTTGTTTTAAAAAGGAACATCACACTTGGTCGTATAATGTTGATTATACTCGGTTGTATAATCGATTGAAGATACATTGCACTCGGTCATACAATGCTGACTACACTCGGTCGTATAGTTTGATAAATAGACATCACACTCGGTCATATGATGCTAATTATACTCGGTCATAAAATCAATTGAAGATACATTGCACTTGATCGTACAATGCTGACTACACTCGGTTGTATAGTCTATTTTGAAAAGAAACATCATACTCGGTCGTATGATGCTGATTATACTCGGTCATATAATCGACTGAGGATACATTGCACTCGGTCATACAATGCTGACTACACTTGGTCGTATAGTATGATAAATAGACATCACACTTGGTCGTATAATGTTGATTATACTCGGTCGTATAACCGATTGGAGACACATTGCACTCAGTCGTACAATGCTGACTACACTCGGTCGTATAGTCTGATAAATAGACATCACACTCGATCGTATAATGCTGATTACACTCGGTTGTATAATTGATTAGAGACACATTGCACTCGGTTGTACAATGCTGACTACACTCGATTGTGTAGTTTGATAAAGAGACATCACACTCGGTCGTATGATACTGATTATACTCGGTCATATAATCTGATAAAGAGACATCACACTCGATCGTATGATGCTAATTATACTTGGTCGTATAATCAATTGAAGATACATTGATAGTTTTAACAATTCCCTAAATTGTTAAACTATAAAGCTTTACAATTTAGGACTAAATTGCAAAGAATCAAATGGACCTAAATGTAAATGAAAGTTGAGGGACCAAATAAGATATTTTCCCCTTTATATATTTCTTTCCTTCTTTTTCTGATTCATATTCTCTTTTTCCTATTCTTCTTCTCTTTTTTCCTTTTCATTTTCTCTTGATTTTCAAATTTTCTCCTTTCAATTAAACTCTCATTCGACGTTTGATTTTGGATTTGTTTGATCCTATGGCCCACCCACAATATAGGCTACGCGGGAGCAATTCCAGGCAATCAGATCCTATCACTTTGTGTCCACATTTTCCCCAAAATGATTTGGGACTTCATGAAGATGAAGAGATATTTCCATTGACCCACTTGCACCTCCACAGATGTTCTCAGGCTGGAGACAAGGCAAATTTCTTATCTCTATTTTCAATTCTATAATAAACATATTTATTTTAGTATAAAATTAATGTTTATATGCGTGCAATTTAATGGACAACGTAGATGTAAATCATAAAAAATTGACAAATTAAAATCAAAATATGTTAAATTTCACTAGGATTTTCATTGTAAGTCTGAATTTCCAAATTGAAATCCTAGATTTTCGACCGGATTTCTCAAATTTCCAATTGGAAATTAAGAAATCCGATAGGAATTCTGGATTTTCGATCGAAAATCTAGAATTTCGATCGGAATTCTAGATTTCCAATCGAAAATCTAGACTTCCAATTTTTTTTAAAAAGTGATGTCAAAAAATCAGAAATTTAGGAAAAAAAATGATCCTGTTGTTTCTGCATTTTTTAAAAACCCCTGAAATTCTCAGGTTGTTTTCACTTGGTGCGAGAGTTGTTCTATGACTTTTCTGGAGAGGTAGCACAACATGTCTGGGCATCCGGCTTTCGACAATTTATTATTGCTTTACTAACTGCTCGAGGTAGGTCAGATCACCATTCCCTTTTTGCACTTATCGAGAGATGGATGGACACTACTCATACCTTCCACACATGAGTGGGTGAGCTAACTATTTCCCCGATGAGTTTTTCTACCATTATTGGGATTGCATTCGAAGGTACCTCGGTTCCTTTTGATGTCCATTACTGCACTCTTCCGGAGGATGCTAGGAGTCGTTACGTCTGTGACCTACTCGGGTTTGTTCCGGCATGGAAGAATAGGAAGAATATGCTTCTTTCTTCCCTTATATAGGGTTTCAAGAGACTACCTACCACTACACCTCACTAGATTCTCCAGAAGACGAGATGTTTCTTATTAATTATGCTTGGCACTACCCTCTTTTGTGAGACTGGTCATGAGGTTAGCATCGCTCTTCTTAGCCCTCTTCAGGATCTTTCTAGGGTCTCTACTTTGGATTAAGGGTCTGCAGCACTTGCTTACCTCTACTATAGATTGGATACTGTTTGTAGAGGTGTTGTGACGATGTGCGGCTTTTGGCATGTCTTACATGTATGCTTTTTAGCCTTTTTTTTTAACTTTTACTTACTTTCACCTTCCCCTCTTTATTTCCTTCATTTTCCCTTTTTTTTTTTTCAGATTTGGGGTATTGGGACTGGAGTGATTTGAGGTTTTAGTGCCATTAGCTCTGACAGAAGTCTTCCCCTGATGCAGAGATGGGGTTTTTCTCATCTTTCTAGCATTAAACATGATTTGCAAACTTATCGAGATCAGCTGAACTCTTTAGAGTGGGACTTGGTAAGAAAATTTAAACTTTTAGTATTTCATTAATTATAAAAGTTTAACAAATTCAAATTTAAATGAATGAATTTGCAGGTTAAATCAGATTGGTTGGCCGGTGCTGAAGACATTCAGCGATATGATTTTATGACTACAGCAGTGAGACTTAAGACTATGAGAGTTCTGCTTCTTGGTTATGGCTGCCAGATGTGGTATCTCGGTGAGCGTGTTTATCACTGGCATATGGGACCCTCCAGGAGGTGTGTCCCTTTTTCTATTCCTCCTTCGATGTTATGGAGTAGTAGCATGACTGGCTCTGAGCTTAGGGCTACTCTTGAGGGATATAATGCTTCGACCATGCTTGAGCATTCTTATCATTATCGGGAGTATATTCGAGAGAACCTCTTAAAGCAGGTTCCTACAGACCCAGCTAAGGTATGCTTTTTCTCACTACTTTACTTCAATTCTCTTATCATTATTGGCATTTGATTCCCTGTATAGTTTGAAGGAGTCCCTGATGCTGCTATAGAGGAGATTACGGATGATACTGAGGGGACAGAACAGGAGGTCGAGCATATTCATCATAATAAGACTGCCCAAGGTGAGGCTTCCTCAGGTACTATTCTGGGTGATGTTCCCCTATTTGATAGGTCGATGTATTATTGGGCTCCCATAGTACAGACCCATGTTGAGCGACACATGTATTTTGATACAGCTCATTTTCCTAGCTTCTCACCCCCGGATGCTTCACACGTAAGTTTGATTTGCTTCCTAGCCAACCCTGCATAAACCTGCACTTGTTACTGAGTTAGTAAAATTTATTTTACAGGTCCTTAGGACACAAGCAGAGTATTTGTATGGAATCACCTCTTCCTAGAGATTGTTTACTATGTAGATTACAAATACTTGGAGGGTTAGTATTCATAACAAATATGCAAATGTATTATGCATGATATACATGATTCTAACTATTTTCTTATGCAACAAAATTATGCTGGGGATTTAGAGCGTGAGAATGAGAGGCTCCGACAACAGCTTGCTAGCCTTAGTTTTGATGGACATGATGTTGGGACTTTTATGCCCTTAAATCAGAGTGACGATCCAGCTAGAGAGTGGAGCCCCTAGCCGGACACTAAAGCTCAGGATGATTGACTTTCTTTAGGAATTGTATTAGTGTGATTGTATTTTGAGATATTTCAGACTTTTCTCCTTTTATGCACTATGGACTTTTATTTTGGACCAAACTGTAATTTCCCCTCCCTTCTTCTTATTTTTTTTTTCGCCGGCCGGTGTGTCCTAGATTTCTGATAAAAAATCTAGAATTTCGATCAGAATTATGGATTTTCGATCAAAAATCTAGAATTCCAATCGAAAATCTTATCTCTAATTTTGTTTCTTTTCCTTCTTCGATGCGAATTTGGTCCAAAAAAACAATCCTAATCCTTTCTATATTTGATTTGCGGCCTATATAAGAACCATAAGACAAATGTGTTGCATTCATTCCATTCTTCGCCTCCTGCATTCATTCCATTCTTTGCCTCCATCATGACACAAGCCACACTTATTTTGGTAAGAAAACTTCTCAAATCGCTAGATGGAGATGATTGGAATAAAATTCTGCCTTTTCATGCCAAACCATTAAAGTCCTTTCAACATTTGAAGATAGACAATAATTTCTCACATGCTACTGCCACTTTCTGGGATGCTAAGGATCATATATTTAGATTCAATGGACAAGAGCTATGTCCTCTGATAGAGTAATTTGCTGCTATTCTGGGATGTTCATTAAGTTCGATTGCTACCATTGCTCTCCTAGATCTTGAGATTGAGTTCCCCGACAGATTATTAGAATTCTTTGATATGCCCCTAGATGTTATCTACATGCACACACATAATGCTGAAACCATCAGTCTTCCTTTTCTAATTTCCTCTTATGGAACTAGAGACAAGACCAATGCTGCTTGGATTAGAACTATCACCTTCTGCCTATATGCTGAGTTTCTATTGGTATCTTCTCATAGAGATGTTGATGTAAGAATTATCAGTATTTTAGAACAGGTAGAAGCTGGAGCTAATCCCGTGCCTGTCGTACTTGTTGAGACTATCATTGGGTTAGATAATTTCAAAGTTCAAAACTGACTCTCAGGCAATTTACTTCTCCTTCAAGCATGTAACTTTTTTTAGGCCGCCCTTTCAGGTTTTCAGCTTAGCTCTTGTTTTTTTTTAAGATTTGGTAACAAGAGAAATTAAGTATACTTGATGCTCCTCCCATTACTTTGATTTATCAACCTCATCATCTACAATCTCGTCCTTTGAAGATAAAGAATAAGCATACTATGGATCAATGGGTTGATTGGATGAAAGGCATAGCTAATACTGAGATTACTTGGATCCATCCTTGGTGGAGATTAAAATTCATGACCATCAACTTGTATGATAATTGTGTCCCTATTCTCGGATTACACTTTTTGACCTTTCTTTCTCCCTCACGAATCTGCCGTCAGTATGGTCGCCCTCAATTCATTGTTGCTATTATGACTGACTTCAAAGGTTTCCTCCTGAGACAAGATTTCTTGGACAAGGTGAAGAACTTGTGGCCTCATAGAGCTTTGGAATGAAATATGTGCCCGGATGCTGATATGACCACTGATGACAACTACAAGACTTGGGTTACTATACAATCCACAGGATCACCAGAACTTATTAAATATAAAAGGACTCAAGTATTGTTAGATGAGTCAAGAAAGAAACAAAAGCAAAAGTAGTGGTCTCATAAGTCTGGTTTCTCATGTTTTATTTTTCCTTCAAGTCTTTATGTCTTATAATAAAGATAGAAAATGCAATATTTAACAAAAATGTCTTTTCAATTCATTTCATTAACCATGGCAAAAATGAGTACATTTATTACATCATATGACACAACTCCTGTTATCAGTTAGTCCTTTTGAATTTTCTAACTGAACATTTTTTCTCCCATTTTGACTTCCCTAATTTCTGCCTGATCAGCCCTTTATGGGTTTTCTGAATAGTGAGAATGTCCTAACTTTTATCTAACCAACCTTTTTGGGTTTTCTAGTTAGCGAACCACTTTTTTTTGAAAAGGTAGTATTTCTTACGGTGATCCAGGTTGATTGGTTAAGTGAATTCATTCCCTTATAGATTTGATATCTTTGCGGCTCCTTTAGGTAAGATTGTCTTGATTAAATACGGTCCTTCCCATTTTGGTCTAAATTTTCCTTTTGGGTCAAACACTATAGACCTTGCGTGCTTTAATACCATATCTCCAACTTTTATCTTTCCTGGCTTAACCTTTTTATTGAACGCTTTTGCTATTTTCCTTTGATAAATCTAAGTGTGGAATAAAGCATCCATCCTTTTCTCATCCAGAGATACAAGGTAATCAAACCTCTTTTGTATCCATTCACTCTTAGTGATTTTTGCTTCCATAACGACCCTTAAGGATTTAATTTCTGTCTTTATGGGTATAACTACTTCACAACCATATACTAACGAGAACGGAGTTTATCTTGTAGCCGTACATGTTGTAGTTTTGTATCCCCACAAAGAAAAAGGGAGGTATTCGGCCCAGTCCTTATATGTCTTCACCATCTTAGAGAGAATCTTTTTTATATTCTTATTAGCTACTTCTGCTACACCATTAGCTTGAGGTCGATAAGGTGAGGACTTATGATGCTCAATCTTGTACCTTTGTAACAACTCAGTTGTTTTTGCCTGAAATTGAACTCCATTGTCTGTTACAACATGGTGTGGGATCCTAAACCTATTAATGAGGTTCTTCTCAATGAACTTTACCATCTATCTAGCTTTTAAGCTGCCAAAGGATTATGCTTCTATCCATCTTGAAAAGTAATCGATTACGACTACTATATATTTATGCCTATTTGAAGCAATTGGTTTTATTTCCCCTATTATATCTATTCCCCAGGCTGCAAAGGGCCATGGAGATGTTAAACTTTTTAGAACTGTAGGGGGAAGGTGATTGAGGTTCCCGTGTCCTTGACATTGATGGCATTCTCTCACTATTAGGATGCAATCCTTTTCTATACTCCCCCAATAGTACCCTTTCTGAGTAATCTTCTTTGCTAGAATTATCCCATTCATGTGTGAACCATAAACTCCTGCATGAATCTCTCTCATCGCCTGCTCTGGTTCATCCTTTTTAAGACATCTTAGCTGTATTCCATTTGGCATCATTTTATATAGTATCCCATCATGACTTGCATAATGATGTGCAAGAACATGAAGAGCATATCTATCTTTGGAAATTGCTTCGTCTAGATATCTTCTTTCCTAGATAAATCTCTAGATGTCGTAAAACCATGGCTTTTCCTCTGGCCCTATCTGAATATTCATGACATGTTCCTTGCCATAACATGGAGCTTTTGTCTTCATTATCACCAAAGGTTTCATCATCGATCCCGTCGGTTTATCCTACATTGAAGAAAGTATTGCTAAAGCATCCGCCATTTGATTCTCCTCTCATGGTAAATGCATAAAGAGACATTTAGTGAAATTCCTTATCAGTTTCTCAGATAGCGGGCATAGGGTTTCAATCTCTCTTCTTTTACTTCCCACTCTTCATTAGCCTGGTTGATGACTAACATGGAATCCTCATAAACTAATAGGCTTTTAACTTCGACTGCCAATACTGCTTCCATGCTATAGATACATGCCTCATACTCAGCCATATTGTTTGTAACCCTGAAGTCTAATTTCTTGGCCATTGGGATGGTTTCTCCTTCTGGTGTGACAATAATTATTCCCAGCCCTGCTCCTCCATTATTTATGACTCCATCAAAATAAAGTTTCCATTCTCGTTGTTCTATTATTGCTAGGTTCTCATCTGGAAACTCTAGATTCCACTGCTCATTTCCTTCGACTGCATTTTAGGCTAGAAACTCTGCTACAGCTCTACCTTTGATGACCTTCATAGTGACATATTGTATATCGAACTCAGTTAAAAGTACTAACCATCTGGACATCTTTCCAATTAGAGCTGGCATTTGGAACAAGTATTTTAAAGGATCTATCCTTGAAACAACTTGTACTTTGTAGGACTGGAAATAATGCCTTAACTTTTTTGTAGCCCATATCATTATCAAACATATATTCTCTATAAGATTGTACTTTTCCTCATATGGCAGGAACTTTTTACTGAGGTAATATATAGCGTACTCCACCCCTTCAGGCCCTTCTTGTGCTAGCATTGCTCCCATCGCCTTTTCCTCTAAAGCCAAATATAAGATTAAAGGCTTACTTTGTTTTGGTGGCCTTAATACAGGTGGGTTAGTAAGGTATTCCTTAATCTTATCAAAGGCTTTCTGGCATTCTTCATTCCACTCCATGGGCTGATTCTTCCTCAAGAGCTTGAAGATCGGGTCGCAAACCATAGTAAGTCTCGCTATGAACCTGCTGATGTACTGTAGTTTTTCGATAAACCCTTGTACTTCCTTCTTTGTTTTTGGTGCTGGCATCTCTTGGATGGCTTTGATCTTGTTTGGATCGACTTCTATTCCTCTATTGCTGATTATGTGCCCTAATAACTTTCCTAAAGTTACCCTAAAGATGTATTTCTTTGGATTAAGCGTTAGGTTATATTTTTCTATTCTTACTAAGAACTTATCCAAAGCCTCAAAATGTCCCTCTCTTGTTTCAGACTTAACCATCATGTCATCAACATAAACTTCCAGTTCCTTATGCATCATATCATGAAATAAGGCAGTGACTGCTCCATTGTGCTGGCATCTCAACCTATGAAGTTTTTGCTTAACAGGTTTAGCTTCAGGATACGTCAAAATGTGATGCCCCATAATTCCCCTATCTAACCCTGGCATATCCTCATAGGACCAAGCGAATACTACCTTTCTTTTCATTAATATTCTCTCAAATTTTTCCCTCTCTTCAAGAGTTAAGTCATGTGATATAGAAATGTGTTTTGGTTGTTCATTTTTGCCCATGTTTAATGAATCTAATTGAATAGAATTAATGTCAAACATGTATAAATGATCATTATTAAAATGCACAAGACCATCAAAATCAACATCACACAAGTAAGCCAAACTAAAATTTATATCATTGACCATAAAAGAAATAAAGTTTTTGTCCTCAAATAGACTGAACGTTATTATATCAGTTTCTTAATAAAAAAACATCAGTAAAACTATTATTAATGATACTAGCTAATTCCTATGGTGGTTCTTTGTTGGGTGGCAGACAAAGCAGTTCTTCAAGGTCTTCAGTTTTCATCTTTTCAGCAACTGTCTTCATCACCTTGTCCTCATTGTCTTGCACCAGCTTTTCAACTATCTATTCCCTAAAAATCTCAAATCCAGGGACATCCATACCAGCTACTTGGACAGGCTCTTTTTCACCTAGTAGAACTTCTCCCTTCCTTACTTAATAAAGTTACCTTTCAGGGGTCCCACATTCCCTAGGCCATTCTTGTTAAAAAACCTTCTTCTTGCCCTTTTGTTGCTAAACCCAACTCCAGTATAGCCCAATCCTCTTATGTCATCCTGGGTTTTGAAATCTGGCAATTCTGGGCTTCCTTGCTCATTTTTCCTTAGTCCTTGTCTTGGTCGGTAATTCATCTTCTTAATCATGTTCATAACCTTTAGATCCATTGTAACTCCCTCTGAAATCATGGCCACCTAGTAACTTGGGGGAGTGACTACCTATTTTTGACTATCAATAACTGCGGACACTGTCTTGCCCTTACTAGCATCTAAAGTCACCACTTCCCCATCAAGTAAGAATTTCACCTTTTGATGCACGATCGAAGGCACTCCTCCCAAGACATGATACCAAGGTCTACCTAGACGAAGGGCATAGGTGATAGGAATATCTAGCACAATGAATTCCACCATTGCTTCTATAGGTCTAGTCTTCATAGAAGCCACAAAGGTTCCTTCTACACTCCTCATGCTATCATTATAAGCTCTTATTATAAGGTCTGATTTTACCAAATGCTCCACCTTCACTCCTAAATTGGGTAGGATCTATAATGGCCAAACATTAATTGCAGACCCATCATCCACCATCACATAATTAGTCCTCTTCCCTCTTACTTCAACTGGGGTGAATAGTGCTTTATTATGGTTCCTTCCTTCTGTAGGTAAATCCTCATCCGAGAAAGTAATGACCCTGTGATTTTTCTTAGTAACCTTGGCCACCATTACTTCAGGAGTTGTTATAGTTTCAATATTCATCTTAGTCAAGGCCTTAACCAGAGCTCTTCTGTGGCTGCTCGAATGCATCAAGAGCTCCCAAATGCTTACGTTGGCCTTTGCTTTCTTGAGCTATTCGAGAATCAAGTCATCGCCCTGTTCATTTGAGTCTTCTCCTTCAATAGCTTCTTCCTTCTCTATGGCTTTCTCTGCTGACTTCTAACCCTTCCCGCTTCTGGTAACATGGCTAACTTTGGGATTATCTACCCATAAATCATACTCTTCAGTGCCTTCCTCATCAGAACTATACCAAATATCAATCATCCCTATAGTTCGATCTTTCTTCCCTTCTTTCCATACCTCGACCATACATTTTTCTTTCTTGGCTAGCAACTTTTCATCATCGAACTCCTCACCCCATCCTGTAGGGTCGATTGTATCAATGGATATGTCAAAAGAAGGTGGTTTGGAGTAAAACACCTTATAATCAAACTTGCCTAAGGGTTGACCCAGTAAGTCTTCTGCCTTTTCCAAACCTTTGGGAGCATTAGGAGATTTTTTAGTAGTTTTAAGACTTAGATCCTCAAAAGAGTTTAGCACTTCTTCTTTGCTCACTCCTGAGTTAATCATCATGGTGGTTGGGGGTGGCACATTTCGGTAATTTAGGAAAGGATTATTTCGGGTGTTTGGGTTTGAACTTGATTTTTCAGGGTTTGTGATCTTTTTAGAGTCTATGAGGTTTTGGATTTCATGTTTAAGACGCATGCAAGAGTTAGTAGAATGGCTAATAACTTGATGAAACTTGCAATAATTGTTTTGATCAAAGCCAGGGAGGTTCAGGTTTGGTGGTCTAGAAGGGGTTAAGGGTTTAAGGAGGCCTTTTTGAATGAGACGGTCTAGGACTTTGGATAAAGGTTGGTTGAAATTTGAGAATCTCCTAGGTTGTTGGATGGCATGAACTCCTATGATTTGGCTAGCATTTGCTTGTTGCGCGCCCCCAGTTGGGTAATTTCTCACTCCAGTGTTCTTAGTAGCCTTTTTTTTTCTCATTTTTGATCTCTTCAGCCTATAACCCATCATCATAAAGGTCCACAAATGTCTTGGGGTTCATCATTTACAACCTCTCCACTAGGTTAGGTGACACATTTCGGACTATCATTCTAACCTGGTCGTTCTCTGCCAATTTGTTCATCATCATTCCCGCCTTATTCATGAACCTAGTCAGAAAATTTGAAAATGATTCATTGGGCTTCTACTCGGTTAGTTCCAGATCTCTTATAGACACCTCAAGCCTAGTATTATAGTCATATTACTTTAGAAAAGCAGTGCACAACTCCCTCCAATTTGATCGGATAGACTTCTCTAACCCATGATACCAGTTAACAGCCATTCTTTCCAAGGACAACACAAATAACTTAGTAACCACGACCAAAGGAGCCTTAGTGGCACTTATAGTAGTTATGTATTGACTGAGATGAATCCTTGGGTCCCTAGTACCTTCAAACTTCTGCAGTTGTGGCATTTTGAATTTTTCAGGTATCTTGTCTTCCTTAAATTGCATCACATCATCAAAGTTAAAAGGGTATCCTAGGCCTTGTCCCCTTATTAACTCCTCCATCTTAGACATCTTCTAAGTTAATGCCTTTATCTGTCTGGATTCTAGCTCTTGAACTTGCTAAAGTGATTCCTTTGTTGCTTTTTTAACCATGTAACTCTCAATATCCTCGAGTTTCATTTCTCCAACATTGTCATTATTAATAGGTAGTGGACCCATAGCAGGTGGGTTGGCCGCAGCGGGTGGTGCAGCAGTAGCAATTGGTGGCATTAGTCTCGTTAAAGCTTGTCTTAACTCGTCTTGCATCATTGCTCTCATATCATCCATCAGTGCTCCTTTGACATCTTCTAGGGTCCAATTTCCTCCCTCTTGTTGTTACATTCTTTCAGTTTGTTTAGTTTGCGTAGCTTCCAAATAGAGCGAATTATTAGGGCTCTTTTCCAGTATACTAAAGATCTCTTTCGTGATCGATTGAGGGCTTGAATCAGTTCTTACCAATCTACCACCTTTTCAACTCCAAACACAAGAAGACCCAAACAAATCTATAATGGCTGTAAGACAAATTGTTAGTATGATGCATGAGATGTATGTATGCATGATGCACGTGCTATGCAACAAGTAGCAAGTAACAAGCTAGGTATATATAAATCCTTCCAACCTTATTCCTCCTGCATACATATTCAATAGCGAGTCTCTTTTCCTAAGATTTTTGGTTTTGGTCTTAATATCAACAGGGGATATCAAGGACTGACGCACATGCCAAATCTCTCAAAGCAATAGAAGCACAGAAACAACATTTCTAGGTGTAAAAGATTAGCCCAATCTTTATCAACCTAAACAGGTTTCTAAAGTATAGGCTTGGGCCTTTACAGATAGAAATACCTCATGGCAACATTCACAAGAAATTTGGGTAGATCCTAGGGGAAATAACTAAGCCATTATATGTGGTTAGGGTCCGGTAAAAAGGTCAAGGTTCCCTTAGCAAGATGCTCTCCATTATGAACTTTGAGTTACAGGCCAAGGTCAGAGGGGCTCAGCATCCTTTGCAAACTCGAGAGAAGACTACCCCCCTTAAGGACTTGGGTTACAGGCTCTGGTTCGATGAGCCCAGTAATCTCTCTTGGATCAACTTAAGGCTAAGAGTGATGGTTAGCCAATCTACAAACCCATGAAGCTAGTGGAATCATGAAATCATAAACCAACGCCATCAGTTAACAGGGACATGCAGAATGAATGCAAGAATAAAATAATAATTAATAAAACAATTCTAAAGAACACAAGTAGAATCAGTATCTCTTATCCCCAGTGGAGTCGCCACTGTATACTGCAGGGTTTAGCGTGCATCCAAGATTTTAGCAAACGCGACACTGTTTGAGCTCAGGGCTCTAGAGAACACACTAACCACTATCACAAAGACATGATGTGGAGATGAGGAGTCGCCACCTAGGGTAATGACTGAGGCAAATCAAAAAGGTGGTACTCAATTCCCTAAAAGAAAGCTAGCACCACAACTAGGAGATTTTGGATACGGAATACCAACTTCTTTCTATCTTGTGTTCATTTAGAATTACCTTATGAATTATTATCTTATTCTTTATTTACATGTGATTTCATATAAACCCAAAACAATTAACTCCAAGGAAAACTAGTCATGAAATATACAAGTAAATAATGCATTCAACAAATCACATAATCCCTAAGTTAGTCTAATCTACATGGATTTTAAATAAATGAGCTAAAGTGTACATGTTTTAAATTATAAGTGAACCTAAAGACCTAATTCCTTTTTATTTTAATTAAATGAACCTAAGTCTACTAATTTTAATTCTAAATATGGGCCTAAATCTACAAATTATGGAATATTTAAATTAGTGGGCCTAATTCTACGTATTTAATTCTAAGGTGATCTTAAATCTATAAATTATGAAAAAAAAACTTAAATTAAGTGGGCTAAGTCTAAATTAATTAAATTAAATTAGGTGAACCTAGGTCTAATTAACTAAATGGGCCTAAGGATATTTCTAACCTAAAGTCTAATTAATTATGGACCTCAAAATAAATGTTAATTAATTAAACCTAATTAATTATTAAATGAGATGGGCTAAAAGAATTACCTAAACTTAAATAAATAAATCAAGACCTAAAGTAGGCTTAAGGCCCAAAACACACAAAAATAATAAAGAAAGCTCAAAAACAAATAAAAACATAAAAAAACAATTAAATAAGATCAAACAAATAATTAAATTAATCCTTACTAAAACCCTAATTTTTATTAACATGCAACCTAAATTAATCTACTTCCTCCATTGCTGTTAAATAATTACCTAATTGAAACCTAATTTTTACTAACCAATTTAATCAAAATAAATATGTAATCACACATATAATTTTATTACTCCCACTATCGGGGCTATTACATTAATTTATAAAATAAAATAAAATAAAAATAAAACAATAAATAAAAAAAAGATAATAAAAATAAAATAAAACCCTAGAAACTAAGTCTCTACGAGGCTTTATCTATAGTCTTCCACGGACTTCTCCTAAATTCGTCCCTCCCACATGATCATCATGCATTTTCCTCCACAATCACCACAAAAATAAGATAAAATAATGATTAATGAATAAATTATGACAATAACTTGAAAGATTAATAAAAAATAACAATATATAAAAAATAAATAAATAAATAAATAAAGAATAAAAGAAGATGATATGCTTATGGGTGATTTAGGGTACTCCTCAGATTTATAATTCACCGTTTTTGATAAATCTTCGAATCTTTTCTTTAAAAATTCTTCACGAGTCTTGAATTAATTGTTAATAAAAGGAATTTTTTGGTAAAATAAAATCAAGAAGAATAAAATCATATTTTCTTCCTCTCTTCTTCTCCCGTCTCTTCTCCTTCTTTCTCTTTTCTTTTCTTTTCTTTTCTACGCCCTTCCTCTTTTTATAGTAGAACCAGGAAGCCTAACCCTAATCCTAATGTGATTTTAATTCCTAAAGTGTATTTTGGAATTTTAAACCGGATACGATTGAGTTAATTAGGAAGTTTAAACCAATTAAAATACTGAATTGAAAATAATTAAAAATAGGAAATCGAGACGGAACAATTCGATTCCAACAGGGATTGTGTAATTCCGGTTGGAATTACACAATCCCGATCGGAATTAGTGTAATTTTGATCAGAATTACATAATTCTAGTCGGAATTATGGAATTCTGACAAGTTTTTTTTTAATATTTAATTACAAAAAGACTCTTGGAAGAATTTAAATTTTAAAATTAGGTCCTAAAAAACCTTACGATTTAGTCCCTGAAAAATTAAATCCTTCCTTTAGAAGCTGCATTTAAGCCCTTAGAATTTTTAAAGATTAAGTATCGAAGATATTTTCATCACTGGAGTCCTTTTCTACATCCATAACATATCATCCCAAAATTGGGTGTCTACAGGCATTTGTTATCTTGTCCATTCTTATTGATGTATCGGGTCCTTTCCCTTTCTTCATTCTCTTTTGTTTTTCCTTGCATAAAATACCATAAGTTAGTATGTTCTATTTGCAAGTGAAGAAATTTTATCAAAATGCAATATTATTCTTTTTTATTCTTCATTTTTTTTATTGTGGTGATGATGTCTCTGATCATTAAGGTCATGATACTCCACCATTAAAGTTATGGCTTTAGGTTGCGTTTGTATTTTTGCCATTCCATTAATGCTATAATAGTGGGGGTTCGTTCCTCTTATTGACATATCTTGTAAAAAAGGTTCAGGAGTTAGAGGTCTTATTTCATAATTAAATAATTTTTCAGAGTGCATTCATTTCAAGTTTTGAGTGCATCCTTCCCTTTTTAGGGTTATCGCGTGTATTACTGACATGTTGGACCTTCTCATCACCGTATTCCACACCTTATACTAGTCTAGATGTTATGGAGTTCTACTCTAACTAGCCAAGAGTTAATAGTGGCTCTTTAGGGATTCAATGCCCTATCTTTGCTTAAGCTTTCTCATAGCTATTAAAGGTACAGTTAGGAGCATGTGTTGGAGTTGATTCTTATTGATCCATATGAGATATGCCTGTCTTTTGCTACTCTTTATGTTATTGAATGTCTTTTGCTTTTACAGTTCAT
Organism: Mallotus nudiflorus; assembly: GCA_947683625.1. Lineage (NCBI taxonomy): Eukaryota > Viridiplantae > Streptophyta > Magnoliopsida > Malpighiales > Euphorbiaceae > Mallotus > Mallotus nudiflorus. Next base: position 4,182,065 of record CANTUR010000156.1, on the reverse strand, counting down.
GTGAGCAAGTTTTCCTTTTATTGAGACTCCATGTGATATTCCAAATGATGCTCTAAATGAGAATATGGAGATGGATGTTGAGTTTGAGGAGCCTAAGACTCCTATCCAATCCCTTGAGGTTGCCAGGATGATACTTTTGCAAGCATCTCTATCGGTGATATTCCCTCACTGGATAGGCCCATGAAGCATCAAGTTCATCTTAACAACATCATTCCTCTTATCTTTCCTCATTCAAATGCTTCACATTTAAATACTCTAACTACTTTCCTACACTTTTTCAATACTAATTTTGAACATTAATAGAAAAGTAATTTTGTTTAGGCTCAAAGACTTTTATTATGCAGAACAAGTATATCACAACAAATGTATGCAAGTGTATGCATGTTATGTATGATCCTAATAGGTCTTCTGTTTGGAACAGAGCTATGTTGTTGATCTTGGAGTGTAAGAATGAGGTGCTTCATCAACATCTTATAGGTTTGAGCTTTGAATGCTTTATTATTGGTACTTCTGATGTTAGAGCTTTTGATACAATTCTTCAAACTAATGACCAGGCTAGCAGGTGAGGTCCATGGCTTCACACTGAAGCTCTTTAATTGACTGATAAAAAAGAGTTATTGATATTAAAATCAACTATACTTGCTTTTTAAAGAACTCTTAAGTAGAATATTTGATGCTGATGCAATGATTGATGATAGTTACAAGACCTGAGTTGCAATGCGAGTTATTGAGCCACCTGAATTCCCAAGGTACAAGGGGACACTAGACTTATAAGCAAAATCACAAAGGAATGATAAGAAGATAAAATAGTGATCTTATAACTCTAATTTTAGGTTTTATTTTGTATTGTCTTTCCATTCAAATACTTATGTAGTATGATAAAGACGAATATGTGATATTAGAACAAAAATTTCAAATTCAATTTTATTCATTCATTAGGGCAAAAATGAGTACATTCATTACGTCATATGATACAACTCCTGTCATCAGTTAATCCTTTTAGATTTTCTCACTAATTATTTTACTCTCATTTTGATCTCTCTGAATTTATCTGACTGTCCTTTTATAGGTTTTCTAATTTGTAGGGCCCTTTTTTTCTTTTTTCTTTCCCTCAAATTTTCCTCTCTTTTCTTTCTCTTTTTTTTTTCAAATTTTCTCTCTTTAAAAGTTATATCATGTGAAATATCAATGTTCTTTGAATTTTCATTTGTGCTCATGCTGAATGAATCTAATTGAATTGAATTTATGTCAAGCATGCAAATGTAATCAATATCACAATGCACAGTACCATTAGGATGTACATTACATAAGTAAGCATGATCAGAATTCACATCATCGATCCATAAAATAAAAGAAGTTCTAAAGAAACTAAAATTTTATTCAAAGAAAATAATAAGAAATTTTATTTCATATTCTAGATGCTAGGGATGCTAAGTCTCATAATGGTTGTCCATCAGGAGGTTGACATAATAGTTATTCTTGCATCTTCTCACTAACTGTCTTCATGACTTCATCTTTCTATACCTCAATTATGCATGTTTCTTTCTTATCTAGTAGCTTCTTATCATCAAACTCATCACCCCATCCTGTAGGCATAATTGACTCAAAGGGTGTGTCAAAAGAAGGTGGTTTAGTATAAAACACCTTGTAGTCAAACTTGCATGAAGGCTGACCCAATAAATCTTTAACTCCTCTTCGTGGCTATTTAAGAGTCTTAGATTTCATACTCATCTTACTTAATGGTTTTTCATCAACTCTAAATTCATCACCCCAACCTCCGGGTGTAACTGATTCAATGGGAATATCATAGGAAAGTGGTTTGGAGTAAAACATTTTATAATCAAACTTTCTTGAAGGTTGGCCTAATAAATCTTCAACTCCTCTTTGAGGTTTCTTAGGAATTAAAGATTCCACACTTTTTCCTTTATCATTAGGGGCATCAAGAGATTTCTCAGCAGCTTGTAGTTCATATTCTCAAAGGAGTTTATTAATTTTTCCTCACTAACTCCCGAGTTGATCATTATGGTGGTTGGGGGTGGAACATTTAGTAGTTTGGGAAAGGATTATTTCTAGTGCTTAGGTTTTCAGGGTCTGTGATTTTTCTAGAGTCTATAAGGTTTTGGATTTCATATTTAAGGCAGGTACAAGTGTTTTTAGAATTACCAGTAACTTGGTGGAGTTTACAGTAATGGTTTAGGTCATAGCCAAAGACATTTGGGTTTGGCGGTTTGAAAAAGGTTAAGGGTTGAGGCAGTCTTTTTTTCATTAAGTGGTCTAGGACTTTGGACAGGGGTTAGTTGAAATTGGATAATCTCCTTGATTGTTGAACATCATGCACTTCCATAACCCGACTAGTGTTTCCTTGTTGTGTGCCCCCTGTTGGATAGTTCCTTGCCCCAGTGATTCTAAAGCTTTTCTTCTTTTCATTCTCGATTTCCTCAATGTGCAATCCATTATCATAAAGGTCTATAAAAGATTTAGGGTTCATTATTTACAACCTTTCAACTAAATTAGGAGACACATTATGGACAATCATCCTAACTTGATCCTTTTCAGCCAACTTATTTTTCATTAATCTTGCCTTGTTCATCAATTTAGTGAGAAAATCAAAGAATGATTCATTTAGCTTTTGTTTAGTCAATTCTAAATCTCTGATAGATACGTCCAACCTAGTCTTATAACCATACTATTTCAAGAAAGCAATACATAATTCTCTCCAATCAACCCAGACAGATTTTTCTAACCCTAATACAAACAACTTAGTGACTACTGCTAATAGGGCTTTAATGATGCTCATAGTTGTTGTATACTGACTAAAATGGATCCTTGGATCTCTAATTCCATTAAACTTGTACAATTAAGGCATTTTAAATTTCTCAGGCAATTTATACCCTTCCATTTGCAACATATCATCAAAATCAAATGAGTATTTCATGCCTTGTCTTCATATTAGGTCCTCTATCTTAGACATTCTTTGAGTTAATGCTTGCATCTGTTTGGACTCAAGTTCTTAAACTAGCTCAAGTAATTCTTTCTATGCTTTCTTTACCATATAGTTTTTAACATCCTCAAATTTTATCTTTACAGTAAGTACATTCCTAGCAACGTTCAGTAGTGGTTCCCTAACATTGTCATTGTTAATAGGTAGATAATCCATCATTTAATATGATTAAACAGTGAGCAGAATTATGATTTTCTATATTATGTATACTATTTTAAGATATCAAAATAAGTATATCAAAATAAGTATTTTTTTTAAACAATAAATTCAATTTCTGTTTAATGTTAAAACATGAATATTTTAATTATATAGATTTCTGTCAAGGGTAGTATGTTTAAGTGTTAAACATATTATATAGAATAAATCTATTTGGAACAGATTAATTATTTTGTAATATGATTTACGAATAAATTAGGGTTAATAGTGGCTGTTGTTTAAATGTTAAACATAAAAAAAATATATGTTTTGAACAGATTAATCAAATAGTAATTTGATTATGAAAATTATTGTTGTTTTAGGATTTTGGCAACAACTCATTCAAAGAGTTAAGGTAAATTGTTTACTTTCGGGGGCGCTACCCCTGAACCCCTACAAAGGGGTGTTGCCCCCTTGACCCCCACCTACTAACCAGTTAGTGGGATCGCCACCAGGGATGCTGCCCCTTTGGACCCCTCTAGGGGCATTACCCCTTGACCTCAAATGGACTTGTCATGCATTTTGTTTTTTAACATAATAATTTAATTAATTTGTAAATTAAATTATTTTGGAATATGTGTTCATTGTTAAATGCATGGTGCATAGCATGGCCCTTGAACTAATGTGATTGAATTTTATTTTATTGGGTTGTAATTTTTAAATATGGCTTACGAGTCATTTTATTTATTGTATTTATTTTATTTTATTAGATAGTAATAGAATAGTTTTAATTATAACATGTAATGTAAAATCAAGACCCAAGATTCCAATTCAAGTTGGAGGCCTATGATGGAGATCCAAGGTGGGAGCCCAAAAAGGAGGTCCATGGTAAAAGATGGAGATCTAATTTGAAGGCTAAATTTGCATTAGTACTATCACCTAGGTTTGACTTTTGATCTTCATATTGGCTTATGAAGATCAACTTAGTTATGGGTCATGCTATGTCATGTTTATTTTATTATGTTAGTATATTATGCATGTGATGCCATGTATATGATGCAATATAACAATAACTAAATAAGATAAAAATTACCTAAATGCTCATTTAATATTAATTTATTAAAATGCCTTCCATTAATCAACACTTATCAAGATTTGGATTACTATATATAGGTTATGCCAAAGCATTATGTATAAAGCCATCTAAATAAGATAAGATGGATAATGGTGATATCCATATGTTTGAGTTGGTTAGACTTAACTAGGTTATCAAAATGGATTTGGACCTAGGGCATTTAATAGGATATGCCAGTACATGTGATATCCTATAATTATTCAAGAATTATATAAAATGTAATTGGTAAAGTGTTACCTACCTAAATAGCCACACTTTAAGTGATAAGCCAAAGCTTACTTGAAGTAGGGTGAAATATGGATCTTGGCCCACTAAGAAATTTTAATTGTTGAAATTATTTTGAAGGTTTTATAATTTATGAAAATTTAGTAGGAGTTTTCTTATGCCTCTTTTATAATAAAACTAAATGTACTTTATATATATTTATTGTAGATAATGACATCAAACACTACACCTACCATGTCATTACAATTGATCCTAAGAAGGATAAGCTAAAGAGGACTAACTTTCTTGATTGGTACAGAAACCTAAGAATTGTTCATAGGCAAGAAAGAAAGGAATATATCCTTGATCAACCCATCCAAGAGGAACCAGCTACTAATGCTCCTAGAGCATAAGTAAGCATCTTAATGATTTAATTGACGTCACTTGTCTCATGCTTGGATGCATAGAGTCTGAGCTTCAAAAGCAACTGATGGAAATGGAGGCTTATACTATAATAGGCCATCTCAAAAAAATGTTCTAATAGAAAGTTAGAAATGAAAGGTTCAATACCATCAGGGCATTGCTCTCCTGCAAGTTGACTATTAACAGCTCTGTCAGTCCTCATATTCTCAAGATGAAGGGTCATCTTAAACATTTGGACAATCATGGTATTAAGATTGAATAAGAATTAACTGTTGATATTATTCTCCAATCTTTGCCTAAAGCTTATGACAGTTTCATCATGAATTTCAATATGCATAGTATGGACAAAACTGTTTCAAAGTTGCATGGGATGCTTAAAACTATTGAAAAGAACATTAAAAATTCCATCAAGGATGTTCTAATGGTCAATAAGGGAAAGGGTATGAAAAAGGTTGGAAAGAGCAAGGGCAAGGCTCCCAAAGTCTTTCAGAAGCTGAAACCAAAGCCTAAGCCCAAGTTCAAACCTAACCCCAAGCAAAGCCACCAAAGGAGGGAATATGCTTTTTCTGCAATAAGCCAGGTCATTGGAAAAGAACTTGTAAGCTATATATGAATGATTTGAACAAGAATAAGGGTAGTGCGACTACCTCTTCAGGTATTCATGTTATAGAAATTAATTTTTTCAAATTCTTGGGTATTAGATACTATATCAAGATCTCACATTTGTACTAATGTGCAGGGTCTAAAAAGGAGTAGATCATTGGCTAGAGGCAAAGTGGACCTACGAGTTAGCAATGGAGCAAGAGTTGCTGCTTTAGCTGTAGGGACTTATGAGTTAACTTTGCTTAGTGAACTTATTTTAAATTTGGAAAATTATTATTGTATGCCTACTATGTGTAGGAATATTATTTTTATTTCCTGTTTGGACAAGAAAGGTTTTGAATTTATTAGGAATAATAAATGCAATATTTATTATGATAATATTTTCTATGGATTTTCTCCACACACTAGTGGTCTTTATGTTCTAATTGTTGAAGACAGTAATGAAAATTCAATTTATAACATTGACACAAAAAAGTTTAAATCTAATGATTTAAACACTGCCTATCTCTGGCATTGTCGTTTAGGCCACATAAATAAGAGACGCATTTCAAAGCTTCACCAAAATGGGCTTTTAAATTCATTTGATTATGAATCATTTGAAATATGTGAATCTTGTTTACTAGGAAAAATGACTAAAACGCCTTTTCCTGGAAAAGGTGAGAGAGCTAATAATTTATTAAGCCTCATACATTCAAATGTATGTGGACCATTAAGCTCAACTGCTAAAGGAGGCTTCTAGTACTTCATCTCTTTCATAGATGATTTCAGTAAATATTACTATGTCTATCTAATGAAACATGAATTTGAATCTTTTGAAAAGTTCAAAGTTTTCAAGAATGAAGTACAAAACCAACTTAGTAAAAATATTAAAACACTAAGATCTGATCGAGGTGGTAAATATTTAAGCCAAGAATTTGAGATCACTTTAAAGATTATGGGATTATTTCATAATTGACTCCTTCAGGCACATTACAATGGAATGGTGTGTCCGAACAAAGAAATCAGACTTTATTGGATATGGTTTGATCAATGATGAGTCAATCTAATCTTCCAATCTCTTTTTAGGGGTATGCTTTGGAAATTGCTGCATTCATTTTGAATAGAGTTCCAACAAAGGCAATTGAAAAGACACCATATGAGATGTGGACCGAAAAACCTCCCAATTTATCTTTTCTTAAGATTTGGGGACGTGATGCTTATGTGAAGCATCAAATCTCAAATAAATAAGCACCCAAATCTGATAAATGCCTTTTTGTGGGATATCCTAAAGAAACTAAAGGATATTATTTCCATAATGCTTTTAAAACAAAGTGTTTATTGCTCAAAATGGTGTATTTTTGGAAAAAGAATTTATTTCCAAAGGATTTAGTGGGAGCACAGTCCAACTTGAAGAAATTCAAAACCATAAAATAGCATTGTACCAAGTATAAAACCATAACTGGATTAACAAGTAATTGTTGAACCTGCACAAGTACCAAAAGGCCTAAGGAGATCTGGTAGGACATGTCAAATCCTTATGAGATATGTATTTCTTATAACTAATGATAATAATATGTTGATTGTGGATCAAAGTGAGCCAATATCCTATCAAAAGGCCATAAATAGTCTTGACTCTGAGAAATGGCTAGAAGCCATGAAATCATAAATGCAATCCATGTATGATAATCAAGTTTGGACCTTGATTGACCCAATTGATGGCTTAAAAACTATTGGATGCAAATGGGTTTTTAAAAAGAAAATAAACATGGATGGAAATGTGCATACCTTTAAGGCAAGACTGGTTACAAAGGGCTTCAAATAAACACACAGTATAAACTATGATGAAACCTTTTTACCAGTTGCTATGCTGAAATCTATTTGAATTCTCCTTACTGTAGCTACATACTATGATTATGAGATATGAAAAATGGATGTCAAAACAACATTTCGTAATGGAAACCTACTTGAGGATGTGTACATGATACAGCCAGAGGGTTTTGTCAATCCTAAGAATTATGGAAAGGTATGCAAGTTTTAAAGGTCCATTTATGGACTGAAGCAAACATTTTGGAGTTAGAATCTTCATTTTGATGAAGTAGTCAAAGAGTTTAGCTTCATTAAGAATAAAGATGAATCTTGTGTCTACAAGAAGGTTAGTAGGAGTGCAATTGTGTTTTTAGTGTTGTATGTTGATGACATACTACTCATTAGAAATGATATCCCTATTTTACAAAATGTTAAATAATGGCTAGTTAATTATTTCTCAATGAAAGACTTGGGTGAAGCTACTTATATATTAGGCATTAAGATCTATAGAGATAGATCTAAAAGGCTTATTGGCCTAAGTCAGAGCACTTACATTGATAAAGTATTGAACATGTTTAGCATACAAGACTCTAAGAGAGGATTCTTGCCAATGTCATACGGCATTAGTCTCAGCAAGTCTCAATGTCCTATGACATAAGATGAACAAGACCATATGAGTAAGATTCTATATGCTTTTACTATTGGATATATCATGTATTGAATATTATGTACTTAACCTGATGTTTTGTATATCTTAAGCACAACGAGCAGATACCAGTCAGACCCACGTAAAAGACACTAGACAATAGTTAAAAATATCCTTAAGTACTTGAGAAGAACTAAGGATGCATTTTTACTATATGGTGGTAAGGAAGATGAGCTAGTTGTAAATGGTTACACAGATGCCAGCTTCCAAACTGACAAAGATGATTTTTTATCACAGTCAGGTTATGTGTTTTGTTTGAATAGAGGTACAGTGAGCTGGAGGAGTTCCAAGTAAGACATCGTTGTTGATTCTACAATAGAAGCTGAGTATATAGCTGCCTCAGAAGCAACTAAGGATGTTATTTATATTAAAAATTTCATAACTAGACTAGGTGTTATTCCTAGTATATTAGATCCAGTGAACTTATATTGTGACAATAATGGAGCTATAGCTTAAGCTAAAGAGTCTAAATCACATCAGAGATCCAAACACATACTTAGGCATTATCATCTCATTTGAGAAATCATTGAGAGAGGAGATGTGAAGATATGCATAGTACCTACAAATGATAATGTTGTTGATCCACTGACTAAGCCTCTTCCACAGCCTTAGCATGAGAGTCATACTAGTTCTATAAGTATTAGTTTTAATATAGATTGGACCTAGTGTAAGTGGGAGATTGTTAGTGATATACACTACGTCAATCATGTATGACCATATTTTGACTTTATCATTTTATTTAATAAAGAGAAATGTTTCATTATCATTTTGTGTTATGATAATTACTTGAATAGTCAATTTTTACTAAGATCATTAAGTATATGACTTGATAGTAAAACCCTTAGATTAAATATGAGTTCTATTCAAATTATCCCTAGTCATAACAATGTATTATGGTTAGTATGGTGTTGATTGATGATTATGTTTTACTAATCATGAATATGAGATATTAAGTTAACTTATAGGTACTTATTTGAGAAATAAAGTACTGGATTGACCCATCATGAGAATACCACATAGATAATTATCATAAGTAATTCTTATCACAATAATATTAGCTTAGTCCTCTGACTTTGAATATCACCATGGATTTCTACATAACTATGTTATATTATGACACAATCTTGCATTATCTTTAACCAGATGATAAAATAGGTTGTTGTTGGGTATAAAATGAGTTATATGAGGAATGTGAGTGATTGAGAAGGAATTTGTCCCTCATTTAATATGAGTAAGATATTTATGGGCCCTTTAATAAGATAGACTGAGGAAAATGCATGACCATACTAAAGTAAATTGATAAAGAATTATCATTCTCAGTCTACTTAGAATCAAAAAATTATATGATTGAATTCTATAAGAATGACATAATCTATACATTATATTCAATCAAGATATCATGTGATAAAAGGACTAGAATATTCATTGTATATTAGGTTATGTCGAATTATTGACTTTACATGACTTGGGTAGTCATAATGTCTTGCTAGAGGCCACCTATGACTTGTAGGCCTAAATAAAGATTTAAAGTCATTGCCAACATCATGTGAACCTACAGGGTCACACATTTTGAATAAGCCCAAAACAAATATAGGTTTAATAAGCCCAAATAAGCTCTGTGGAAATAAATAAATAAAATATTTATTTATTTATTTAAGGTAAAGGTTATCTTAAATAAATATAATATTATTTCTGATTTAATTTTAAATAAAATCAGAATAAGAATAAGTGAGAAATTACCAAAAAGTTGTTTGGTAAGTGAAACCCTAATTTAAATGTCTATAAATATGTTTTATTCTCTAGGGTTTTACACACTCTCATTATTCTGCCACCAAATTTGTTTTCTCTCTTTTAGAAAATAAAACACAGAGTTCTTTTTTATTTTTGATTTGTGAGAAATCAAGAGAAGGTGCTAGCACAGAAGTATTCATTTTCAAATCAAGGGTTGTTCGTGTGGACACTTGTGGAGGATGGATTCTTAAATTCGAACTGTTAAATTAAAAGCTTGAGGTAGGGTGTCATTAGAGTGAACCTCCTCTCTTCCTTCCAGATTTCTTGCCCCTTCTGCGTTTGTGGTAAGAAAATGAAAACCCTAGATTTAATCAATTAATCAAATTATTTGGATCCAGGTTTGGGTTTGTGATTCAAGTTTTATTTTTCAGCTGCATATGGAATCTCGAAACCCAACAGGGACCTCATTAAGCAAATTGGATTTTTAGGTAGTGCTCATCTCGGGCTTCGTTTTGACTGGGACAACACTAAGGACATCCATCACAAGCATTGCCCCGACTAGGATGACTCACGGGACATTAGTCATGAGTGATGTCCGACCAGGACACATTCTATCCTTTTTAAGCACAATGGTCTTGTTAACTCTAACAACTATTTTTATTGAATGTCCCAACCGGGATTGACCATTTCTTCGTAAAAAGTTAAAAAATCATGTAATGAAGCTTAGAGAGATTAAGGACAAACTTAATGCTCTCTAATAACTAGAAATCGTCCTTAACTATAAATATACACATGAAGACTTTATTGAAAAGTTAAAACAAGCGATTGCACAAATTCTCTTTTAGAAATTCAAGTGTGTTGATATAGCTCTTCTAAAATTCATCATATTTTATACACACTTTGAGTGTGGGTTTTGTGTTCTAGCTTAGGTTCTTCTTCTTCTTACTTTTTGGGTTGAAAAGGAAAGTGAGGAACTAAGTTTAGAAGGAATTAGTTTAAGTGTTAGCCATTGAAACACTTGATTTTTGGTTTTAAGAGTGAGCCAAGAAAACTGTTTGTGTAAGGTTTAAGTGTAAACCTTGAAAACACTTGAGAAAAGGTTTTGACTGAGCCTTGAAAACTGAAGTTGTAAATGTTTGAGTTGAGCCTTAAAAACTCTCTTGTAAACTCAATCTAAGTGAATATATTAGAGTGGGTTGAAAATCCTAACTTGGGGATAAGTTAGGTAGAGATGTAGGATTCATTATAATTCGAACTTCTTAAATTCTTGTGTTCATCTCTTTCTCTCAATCATTCTTTAAATTTGCTTTTAATTTTCTTAATCTTTCATTAGTTCTATTCACCCCCTCCCCCTATATAGCACTTTCAGTTTTGAATAGTACCTATTTCAAAGGTATGTATATGTTAATATTGAAAATTTTAAATTATTCATGGATAATTAAATTTTAAACATTTAAACTGATGAATGAAATTTAAAATTTTTTTATTCAATTGTTAAAATCAAATTTTGGGTTTATTATCACTTTGCTATTTATAAGAATAAATAAAATTGGCCATTTTTAAAAATATATATCACTTGATTGTAAAGTTTTGAAAATTTAAGAAAAATTTTAAAAATATATATTTAATAGATTTAAAAACTTCTAAAACTTTTAATTTAGGTTATCTATATCTATATCTATATCTATATATATATATATATATATATATATAAAAGAAAATTTATCAATTTTATTTGTTAGTTAACTATTAAAATTAATTTTTTATTAATTTATAAGACTTAACTATACTAAAAAAAAGTTATAGGATTTGATTGTATTCATCGGAGGTCCAATATGCTCTAATTTTACAAAGAAAAAGTTCCATTTAACTAAAAAATAAAAAGATTGAATGTGAAATTAAAGTAAAACATAAGGATCCAATTTACACCTTTTGTCATTAGGAAACGGTTGAATCTTTGATTAAAATAGCATTGAAGCATAAACATGGCCACTTCCAAATAGACGTTTTGTATTTTGTATCTCTTCCAAACCCTCAAGAATTATATGTTCTATGCAACTACGGTGATAACCAAAATGCGAGTGATCTTCGTGTCTCATTCGCTTACTCCTGTTGCTTTTAAATTAACTATTGTATAATTTAACAAAATGTTATGTTTCATGTTGTATAATTATTAGGGGTGTGTACCAGATGAGTTCGGATCGAGTCAGGTTTGATTTTTTTTCAAAACTCAAAACCGACCAGAATTGAAGTTATTTGATCAGATACCCATCGATTTTCGGGTTAGTCAAATAATATTAAATATAATAAAGGAAACCAAAAAAACAAAGGAACTGCAATAGCCAAATGGTTAAACCTTGGACAATACTTTTATGAGGGTTTTATCAGTTTTTTATCAAATGAAAAGCAAAAAAAAAAAAAGCATACTTTGATGGCTAAGAATCGAATCGTTGACGTTTAAATACACATGTATCACCTCTACTACTTTGTTAAACCAATTATATTATTATATTTTAGGGTAAAAATATATATAATATAATAAAATTTGATTTTTCAATCGGATTGGGCATCTGGCCAAATTTTACAAAAACTCTAAAATCAAAATCGAACCAACTCGATTCGATTCCAGGTCAATTTATCGGGTCAGTCAAATTTTGTACACCCCTAATAATTACATATAAAAACCATGTGTTTATATCTCTTATGTACAAATTAACCTAAGTTATAAACTTAGATAAATTTTTTCTTTCTGTTAAAAAATAAAGAAATTAACTACAATATATTCACTCTAAAAAATTCAGATGATCTAAAATAAAAAAAATTTAAATTTTACTAAAATTTCTAAATTATTATTCCCTCTTAAAATTAGAAAATTAAAAATATTTAGTAGAAAATAGCCAATGTCAAAAAAAAATCCCAATGAATAACAAGTACCAAATAAAATTTTATTAATACTCAATCGTACAACCATAAAAAAAAAAAAAACACTCGATCATACAAATTATTTAAACTTTACAATAAATAGAATTACAAAACAGAAAATAAAATTGTGGTTAATTTTTTTCTATATTTATAAAAAATTATTTTTAATATACATCTCTCACTATTTATTTATTACCATTTCCATAGCATATTTTAATTTTCATTGAATGATTTTTATATTTAATAATATATACATCTATATATATCTTTTTTTTTTAATATTTCAATCATTATATATAATTCTATTGTATAATTTTTTTTATTTATCATATACAAAATGACCCAACTAAACAAAATAATTAAGGAAAATTTATATTAGAAAATAAACTATATTTTGTAAATAATTAAATTAATTAATATAAAATAAATATAGCTCTAAAAGTAGAGTAGACATTCAAAAATAAAGTTATGACATGATTTATCAGTGAATAAGTATAAGAAACCATTTAAAAAATGTCTTTTCCTTTCAAAAAAATTAAATCAAAATAATTTTATGTGTAAAAAAATTTCCAATTTAACAAATGTTATTTTTATAATCATTTAAATATAAAAAACATCATACTCAACTAAATATTATATTACATCAAAATTATAAGACAATGTGTCGTAACAATAAAATGTAAAAAATTTAAAATTTAATAAGTATCATTTTGTAATCATATAAAAATAAAAGTTTTATTTACTCAACTAAATATTATATTACTTATCAAAAAATAAAAAACAATGTGTCGCAATAATATAATGTAAAAAACAAGTTATCTCTATATAAATTTTGTACGTACACATAAATTTGTTTGTAACACTTATATATAGAGAAATCCATATGCAATAATAATCCAATTTCTTTTCCTTTTTTTTTTCATGACATATAATAATGGTATGTTCAATAAGAACTCCAATAAAAATACATACATTTGTACAATGAGCTCGCATGACTAATCTAATAAATGAGCTAGCAACTATGAGAATAACGGATATCAACAACATTAACGATTATGTAATTCAAGTTAACAATCAATTGTAAGAAATTATTTTTAATGGGAATATATTGAGTGAATAAACTAAGTATTCTGTTTTATGTCCATATTAAGTGTTTATGTTTGATACTATTTGGTTTCACAATTTGCAAGCAAATTTTACCAAAACTCTCATAATTTTTCTTCAACAATATGAAATTATAGTATTGTTGAAGAAGATCAAAGACAACACAATGAAAATTATAATCCTGATGATATTAATTTGAGAATGTCTACAACAATTTCTTTAAAAGTAAAAAATTCAATTCCACTGCTTTGACGTTTTATATTTTAGAATATGTAATAATAATATCTTATATAATATATGTATAATGAATAATTTATATTTTAGAATTTTTTTAAATGTCATCTAAATAATATTTCTATATATCTTATGATGATCTTATCATTGTATGATATGTATTGAAAATAAAATTTTAATGTATTAAAACTTATTTTATTATGATAAACAATAATTAATCTATCCTTAAAAATAAAGCATAATATTTTATAAATAAATTAAATTATATATAACATTTTTAAAATTTTCCAAATACATAAAAATTAATTATTTATCTTTTTAGAATTTTATTCAATTTAAAATTAAAATACCTCAGCAATCACGCGATTACCATGCTAGCTAGAAAAAATAAGTTATAAAATAAATTTTATTAACAATTATATCGATTACCTAAATTTTATAACCCTTCATATTTATTTGTTATTATTTTAATTTATAAAATTTTAATTATTTATTATTATATATTTTTAGGTTTTATATTATTTACAATTATTTATTTATTTATAATATTTATGTGACTCTCTATTAAATTTAATAAAAAATTTATTTTCATCGTGATAGTACCTGCTGAAGAATATGCTTCTTTTTATTATTATTCATTTAATGTTTTTTTTATCATTCATTTAATGTTTATTATTATTATTTTTGCTGTTCTACAAAAATAGTGGACTCTTACTGCTTGACGTGGACATGGCTTTTTTTTTTTTTTTTTGACTTGGGGGAGGGGGAGTTCCCGATTCGAACCGCCACGGGTCCTTAGGGGATGCCTTCCCACAAGTGTCCAAGAACTCTTTGTTTTTTTTTTTGATTTATCTCGCATATTATTTCCGATTTTGTTTTCCCAAAAGAAAATAAATAAATAAATAAATATAAAAAAAAAGCGCCAAGGAATTTGGATCCAATTCCCTTACATACAGACTCACTCCATTTGTTTTGCTATTTATAATCTTGTAGATATTGAAAGGCTACAATTCAATTTCAAAGCCATTCACACTCTCTTCTCTTCCGATTACCTTTTGTTTTTATTCTTTTTTGACGTCTGTCTTCTTCTTCTTCTTCTTCTTCTTCTTCTTCATCTTCATCATCATCATCATCGTCATCATCGCTTGGATTCTGTAATTTCACTCTTTTTTTTTTCCCGAATTTTCTGTTTGGTCCCTGTAAAAATTTTTGGTTTTTAATCTGATTTTCATATGAAATGTTGGATTAGACACTGCTTCTACTTATTTGTTTAGTTCTAATTCAATCGAATTTTGATTCCTATTCAGTCTATTTTCATGTTTGGAAATGTCTGCGATTCCTTTTTTTAAAATAAAAATACATCCTTTTATCTGTGATTTTGGTGGCATGTTTCTGGGTTGGTCTCCAATTTTAGGGATTGACAAACGTTAACAAATTACAACAGCTTTCAGCGTTTGATGTTTTAAAACTGTTGGGTAGGTTGACTGATATTGTTGGCATTGTTTTTGTTATAGGGAAGCAGCAATGGATCGGCTCAAGGCTCCTGCCCGCCTAATGATTGTTTCTGATCTCGATTATACAATGGTGGGTTTTCTGATTTTTCTTTTTTGGGATTTTGGTATCTTTGCTGTAGCATTTTTTTTATTGGGAAGTGTTATATTTTTGCAGGTTGATCATCGTGATCCTGAGAACATGTCTCTTCTGAGATTCAATGCGTTGTGGGAAGCCCACTATCGTCATGATTCTCTGCTGGTTTTTTCCACTGGAAGGTCTCCTACGCTTTACAAACAGCTGAGGAAAGAGAAGCCCATGTTAACTCCTGATATAACCATAATGTCTGTGGGAACTGAGATCACTTATGGTACCAAGATGGTGCCAGATGATGGCTGGGTTCAAGTTCTTAATCAGAAATGGGATAGGAATATAGTCACTGAAGAAACAAGCAAGTTTCCTGAACTTACTCTTCAGGTACGTCGTGGCATTTGGTTCTCTTATTGGAGGATTTGCTTTGCTAATTTGCAGTTAGATTAATGGTTCAAATTTTTCTTGGTGAAATTATTTTGAAAAAGAAATTGATGTTGCTCATTATTAGTTGTTGTTGTTGTTGTTGTTTTTATTTATTTTATTTTTTTGATATTTTCAATTACTGAATAACTTGACTTAATGGGGTAATGCAGTCAGAAACAGAGCAGCGGCCGCACAAGGTTAGCTTTCGTGTTGATAAAAATAAGGCTCAGACAGTAACAAAGGCACTTTCAGAGATGTTGGCAAAACGAGGGGTAAGATTCAAGTTATGGATCATGAACAATCCAATATTTGATTTAACTACTGTTGTACGCATTTATTTAACTTCCAAATATTTTTTTTTTCCTTCTTATTTGTTAGTTGGATGTTAAAATAATTTATAGTGGAGGAATGGATTTGGATATACTACCACAAGGTGCTGGCAAAGGACAGGCTCTTGCATATCTGCACCAGAAGTTTAATACCGAGGGAAAACTACCTACCAACACTCTTGTCTGTGGTGATTCTGGAAATGATGCTGAACTATTTAGCATTCCGGATGTGTATGGAGTCATGGTAACATCGTTTTCAAGCTCTTTTTGAGTGTTATTATTTTCACCATATATCTATGTTGGAAAAATGAGGTTAGCTTTGCAACTGTTTCCCTTTTTAGCATTATTTAGGTGTGTTTTTTTGCAGGTTAGCAATGCACAAGAAGAATTGTTGCAGTGGTATGCAGAACATGCTAAAAATAATCCCAAAGTAGTTCGTGCAACTGAGAGGTGCGCAGCTGGAATTATACAAGCTATTGGTCATTTTAATCTTGGTCCTAATACTTCTCCAAGGGATACAATAGACTTCTCAAACCACGAGCTGGAAAATGTTACCCCAGGCAAGGCAATAGTAAATTTTTTCTTGTTCTTTGAAAAGTGGAGGCGTGCAGAAGTTGAGAATTGCGAGATGTACATTGCAAGCATGAAAGCTGATTGTGTATGTTTATCCTCTTTTCCTGCATTCTGTGTTTCTAACTTGTATCCTCAGTAATTCTTTTTTTTTTCTTCTTTTCATCAGTTCCTCTATTTCTCCTTATATTCAATAATATTTTTTACATTGCATGTGCATGTGAAATGTCTTTCTCTGTTGACCTAAAAGAACTGTAAGCAGAATTTGGAGTTTGACTTTATTTGCTATGTCTGAACCTGATATCTTGTCAATCCTAACTCACTAAATTAGCTCCTGAACCAGTGCTGTACATGAATTTGCAAAAACTATGTATTGTGTGTTATATTTAAAGAATGAGCTCTTTCCTAAATGCAAAGCTTTTATTCCAGGCATGCAGGATTTGCAACAGTTTATTTATTTCAGTATCTAAAGCTGTCTATTTTATATGTATTTGATGAATTTTGGTGGCAGGATCCATCTGGCATCCTTGTCCATCCCTCTGGTGTTGAGCTATCTCTTCATGACGCTATAAATGGATTCAGAAGTCACTATGGTGACAAACAGGGCATGTTCTTTCGGATTTGGATTGATCGAATATTAGCTATAAAGATTGGTTCAGATTCTTGGTTAGTGAAGTTCGATCAGTGGGAATCATCTGGTGAGACTTTAAAATAATGACAAGAATGATTATATGTCCTCTTTTTTTCTGACCTTTGGGGTTTTGTGTTTTATCTGATAAAGTTTCCGCTAGATGACACCATGGTGCTTTTTTTGGCACCGGTGATATTATCTCTTCTAGATTTTATTACCAAACATGAGGCTTTATAGATGAATTCTTTGTTATACTCTAGTCTGCTTTCATGTTTTTATTGAGTACATTAGAGATGTCATTTTATTGCTAGCATGCTAAATTCTCAATTTTCCTTTTCCCATCACCCATGCATAACATCTCTGGATTTGGAGTCATTAATGAAACAGCATTCAATATCTGATCTCAGACATCTCTGTAGTGGACTGCAGCAATGATTTATTATACCAAATATGACTTTAGCATTTGTTCACTGCCGTATGACCCGGTTGTAAGCTGATAAGACAATTCTTATAATGTCTTGTGATGCTTTGTTCGAGTCAATTTGAGTAGAGATGGTTAATATTGAGATCGGCTAGTGTGAAGCTCTATGTAATTCCACTTTCAATAGAAATGATTATGAAATTTGAGAAATATGACCAATTCCTGGTTCACTAGTTATATATCCTATCATTGATTTAGTATCTTTTGTTTTTCTCTTCTGTATGATCTTGTGGATTCACTTTTGTTGAAGAGTATGGTTGCTGGAAATGCCACAGCGACTAAAACCTCCTAAACTTGGTCTAATTTGAGTCTTTTTTAATATATTCAGGCAAAATAATGATATACCAGTTTGTAGAGCATAGATGATATTACATTCCATGCATGATTCTGGGTGAACTTATGACTGCCACTTCCAAACTCCTCCGAAACAGTGGAAATTCTTGGATAGTTATACCGTTGTTTATTGGAATACTTAAAAGAATGTGATGATTGGAACACAGATTCATGCTGTATTGACTGTCATCTTATGTTGTAGGGAACAGACTCTATATGTCTGTAAATGTAAAGAAGCATCATCGTTTATGGTAGTTTGGAGCATAACCAAGTGATTGGTTGAATTCCTGGTGTTAGTAAGATATTAGGGCAATAACGCCAAGTAGGTTCTTTTTTTTTTTTTCTTGCATTACATCAAGTAGATTTTTTTTAATGTACTTGTGCATGTCAATGTTTGGAAACTCTACTTTGACATTTTGTTGTGTGATTGCTGCAAAGGAGTTCATCAATCTGGGATCTTCCATGTTCCCGTCTTCCATTTCCCCTAAAAAAGATATGAAGTTAGCTATGAAATGCCAAGTCTTTTCCTGCTTACATGTGCATGATTATTCTCTATTCTCCACATCACATGGAAACTCTTCAAATCTTGCAGGTGATGAGCAGCAAGCTTGTGTGAACACTGCTATAATAAATATAAAGGTAAATTTTGAGAATAATGATTTAGTTTATGCCGAAGTACTTCTTATCTGATCGATTGATCTTTTTGGTTTTAGGGTGCCGAAGCAACTTATATGCATGTGCATCAGACATGGTTGGAAGGATCAGGAGCCAAAGATCAATCAACCTGGCTCTTCTAGATTTTGCTTGCAGCTTTAACACCTCTATTTCTTTCTCTGTAAGACTAATAGCAGATGCTCACTCATAAATTCTGTTAAATAAAAGGAATCGAATTATGATATTCCGGTTTTGTAACTTTGCAATTGGATAGACGTGAACTTTGTGAAGATGACTTGTTTATATGATTACATCAGTCATAAATTTTATACTTCTTCTCATCTTCTTGGAGAACTCTCTCTTCTTCTCTGAAGATATTTTTGTTATATAGATTGATATTTTCGGTGTTGAACTATTGATCTGAATGGCACTGCATAACCACTTATCCATGCTGATTTCTACACGCACTGTTCTCCATCTACAATAGCCGCTATCGAACAAAGAAGTTCATCAAGTTTGTGCAAGGAATGCGCAAAATATCGAATTGTTTTTCTGTCATTTTCTTTTTTGATGGAATCATTGATTCTTACTTGCAGACTCAATACTCTCATTTTGTGGGAAGCATGAATCTAACTTTGCAACTACGTAAAGGATGGACAAGTTCCTAATGTTCCTAATCATTGGATGAATGCTCATTTTCATTCCTAAATTTTATCATTTTGATCTATGACATCCATCAACTTTCAAAATTGTCTATTACTCAATTGAACTTTTATTTTGTACCTATATAACCCATAATTAACCATGTGTTTAATAGAAAATTAGAAATAGTTAATCATGGATCATATAGGTACAAAATAAATGTTCATATGTGTAATAGATAATTTTAACAGTTGAGGGTATAATAGATCAAAAGGATAAAATTAGGGGTGAAAATGAGCATTCGGGGGATAAGAGTTACTTTGTTTATCTTTAGAAAGGACCTAAAGAGAAAATTGAGCAATGATCATTCAATGCAGGAGTTGTGCGAACCAAGAAAAGAAAAATGGCTGCTAAAGCGAACTAGAAACGCCACTAAAGCAATTCTTAAATAAAAAAAAAAAATTCTTCATTGACTGAGTACCAATATTATCAAATAAAAGTTGTTCTAATCTTTTTATTGGTTATGGCTAATGACAAATTAAAGATCCATATTTGTATCATAAAGGTAACTTGTTTACTATGAAGGGGAGAGCAGATACCAATTAAGCTTTTCATTTATTTATTAATATTTAACTATTTAACTTTCAAAAAATTTATATTATAACGTAAAAAATATATATATATTTTTTGTCTAAGTTGTATGCTTGTGATAATATAAGAATTGTCTGTTCCATACTATTCACACAATGCGAACATGCATGTTACTATATTATTCTTTTTATAATAATTTTAGATAAAGTTAAAATAAATTGATGTCAATTTTATTTCTTTTAAAATAAATTAATAAAAAATTTGGTTAAATTTATTTATTATTTTTTATCATTACAGATTGGAAGAGAAGGAGGTGAATGAAAATACTTGATATTGAATCTCTTTATATTTATAATAAAGATTTCATTGTTTGGCTAGAACAAATTTATTTGTACATCACTAAGTTAAACATTAATATTATTTCAAATTTTGTTTCCTTATGAGTATCAATTAATTGTTTTATTATACTATAAAACTTCTCTAGTTTCAAAAAAAAAAATAATCTTAAGAAAAGGGCCCAACCGGGATCGAACCGGTGACCTCTTGATCTGCAGTCAAATGCTCTACCACTGAGCTATAGACCCTTCAATTACTATTTATTTGTTTACTAATTATAAATTTATTAGCTAACTTTTTTTCCCCCACCTCTAAAAATAAATTTAATAGTTTTTTCACTAGAGATGGGGGGACGCGGATCGACCAGCAACTTATACAATCCCTTAAAGGGAGTAATGCCACTATTACTCTGCTTTTCGACAAAACAAATTTAATAGTTAAACTAAAAAAATTGTTCAAAATACTAGATTAATCAAAATTATGTAGTTCGTAAGTCTTCCAAATTCTTAACTATTATAATTCTTGCATAGTATTTGACATAAATGAATTTTGTACATTTTTTATTAAATTAATATATAAATTTAAATTTTGTGTGTTTGTTATAAATAATATTTTATTTAGAATTATTTTAAAATAAATTTAAGTATTTGATTATATTGAACTCAATTTATGATTGAATTTCACATTTATAATTATTTATTATAATAAAATACTTTTGATTTGCATACATCATTTCACCTTTTTTTCTACATCTTATTTCAAACATATAAAATTTTAAGAAACTAATATATTAATTTAATTTAAATTGATTCTAAACATAATTTCATTTCATTTAAAATGAAAATTTATAATTTTTATTTAGCATAACAAATATAAAAATTCATTTAAAAATTATTTACAAATAAATTCTATTTACAATTCATTTTCAAATAAAATAATTTTTCAATAAATTTTAATAGAAAATAATGTCAAATCAGCATTTTTGTTTAAGTTTAATTTCAATTCAAGGAGTTCATTTTAAAGACTAATTATGTTAGTATTGAATAATTGATAAGCTCGGTGAAGTGTTTTTTGAATTAGCACAACTAATAAAAAAAAAAAAAAAATTGAATGTCAATTCAAATTTTACTTGTATTTCTAAAAATAAACTCTATATTATTTCCGATATAAAAATAGCTATATCAGAGAATACATTACTCAGAATTTTACAATCAACATGCTTCTATATCTGTCGGTGGGATCAACAAGAATTGATTTATATTAAGACCCTGAAATTTTTAATGTCTCGAGTTTAAATTTCATGGTCTTCACCAAGGATTTTTTGAATTATACAGTAATGGTTGGATGGGTTAATTACATCGACAGTACTCAAAATTATCATAAATTTCTATTAAAAAAATTCAAAAATCATTTTGTTACTTAAAATATCTCAGGTGTTTACTTGGATTTTACAAAAGTGTCTTCTCACACAAAATATATTATAATTAAATCTGCAAAACAGTTTGTAAAATCTATTAACTAAAAAATAAAATGCATATGCTTCATTTGCATTTTACAAAACCAAAATATATGTTTCATTTACATTTTATGTGATAAAATACTTTTTGGGAGTTAGACGAACACTTGAGAGATTTTAAGTGATAAAATAAAATTCATGTCTTTTAATAAAATTTTGTGATAATTTTTGATACAATAGGTGTAAGTAACTTAGGCATATGAGATCCACTAATATAACATTTCATGTCATTAAATAGTATAATTTACGCCTTTTTTTAATCAATAATTAGCAATCATGACTTTTTTAGGATTTTAACGGGTTAATTACATCGACAGTGCTTAAAATTATTATAAATTTCTATAAAAAGATCCGAATTTCATTTTGTCACTTAAAATTTTCTAAGTGTTTACTTGGGTCCCACAAAAGTATCTCCTCACACAAAATGCATCCTAATTGAATATGTAAAACAGTCTGTAGAACCTATTAACTAAAAAACAAAATGCATATGCTTCATTGACATTTTAGAAGGTCAAAACACATGCTTCATTTGTAGTTGCATTTTGTGTGAGGAGGCACTTTTATGGGAGCTAGGCGAACACTTGGAAGATTTTAAGTGATAAAATGAAATTCAAGTATTTTAATGATAATTTGTGATAATTCTAGGTACCGTGAGTGTAAGTAACTCAGATTTTAACAAAGTGACACTTTTTTCTAAAAAAAGGATAAATATAAAAAAGGAAACGTATAGAAAACTACCCTATAGTTTTACGGTTTTACACTTTTAAGCATATGTTTCATTTTTTAACAATTTGGATAATGTGTTTGTTGCCGTTTGTGAGGCTAACATTGTTAAATGAGTCTGACGGTGTTAGTCTCATATACTAAAAATAGTCAAATGCCGACAAACACAAGATCCAAAATTGTTAAAAAAATGAAATACATACTTAAAATTGCAAAATCATGAAACTATAGGGTGGTTTTTCATATTTATCCCTATAAAAAAAAATACCATATGTTTTAATATTTTTTCACTTTTGTTTCATGTGTTTTTTTTAGTAACATTTTAGTATCTTGTGATATCTACTGTTAGCGAATTTGAGCCAATCTAATTAACACTGTTAACTGTGATGGTGTGGATGTGAACATGAATGATGGTGTTAGCATCTACGTCGTCATCCGCATCTGCACGTCAGCGATGCATATCCATGTTATTATAAACTAATTAATGGTGTTAGTGAATTTGATTTAAATTTACTAATGCATATATCACAAAGAACTAAAGTATTACTAAAAAGACTATAAAATTAAAAGTGAAACATCGCTAAAACATAGAATATTTTTTTATACTTATTAAAAAAAAAGGCTCCATCATGATTGCATCAATCCTAAATGATAGTCTAATTATTAATTAGATCAAGATTTTTAAAGGTATTACATTTAAAATTGGAATAAAGTTTGATTTGGCCCTCACACTTTTCACGAAAGTTTAATTTGGTTCAAAATGACATTTTTTGCCAATATAACCCAAAACTTGTTATTAATGTGCCATTTAAACCCATTTTTGACAAAAAAAATGGAGAGTGTATAACAATAAAATTAATATTGAGAATAAAAAATATTATTAGCACTATTCTCATCTCTCTTTCTACTTTTACTCTTCTAAAGCCATTGCCTCTGCTAGCTCTACTATCTACACCACCTCCAAGGCCATTACTTAGTACTCACTACCTCCTCCAACAATAGCATAATGCAATAACACCATCACCAGCAGCAGCATTCATAGGCCAAGAATAAGTTCATTATCATCATCAACAATAAAATAAACTCTTTGGTGTCAAACCACCACCACTATAACTACAACTCTGACCTCCTACAGCTTGTTGAAGCTTCATATCCAAACATATACAAATAGCTTCTCGGAGACCCACCACCTCTGCTTCACGAATCGAGTTAAAACCGTAGCACACCTTTATCTTTCCTTGGAACCATGTACCCAAATCATCATGAATAAGAATCCCAATCCTAAAATAGCTTTTATGTGCTAATGTTACAATATCTACATTACACTTATACTATCCAGAAGGAGGCGCTTGCCATCGCAGACATTGCTGAATAGTATAAGAACTTGGCACACAATAATTGCTTTTAATCATAACATCAGTTCATGCATGAAAGTATCGAAAAGCTTGGCACACCACCTGGTCTTCTGTGAGATAATTATCCATCTAGAGCTTATTATTTCTTTGGTTCTAGATAGCCCACAAAATCATGGCCATTCTTTGAATCATACTAGCAGACAACGTGTCTAAACTATACAAAAGCCATTGTTGCAAAGTTTCAATTAAAACCTAACAAACAACCAATAATATTTAGCAAAAGAGCAATCATAAAATAGATGCCAGCAATGTTCGACATCTTGACCACAGAAAACATAATTAAGAGGAGTATGAACACCTTTATGAACTAAATTTGAAGTAGAAGATAAAGAAGTAACGGCAGCAATAGCGGCTAACCATGAAGCTAGTTGTAAAGAGCTAAGAATTTAAATGGTACTGTTGTGGTAATAATTTATAATGCCAAAAGCTTCCATGGAAAAATTTATAGCCCTATCTCCCAAACTATGGATAGCTATATATAACTCTATGAAGCAATTGAAGATCCATTCAACAACACCCACATCAAAATCAATGGCCCCAATTTGACCAACAACCATAAAACTATGCTTATTATCAATAATAGCCTGATTACTATCAACAATAACTGATTTTTTATCAACAACATGAGCCTGCACCTCTTCTTGGGTTTTCTGCTTTGTAAATTTTGGATTCTAGTAAGACCAACCACCAATGCAAAGTGCTTATCCTCTTCTACGTTAGGGTGGTACGATAAATGCTATAATTATGCTACCACCACCATAACTACAAATCTGACAATGCCGCTGTATGATTTATATAATTCCAATCATGGATCCCAAATGCCAAAATTTAAATAATTCCTAAAATTTTGATTAGAAGATGATTTATTATCTGCTATATGTTTATCATTTCCCATCCTAAATGCACTTGAACTTGAAACAGGCGCTTCGATTCCTATAATGGATCTCCTTTCAGACCTAACAATTGATGGAAGAACACCAAAGTTGGAGTTCTTAGAGGCCAAAATGCTATATGAGAATGATTTCACAGATGAAGAGGATTGAGACAAGGAAATGGATTCCCTGCACTGCTTTCTCTCCTCTCCTTTATCTTTATCTTCATAATCATCATCATCATCATCTTCTTCTTCTTCTTCAATATGAAAATCAATTGGGCTTTGCATAATAAAAGGTTAACAGGAAGCTTGAACTCGACAACACTTTTGGGATTATTAGAATTTGAGATGGGTTATTTCTGAGACTTTATTTTAGGCTTAGGGATGGAAGAAAAGAGTAAGAAGGTGAATTTGGTTTTAGAAACAACAAACACAACAAAAAAAAAGCAAAAGGAAATAAGGCAATTAAAGTAAAAGAAGAGAAAGATGAGGAAGCACCTTTCTCATTTTTAATCAGTTGCTTAAGCTTAATCATACTGATAATCCATTTTTTTTTAACTGTGGACGCACTTTCAAATGGAAGTGTGCTACACACTCCTTAAGTTGTGTGAAAATGGATTTAAATGACACATTAAGTACAAATTTTAGGTTAAATTGACAAAAAAAAAATAATTTTAAACCAAATTGAACTTTCATAAAAAGTTCAAGAGCCAAATTCAAACTTTGTTCCTTTATAATTGAGTTGTTGTAAAAGTAATTTAATTTTTTTTAACAATTAATAGAAACTTGACACCATCATTTTCTTGCCTATGAAATTTCAAAGAAACTTGAAATATAAAACTGTAGAGTCTAGTTTATCATGGGTAAATTGTAGGTATGGTTACTGAAAAGAGTCCTAGAGGGGGGGTGAATAGGACTATCAAATAAAAATGAGAAATTAAATGAATTCTTTGTAAGAATTAAATAGAAGTTGAGAAGGAAGAATGAAGAACACAAAGATTTAAGGAGTTCGGATTCAATAACAATCCTACGTCTCCACCTAACTTATCCCCAAGTTAGGATTTTTAATCACCCACAATCTTATTCATGGGATTAAGATTATACAAGAGTTTTATGGCTCACTCTTATAACCTTACAACATGAGTTTTCAAGGCTCACTCAAAAAACCAAAACCCAAGTGTTTCAATGGACAACACTTAAACCAATTCCTTTAGAAATAAA
Source organism: Mallotus nudiflorus (assembly GCA_947683625.1). Lineage (NCBI taxonomy): Eukaryota > Viridiplantae > Streptophyta > Magnoliopsida > Malpighiales > Euphorbiaceae > Mallotus > Mallotus nudiflorus. The sequence continues at coordinate 4,155,759 of CANTUR010000156.1, read as the reverse complement.
TCTCACTTCCCTTCTAATCTAATCCAAGATTTAAGATGAAGAGAAATTCTATTTCTAACACACACCCAACTCTCACAAGAGTTATACAAACAAAGAATTATTTAAGAGAATTTGAGAGCTCAATGAAAGCTTAAGAGATAATAAAAATGATAAAACAAGTTACTTTCTTCCATTCAGCTCTAGAGGTATTTATACTAAAAAATATAGCTGTTGGAGGTGCAAATGATGTGTCCAATGTGTATATTTTGAATTATTGAGACTGATGCTATCAGATAGCTATTCATGGATTGAAACTGTAATTGGCTCCTCATGACGTTTGAATTTGCCCACACTTTCTTCATAAAAGCTGTAGATATTTGAATTATATTTCCATATCAACTTGAATCACCTAAATTTAACTTCTGTATCTTAAGATATGTCCAAAATACTAAGGATTGTGCAATCTGTAATGCAGACTACGGTTAGACAGCTATACCCAAATTGAAGCCGTGATTTTCTCATGAAGAAATTTGAATTTGCTCATGCTTTCTTCATTAAAGCTGTATATGTTTGAATTATCTTTCCATTACATTTTGAATCACCTAAATTTGACTTCTTTAGCTCGGGATATGTCCAAATTACTAAGGATTGTGCAATCTGAAATGCAGAATACTGTCAGACAGCTATACACAAGTTGAAGCCGTGATATGCTCATGAAGAAATTCTAATTTGCCCATATTTTCTTCATAAAAGTTGTAGATATTTGACTTAAATTTTCATATCATTTTGAATCACCTTAATTGGACTTATGTAACTCAAGATATGTCTAAAATACTAAGGGTTGTGTAATCTGAGATGGCAGACGTATACATGAATTTCAACTCAAAATTTGCATAACCAAATGAACTTGAATTTTCACAAAAAAGCCCAATTCAGAAATCTCAAGATGTCTAATTCAAATGTTAAGAAGCTAATTTTCTCATTTAAGAGCTCTAAATATATCAAAAGCCTTCTTCAATCTCAAAGGTTCAATCAGCCCGAAAAGTCACTACACATCCAACAGTGTATATGTTTGGTATATAATTCCCTACACACTTAATTGAAATTATTAGTATAAAAATTGTTTGTCAAAGTCCAAAATTAGGAGTTTGATCATGCAAATGGTCAACAATCTCCCCCTTTTTGGCTTTGACAACCAATTTGAAAAGATGATAAATAATATGTGTGTGTGTGTAAAAAAAAATAAATAATATGTATAAGCACATTAAATAAAAATAGCTCCCCCTTTCAAATTAAACAGATGCAAAATAAGAAATAATTTTGCTCCACCTTAATATGTGCATAAATTCAATATTTATCATGTATTAGAGCATATAAATAAATGATTTATCATAGCATGTATAAGGGTTTAACAAATATATTCCTTTAACAAAAATATATTTCTTTATTTCTCCTCCTTTTTGGATATGATAAGAAATATAAATAAATTTCATCATCCTTCTTGTCAAAAATAAAGATAACAAGTTATTAAACAACATGAAGGAAATAATTTTAAACATGTAATGCATCACAAAATAATATGTATGCTATATCAAAACATCACATGATCATGTAGAGTTTAGCTATTCAATCATACATAATCATGTGGTACTTAGCATATCTTAAACACAATTATTTATCCCCTAAGCACATAGCTTTTTTAGCTTCTTCTCCCCCTTTGTCAAAGAAAAAAGGAAAAGAGAGAGATATAAGGGGAAATAGACCTAAGGGAGCCAAAAATACTAAAGGGAATAAAAGATCAAGAACCAAAATAATGCAAGTAAAGATATTCAAAATCTTTATGAAATTCATGTCATTTTAAAAGATAAAAGCCATTTAAAAAAAATGTATAAATGAATGTTGCAGGAATAAGCTCAATTAATAGTCATGCTAAAAAAAAATTCATGTAATATAAAAACAAAGTAAGCAAAACAAGGCTATTTATCATAAGGACAAAACTAGTCATACTTACATTGTTATTATGCATGAGAAAAAGAATTATGTGAAATAAATTCAAATAATTTTCTCACCCTATTTCAATGGATTTAAAAAATATTGATATTAAGGACACACTATCACATAGTTATGTCACTTACATAAACACATCTTTGAAAAAAAAATCCCTTAAAAGAAATTAACTAGGTACGCATGCAAACTTAATTATTTTTCCTCCTTTGTCAAAATGTAAAGATAGACCAAATCTTAAAAATATCCATGCATTATCAAAGATAAAAAATAATTTCTAAGAAAGCATAAAAATTAAACAAACTCAAAATTTTTTTTTATCCTGATACCAATTGAAAACTTTTATAGGTCATACTCAACCTATATTACCTTTCGTCAAAATGCAAATAAAATTGCATTAAAAAAATACAATGATATTAAAATACCAATTGTAAACAAGATATAAAACTAACAGCTTATGTCTTATATCTAGAAAATATCTAGAAAATAAACTGAAAATAAACTGACGAAAAACAGTCATAAAACACACTTAACAGCTCAAAACTTATATACGAAAAGTATACTGAAAATAAACCAAATTGGTATATATAAAAAAGAGATTAACAACTTAAAATTTTGATACTGAAAATAAACCAAACATAAACTGTCACGAAAATACACAAAAAAAATTTTGTTACGGAGGAGGAATATTTATGCAAAATTAAAATAATTAATTAATTGAATTTAGCTCAATAATTAATTATTAATTTGCAAAATAGGAGGGCTTTTGAAAAAAAAATTAATAAATCCAAATAGATCCAAATCAAATAAAATTAGCACAAGGATCATGAAAATGGGAAATACAATATATCATTTATATGAAGTAAATTTGCTAAAGCAAATACTTTTAAAACAAAATATATACATGATGCTGAAAATAATTTTTCTAAAGAACATGATCACATAAGAATCCAAACAACAATTCATCAATTTAGCAAATGATCAAGACAAACTTGACCCATCAATCATACCAAGTTCATGCTTAATAAAATTCAATCTTTCCTCACAAAGAGGCTTGGTAAAGATGTCTACTAATTGATGTTTGGTATCAACAAAATCAAGAAAAATATCACCATTTTGCACATGATCACGTAAGAAATGATGTCTAATATCAATATGCTTAGTTCTAGAATGCTGAATGGGATTCTTACTAAGGTTTATGACACTTGTATTATCACACTTAATTGGAATGTGATTAATATCAATGTCATAGTCCAAAAGTTATTTTTGCCATAGAACTTGGGTGCAACAACAACTAGCCGCCATAATTTCTGCTTTAGCGGTGGACAAGGCAACAGAAACTTGTTTCTTACTAAACCAAGAAACTAAGAAATTTCCTAAAATTTGACAAGTTCTGAAAGTGCTTTTTCTATCTAGTAAGCTACCGGCAAAATCAGCATCAGAATAACTAATCAAGTCAAAGGAAGAACTCCTAGGATACCAAAGTCCTAAATGCAATGTACCACAAAGATATTTAAAAATTCTTTTGATAGCATTTAAATGAGACTCTCTAGGACTTGATTGAAATCTAGCACACAAGCAAGTAACAAACATAATATCGGGTCTACTAGCAATTAAATAAAGAAGGGATCCGATCATACCTCTAAATCGTTTTTCATCAACCGATTTACCATTCTCATCCTTATTTAGTTTGGTTGTTGTGCTCATTGGAGTTTTGCTTGATTTAGCTCCATCCATTCCAAACTTCTTAAGAATGTCCCTTGTATATTTGGTTTGATTAATGAAAATCCCATCTTCACATTGCTTGATTTGAAGTCCAAGAAAGAACTTGAGTTCTCCCATCATACTCATCTCAAATTCTCTTTGCATTAGCTTAGAAAATTCCTCACACAAGCAATGGTCAGTAGCACCAAAAATAATATCATCAACATAAATTTGAACAATTAATAAATTATGCTTAGATTTCTTTATGAAAAGAGTTGTGTCAAATTTTCCTTTAGAGAAACCTTTCTCTAGTAAAAAGTTACTCAATCTTTCATACCAAGCTCTTGGAGCTTGTTTCAATCCATACAATGCTTTTGACAATTTAAAAACATGATTTGGAGAGTTTAAAATTTTCAAAACCCGAAGGTTGTTCAACATATACCTCCTCTTCAATAAAACCATTTAAAAATGCACTTTTAACATCCATTTGATAAAGTTTAAAATTCATGTATGATGCAAATGCAAGTAGCATCCTAATAGCTTCTAACCTTGCAACGGGGGTAAAGGTTTCATCATAATCAATGTCTTCCTCTTGATTATAACCTTTAGCTACTAGTCTAGCTTTGTTCCTAGTTATAACACCTTGTTCATTCATCTTATTTCTAAACACCCATTTGGTGCCTATAATAGGATGATGTTTAGGTCTAGGAACCAAGGTCCAAACCTTGTTTCTCTCAAATTGATTTAACTCTTCTTGCAAGGCAAGGACCCAAAATTCATCACACAAAGCATCATCAATATTTTTGGGTTCAATTTGAGAAATGAAGGCTAAATTAACAGTAGATTTTAATTGGGATCTAGTAGTTACCCCTTTTGTAGTGTCACCTATAATGAGGTCTTGAGGGTGAGCTTTCTTAAATTGCCAATCCTTTGGAAGTTCATCCTTCAAGGTAGGTTGAGATATCTCCTTATTTTCCTTCTTACTTGGCTCTTCAAGTTCCAAAGGCTTACTAGCATTTTCTTCTTGTGTTTCCATAATCTCATTGTCACCTACAAGATCATCAACACTACAAACATCCTTTCTAGGATCAAGTGAGTTTGATTCATCAAATACCACATGCATTGACTCTTCAACTACTAGAGTTCTCTTATTAAAGACCCTATATGCCTTGCTAGAGATGGAATAGCCTAGGAAAATTCCTTCATCGGATTTGGAATCAAATTTTCCAAGATTATCCTTGGTGTTCAATATAAAGCACTTGCATCCAAATACTCTTAGATATGAGATTTTGGGTTTTCTATTGTTCCATAGCTCATAAGATGTTTTATATTTAAAATTGATCTTTTGAAAACTCGGTTTGAAATATAACAAGATGTGTTAACGGCTTCCGCCCAAAAGTATAAAGGCAAATTATACTCATGAAACATTGTTCTAGCCATTTCCATAAGAGTTCTATTTTTCCTTTCAACTACCCCATTTTTTTCAGGGGTTCTAGGAGATGAAAATGTATGAGAAATACCGTTTTCATTACAATAGTTTTTAAAAAATTCATTTTCAAATTCGGTTCCATGATCACTTCTAATGGATGAAATACAAAATCTTTTTTCTTTTTGAACTCGTTTTGAAAAATTTTCAAAAGCTTTAAATGCATCATTCTTATGAGCAAGAAAACATACCCAAGTGTATCTAGAGTAGTCATCAACCAATACATAAGCATAGTGCATTCCACCGAGATTAGCAACTCTAGTTGGTCCAAATAAATCCATATGTATAAGTTCAAGTGGCCTAGAGGTGGACACTACATTTTTTAGCTTAAATGAGGACTTGGATTGTTTTCCCTTTCGACAAGCATCACAAGGTTTATCTTTAGTGAATTCAAGCTTAGGTAAACCAAGTACAAGTTCATGTTTAGAAAGATCATTTAAAAGCTCAAAATTTGCATGTCCTGATCTTCTATGCCATGTCCATATGTCATAGGAGATAGACACTAAGCATTTTATGTTTTTGTTATCAATTTTATTCAAATCAATGACATAAACATTGTCTATTCTTTCACCACTAAAAATAATTTTATTTTCATCAAGACTACTAACAAAGCAATTTTTAAGATAAAAAGTTACTTTATTTCCCATGTCACATAGTTGACTTATACTAAGCAGATTGTGTTTAAGACTATCAACAAACAACACATGATGTATAGATAAGGATTGAGGATTACCTATTTCTCCAATGCCAATAATTTTTCCTTTTGCATTATCTCTGAAAGTAACGTGTCCTCCATCCTTAGCATCAAGTTTATTGAATTGCTTTTTGTCTTATGTCATGTGCCTTGAACATCCACTATCGAGATACCACTTGCTTTTTGTTCTTATGGATTTCAAGCACATCTACATAATACAATTTAAGTGTTCTTTTGGACCCAAACCTTTCTTGGTCTAGGTTGGTTAGTTTTAAGATAATCCGCAGGAAGTAAGTTCATATGCAGTTTTCTATAAAAACACACATTATTGGTATGTCCTTTAATCATGCAATATGAACATACAATATTTTTAAATTTATTTCTCCTAGAATGAAATGCTTTCCTAGTGTGCGCAGCATGCCTTTGGTGTTGTGTGTATCTTTTATTATTTTGTGACATTGAGTGAGACATACATTGGCAATGGTGATGAGCATTTCGATAAGTTTGTGCAATATGTTTATGTGCATTTTGTTGTGCAACATGCCTATTATAATTACTCCTGGTGTACATATAAGCATGTTTAGGTTAAGGTGCTCTAGTTTGAGACTTACCTTTTTGTGTTAATGAAGGGTTAATATTATGAGATTTTGCCTTGCTATTTAACACATGAGATTTTTTAGCTTGAATCTCATTTGAGGTTGAAGGAGTAGAATCATGTGAAGCTTTAATAAAAGTAATATATGATGAGGATGATGAAGACATTCCATTTTTATATTCAATTCCATATGTATCTCCATGAAATTTTTGAGAGTCAAGAAGACTATCTAAAGTTTCTTTTCCTCTCTTAAATTTAACAATGGAATTTTCTAATTCTAAGACTTACTTAGAAAGCTTATGATTTTCATCATTTGTTTTCTTAAGTTGGTCTTCCAAAGAATTACAAGATTTAACATCACTTACAAGTTTTTCATCTGATGCAACAAGTTTAGCAAAATCAATTTTCAAACATTCAAAATCCTTATTTAAGCTAGCTAACTCATGTTTATATTTTTTCTTCTTAGATAACAAACTTTTGCATTTAGCAAGCAATTTGCTCACAATAGAGCTCTCATCATCATCATCATCAAAATATTCATCACAATCATCAAAAGAGGAGTAAGAAGTGGATGGTACCTCATTTTCATTTTCAATGGCCATGAAGCAAAGATTGACAACTTCTTATTGTTCCTCTTCCTCTTCGAATTCGGAGGAATCATCCCAAGTAGTTTTGAATGCCTTCTTCTTATCTTTTGCTCCTTTGCTCTTGAATTTGAGTTTGGGACATTCATTTCTAATGTGTCCTGGTTTCTTGCATTCATAGCAAGTAACCTTTTTTATTTTCTTACTCCCATCTCCTTCGAACTTCTTGTTGAAGTCCCTTGTTCTTGAGAAATTTTTCTTTCTTAAGAACTTCTTGAAGTTCCTAGTGAGCATGGCAATGTCACCATCTTCATCACTAGAATCTTTAATGCTTTCCTCTTCACTATCTTCTTGAAGAGCTTTTAGAGCAATGCTCTTTTTCTTTTCTTATTTCTCTTTTTATTCTTCACCTCTTTGCTTGATGGTGAGCTCATGTGTCAAGAGCTTACCAATGAGCACATCAGTTGATAGAGTGGAGAGGTCTTGAGCTTCCTCAATTGAGGTAACACGAGATTCCCAATCCTTCTTAGGTAGGATTCTTAGAATCTTGTTGTTTACCTCTTCCTTGGAGAAATGTTTTCCAAGTTTCTTGAGGGTTGTGAGGAGAGCATTGAGACAGTTTGTCATCTCCGTGATTGATTCTTGAGGCTTCATTTTGAAGAGTTCATATTCATACATATGAAGTTGAACCTTCTTGCTTCTCACTTAAATGTTGCCTTTATAGTGATTCTCCAAGGTCTCCCACATTTCTTTAGCTGAAATGCAATGTTGAAGCTTGCCTCCTTCTTCTCTTATCATGGTGGAGACTAGAGTAATCATAGCCTTTTTATTTTTGTGATTTTCTTCCTTTTGATCAACACTCCATTGGCTTCTTGTAAGTGTAGTTACCACACCATCAATGATAGTTGTAGGTGGTTCCCAACCTCTTAGGACAATATCCCAAAGTTTGATGGAATCACAATCAAGATATAATTCCATTTTGAATTTCCAATGTGGATAGTCACTACCATCAAAGAATGGTTTAAGAGAAGAGATGTTTTGTGATTCACTCCCCATAATCTTGTATTCTAGCAATAAAGTACCTAGAATTCAAGCTCTGATACCAAATGAAAAGAGTCCTAGAGGGGGGGGGGGTGAATAGGACTATCAAATAAAAATGAGAAATTAAATGAATTCTTTGTAAGAATTAAATAGAAGTTGAGAAGGAAGAATGAAGAACACAAAGATTTAAGGAGTTCGGATTCAATAACAATCCTACGTCTCCACCTAACTTATTCCCAAGTTAGGATTTTTAATCACCCACAATCTTATTCACGGGATTAAGATTATACAAGAGTTTTATGGCTCACTCTTATAACCTTACAACATGAGTTTTCAAGGCTCACTCAAAAAACCAAAACCCAAGTGTTTCAATGGACAACACTTAAACCAATTCCTTTAGAAATAAATCTCACTTCCCTTCTAATCTAACCCAAGATTTAAGATGAAGATAAATTCTATTTCTAACACACACCCAACTCTCACAAGATTTATACAAACAAAGAATTATTTAAGAGAATTTGAGAGCTCAATGAAAGCTTAAGAGATAATAAAAATGATAAAACAAGTTACTTTCTTCCATTCAGCTCTAGAGGTATTTATACTAAAAAATATAGCTGTTGGAGGTGAAAATGATGTGTCCAACGTGTATATTTTGAATTATTGAGACTGATGCTGTCAGATAGCTATTCATGGATTGAAACTGTAATTGGCTCCTCATGACGTTTGAATTTACCCACACTTTCTTCATAAAAGCTGTATATATTTGAATTATCTTTCCATATCAACTTGAATCACCTAAATTTAACTTCTTTATCTTAAGATATGTCCAAAATACTAAGGATTATGCAATCTGTAATGCAGACTACGGTCAGACAGTTATACCCAAATTGAAGCCATGATTTGCTCATGGAGAAATTTGAATTTGCTCATGATTTCTTCATTAAAGCTTTATATGTTTGAATTATATTTCCATTAAATTTTGAATCACCTAAATTTGACTTCTTTAGCTAGGGATATGTCCAAATTACTGAGGATTGTGCAATCTGAAATGAAGAATACTGTCAAACAACTATACACAAGTTGAAGCCGTGATCTGCTCCTGAAGAAATTCGAATTTGCTCATATTTTCTTCATAAAAGTTGCAGATATTTGACTTAAATTTTTATTTCATTTTGAATCACCTTAATTGGACTTCTTTAACTCAAGATATGTCCAAAATACTAAGGGTTGTGTAATCTGAGATGGCAGACGTATACGTGAATTTCAACTCAAAATTTGCATAACCAAATGAACTTGGATTTTCACAAAAAAGCCCAATTCAGAAAGCTCAAGATGTCTAATTAAAATTTTAAGAAGCTCATTTTCTCATTTAAGAGCTCTAAATATATCAAAAGCCTTCTTCAATCTCAGAGGTTCAATCAGCCTGAAAAGTCACTATACATCCAAAAGTGTATATGTTTGGTATATAATTCCCTACACACTTAATTGAAATTATTAGTATAAAATTTTTTTGTCAAAATCCAAAATTAGGAGTTTGATCATGCAAATGGTCAACAGTTACTAAACTTTATTAGTGATTTCAATTTGGTTATAAAACTTTGATTTGTAACTTTGTGGTTACTAAACTATTATTTTTATTTCACCGCAAAATCACACTAATAATTCCGGTCAAGTTTGATGACATGACAAATCTATCACATTCCAACTAAAAAAAATGCTAGCTCAAAAATTCCACCTCATATTCTAATTCAACGCAGGTCAAAGAAATATGAATCCCTAATTTTTTCATCAATCCTTCTCTTTTACTAACAGTCATTGTGTTCTTCTTCCCCATCTTAACCTTAAATACCATTGTTTTTTTTTCAAGAAAATTGTAATTGCTTAGTCCTCTCATCCTTTTAGCATTTTCATCTCATCTCTCTTCTTCCCCTTATCATTTTTTTTATCTTTGTTATCATAAGTGAAAAACAAAGGAAGAATGGAAACTCAAATTGGAATTCCATTGTGTCATTGTAATGAACCTACTTTGTTGAAAACATACTGGACAAATGTAAATCCTGGTAGATGATTCTTTGGTTGCAGAAAATTTAGGGTAATTTATACTTTTTTTTTTTGTAAATATAATCAATCGTAAAAAGGATTTTGAGAATTGTATGATAAAAAAAATATGATTTCTGAAATTTATGTTATTGATCTTTTTTTTTAATTTCAGCAAAGTGAAGCTTGTGATTTCTTTGAATGGTGTGATCCATCCATGTCAAATCGTGCTCAAAATGTAATTATTAGATTATTAAAAAGGATTAAGAGGAATAAAGGTAGAAATATATGGGTGAAGTTGATTGTTGTGTTAGTTACTGGTTTTATGCTTGACAAGATTTGCAACTAAATTAGATGGTTATTGGCTCTGTTGGTAAGACTTGTAGCTAATTTAGGGGTTGAAGTAAATGGTTTATGGTTGTTGGTAGTTTATTTAGTAAGATTGACAATTGATTTGGATGGTTGTTGGCTCGATTGCTAGTTAGACTTGTAGCTAATTAGGTGTTCTAATAGTAGATTTTCTTATTAGGTTTTAGTGTGAGAAGAAATGAAAATGATGTAAGTTTAGTTAGTTAAGTGAATCCATGTGAGTTTAAGTATGAATGTAAGGCATTTTTAGTCGAAAAATTATTGGTAATGAAAATTATTATATTATGAACTAGAGTGTGATTATCAATTAATTACTTATATGCATATAATAAATTAACTAAGCAAGTAATTGAGAAAAAATTAAGGAATAAAAAAAAAAAAGATTCCAGACTCAGTATGCAGATATATAAAAAATGTTGATTCTTGCTTTGAAAAGAAGAAATGTATATTGCATCCATCATAAAAAGGAGGAAAACTTTGTTTCTCTATTGGAACTCATAATATAAAATTCTCAACGTCTGGAACTCATATAATATAAAAATACCATCATTTTGATAAACATAAGATTCTTTATCCAAAAAAAATACTATTCAGCTGAAAAAACTACAATAATACATCAGTATTGTTTTGACTGACCATTTGTAAAAAATACAACATAGAACAATAGTAAATATGTCTGTCCAAGCACCAACCATCTATTGAGCTTTAAGAGTTATCCAATGGCTCTTTAAATACAAAAATACCAAAATAATGGCATTGGTCCCCCACTACATTTAGGTTTTACCATTGACTCTTTAACAAGATTCCCACTGTAGTAGGTTTTTCCAAACCTGTCTGGCCTAGGTTCACTAATACTATGGGGTAGCCATTTCATCGTCTTTTTGGCTTATCCTTCCCCTACTTGAAGTTCTTTACCATTTCCCATACTTGTTGCTTTTTTCTTTTTGTTTCCCTATTATAGTTTGCTTTTCTTTTCTTATTCTTGAGACAAATTGCTTATCCTTTGGTTTCATTTGTGGAGGTTTGAAAGCTCCATGTTGCATATTAGATCTAGCACCAGTAGCGATAAATCCTGCATTCTGAGCACCAAATTTAGCCAAAATAGAATCACACTGCAACACAGAACTAAGTTGCATAAGAGTACCCACAGGTGAGAGTAACTGTCTATCTACAGTTGGGGTATTGGAATGAAAATGGTATTGGCATGGATTCAAAACCTGAATTTTTCAAGAAACAAATTTCAATATAACATTAATAAAAAACAAAGGGAAAAAAAGAAAAAGAAAAGCAGAGGTACCTATGAACCAATTTCCTCAACGTTTTCATTTATCAAATTATCTTCTGTTTATGGTATAAAAATATTATCTGAAGTGGGATTTGGTGTTATACTGGTGCCCTACTAAACATTGAGGAACATGATGTAAGTTAGTAGTCACTAATTTTTTGTATATAAAAAAAAAGTACTCATATCTAGCATCCATTGAACTATGTGAGGTCTTAATTTCGTACTTTATTTTATTGAATTTTTCCTCACCTGTTGAGTTTTGAATATGTCAGTTAATTTGTTCATTTTATAGAATAAAAAATTTGTTAATTTACAACTTACACATAGTTTTGATCTTGTTAAGGTCGTTGTGTTTTAACCAACATGATGTCTCTTGTTATGGCCTTTTGTGCCACAAATTGTGCATGTCATCACTGATCCCTTTCTAATAACCCTTCCATTTTGTATGCCATTATTAATTTCCTCATCTTATTTTCTCCTCAAAACAGCTTTTCTACCTATACTTAGCTTAGTTGGCTGTGGTGGAAATATAGGTGTAGTGTCACTCCTAGGCTATAAATTTTTACCATTGGTAGGGTTTATTATATTACTATAGGTTCTAAGGAATGTTGAGACTTTGTGGCAATCATCCATATACAACTCAAGGTTCTCTATTATGAAAAATTATAGCCAAACCATGACTATAAGTAATACTTAAAATATCTCACTTTTGACAACTACAACTCCTCTCCTTTTTATTCACAACAAATTATCCATTCGGCCTAACAACTTTATATGTATCACCACCAGACCACTCAGCTATGCAAAACCAGCTTTGTTTTCTACATTTCTTTAATTTTTTAAAAGGCTTAGAACAAAATTCAGTTTTCTTTTTTTTCATCTAATTCCTTCTCTTTTGAATCCTTTTCATCAAATAACTTAAAAGCATCTCATTCATTATTATAATTCCCTTTGTCCTTGCATCAAGAATCACACTATTGAAGCTCTCACAAAGATTATTCAATAGTATATCGCATTTTGGATGTGTCTCAAAATGGGATCTAGTCAAGTGGTAGGGATTTATGTTATTCAAGTACTCATATACAACTTCTGACTTCTCAGCAATCAATTCCATGTATTTTCTAAATAATCGTACAAAAGTAGCCCTAGTAGCACACTCAAGAAGCTCTTTAAGTTCCTTACCTATAAACCTTTTCCTAAAATTGCACTTGATGTGCCTCACACAAAAATGATGTTGAGAATTAGGAAAAAATTTCTCTACTGCAAGTATAAGTCCCTATGCAAAATAAAATAGATATAACAGTCCCCAGTTAAAATATTATTTATTAAAACTATGTAAATTGCATAAAAAAAAGTCATTAGTCATAAAATGAAATTAAAATGAACATACCTTTTGTCTGTCACTCATGAATGTCCAATGGTAGCTATTTTTTATATCCAAATCTTCAGCTAACTGATTTAAAAACCATAACCAATTGTCCTTATTTTCTTTATCCACTGCAGCATACATACATTTGTCTAAATTAATCATTTCTAATTTAAACTTCATAGTAGACCTTGGGTTACTCCTAATTAGCTCAAGTCTGTAATCGTATAGCCTTGAACTTTATTCTCTTTTATCCCTATCAATCTTCTTCAAAGCAATTGTTCTAGCCCTCCATGTTATAGTATTGCATATATGCACTTCTTAATTAATTTTCACAGCATGATAATACCTACAATTGACCATGATGGATCAACCCTGAAAGTATTAAGGTATGTGTCTGTTATCCATTGTGCATTTACATGCTTGATGTCATGATCTTTGTTGCAACTATGCTAAAAAATTTCAGACTCAATTTGGATAGTGTCCTTGCAAGTAACCATGGGAGAAGCCCATATATAGAATGGACATCCTTTGCCACAAATAGCCTTACAATGTCTCTTATTGTTTGGCTTAAACTTGAATTGAAATCTATTTACTATTGCATAGTTTCTTACATTAGTCTTAAACTGTTTAAAAGACCTAAATTTCATGCCAAGTGTAAACTTAGGATTATTCATGTCTTCTTCATGGAACTCAGGGAATCTAGGATTTGTTGTAGGTGAATCTTCTCCCTTACTGCTAGAAGTGGAATCTAAATTAGAGCGAGCTTCTCTAGTTTCTTCATACATTGAATCATCATCTTCATTATTGTCCATTTTTGAATTACCTTCAAGCATATCCCTCTCAACATCTCTGTCCACAAACTGCTCAAATAGTTGATCATCATCATCAACATCATCTTCTTTCAAATCATAGTCAGAATTAATAAAATCACTCTCTTCACTCTTTTAACCTGCATTTTTCTTATCATCCTCACTTATATCATCTACCTCATCTACATCACCTGCCTCAATAGACTCATTTACATCACCTACATCATCTGCCTCACCAACCTCATTTGCCTCGCTAATTTCATTTACCTCACGAGTTCTATTATCCTCTACATCTTTGTTTGTAACAATATTATTCTTTATATTCTTTTCCTTTGCATACACGTTCAACATCCTTGAATCATTCATAAACAAGGACATTTTAATGACATCACTATCAGTTTTAAGGTTTTTTAAACCATCTTCTAAATACTTCCTAGGATGCAACCAATAGAAACACATTTTTTTCAAGTTCTATCCCTAATTCCTTAGCCAAACTATTAATCTCCAATCTTGAAATCTTATCTGAGCAATAGTAGTTTATAAACCCTAGGATATGGCGTTCATATATCCCATCAGCATTCAAAAAAACATGGTGCATTCAAATAGAGAAATACTTAGAATCACTTGTTACAATAAACAAATATAATCCAAATTATTTTAATTTATAAACATGCATTATGTATTTTAGTTGTAATCGATGAATATAAAAGAGTGATTTGCAAAACAAGATAATGCATAGTAAAAAAACCCAAGAAAAATCATAGTAGTAACTTACCATATAAGGACTTTTTACTCTTTTTCGCCAATTGACGGTCATCTCTTCACCACTAAAAGAACTAATTTGATTATATTACATAACAAACCAAGAGAATTAAAAAAACATAATTGATTTTATGAGAGGACCAAACGATTTGATGAGATTATAGTTGATACTGTCTAATATGTTCCCGCCTAGTTAAGGGCTTCTTATCTTCTAAATAGGGATAACTAGATTAGAAAGAAGGCAGAATTCATCCAGAATAGGGACTACCCCAAAGAGGAATCCTAAGCAAAAAAGGAACACTCTCCTACCAGGATTATGCTTCACTATCTCACAAGGAATCTGACTCCTCCTAGGTTTGAGTATTGCTATATATAGAACCCCATATTCCTCACAAAAGGCATCTCATTCTCACATGTTCTAGCTATCCTATATTCTTCCCACTTCTATTCTCTAACTTCGGCATCAAAGTGTTTGTGGGGACTTTCCCCACCTCTCACCTTGCCTTTTGTTCGTGGATTGCAGGATACCAAGCCCAAGAGTTCCGGAAACCAATTATTAAGTGGTGCCATCTGTGGGAACTCCTTGGGAAAAGCCATTCATTTACCTGCTAAGCTAAAAGATATCATCGCTATGACTTCTAGCCCACCACCAGCCTTGACTCCTGAAGCCTGCACCAACCCTTCCGCACCTATCCCTTCGATCGACCTCTCAAACCCTCTCCCAGCAATAGTGCTTCCAGCCACTTTTCAGCATACTGGAGCTTCATCAGGACATATACCTCCATTCCCTAACAACACCCCAAGATACCTGTCCTTGGGCATAAACCTCCCATATTATGCTCCGCTACAACACCATCGCTCAATACCTTCCATACGCTTTTTGAGTTTAATAGAGACACCAACAATGACCATACCAAATTTAAACATTGTAAACCAAACACTCAGCCTTGACTAAACTAGCAAGGAAGTCATGATAAAAAATATCAAAGCATAGATAGCTTTGATGCAACAATAGCTAAATGCTATAATACAAAATGGGCGTTCTGAACCAGTTTAAAATGATAATAACACAACACCTCAGCAGGCCTCGGGGACAAGCATGGGAAAGGGTAAAGCGCCAAAAGGAGAGTGTAGTTCAATAATGTTGGCTCTTAATGATTCGAAAATAGCTCAAAAGGTTAAAGAAGCAATATACAAAGCCCAGACCAAACCAAGAAAGGAAGAGGAATGCATTATGGACAGCAAAACTCCATTTGTTAGAAGAATAATTCAGACAGAGATCCCTACTAAGTTTAGAATCCCACCGCTTGATCAGTATGATGGGACAGGAGACCCCATCAGCCATATATTAGCATTTCGAACAAAGATGCTGCTCCAGAATGTAAATAATGGAATCATGTGTAGAGTTTTTCCAAGCACACTCACAAAGAATGCTCAAAAGTGGTTTCAACGACTCCCAGAGAATTCTGTTACTTCTTTTGAGGATCTGGCAGAATAATTTCATATCAAATTCGTCACCAATATTCCCTCGGCTAAAAACATCAATGATCTTTGGATGTGCCAACAAGAAACTGATGAATCTTTATGAAGTTATCTTGACTGTTTCAATAAAACAGCATTGCAAATTGAGCATCGTATCAATGAAATTGCCATAGAAGCTTTGAAAAATGGTACTGGACTCGACAAGCTTAAAGACAAAATAATGACCAAAGAACCAAGTACCTTTGCAGAGGCAATGGCGATGGAGGTCAGGATGATAAAAATGGATAAGGATAGAAGGATACGATGGGAGGAAGAGAAGCCATTGATCAAGGATGAATGACCCAAACACAGACGAGCAAGCTTCCCAAAAAAAAATTTTAGAAATCTAGTAGAAAGATTTGACAGGGAAGCGGACAGATACATACCCCTGAACACCTCTCGATCCAAAATCCTAATATGGGTTAAGCAAAATGGAGTTGTAATCACCCCAACTAAGAGAATAAGCCCAAGTCAGAGATCTACTCAAGACAGGGGACAATACTGCCAGTATCACTAGGAATACAGGCACGACACGGAGGGCTACAGAGAGCTGAAGAATGCCATAGAAAGATAAGTGCAGAGGGGGAAAACTCAATAATTTCATAGATGCACCAAGAAGAAGCGGAATCTCTGAAAACCATGAGCATGATAGGCCAAAAGCAAAGAAAACACAGAGGGAGCCGATTGGCACAATCAACATGATCATCAGGGGAGAAAACACTGAGAAAAGATTAAAGCAGAGTAGAGGAGAAAAACCAATACCTAAGAAAAGTGATATTGTGTTCAATTCGAAAGATGATTTGCATGTTCACCACCCCCATTATGATGCCCTGGTAATAACCATGTGCATAAACAAGTATCTTGTAAAAAGGCTATTGATGAACAATGGAAGTGCTATCAACTTATTATCCTGGAATGCGTACAAGGCAATGGGCGGCTCCGTAACCAACCTAAAGGCCATCCAGAACCCCATCATGAGTTTCTATAGAGGAACTGTATAACCAATAGGAATTGTCAAACTTAGCCTATAATTTGGAAATCAAGACAATGAAGAAACAAAATTCATCTGAGTAGTATTCAACGTGGTGGATATACCACTGGCATATAATGGGATTATAGGACGGCCGACACTCTATGAAGCAGATGCAGTCATTAGTATCTGGCACTTAACTATGAAAGTTCCAATCAAGAATAGAATCCTTACCATTCGGGGAGATCATCATATGGCCAGACAATATTACCAGATGGCCATGAAGCCTTAAGCGAAGGCTTTTCCTTTAGAAGCATGGGAAGTTGAGAAGCAAGGTGTCGATCTATAACCAGTAGAAGACACAGAGACCTTACAAATCATGAAAGGGAAGACCATGAAAATTGGCAACAAACTCAACCAGAACATCAGAGAAGAAATAAGGGAAGTCCTTACCAGACACTCGGAGGATTTTGCTTCACAAGCATCCGAAATCATCGGCATGGACCCCCAAGTTACCTGTCATTGCCTAAACATCAGATTGGAAGCCAAGCCAATAGCACAAAAAAAAGAACCTTTGCCTACAAAAGGCAGAGAATAATTACTAAAGAAACAACGAAGTTATTAGCAGCCGGGTTCATCAAAGAAGTTATTCACCCGAAATGGGTAGCCAATGTGGTACTTGTTAAAAAAGCAAATAGAAATACAGAATGTGTGTAGACTACACTGATCTCAACCGAGCATGCTCCAAAGACAACTACCCGTTGCCCATGATCGACCAGCTCGTTGACTCCACCGCTGGTCACGGATTATACAGTTTCATCGATGCAGCACAAGGTTATCACCAGATCTCGATGAAGAAAGAGGATTAGGAGAAGACGTCCTTCATCACCCATGAAGGCTTGTATTGCTACAAGGTGATGCCCTTCAGACTAAAGAATGTCAGAGCCATGTATCAAAGAATGATGAACCAAGTCCTCTAAGACTAGATTGGCACGAGCATAGAAGTATATGTAGATGACATTATAATCAAAAGCAAGCATCCGGAACAACACCCAGCGGATGTAAACTAGGTTCTCCGGCTGTTAAGCAAATCCAGGATCAAGTTGAATCCTTGGGATTCATGATATCTCACCGGGGCATTGAAGCCAATCCAGAAAAGATGGAAGCCATACTCAACATGAAAGCACAAAAAAAATCCATGAGGTACAAAAGTTAAATGGAAAAATCATCGCATCAGGGCATTTTATTTCATGTTTAGCCAGACGATGTCTACCATTATTTCGAGCTCTTAAAAATTCCAGGAAGTTTGACTGGTTCGCTGACTGCCAAGCAGTATTTGAAGACATTAAAAAATTCTTATCCTCACCACCCTTACTCAGCCAGCCCGTCCTAGATGAGACATTATACTTATACCTTTCTATAGGCTAAGAGTGCATCGCCTCAATACTAGTAAGAGAAGAAGGAAGCCAACAAAGCCCAATTTATTACATCAGTAAAATGCTCTGAGGGTCTAAAATTTGGTATCCCATATTGGACAAGCTAGCCATGGATGTGGTCCACGCCTCTCGAAAGCTCCGACATTACTTCTAAGCTCACCATATCGTCATCCGATCCCATTTCCCTCTGTAAAAAATCTTATAAAGACCGGTGACCTCGGGTAGGCTAGTATAATGGTCAGTATTACTTGGCGAATTCGACATTGACTATGAACTCTGCCAATAAATGAAAGCACAAACATTAGCAGATTTCATGCAAGAAATGGCTCCGGAAGACATTACCTTGACCAAAGCACCAGAATGGAAGCTCTATGTTGACAGAGCATCCTCTGCTCAAGGCTCTAGGGCCAAAATAATCCTCAGGGGACCACACAAGGTTTACATTTGATATACAATCTGAATCAAGTACAACGCAGCCAACAATGTTGCCGAGTATGAAGCACTCATCATAAGCATGAAGTTAGCCATCGAAGTCAAGGCTGAACACCTCATCATACACTCAGACTCCCAACTAGTGGTCAACCAAGTCAACAGAATGTTCCAAGTCAAAGACACCTGCATTGCCAAGTACGTGGACAAAGCCAAGCAGCTCTTGCAATACATTGAACGAGATGGGCGTCGATGGGAAATCATCCAGATACCCAAGGAAGAAAACACTGAGGCTGACTTCCTGGCCAAGTCAACAGCTGAAGACAGTCAATCATTCCAGGATATAAATTTCATCGAGTCATTAACCAATCCTAGCACTAAAGACCTCAAAGTTTTAGAGATACGGGTAGTCTTGGAATGGATACGACCGATAATCTAATACCTGGAACACGAAATCCTCCCTGAAGACAAGCTGCAAGCTTAGAAGCTAAAAACCAAGGTAGGCCACCATCCCATCCATTAAGGGAAGCTTTACCAAAAATCCCTTTCACACCCATGGTCCAAGTGCTTCTCACCAAAGGAAGGAAATTACATACTCTGAGAGATCCACGAAGGAATTTACGAAGTGCACGAATCCTATTATGCGCTAACTCGAAAAGCACTACTCCAAGGATATTATTAGCCTACCATGTCTAATGATGCCCAGTATCTAATGCAGGTATATCATCAGTGCCAGCACTATACTCGACTCAACCATAAGCCTTCTTGCCCCCTACATCCCATCGGCAGCCCTTGGCCATTCGCCATGTGGGGGATGGACATCTTAGGTCCCTTCTCGCCCTCCATTTTGTAAAAAAAGTTCTTAATTGTGGCTATTGACCATTTCACTAAGTGGGTAGAGGTAGAGGCAGTCCCAACCATCATAGAAGCTTGGATACAACACTTTTTCTGGAAGGAGATCATTTGTAGGTTCGGCATCCCCCACACTTTAATTACAGACAATGAAAAATAGTTCAATAACAAAAAGTTTAGAGACTTTTTCTCAGACCTTGGAATAAAGCTTCGCTTCACTTTGGTAGCCCACCTACAAATAAACGGACAAATGGAAGTCACCAACATAATTCTCATGCAAGGATTAAAGAAAAGACTTGATGAGAAAAAGGAAAATTGGGTCAAAGAACTCAACAACATAATCTGGGCCTATAGAACCACACCCATATCATCCACCGAAGAGACACCATTCAGGCTAACCTATGGTATAGACGTAGTAATACGAGTGGAAATTGGTTCACTAAGTTATCAAGTAAGCCAGAATCTCGATCACACCATCAATAACATTGATGCCTGGATATGTCTATACCTACTAGAGGAACAAGAGAACAAGCAACAACCACAATTAAAGCACATCGACAAAAGGTGACACAGTATCATCACCAACGGCATCATCCAAGACAGTTCAAGTTGGGAGATTGGGTACTCAGAAGAGCAGATATTGGCAAAGGCAACTCAGGAGTCGACAAGCTAGGTCCAAACTAGGAAGGTTCATACCAAATCTCGGCAAGCATAACCAAAGGAGCATACAAGCTAAGAAAAAGAGGAGGCAAAGAACTACCGCGGTTTTGGAACTCAAATTCTCTCAGAAAATATTATCAATAAGTTGTATTCAACACATAATTTAATAAAGTATCTCTTCTTTAATAAAAATGCCTTTATAAGAAGATCGGTTATAATATATATATATATATATATATATCTATTCTACTACATGCACATTCGAAACCCCAGGCCCAGAAACAGAGGGGGAAACCTCATCAATAGCATCCGAATGCGTCGCAGACTCAGTAGCATTAGCAACCTCCACAATTTCCCTCATAGGAGCAGTACTAGCCTTTTAACGAGCATCCTCTTCATCAACAAGCTTGGCAAGATCTGTCGGTGTTATTTGATCTAACACCCCCAGGTCCAATTTCAAGTCTTGAGCAAGTAAGAACCTTTTACACTCATCCCTGTAGGCCTTAAGAAATCCCCCTAATATGTCTTGGTATGACTTTTTGTCACTCTCTTAGAATTTCTCAAGCTCAGTCAACTTTCTTTCAAGCTCAGCAATTTAAAGGTCTTGCTCTTCGATCCTCCTCGTCAGCTGGCCTTGGCTATGCTCCAACTCGGAAACTTTCTTCTAATTCGCCTCAACCTCGGACTTCACCTCAGCCTTGGACTTTGCCTCAGCATACTTTGTCTGGCAAAGCTCCAATGCAGCCTCTATGTCATCTAGCTTCTTCTTAAAATTGATGGCTATAGTTCCCACCTCTATTTCCTTCAGGTTGTACTGGCTCTTCAGATAGAAGTATTGATCCTTCGCCAGCAGTAAAACCTAAGTCATCTGTCAACAACAAAAAGTTTGCATCAACAAGAAGCATATACGATAACAACATGAGTAGCAGAGCTAACTTACTTCCCATGACTGGTCAATCATGGAGTCGAGCAAACCCTCTAGGCCCTCATCGGATCAACATTGTATATCCTTAGGCAGCCTTAGCAATTCAGCGTATTGATCCCTCACTTGGTTATTTGAGACACTTGAGGGCTTCATCTACTTCAGTATCTAGCCCCTCATATCTGGATACCTAGATAACCTTAGTCATTGGACATAAATGTCCTCATCAAGCCCCTCCGTGTCTGATTCTAGCTCGATCAACCGCTTTTTTCTCCAACCTACCCATTTCAGTTATGTTAACTCCACCACCATTTTACTCTTAGGATTTGCAGACACTGCTTCAAGAGCCACAAGAGCTTCAAGCTCTAGGGAAAGAGATAATTGCACTTCCTCTGGAGTAGCTGGCTCGTTAACTAATGAAATCCCGCCCATAAAATAAAAAAAGTCAGCCATTTATAGTTGCAAAAATAGATCAAGTAAGAAATATAGTTTTAAGTAACACAAACATGCCAGGGGAGTGAACACGACTCAGACAGACTCTCCATAGGTATCTCCTGGACACATCCTCTGCCGATCAAGCTTTGGCAAGCCCGTCGAGATGCAGCCATAAAACCATCTCCGTATCATTGTCAGGAAGTCTCACGAGCCGATTCACCCTATGACACTTATCAAACCACATCCGCCATACATCCATGAAGTCCGATTGATGCTCTATAATAAAAAATGGTGTCTCCACTTCTTGTAGAGATCTGGAAGCTTTACGAAGAGGGTGTGATTAGGCACAATCGATAGGGAAAACATCATTTCTCCCTTCTTCCTAGTCAGCCTGTACAGGTATTGGAAAAAATCTAAATCGGGTTCTTTCCCCTCTTCTTGCATCAGTTGGATGAACCCGGTCAGAATCCTATAGCTATTCAAATGGAGCTGACCAAGCGCTATGTTATTCCTATTCAAAAATCTCTTCACAAAGGGATCTAAAGGAAATTTTAAACCCCCTCTAGTTGGTCAAAATACACCACTAATTTACATAGCCCTAACAAGGGGGTATGGGCCCTAAACTTCCTATCTACGATGTGAAAGGCGTAATGGGCAGGGATACAGAACCGCCTCCGGTACCACCCTAGTAACTTATCATCTACATTTGAAACAAAAAGGTCAGAACTAACTTGTTCCCTTGGTGCCATAATGAAAAAGGAAAATGCACAACAACAAAAGCAAGAAAAAAGAAGAAGAAAAGATAAAAGATCACCTGGTTTCCACAAACAAGAATCATGGCAGGTAGAAAGGAAAATAATAACGGCAATACAAACGTGACAAAGGAAAAAATAAAAAAGAAGCAAAATACACCAGTCAACAAGCGTAATAATACTTATAAAGACACAGAATGATCTGGAAACACACCATTAACTACCCTTATTATTGCTTTGTTTCTCCCTAGGCCATCAGGGGCCTTTTGAGGAAAACAAGCCCATTGAACGAGAAATCATGACAATGGCAGCAAAAACATTTTGTTTACTGACACACGAAATGACGCATAACTCACGCGATTTAAACTTTAAATCCCTAGGAGTTGAAGCGACACTGCCACGTGTCAACCCGCCCACATTTTGACTGGGCCCCTTCATCAAGCTACTCGAAAAGCATCTAAGCTACACTTTCAGCCCATTCTGGGTATTCGAGCATCTAAGCCTTACGCATCTAAGTCCAGTGACTGAAGCTGGCACCCTCAAGTTACTTTTATAGTACTGAGGTTCCGAGCATGTAAGCCTCGCGTTGGCACCCTCAGGTCACTTCTATAGTACTGAGGTTTCGAGCATGTAAGCCTCGCGTCCATGTACCGAGCATCTAAGCCTCGCGCATCTAAGTCCAGTGACTGAAGCTGGCACCCTCAGGTCACTTCTGTAGTACTGAGGTTCTGAGCATGTAAGCCTCGTGTCCATGTACCGAGCATCTAAGCCTTGCGTCCATGTACCGAGCATCTAAGCCTCGTGTCTAAGTCCAGTGACTGAAGCTGGCACCCTCAGGTCGCTTCTGTAGTATTGAGGTTTTGAGCTCATAAAGCTTCGCGTCCTTGCACCGAGCATCAAAAATTCAGTGACGACTGGTTCTATCATGTCATTTTCGAACGGATGGGTTAATCTATTGTTGCGCTCCTACGCACTTAGCGAATATTCAAGCTCTACGGATTTTATTTCAGCAACGAGATTGTCCCGAGACTTGGCATTGAGCTCTACTCTTTCACTGTGACTAAGGCTGGCCACCTTAGCTCACTCGTCTTTATCACCGTATGATACCCCCTATGTGAAAGCATCAACACCCTACTCTACCTGGGCACGACGAACATAAATATCTGAATACACTCGAGGGGGGGACTCTTGATACCATCTAATATGTTCTCGCCTAGTTAAGGGCTCTTTATTTACTAAACAAGGACACCTAGATTAGGAAAAAGGCAGAATCTGTCCGGAATAGGGACTACCCCAAAGAGAAATCCTAAGCAAAGAAGAAACACTCTCCTACCAGAATTATGATTCACTATTTCACAAGGAATCTAACTCCTCCCAAGTTTGAGTATTGCTATATATAGAACCCTATATCCCTTACAAAAGGGTATCTCATTCTCACATATTCTAGCTATCTTGTATTCTTCCCACTTCTATTCTCTAACTTAGGCATTGAAGTGTTTGTGGGGACTCTCCCTACCTCTTACCTTACCTTCTGTTCATGGATTGCAGGATACCAAACCCAAGAGTTCTGGAAACCAATTATCAAGAGTTAAGGTTAAGATGGGGAAGGAGAATACAATGACTGTCAGTAAAAGAGAAGAAGTGATGAAAAAAATTAGGGATTCGTATTTCTTTAACCTGTGTTGAATTAGAATATGAGGTGACATTTCTGAGCTGACATTTTTTTTTAGCTAGAATGTGACGGATTTATCATGTCATCAAACTTAATTGGAATTATTATTGAGACTTTTCAGTGTAATAAAAATAAAAATTTAGTAATCAAAAATTACAAATTGAAATTTTATAACCAAATTGAAATCACTAATAAAGTTTAGTAACCATACCAACAATTTACCCAGTCTATCATCCTCAAATCCTCATGATGTCAGAAGATAACAAAGAAAACGTCCTCAATTCCTCATGGTGTCTGAAGATAACAAAGAAAACGAGTTGCGAAGCTAGCTATGACGGTTGCTTGCTTGCTTTATTCATATTCAAGAACTTATTATAAATTTAAATTTTAATACTAAAATTTAGAGATAAATCTTATATATTATTAAGAAATAAATCTTAAAAAAATTAATTTTTATAATATGTGTACAATTTAATTTTAAAATACTCAGACTAAAAATTAAAGACATCAAATATATATATATATATATATATATATATATATATATATATACGAAAAAATCAAGAATTTATTATTATTATTATTTTTCTGTTTTTTTAAAGCAAAAAGTAGACAGGTGCTATCAGTTAAGCCTTCCTACGTACGTAACATCCCTATCCTCTCAAAACTCAACAAAATCGCAAACTAAATTCGAACCTCCTCCCAAAAAATATTTAAAATAATGATAAAAACCTTATCCACTCCACAAAAAAAATATTTAAAATAATAATAAAACCTTATCCATTCCCACAAAATATATAAAATATTTAATCACACTTCCCTCTGCATTTTCTTTATATACAGCGTAAGCAGCAACAGCAAGTGGTCGTAGGGGTGGTATTCTAAGTGGAGAGCTCAAATCTCAGTCTAATATATGTATATATATAATATATATATATATATATATATTTTTTTTTCAAGAAACAAAATGGGTTTGAGGATTTTGTATGGAGTGATGTTCGTTTCTGTCTCATGTGCCTGCTTCAAGCTTCTCCATCTCTTCCTTAGCCCCGTTTTCTACCTCACTTCTTGATATATATAAGCAAGAAACTAACCTGAAAATGGGTTAGATATATATGTTGTGTTTTTCTTTTTTTATTTGTGGGTTTTTCTGGGGTTTGGGGATCAAAGGTTTTGTTGGTCCCTGCTGTATATAACAGTGTTTTCTTTTTGTTGATTTTTGCGTGGTGCTGTTGTAATCTTTATACCATGCTAAGACTAAGATCTGCATATCAGTTGTTGTGTTGGGTATGTAGTGATATGAGATTGGTGTGTTGGTCTCATGTCATGTTTTTCATTGTTTGTTATACAAGCTATAAATGAGACTCTTAATTTCTATGTATTATATAAGTTGTTTTTCTTTTCTTCAGATTGGAAATCTTATTTTTTAAAATAATTTAGCCTAACAGTTCATAAAACAAAAAAAAAAAAAAATGGGGAGAAAAAATAAATTAAAAATAGGTATAAAGGATTAACAGCAATATGTTCATTATTATTGTGATTAATTTAAAATACTTAGTATACAAGTTCATTGTTATTTACTACAAGAACATACAACTGTTGGTAAAGTCATTTTAATTTTGATTTGATTTGGATAATATTATAAAAATAATAATAAAAAAAAATATAATTTTGATTTTTCTAAATTAACAAGAAAGAAATTAAAAATCGTTTTCTTAACTTATCAATATCTTCAAAGAAGTTGTTGATGAAATATGTGATCAGGCACAAATAGTTTTTCGTTTTGAATTTAACAATCAATATGAAACTACTCATTCATGTTTTTCAATGGTAGGTATTAGTTAGTTTACAGGCTTAATCAGTTTTGGAGTTGATATCAAGCCAAAATGGCTCTTTAAAGATGCTCATGATTAGCACCACGATCACAAGCATTTTCACAAGTTTGAAAAGATAATAAACTTCAAAATTTTTAAATTTCAGAACCCTTCACGGTCATATCATGTTCGTGACGAGCCCCATCACAACAGTGATCAAGCCACCCATAATCATGAGGAAAAGAAGCTCCAATGAATCAAAATTTTAGAACCCCTAATGATTCTTATCATGATTGTGAAGAGAACAATTCCGATCGTGATCAATCATGAGCCTCAACCATTCAAAGGAGTTGAAAATTCAAACCCCTCATAGTCTGTCCTCACAATTGTGATGAACATCATGTTTCAGATAGGAATTGGACCAAAAACATCACTTTTGAGGCCTCAGTTAACTAAATAATCAAATTGATATGAAGCTCTAAACCCTAATTAGAAATATAGATTATTGTAACTAGTCATATGACCTATCTAAATAACTAATAGATATAGTTAATTTTTAGTACACTGAAACGAATCAAAATTACCCTACACTAAGGTAATGCCTTATTGATAAGGCATTGCCTCTATATTCTAGAATCCAAAATTAAAACGCATAAAACTTCCCTTCTTCTATTGTTTTCCTCCTTTTCTTCTTACTGTTGTTTTGACTTTCTTTCTATTTCAAATCAAGTTTTTTTCTTTTTTCTGATTCTTACTTTGTTTTATGATCTCTCTGAATTTTTCCAATCTTTTTGTGTGCCCTCTTTGTTTCTTTTTTTTCCTTCCTCTCTTCGTTGCTCCCCCTTCCATTCCCTTTTATCTCTTAGTATTAGCAATCATTTCCTCTCCTTTCTCCCCATGTTTCTCACTCTTTTAGCAACTGTTTTCTGCACAAAATAATGGAGAAAATTACGTTTTAATGTGGTTTTCTCCTTTATTTTAAAAATAGTTCAACATCACTAAAACGACATTTTAATGTTTTAGAGAATTATAAATATACTTCATATAAAAATTGAATCTAAAATCTCCCTTTTGCAACTTTAATATAATAGCTAATTAATATGTGACTCATTGATAAAATATAACTATATTCAAAGTCAAATAAGTTCCGCCATTAGATTTTTTTAAAAGAATTTAAACGGCTGAGAATTCATTAAAGAAAAAATTGGGTCTGAAGATAAATGGACCAAAACTCTTATATCAGAAGCAAATTGCGATGCATATCTGCATGGGTATGGCCCATTTCGCAACAACCTTTGAGACGTTTTGCAAGAACAACGAGGTTAAAACCGTCAAACGGATTTTCTATCGTGTACGTGTCACAAGTTAACTGGTCTACGAAACGTCATTGTTTTTTAGAATCACAAAGCTGACAAATTGCCAATTTCATTTTGACGGTTTTAATTTGATGTTCATTTGGTACCAAACTTCTAGTTTTATCCCAAACTCTTGGTTAAATTGCCATTTCATCCTTGCTTATTTTTTTTTTTAGGATAAAATATATTATAAAACCTCTGAACTTATTAAATTTATTTTATTGAGCCCTTATCATTTTATTATATTTTTTTGAGCCTTTATATATTTATTTAAGTAGTTATTGAAGACTTTTTTAGTAATTTTAATAAATGGTATTTAGTATTGCGTATAAAAATAAAATAAAATCCATTATCAAATTCCTGAATTTATTGAGTTTATTCTATTGAATCCCTTTTTATTGTATTCTATTGAGTCTCTATGTTTTTATTTAAATTATTGATGATATAATTTTTATATACAATATTTAACACCGTTAGTGGGTCTATCAAATTGGTTCTCAATAGATACATAAATAAAAGTACATGAACTCAATAGAATGCAATAAAACGATAAGAACTCAATAGAATAAACTATTGTAGTTTAGGAGCTTGATAATTGATTTTGTGAAAAAAATAGGAACAAAATTTATGCTATCTTAAAAAAAAAATTTCCTAATAGACGTTGGTTGAAGTGGGAACATAAATTTTTTTAAGTAATGTCTCACATTCGAATTTTATGCATAATGAAAATAGCTATTAGAAGAAGAGAGAGTCTTACCTATATTGGGTGTATTACATTCAATTATAGGATTTAAGACACATCAACTAAATGTCATATACTTGATTGATAAAAAAATAACACATATCTTATCTTATAAATTCTACCAATTGGTATATATACACTCAATATAAGTAACAATCTCCCTTAAAATAATACTCTCGTTATAGATCTATTTGATTTGAACTTTAAAATAGTCAAAATTCTTTTGGTTATATATATATGTATTATTTATTAATTTATTTGAGATATGATTAGTCAAGATCTATAAACTAATGATGTTAATTTTTATCGCACAATAAAAAATGATAATTTTCAATAATTAAATTTAAAATTTTTTCATTTTTCAAACCAATGCCAAGAGATCAATCAAATTATATATTTTTTTATACAAATTAAGGGTAAAGAATTTGGATGATACCATAGAAATTTTTCCATTAGAAGCATTACTGCCAAGACATCAATCAAACTATAAACTTTATTACAAAATAACAATCCTTTTAATATTATAAATGCAACTAAGTGACTAACAAAAACGATCATGTTGCTAATAGGGATATAATTGTCAATTAATTGAATATAAATAACTTTCTAATTTTTTAATTTTTATCTGAAACCCACATGAAGGATTAGAAAATTGACTATTTTTTTTCCCTAATTTTATCATTATGGGGTGAAGATTAAATAAATAACGGAAATAATCAAACAATAAAATTAAAAGTTTAAGGTCATCCATTAAAATATTTATAGTCATTTTCCATACGAGAACATGCATGCATGTTACTATTAATAAGTATTTTATTTCTTGCAAAGACCGTCGATTATCAAACTATTTCTTTTCTTGTACTTTCAGATTATCACATTATAAAATAAACCATGTTCTTCTCAAGATCAATACGTTATTATTTTTTTAATCTCAAAACTGAAATGTTCCTCGTTATTTCCTCTCTTCTCTTCTCATCTCTGGCCTTTTCCCATGTTTGTTCCTTCTATAAATTTTGTCAAATACTTCTTTCTTTTCATGTTGTAGTTTAGGTGAAAGAAAGAAAGAAAGAAAAATAATTGAATTCAAGAAAAGTATGTCAAGTTCTAATACTAATACTATGGGACTTGGTTTCATGGCTGCCTTTGCGGTTTCAGGCAGTGTAGTTCTCATTGCTCGTCAAGTTCATAAGCGCCTCGTCTCCGATTTCATGAAGAAATTTGAATTTGAATTGATGGGTATTTTTTTTTCTTCAATTTATTTTCGATAATAAAATTCGGAGCCTGGATTAAATAATTTTGTCGGTATTTTTTTTAAAATTTTGATTCAGGGTCAGGGAGATCACCACCATGCCAAATCAAGAAAAAGGTTCGATTTGCACAAGATGTGATAGAGCCATCATCAAACAACAAGAACTTGTTGAGGATACCAGAAGGACATGGCAATGTGGTGAAAATGGAAGATGGGAAAATAAATCAATATACTTATCGTCATGGTGCAAACTTGATGGAAGCTATGCCTTTAAATAGGCAAATTTTGTATAAAGGAATTCTTGAATACAGAACCCTTAAAGGGTCAAGCAACATATCATCAGCTTGATGATTAATTAATTTGTTCATGTCATGAAAAGAATCGAAGAACTGTTTTTAGTTTTGTATATATCTATGGGGGAATAATGAATTAATTATCGTATTTTATTTGTAAATTTATGGAATATAGTGGATTTATTTATAATTAAGATCAATACAATTTTTTTTTTAATTGTATATATTATAATAAGTAATAAATACATGCCGTAAAGATAATCAATCCTATACTTATATAACAATTAGATACTCTTATGTAACACTTTGAACTACTAGATATATTTTCTACCTATTTTTTTTATTTCTTAACAAATGCAATGTTTATTTTTATTAATAAAAATTGTAAATTTTTTTATTTTATTGATGGACCCAATAATTAATGGAAAATTTTTACTTACCTTGGATGTAATACACCCAATGGTTAGATGTAAATAATAAAAATAGGTTTTTCTATTTTTATTGGTCAAGTATTTTTACACTTGACTTATTTGGCATTCAACTAACCATTGGGTGTATTACACCAAGTGTAGGCAAAAATCTCCCATAATACTTGTGAGCGACGAGGTTAAGGTGAACACCCAAATGTTTGGCGACCATATCACTGTGTGAACTCAAGGCCCATTATAAAATATAAGATGGGCTTGGGGTCCAAAATGGAAAAGGAGTCGCCACTAGGATAAAAGCCGAGACATACTGTATAACAATTGGATTCCACATAAATTTTCAAAAGCTATCATTAGAGATCAGGTTCAAAAATTGGGTATGGGCTTTTGGAATACCCAACCCAACCTTGCGATTAGCCTCCATGTGTGTTTCATATTTTATTACCTTTGATTATTAAATTATTTCCTTATTTTAATGTGGATTGCAATCATTTTCAATTTTATATTTTAGTCTGAATTTGCACATTAGTCCCATTTTCATGCTTGTAACCTGATATTCAATATACATAAAAAAAATAATAATAATTTATAATCATACATTTCAAATGAATAGGGAAAAGGATTAGAGATTACAATACTTTATTTAAAGAAAATGTAAAATAAACAAAAAATAAACCATACATAATCAAAAAATAAACTAATTATTTATACAAATAAAACCTTTCAAAAACTAATTAATAGAATAAAAATCACCAAATAATTCCTGAAATAAACACAAATTAACCCCATCTCACAAAGCAACAATATAATCCACAAAATAATTAACAAATTATATTAATAGAAAATGGAAATATAATAACAAAATAGTCCACAAAAATAACAATAATATTTATACAATAATAATATTAAACAACATAGTAATATAAAATCGAAATATATAACAAGACAAATATAGGAAACATGCAAAATACACATTAAAAATCAGAGTAAAGTCATGCAAGATCCTAATTAAACAACGATGCCTCTTCAAAGAGGTCTTTTCAGAGAGACGTCACCTCCTGACCAGGAGGCAACATCCAATTGCCATAATGTCAAGGGTTGTCGCCTCTATGAAGAGACATCACCTCTTCAATAGAAATATAAATAGATTACATTTTTTAGCTTTTAAGAAACTTGATATTCATGCAAATAGACAAAGACTCATACCAATATGCAAGGATCAACTATCAATACTTAATCTTTCATGTAATCATGCTTCACATACGACCTTAAACAATCGATAAACATATAAAAAGCAAGCAAGAAAGTATGAAATCAAAGCTTTTAAGAAAATAAGGAACTTAAAGCTTAAAAACAAAGGATTCTCATTGATTTGGACAAGCTGATGCTACTAAGCACTCAGAGCTTGGTTTGTTGGTTTGGGTGTTTGGAATGCAAGAGAGCCTTCGTCCTTCTCAAGAAATTAAGTCTTTTTTATCCTAAAGTCCCATTCTTCTTCTTCCTTTTCTTCTCTTCTTTTTTCCTTTATTCTCTTTTCTTTTTGTTTTTCTCTCTTCTCTAAACCAAAAGTTCAGGTCCCAAAAAAAGGTCCTACCTCATTTTTTTTACCCACACTCTTCCCTTTTAAGCCTTCTTAACTTTTTATCTTTTTCAATTCCCAAAACCCATTCACAGTTACACTCTCCCTCTTCTTTTCATCATTCCCTATGCCTCTTTTCTCTTGTTCCTGCTTTCTTTCCTTTTTTTTGCTTCTAAAAATGCCTCAAATCAGAGGCAGGTGGGCTTCAACTATTGTCATTAGTAACATTTAATGTTGTAGAGGGTGGGTGTAAAGAGGCACTGCCTTTTTGGTGAGGCGTCGCCTTAGCGATGCCTAAGGTGCAGAGGTGATCTCCTTTTCACCCATACAAAATTTAGGCCTTTAGGCTAAAAGGCAATGGGCTTAGAGGCTATTTTAGGCTTAGGCTTGGTGTTTGGGCCTAGAGGCTAGTTTAGAGAAGTTTTGGGCTTCTCTTACATTCAAAACTTATACTTTCTTATCATCGGGCTTTTGTTGTGGGTCGATCAAATTGAAGGTGTCCACAGTTTGCCCCCTTGGTTTTTCAAATAACAGAATTTCTGAAAATCAATTTTTTGAAAAATTAACATAGATACAAAAGCATTAAAGGAGAAGAATGACATACCTAACCTTTCAGCGTCACTCGGGTCATCAGCTTTAGGAATTCAAACCCAAAAGGTTAAGCTTTTATCTTAAAGCGTGACCATGATCCTTGAGTTTTTGTGGCCCGATCAGAAACTCATTATAATTTGGCATGATTCCTAAGTTTTCTTAGCTCAAAAAGTCACTTAGTAAAGGAGATGAAAATGTGACCGTGATCCTTGGATTTTCCTAGCCTGATCAGCCACTCATTATAGTTTGGCGTGATTCCTAAGTTTTCCTAGTTTAAGAAGTCACTCAATAAAGAAGATAAAAATGTAACTGTGATCCTCGGGTTTTTGGCCTGATAAGCCACTCATTATAGTTTGGCGTGATTCTCAAGTTTTCTTAGTTCGAAAAGTCACTCAGTAAAGAAGATAAAAACTTGATCATGATCCTCAGGTTTCCTAGCCTGATCAGCCACTCATTATAGTTTAATGTGATTTCTAAGTTTTCCTGGCTTGAGAAGTCACTTAGTAAATAAAATGCACTTCGCGGATTCAAACCCCATAAGATACCCATTTAGAATGGAAGATGCACTTCGGGGATTTAAACCCGACCAGACATCTATTGCGATGCGTACTTTGGGAATTCAAACCTGACCAGATGCTCTAAAGAGGAAGATACACTTCAGAGATTTAAACCTGACCAAACATCCATTGTGATGCTCGCTTTAAGGATTCAAACTCGACCAGACATCCATTACAATGCGTACTTCGGGAATTCAAACCCAACTAGACACTCTTTACGGCTAATGCTTCAATCAAAATATCTTCAATTCTCCTACATCGATTTTGGAGTACAATCGAGAAGTGAAACAATAATTTTTTTTGCTCCATTAGGGAGTATATTTTTTATGGGCCTTTGTGTTCTTTTCATTAAATGGGTTTTACCCTCTTCCTTTCTTTTCTTTTCAACAAGTCTTCGTCTCTTACCTTTCAGCTTCAGTATATAAATTCTCTTTTTCTCTTTTTAAAATCACTTTCACTTTTCTTTCACATTCTCTCTTTTCTTTCTTTTCTTTTCTTTCACTCTTCAAACCTTTGTCGCTATAGACGCCGAACATAGGATCCAGTGACTCCCTCAGTACACCCCCTATGTAGTTTTAGGCTTAGCATCAGAGATAAGGTCCCTCTTTTTGCAGACATGCAATCCCATATCTATGGATTGGCTACCAGAGAGGTTAGTACCTTATTTCTTCAATTTTTCCTGTAAAAAATATTAAATAACATTAGGTTATTGTTTATAGATGTATGTGTTTTAATTTAACTAAAAGAAATTGGATTCAATTGAATGAAATTATAAAACTCTGAATTACTCTGTCAGATCACCGACACGAAGAGGTGTCGCCTCTTCGATAGGGTGATCACCTCTTCAATCAGGCGATTACTTCATCATAAAGAGGTGGTCACCTCTTCACATTAAGGCACTCATAGAGAGGCTATTGCCTTTTAGCCTAGAGGCAATGCCTCTCTAATGGGTTGATCGCCTTTCTAATAGGGCGATCACTTCTAGCCTAGGGTGTTCGCCTTATTAACAAATTTTTTAGCAAAAATTAAATTCATTCAAGAAAAATAATAATTTCACTCCTTGTTTTACTCCCGTAGCTTGATGCCCACACCCTCAAGGGTGCTAGGAACTTCAATGGTGCTCGTATTTGGTATGACAAGCTCACATACACGGTGAAGGCTCGTATTCGTGACACCAAATTTTTTTTATTTTGTCTTAGCACTTCCGACACAACAGGGGCATATAGACTACTAGCCTTTTCATGCTTTGATGGAGAGATGGTCTAACACCACTCATATGTTCTATTTTCCTTTTAGGGAGTTTACACTCGATCCAGTGGCTTTTGCTAAAATCACTGGTATTGCCTGCGTAGGGGATTTTGTTCCTCTTGATGCTAGTCTCCATCAGTTATCTCCAGACCATCTCGCTTTTATTGAGCGTTTGCTTAGCTTGGTCCCGGATATAAAAGGGACACATACAGTGAAGCCCAATTCCATTAATAACTTCCATTCTCATGCTAGAGTTAAGGAAGCTACCACACCTCGCCAGATTGATTAAGTAGTGTGTGCATTCTTGGTCTACTTACTAGGCACCACTCTTTTTGTAGATACTGTCAGTTTTGTAGACCTGAGCTTTCTGATGACCCTGAGAGACCTGGACCTGGTGGCCATATATGACTGGGGTAGTCGTGCTCCAGCCTATCTATACAGGAGTATGGATGAGTTAGTGCGTAAAGCCAAAAGGCTTTGTGGTTTCTAGCATGCCATTCTGGTACTTCCTTCCTCTTTTACTATTAAGTTCCATTTTAAATATTATTATCATGATTTGTTAATAGTTCTTCCTTTCTCTTGTAGGATTAGGCTTCAGAGCTAGAGCTTATTATAAAGATCACTTGTGTTATCAACACTCATTTTCTTGCTATGGCAAAATAGGGCCCCAGTTGCGCTTGGGGGAGGCCAGTTGCTTGCATGCATATTCATCGCGAGCAACTGAACACTCTCACACATTATGAGGTAGGTACCTACAAACATAATTGTAATTAGTAACACATTTGTTAATCAAATTCATTC
The DNA here is from genome assembly GCA_947683625.1 of Mallotus nudiflorus. Classification (NCBI taxonomy): domain Eukaryota; kingdom Viridiplantae; phylum Streptophyta; class Magnoliopsida; order Malpighiales; family Euphorbiaceae; genus Mallotus; species Mallotus nudiflorus. Next base: position 4,120,738 of record CANTUR010000156.1, on the reverse strand, counting down.
ATTTACTGGCTTGTTTTTTTAGTGGCTAGATGGTCTCAGGCCATGGTCCACTCAAAAATTAAATTAAATTAAATATTAAATATTATATATTATTTAAATTATTTAAAATTATTTAACTAAATTATTTAAATATTTATTTAAAAAATATTTAAATAAATATTAAAAAATTCAAACTCCGATTCGTATTTTTCATAGATAAATCTTTGATCTCAACAATTTGAAATGCTTTTCTTGTGTATTCTTGATAAACTAGTGTTTATATATAGATGTAGGAGGAGAGTATTACTTTGAGGGCTTGACTATAGAGTTTGGTACCTCAGTAAGAGAGTACACCAGTGGCGGATGGGTGCTCAAGTGAGACAGCACCCTCTCTCCTCCTTGACATATTTTCTAGGCACATGAGTTAAAAGGAACAAGCTTGACTATTCTTTAGAGGGAGATGATGTTGCAGATTATTACGAGAGGAGGAAGTCTTGATATGTGGATTTCACACGAGCTCATCTCATACAGAGGGTGCCTTTACCTTCACCTGTACCTCAGGTAAGCATGCAATTCTATTAAATTTATATTTCACATTCGTGCTTATGGATACTATTTCTTGACTTAATTTTCATCTTTAGGTGCCAACTAGGGCACCAACCCCTCTTTTAGGCCTACAGTATAAGAGAGCCCTCAACAGCATCCCTATATTGTGCCTATCAGTAAGGGTACCTCCTCTAATGCACCACCTACTAGGGAGCCTTCTAGCTCTAGATCTCAAGTGATAACTAGTAGGCTTGTTGCCACTCTTGACTTGCTGACCTGTTGTTGGTTGCCTTTGAAGCTCTCTCATAAGTTCTTAATGCTAGACAGGAGCTTGGAGCCCGAATTCTTACTAGAGGCCACTACACATGTGAGTTCCCTTCTTCTAAAGTCCTGTTCTCAAATTTGACTTAACATTTGATTAATTCTAACAATATTAATTATGTAGATACCTCGAGATTAAGGAGAGTATATGTATAAGGTGATCGAGGCCCATTGGGACTTCCTGATGTAGATGACACGACAATGGAAGGTAACAATCATGTTTTATTTCTACATGTATGCATGCTTTCATGATTTCTTACCTTTTTATTTTGTCTTGATAGGATCAAGATAAGGCTAGCCAAGCTAGGATTACCGCTCTCGAGTGTTAGTTTGGTGCTCTCCAGGTCGAGGGTAACGAGGAGAAGGATGATGTGAGTGATGCCGAGGAGGAGGAGCTAGTTAATAAGCATGTTGAGGATAGCAACGATGACAATGGAGTTGATCTTGCTGATGATCCTACAGGTGATCTTGTTGATGAGGGAACTGATGAGCCTAAAGATGATGAGTAGAGGGATACCCGAGAGGCTTGCTACTATAGGATCATTAGAAATATTTTTACTACTTTGCACTGTTGACGTGTTACTTTCTGAATTAACTTCTCATTTTGGTATTTTCACATTTTTCACTGGATGAATGATACAATACTTAAATTCAAATTTTGAATCAATCGAGGAAATTTTTCTTATTGTTGAAATGCTTTTTCTCTTGAATTTTCATGTACTATACAACCATTTTATAGCAACATAAGGATGTGTTTCAACTGTCGGAGAGGCATTACCTCTTCAGAGAGGGAGGCGACAGTGAATTGCCTCTTTATGCAGAGGTACTACCTGATCGTAGAGGCAATCGCCTCTACAGGGCCAGTCTACAACTACTTAAATCCTTAGCTCTCCTTTAAAATCCCTAATTCCCCATTCACACAAATTATCTCCATTCTCTCTCTATAGACAGTATCCCATCCTCCCAACATGACTAAAAGAAGCTTGAAATAACTATAGCCAATTCTTAAAAGCCTTGATAACAGATCATGAGCTAGATTACAGCCATTTCACCTATCTATCTTCCAATCTTTCCATGCTAGGAAGATTAATTTTCCATTTCTCCATGTTCTTGCTCAATTATGGGATCCTTAAAAACATGTCTTCTAGTTCAACACAATGGAGCTCTGCCCCTTGCCAAAGAAATTTGAAGCTATCTTGGGCTCTCAGATGGATTTGACTCATTATATTGCAATTCCTTCAGTTGGAACCCCAGATTTATATTCCATCTAATACCAAATGGCTAGTTTACTTAACCTTTCCCCTTAGTCTTCTTTTCTTCATATATTTAGTAATGAGGTTCTGATGAGCTCTTTTCTTGAAGCTATCATAATTGTAGTTAGCAATGAGGTTTACTGGCCTCTGATGATTACTCTTTTCCTATATGCTCAATTTCTATTGGTTCCCTTTCTGGCAACTGTGACCCAAAGGTTCTTCATATTCTGGACCAAGTGAAAGCTGACCTAAATCCTTTTCCTCTTATTTTGGCAGAGACTATCATTGGACTCGACAACTTCTCTGAAACTAAACAATTCTCAGGGAGTTCCTTACTGCTGGAGGTGAGCTTCTTTTCTCTTTTATCATCTTCTATTTTTTTGCCATTTTTACCTATTCATTCTTTCCATAGTCATGGTTTCATGAAAAGCTGAGGTTGCTCAAACCTTCTAGAGACATTGCACATTATAAGGCCAAACATTACTGTACCATGAGAATTCACCCTATTCTAAAGGATATTCAGAACTAGTTGTCTATATTCCCTGACACTCTAATTTGGTGGATGTGCTCGTGATAAAGGTTGCAGCATATGACCATTCAATCTTATACCTACTGCATTTCATTAGCTGGTCTCCAGTTTGCCACCTTCTATAATCCCACTCGACTTTGCAGACAATATGGGCATAAATAACTGATCATGGATCTAGTGCATGAATTTGAGCCAAGGCCCCTTTCTTAGAACTTTTTGGATAACTCGGTAACTACTTGGCCTCGTAAATTCATTTAAAAGTTCATGAGCAACAATGGAGATCAATCCACTGATGACTAGTATAAGGCATGGACCTAGTTATAGTAGACGAAGAAGGATAAATTTATAAGAAACAAATGAATAAGGGCATTGTAGGTATTGAGTGCTCAAGGTGTTTAAAAGAAAAGCAAGCATCACTAGTTTATGAAATTTAGTCTTTATTTGATTTTTGTTGGATGGAATTTCCTTTCTAGTTAAACAATGTGTAATAAGCATTTAATACAATATTCAACAATAATAAAGGCAATCAATTTCATTTAATTTAAGCATAAAGTGACTATACATCTTGCTTCTTACATATCTCTTGTCATTAATTGGTTTGCCCTTGCAAGTTTTCCAACTAACTATTTTTTTCTCTCTCTCCTTTTATATGTCCTTTAATTTTTACCTGGACTGCCCTTTTAGGTTTTCAATATAGTAGGACTTTTTATTTTTATATATCTAACTTTTGCCTAGACAACCTTTTTTTATGTTTTCTCCTTAGTGAGACTTTATAGAAATTATTTCTTGAGCTTATCCAATTTAATTGGCTCTCTGAACTTGTTTCCTTCTAAATCAAGAAAAATAGCAGCACCCTTGGAAAATAACTTCTTCACTTAATATGAACCTTCCCAGTTTGGCTTGAACTTTCCCCATGGATCAATCATGAAGGGCCTAGTAAGCTTTAACACCAAGTCACCCTTTTTTATTTTACCTGGCTTAATCTTTTTGTTATAAGCTCGGGATATCCTTTTTTGGTACAACTAAGAGTGATACATGGCTTTTATTCTCTTTTTATTTAGTAGCGTCAGTTGTGCCAATCAGCTTTCAACCCATTGATACTCAAAAATTTTAGATTCTAGGAAAACCCTTAATGAGTAAATATTAACCTCAACTGTCAACATAGCTTCACACCCATACACTAGAGAATATGGAGTAGCTCTCATTGATGTTCGGGCTGTAGTCCTATATCCTCATAATACGAATTATAGGTAGCTTGCCTAATCTTTATAGTTTTTTAGTATCTTGGCTAGGATCCTCTTTACATTCTTATTTATCTCTTCTACTACTCCATTCTCCTGTGGTCTATAAGGAGAGTATCTATAATATTCAATCTTAAATTCCTCCAACAAAGTGGCCTTTTCTGCCCTGAACTGGACATCATTATCAGTGACGATGTGTTGAGGCAACCCATATTTGCAGATTATATTTTTTTATGAACCTTGACATCTATTTTGCTCCAACAATTAGGAATGATTTTACTTCGACCTGCTTAGAGAAGTATTCAATTACTACTATAATATAGCAATAACTGTTAGATGCCTTTGGCCTTATCTCTCTAATAATATTAAATTTCCAAACTGTAAATGGCCAAGGGGAGGTCAATCCTTGAAATTCCATAGAAGGCAAATGGCTCACATCACCATACACTTGGCAATTATGGCATTTCTTTGCGTACTTTACACAGTCTACCTCCATAGTTAGCCAAAAGTACTCTTGATGAGTTATTTTCTTAGCAAGGATTGCTCCATTCATATATGGTCCACATACACCCTCATGAATTGCTTTTATAATTGTTATGTACTCCAATTGGCATCCTCTTGTATGACATCCTGTCATGACTGATGAATTACTAAGATAGCATCCTCAGTGACATTCTTTCTTTTCTATCGTCATTATCTAAAAATTGCCCTGTTTCCAAATATTGTTGTAGATCATGAAACCAAGGCTTTTTTATGAGGCTGATCGACATTATTCTAATTTCTTCATAGTAAGGAGTCCATGACTTTACTAGAATTAGGGGCTTAATTTCTACCTGCTTTCTTCCTTCCTATATTGAAGCTAGAGTAGCCAAAGCATTTGCCATCTGATTATCTTCCTTTAACAGTTGCATAAATTTGCATTGGGTGAAAGATAATAGAATTATGGTCGAGTAGTCCTTATACTGTCTCAACCTATCTTCTCTCACTTCCCATTTATTAGAGATCTATTTCACTACCAGTATTAAGTCTCTATATATTGTGACCTCTTCTGCCCCCATATTCCTGAGTGCTTCCAAACTAAAGATGCAGGCTTCATATTCAGCTTGATTGTTGGTGACTTCAAATTCCAGTCACTTTGACATCAAAATCATTTCTTTTGTTGGTAAGACCAAAATCACACCAATGCCTGCTCCTCTATTATTGACTGCTCTATTAAAATACATTTTCCATGTCTGGATCTCTATTACCCCTAAATGCTCATATAGGAATTCCAAGTCCCATTCTTATCCATTATCTATCAAATTTTTAGGCAAGAAGTTTGCTACAGCTCTCCTTTTTATTACCTTCTTTACCATATAGTCTATGTTGAACTCGATATGCAAGACCAACCATCTAGATAATTTCCTCGTAAGAGAGTGAGTTTGTTAAAGATACTTTAGAGGATTATGCTTAGAGACTGCTTGAATTCTGTAAGAGTAAAAGTAATGTCGGAGCTTCTTTGTTACCTAAATTATAGCCAAGCAAGTTCTCTTTACAAGACTGCAATTGGCTTCATATGGTAGAAGCTTCTTACTTAGATAATACACAGATGCTCAACCCTTCCTTCTCCTTCTTGAGCTAGCATTACACCAATCACATCCTTCTCTATTGCTAGATAAAGGATTAAAGATGTACCCAATCTTGGCAGCTATAAGACTAAAAGATTCATCAAATAATTTTTAATAGTTTCAAAACCTTGCTAACATTTGTCATCCTAGATAACTGGCTAATTCTTTTTCAAGAGCTTGAAGATTGACTCACAAATGGTGGTTAGCTTGGCCATGAACCTATTGATGTATTGTAACCATCCAAATTGATTAATAAATGGTTGTCATCTTGGCTATGAACCTACTGATGTATTGCAACCGTCCAATGAATCCTCTTACCTTTTTCATATTTTTTGGTGCAGGCATTTCTTTGATCACTCTCACTTTATTTGGATCCACCTCTATGCCTCTCCGACTAATAATATGCCCTAGCAGCTTTTAAGAGGTTACCCCAAAAATACATTTCTTCGGATTCAACCTGAGGTTATACTTTCTAGCTCTTGCCAAGAACTTGTCTAGAGCCTTTAAGTGCCCTTCTCTGGTCAGCGACTTTATCATCATTTCATCCACGTGCACCTTTATCTTTTTGTGAACCATGTTATGTAGTAATATGGTATCCATCCTCTAATAAGTAGCTCCTACATTTTTCAACCCAAACGACATGACTGTATAGCAATAAACGCCTTATTCATTAGTAAAAGAAGTCTTCAATTTGTCAATCACTATTATCATAATCTGATTATATCTTGAGAAGCCATCTATAAAGGAGTACATAGCATTAAAAGCTACACTATTAACCAAGGTATTAATATATGGTAAGAGAAAATCATCTTTTAAACAAGCCTTGTTCATATCCTTATAGTCCATGCACATCCTGACTCTACCATCCCTCTTAGGAACCGGAACTATATTGGTTAGCCACTGGGTGTCATCTTTCACTTCTAAGAACTTTGCTTTTAGTTGTTTCTCCATTTTTTCTTTGATCAAGAGAGCCCATTCTAGCCTTAATCTCCTCTTTTTCTGTTTTATCGATATGACATGAGAATACATAGGGATCCTGTGTTTTGCAATTTCTCTATCCCATGCATATCCTTATAGCCCCAAGAAAATAGTTTTTTTCTTCTTTTTAATATTTCTTTCACCTTTTCTCTCTCATCAAGAGTTAATTCAGAAGCAATCAATATATTTTTAAGAGGTTACCCCAAAAATACATTTCTTCGGATTCAACCTGAGGTTATACTTTCTAGCTCTTGCCAAGAACTTGTCTAGAGCCTTTAAGTGCCCTTCTCTGGTCAGCGACTTTATCATCATTTCATCCACGTGCACCTTTATCTTTTTGTGAACCATGTTATGTAGTAATATGGTATCCATCCTCTAATAAGTAGCTCCTACATTTTTCAACCCAAACGACATGACTGTATAGCAATAAACGCCTTATTCATTAGTAAAAGAAGTCTTCAATTTGTCAATCACTATTATCATAATCTGATTATATCTTGAGAAGCCATCTATAAAGGAGTACATAGCATTAAAAGCTACACTATTAACCAAGGTATTAATATATGGTAAGAGAAAATCATCTTTTAAACAAGCCTTGTTCATATCCTTATAGTCCATGCACATCCTGACTCTACCATCCCTCTTAGGAACCGGAACTATATTGGTTAGCCACTGGGTGTCATCTTTCACTTCTAAGAACTTTGCTTTTAGTTGTTTCTCCATTTTTTCTTTGATCAAGAGAGCCCATTCTAGCCTTAATCTCCTCTTTTTCTGTTTTATCGATATGACATGAGAATACATAGGGATCCTGTGTTTTGCAATTTCTCTATCCCATGCATATCCTTATAGCCCCAAGAAAATAGTTTTTTTCTTCTTTTTAATATTTCTTTCACCTTTTCTCTCTCATCAAGAGTTAATTCAGAAGCAATCAATATATTTTTAGGATTATCACATGTGCCTAGATTAAATCATTCAATTTACATTGAATTAATATTAAACATATGCATGAAATGATCATCACAAACAGAATAACCATCAAGAAAAACATCGCACAAATAAGCAATGTTTGACCTTATCATATTAACTTTAGAAAATAAAATGTCATAAGTTTCAAACAAGTTAAAAAGAGAAATGTCAACTTCATTATTAAAAAGTCCATAATGGAATCAAGAATATATGATTCAAAGTTGAATTCCTCTTCCTAATCAACAGCATCCTTCAGCTCCACCGTAAGAATGTCCTCTTCTGATTCTAAAGTCAGCACTAGTTCCTCCACTATTGACTCCTCAACAGCAACTTCATTGATCACAATCACATGGTCGATGAAAATTTCAAAGCCGAGAACTAATTTCTCAACAATTATTAAAGGCTCAAGAGCTCTTGTATAGGGATAGTTAGTGCCTTCCTCTATAAATGTGTCCTATAGTATCTTCTTCTTTAGTTTTGCTTTTGTTATGTTATTCCCAGACTTTCTTTTAACTTTTTCCTCTTCATCAGACTCATCTGCTTCTAGATACCCTACCCTATGCATCAAGATCGCCACTTTAGGTACAATAAACTCAGGTGGGCCCTACTGATTCTTCCCTAATCCCATTCTAGGGATAAAGTTCATGTTCTTCATCATACTTATAATTTTAGGATTCAGCTCATCTTTATAGATCATGCAAACCTTGAAACTCAAACTAAATGGTACTCCTCCCAGATGATGAAAGCATGGTTTTCCTAGAAGAATAGCAAAGGTGACTGGAATATCTATCACATGAAGGCTGACTCAAACTTCAATAGGTCCAGTCTTAACCAGAGCTTTGAAAGTTCCCTCAACTAGCCTTTTTATATCATCATAAGCCTTAATAACCATATTAGATGGCTTTAGATCAGCTACCATCAGCCCCAACTTTGGCAAGATCTTCAAAGGGCACACATTAATAGTTGACCCATTATCAACTGTAACATAGCACATTAATTTCCCTTTCACCTTGGCTTTTATGAACAAGGCTTTGTTATTGTCTCTGCCTTCTAAGGGTAGGTCATCGTTTGTAAAAATAATTGCCCTTGGAGGGCTTTTGTCAGTGAATCCACCATTTTCTATGAAGTGTGTGTTAAGGAATCTTCTTATGATCAAGGGCCAAAACCAATGCTTCTCGATGGGCTCAAGAGTTCATAAGCAGTTCCCAAATACTGAGAGAGTTTTCTCATCTCTTGTAGCATTAATAACTTCCTCAATTTTCTTATCTTTATATGGTTCTTTTGAATCTATTTTCTTTTTTTTGGCTCAATATTTTTCACTTCCTCCCTCTTCTTAAACTTCTTAACTGATTAGGCTATCTTCCCTTCCTTACTTTTTCATAGATCAATTGCTTCTCCTCTTCCATCATCAAAACTCTAAATGTCTAGAACATTCATATAAAGCTCCATAAACTGCTGGTCTCTCCTCTTTCATCATCCAAACTCTAAATGTTTAACATATGAATCTCCACAGACTACTAGTTTAGGTTTAGGTCTTTTGGTTGTGGTTTTGCTAGTGCGAGTATGGTATCAACAAAGGAATTAAAGACTTATTACTCTATTAAGTCAGTATTGATCATCAAGATGCGTAGGTTTGGTGGAGGTACATTTCGATAGTTACGTAGAGGGTTATTTTGAGTGTTTGGATTTCTAGTTTTAGGGTCAGTTATCTTGCCTAAATTGATTAAATCTTGAACTTCATATTTCAGGCGAGTGCAACTATTAGTATCATGTATGATATTTTGGTGGTATTTGCAGTACAATTTTAGGTCAGTGTTTGAAAAAGGATGTCTTTGAGGTAAGGGTCACAGTAGGTTATTTTTAATTAACTTTTCCAAGACTTTGGAGAGGGGTCTTCCCAAGTTAAAAAACCTTTAAAGTTGTTTAACAATATTGATCTGTATATTACTGCTCGGCTCGATCCCATCGCTAGATCCAATCCCTTCTTTACTTGTAGGTCTTCCACTGAAGAATTTTTTTCTCTTGTGCCAAGTTAGATTCTTTCTATACCCTAAATCTATATAGCTCCTCAAAGTTTTAAATCCCTAAATCTTTCAATTTTTTAGAGAGCAGGAGTGCACACCCTTCTATCACTATCACTAGCTAATCAGATTCTATGGGCTGGTACTTTATCTGTGCCAATTTTTCTCTCTACCTGATCAAGTAATTAGTGAAAGACTCATTGAATTTTTACTTTACATTCTATAAGTCTCTTAAAGATGCTTCCATTTGAATATTGAGACTAAATTGCTTTGTAAATATAATATATGATCCCTCTTAGTCAACTTGGATATAGGATTCCAAAGCATAATACCATATAATGGGTGCTCCTTCCAGAGATAGAGGAAATTGCTTCACAATATGTGCTTTTATTAAACTGGTCATCTTTATGTGAGTCATATATTGCTTTAGATGTAGATGGGGATCCTCAATGGTAGTAAATTTCTTCATGTTAGGGAACTTAAACTTCTAGGGTAGAGGGTCATCATCTTCATCTAAACTTATATCAGAGTAGTTCATCGAAGCATCTATCCCCTTCTTTTTCATCATTAATTGCATTTGTGCCATAGTCTTGGTCATATTTTTAGCCCAGTCAAAATTTTCCACATTCTCTGTAGTGTCTGTATTTATATTTTGTCTAGCTACAGGCTTTGCCACTAAAGTTTCCTGATCATCCTCTCTTTCCCGTCTTATGGAGCCTTCGGCATCCAAATCAAATAGTTATAGTTGAGGTGCTGGCAGTTCTTGTCTGACTGGTCCCCTTATTTTAGCCATCATCTCTCGTATAGTTACTCAAGTCTGTTTAGCCATGTCAATTTTTAACTATTCTTTAAAGGCCTCAGAATCAAATCCTACCATCTCAATTCTCTAAAAATCCTAACCAGACAACTAGTGTCATATTGCTTCCAACTAGAAGATTATTGTGAATCTATATATGTAATCACCATATATTAGAAATATGCATGACATGTATGCATGAGATGCAAATCTAATTAAATAGAAAATAAACACATAATCTATTTACATATAATATTAAGAAACAATATACAAAGCTCTCAAATGGTATCTCCACCCTTATTTCTCCCACACATGTGTTCACTGTTGAGTTATTTGTCCTAGGATTTTTGTTATGGGTTTCAATTATCAATAGGGAATAATAAAACTGACGGATGCAAGATAACTCTCAAGACAATACAATCAAGTAGAAATTTCTTTAAATAATTCCAAAGTCCATTTTAATGGGCCAAGAATGACATCAAAGGCCCACCTTGTCAAGATCCATATATAATGGGCTTAGGCTTTATTTAAAGAATTACTATATGGCATAAAAACACACATTTGGAAAAAATCCTAATGGAATTGGTAAGTTATTACATGAGTTGAGTCTCGAGTAATAAGCTTTGACTCTTATAGCTATATACCTCTAATACGTCTCCCCATTTGAGGGTTCATGCGACATGGATACGTATGTGCTATGAGTGACAATAATCAAATACTCCACCACCAGGTTTGAGTGAAACATAGGTAGCAAAGCAAAGACTATTGTCAGTTTATTTAGGACTTAGTGTGCACATTGTGTGGGAACGTGTAGTAAATACAAAAATTTGCAAACAAAATAGTTAAAGATGATAAATTATGAAACACTTGGATTAATTTCTCTATTCCCCAATGGAGTCACCACTGTGAGATTCGATGTTAAAGCGTGCACGCAAGTGTTTGGCAACCACGACACTGTGTGAGCTCAAGGCCCACTAAGAAATACAAGATGAGCTTGGGGCCCAAAATGGAGATGGAGTCACCACTCGGATAAAAGTTAGGACATACTGTATAACAATTGGATTTTATGGAGGTTCCTTAAAGCCGTCATCAAAGATAGGGTTCAAAAACTGGGTATGGGCTTTTGGAATGCCCACCCAACCTTACGGTTAGCCTCTGTGTGTGTTTCGTATTTTATTACCTTTGATTATTAAATTATTTCCTTATTTTAAAGTGGATTGCAATAATTTCCAATTTTATATTTTAGTTTGAGTTTGCACATTTGTCTCATTTTCATGCTTATAACTCGACATTCAATATAAATAAAATAGATAATAATAATTTACAACTATACATTCCAAATGAATAAGGGAAAGGATTAGGGATTACAATACTTTGTTCAAAGAAAATGTAAAATAAACCATATATAAACAAAAAATAAACTAATTATTTATACAAATAAAACCTCTTAAGAACTAATTAATAGAATAACTATTTGATGATTAAAAATCGTCAAATAATTCCTACAATAAACACAAATTAGCCCCATCTCACAAAATAACAATATTATCCATAAATTAATTAATAAATAATATTCATGGGAAGTGGACATAAAATAACAAAATAGTCCATAAAAATCACAATAATATGTATACAATAATAATATTAAATAACATAATAATCATGTATAAAACCGAGATATATAACAAGACAAACATAGGAAACATGCAAAACATACAATATAGACATTAAAAATCAGAGTAGAGTCATGCAAGATCTTGACCAAGTGACGAAAGAGGCATTGCCTCTTGACCAGGAAGCAACATCCAATTGCCACAATGTAAAAGGGTGATGCCTCTATAAAGAGATGTCGCCTCTTAAACAGAAATAGAGACAGACTACATTTCTTAGTTTTTAAGAAACTCGATATTCATGCAAATAGACAAAGACTAATACCAATATGCAAGGATCAATTATCAATACTCAATCTTTCATGCAATCATGCTTCACTTATGACTTTAAACAACTGATAAACATAAAAAAGAGTAAGCAAGAAAGTAGGAAATCAAAGCCTTTAAGAAAATGAAGAACTTAAAGCTTAAAAACAAGGGATTCTCACTGATTTGGATGAGCTGATACTCCTAACTTAGTCCTCAGAACTTGGTTTATTAGTTTGGGTGCTTGGAATACAAAAGAGCCTTCCTCCTTCTTAAGAAATCAAGTCTTTTTTATCCCAAATTTCCCTTCTTCTTCTTCCTCTTATTCTCTTCTGTTTTCTTCCTTTCTCTCTGTTTTTCTCTCTTCTTCAGACCAAAAGTTTAGGTCCTAAAAAAAGTCCTCTCCCTTTACTTTTGCCCACACTCTTCCCTTTTAAGCCTTCTCAACTTTTTATTTTTTTCAATTCCCAAAACCCACTCACTCTCGCCCTCACCCCCTCCCTTTTCTTTTCATCATTCCCCAAGCCTTTTTTCTCTATTTCCTACTTTTTTTCTTTTTTTTTTTTGGTGTCTAAAAATGCCTCAAATAAGAGGCAGATAGATTTCAACTGCTGTCATTATTGACATTTAATCTAATTACTAAATTATTCCAAAATAAAATAATATTTACATAATTAATAATTAAAATATTATTAAAATTAAATACATATAAAAATTTTTATTAGTATTTATAATATTTATTAAAATTTAAACACGAGTTAAAATTAAACAAATATTAATACTTTTTAAACTCTTATAAATATTAATAATGTATGAATATATAAACAATTTCAATAATATTCTTGGGAATATATTTTATTTTGAAATAATTATTAATTAGATTGATGTATTTTAATATTAAAGAAATGATATATATTTAAATAATAAAATATTATAATTGACTACTAAGTTTATATATTTAATAGTAAAATATAATATATTTAATAAAAATTAAGATATTTATGCTAAAATTAAGATTATGGAACAAATATGCTATACATTAGAAATAATTGATTTTTCAGTATAAATATGCAGTTCATATGTAGTGCTTAGTGACAGTGCTAACTATAACTATGCAACAACTTCAACAGCTTTCACTTCATTTTTCAGTCCTAAATTCACTTCATTGGTGACTACATTGCTTATCATGGTCGTCGTTACATTGTGATTTTTCTTTTGTAACAGAATTCATATTGTCACTAACTTATTTTTACCATCTGTATTTCTATTGGTTTATGTACTCATTAGTTTTTCTTTTCTGTTCTTTTCTATAGGACGTAAAAGGGGTTGGAGTCGGAGAATTCAATTTATGACCTCATCTTACAATATTTATCACTTGAATAAGTAGATTAGGAAAGGACAATTTATTGGTTTATGTACTGAAATCAAACTTGTCTCTTAAATTTTCTTATCGTTGATCAATTATAATCAATGGAGAACCCAGAAGAACTTCCATCCAGCCTTTTTTTTTTTTTGCATCCAAACGAAAATCTAGCTTTGCTTCTTATTTCTACAGTTCTAACCTATGTAGTACATAAATGAAAACGGAAAAATGTAAAAATGGATGCGGGAAAATTCTATTTTTTAAAATATAGGAAATGAAAATGTGTAAATATTAAAAGCACATAGATATATAAATAAATATTAAAAATATACAAATATATATAAATATAAATTTTATATATAAATCATGAAAAAAATTTTCTATTCTATAAAATAATAGTATAATTTTAGAATTTTTTTTGTTTAGATAAGAAAAATATAAAATTATGTTTTAATTTGTCTCCTTTTTTATTTAGGAAAGTACTATATGAATATATTTTTCAAGTTGGAAACGTATTTCTTAATTTTTTATATTTACGAAAACAACCCTAAAACGTTTCCAAAAAGTTTCTTGAAGTTTTCGATACGGAAATATTTTCAAAATGCGAAAATGTCTATTTGGAAAAATTTCCGTACATCATAGGTTCTAACTAGCAGCTATTATATATAACTCATGTTCTCCTTCAATGAAAATGACTCTAATTTCCAAAAACAAGCTAAAGTTCATCGATGGAACCATTCTAATTCCTAATGCTAATGATCCTACTTGTGAGCATTGCAATACCATGGTGATATCGTGGTAAATCGAATCCTTGTCTCCTTTAATAGCTCAGAGTGTTATTTGGATTGACTATGCCAAATATTTATGGAAAGATCTATACGATTGCTTTTCACAAAGAGATGCCATAAGTATAACAAACTTATAAGAAATTTCTTCTTTTAAGCAAGGTACTCTTTTTGTGACAGATTGCAATGTTTTTGAGATTATACGATGATATCACGATCTAATCAGTACTATGTGATTGGATTTCGCAAAGGATTAAACTCTAATTTTTCAACAGTTAAATCTCAGATATTGATTATTGATAGAATGACCCATGAGAACAGAGCCCAATGGGCCCACAAAGAGCTCAAAGACTAACACTTCTTTCCATCTCGCTTGGCCTAAAGAAGATGGCCGGCAGAATGTCAGTACAGAACGCCAGCGACAAAAGGAATAGGCACAACCAGTAGGCCAATGGGAAGAGGACATGTTAGCATTGTTGCTGCACAACAGACGAATCTGTACACAGAATCACCCATACAAGATATCGTGACCACGCCAGCAGCCCTGCTAAAACCAGGCGCTTGGCAGAACTCTTCATGACAAGGATGACCCCAGCAGTGTACGTCCAAGTTGTACGTACCCAACCAAGCTAGCCTGCATGAGCGTACATGGCAAAGGAGGGGGAACACTCCCACATGAACAGTGCCAACACTGAATCACCGCGCGAAACCTGGCATAAGGTGAGCCTCTATATATACATGCTAATGCACATGAGAAGAGAGGTAACTCAACAATACCTGAAAACCCTAGTTCTTTTATCTATTATTTTCTTATCCTCCTTCTAACTTGACCGTGGGAGTGGGCTCACCGAGACCCGCCTGGATAGCTCTCTCACCAGCTCCGTTTTGTAGGTCCTCAGCTACCAGGAAAATGGACCGACAACATCAATTATGAATCCAGTTCCATCAATCAAAAGGGTGTTTGCTTTAGCCTCGCAGCATGAAAGGCAAATTGGTGGTGACATAGTTACAGAGCTGAATGAATCTTCAGTTTTGTATGCAGGCATAAAAGGAGATTAAATGAATAATTCTAATTTTGCATCAGGATCATCAAGGAAATTTATTAACTCAAATGTTGGCAAGAAACCTATTTGCTCATATTGTGGGCTGTTAATCAGTGTTATAAAAAAACACGGTTATCCACCTGCATATAAGCCACCAGCTAGAAGTTATAAAGCAAATGCAAATCAGGTTCAAAGTTGTGTTAATTCTTGTGATAAAACATGAGTAAATGCATATGACTCATGAGATGCTAAAGGAAAGCAGGTTATTCAAGATAAGTTGAATGTTGAGTCAGGTTATCCTAAAAATTTCTTTATGACTTTGATGTGAGAATTATGTCATTTCTGTTTTTTTTTTTAAGCAATGATGCTAATGTGTATGACTTTTTTTTCATTCAAAAGTATAATTAACATTACTAAATTATTATGTTTACTTTAAAATAAAGGTTAATTAATTTGCTCATATTTTTAAAATTTCTTTATATATTTATTTATTTATTTTATATTTATAGAAAAATTTAAAAAAATATATATTTTTTGCACAAGCGGATTAAGGTGTTAGAGAATTTGCTCTAAACGTCACGCAAGTATATTCAGTTTAGGTAAATGTAAAGATTTAGCCTTAGGAGAGAAAATAAGGCCACTTGTAAATATTTGATTAGAAATGCACATTTGAGATTAATACTTATTATGAGGTATTTAGTCCTTGTCAAATTGATAAAAAAGGTGAAGTGAACAAGTTCAATTGGAAAAGAATTCGTTTGATTGCAATAGATATTATAACTTTATAATTTATTTTCTATTATAAAAATTTAGTGATTACTTAAACACGTTACTTAAAGGGTTAACTTAAAGAATTTATTTTTTATTATAAGCTTGAAACTATAAAGAAAAATTATATGATTTAGGTAAAAGTACTAAAATGTAAGTGGATTCTTTGGTATTTAATCTTCAAATTTGATTCCTACTTAACAAAAAAAAAAATATCGAACCAATATTTTAATATAACATAATTCAACTTCAAAAAGGTTTTAATGTATTTTCAAAAATAGAAAAATTTTGTATGAACAAAATGAAATCTCAAAGAGGTTTCAATAATTATTCAATAGATTTATCAAGGAAATGTTTATTGAAAATAAAGTGTCAACAAGCACAATAATTTGAACTATTAAGTTTTCTAAACCTTCAGTAAGCTAAACTATTAAATCTACTTTTCTGTATAAATATAATAAATCTAAGCTCTCATGCTAACATTATATTATGTCTAGTGTTACTTTTATTTTATTTTATTTTTTCTAATTTGGCAACATAAATTTATGGAGTATAATGAAAGATATTTCTAATGTTATATATTTTTAAAGCTATAATTTAAGAAGACTAGAGTAATAAAAGATTTTGAATTTATTATTATTATTTTGGTTGAAATTCTTAAACTTTTTTCTAGAAATCCTAAAAAAATATTGTAGTCAATGCACATTGCCATCCATACATGAGACCCGCAAGACAAGTGCATGGACAGCCTCCAATTAATCCATGCTAATATGAGTTTGCTGTTATGTTATTTTTAGCATATATGATTTTTTTTTTCAATTCCAAAAATAAAACCACCTCAATTAGTATATGAATTAACAGTCTATATTTATCTTGTTTCAAAAAAAAAAAAAAAAGTCTATATTTATCTCATAATTTTATTTAAAGAAATTTCACTATTTATACAAGAACGAAAAGTACATTAATAGCTTCACTTCCAGGAAAAGAAAACATGTTGAAATTTCCGGTGTTCAGACCATTCCATGTACTATCTTTCTCCCTCCAATTATGTGGTTTCTAAATTAATACTATTTATCAAATTTATTCTGCTAAGGCCCTTTTTATTACAGGTTCTAACGATCTTGATCGTCGTGGGATCATTTGGTGTTAAAGTAGCACAAAGCAAGAATGTACGGACTTTAAATAAGGATATCTTTAATGGTGTGAAGTATAATGCCTTAACCTGCCGCAAACACTCTGCATTTTTGACAGATTTTGGAGCTGTTGGGGATGGAAAAACATTGAATACAAAGGCATTTCAAGCTGCCATTGCCAATCTTAGCCAATATGCTACGGATGGTGGTGCTGAGCTAATTGTACCAGCAGGAAAATGGTTAACTGGCAGTTTCAATCTCACTAGCCATTTCACCCTTTTCCTCCATAAGGGTGCTATCATTCTTGCTTCTCAGGTAGTCCTTTTTCTCCTTTATTTATTTTTCATTTCATTGTCCCATGATGCCTGTAAAATTTTATGGTAGGAAAATGCATATGCTATAATTTCTGACGATCAGTGATTATAATTTGGGCAGAATGAAGCTGACTACCCTTTAATCGATCATTTACCTTCCTTTGGAAAGGAGAAAAATTTTTCTGATGGAAGGTTTTCGAGTCTTATTCGTGGAGTAAACCTTACTGATGTTGTGATTGCTGGTAATTAAACATTATGCAGGCTCAGTTCTCCATAATTTACTTTTTGTTAAGACTAATGCAAAGGATTTGGATTTTTGTCATCAGGCAACAATGGCACGATTGATGGTCAAGGTGCTACCTGGTGGGACAAATTCGATAATGGCACACTGACGGCATTGCGACCATTCTTGATTGAGCTTATGTACAGTACTAACCTCCAAATATCAAACATTACTTTACTCAATGCTCCATTCTGGAATATCCATCCTGTCTACAGCAGGTTTGTGAATGTTATCTGTTCAAACTTATATCTCATGAGCACTTCAATTATATAGTTCTGATTCTGATGAGATTTGCCAAAATGCAGCAATATTTTGATCAAAGGAGTGACAATTATTGCCCCTGTTGATATTCCTAACACAGATGGCATAAACCCAAGTCAGTTTCTTCCATTATCTTTACGTTAGTACAGTTTTCTTTTTTTTTTTTTTATATTAATTTGATGGAATTTGCATCTCATGTTTATGTTTATTCAGATTCGTGCTCAAATGTTCAGATAGAAGATTGTTACATTGTATCAGGAGATGACTGCATTGCAGTTAAAAGTGGGTGGGACCAGTATGGAATTAAATTTGGAATGCCCACAAAAGACGTGGTTATAAGAAGGATAACCTGCATTTCCCCTTCGAGTGCCCTTATAGCTATTGGTAGTGAGGTGTCTGGTGGAATTCAAAATGTTAGGATTGAGGACCTCACAGGCATTTTTACCGAATCTGGTATTAGGATTAAAACTGCACCTGGAAGAGGAGCATATGTTAAAGACATATTTGTAAGGAGGGTGACCTTGTCAACGGTGCCCAAGTATGTTTACTGGGTATCAGGTGGCTATACAAGTCACCCAGATGAGGGCTATGATCCAAATGCACTAACCGAGATCAACAATATCAACTTTAGAGACGTTGTAGCCGAGAATGTGACCAGAGTAGCAAGGTTCAATGGATTTCCTGGTCATCCTTTCACTGGAATATGTATTTCAAACACCACTATTAAAACATTGATTGATGACCCAAGAGCGCTGCAATGGAACTGCAGTGATGTACAAGGAACTGTGAACAAAGTTGCAATACTGCAATATCCATGTTTCGATACTTGCAGTTTATTAACTAAAAGACCTGTTGATTGTGCTTTTCCAGAAGATAAACTGCCAATTGAAACCGTTGAGCTGAATACTTGTTCTGCTAAGGGAGGTTTATAAAAATATGAAACAAAAAGTAGCATGTTCGTCCCTTATAGCATGGTGTATTTAGTTCAATTTATTTTGTGTCTGTTAAGATTTCGGAACAATATATAATTACAGATATAATATATTCCAGATAAATAAGAGTCTTTCTTTTTCTTTTTCTTTTTAATACAAAAGTTCAAGAATCAAGTTAAAATTGTGCATTTGAACTTTTTTTAGAATTAGTGATACATGCTTTTTTAATAAAGTTTTATTATTTTATAATTGATTGTGTTAAACCGCAAGTATATGGATTGCTCAATTGATATAGTGAATTAAGTACGAGTATCATTCTTACAGAAATTAGTTATTGATTGCTATTTCATTTAGTTAACCATTTGTCTAAACGAATCAATTAAATTTTAGATTTCAAAAGTTAAATAAATATATGAATTAATTCACTTAGAAATATTAATGAAGAGAAAGGCTTGTTCTCATTGTATTGAATACACAGAGTACATATACAACAAATAGGAAGCCAAAGATAAGAGTGTGTAACATAATACAAACTAAGATAACAACAAATAGTTATAACAATAGTTACGGAAAGTTATCTCTAATACGCCCCTTCCCCTTCCCCTCCCCCCAAATAAGTTGAAGGCTAGGAAGTAGTAAGCCAAAGCTTATCCCGAATGAAATTGAATGCAGATTTTCGAAGAGGCTTCATCATAATGTCAACAAGTTGATCCTTGGAGCAGATTGAGCGAACATATAAGTGTTTGGCAGCTACTTGTTCCCTAACAAAATGAAAATCTACTTCCACGTGACGCGTGTTCTAGCTATAAAGGCATCATTGAATGAGATGGAGCATGCTTCCAAATTATCACACCATATTTATGGAATTGTAGCAAGTCGAATGCCCAATTCTTGAAGTAGTTTAGATAACCACCAAAGCTCAATAGATACATTGGCAATGGCCTTAAATTCGGACTCAATGGATGATTTAAAAATCATGGACTATTTTTTGGAGTTCCATCCAATTAAATTGTTACCTAAATAAATGAGAAAATGACCAGTGGAGTGACAATCATCCAGACTACTGGCCCAATCAACATCAATAAAAGCAAACAAGTTGAAGGAAAGACATTTTGATATCAGTAAAGCAGTAGAACTAGTACCATTTAAATATCGCAGCAAATGTTTCACAGCCTGCAAATGCTAATATGTGGGGGAATGCATGAACTAAGTAAGTTTGTTGATGGCAAAACACATCTTTGGTCTAGTAAAGGTCATGTACTACAAAGAGCCACAACATTGGCAGTACTTGATAGCTTCAGAAGGTGATAACATATTGGATTGTCTTTGTAGAGAGAAGAATCAAGATCCATAGGAGTAAAGATTGATTTGTGTTACGAATAAACAACAAACACAGTAAAGAAAATAGAAGAAAATAGAAAAAAAATGGACACAAAGATTTAACGAGGTTTAGCAATGTGTCTACGTCATTAAGAGCGAGTGATTGGAGTCTTTCTTATTAGAACTATCAACTAGGATTACAGCATACATATTGTATTTCTAATAAGATAGGTACAGTACAAACTACTAAATTACCCTGTACCATACCGCAGGGGCATTTTTCTTGCACCCTTAACCCATCTAATCGTAACCTCACCATTAAACCTCAAATGACAAATGTTGTAGCTCTGCTCGTTGCTTACGCTTCGTCACTCTGTTCTGCTACACTCCAACATCTATCCACTTACTACTACATATAAGCCATATACAACAATTTGCAAAAAGTTCTTAAATATACTTGTACCAAAAGAAGACCATATTTCTAAGGGGTAACCTAAATACCCAAAAAGTAATTCAATGATCCAAGATCTCATAATGAGAAAGCATAGGATAATTGATAAATAACATACTGAATATATGAAGAGTTACTCCCTATGATGACAATGTTATCAACATAGACAAGAATAAAGTAGGAGATATTGTCGCTGCTATAAGTGAATAGAGAAGAGTCAGCATAAGAACTAATAAACCCAATAGATATTAAAAAACCACTGAGCTTTTGAAACCAAGCACGAGGTGCTTATTTAAGACCATATAATGAGCTTTTGAAACCAAGCACGAGGTGCTTATTTAAGACCATATAATGATTTCTTGAGCTTGTAAACATAATGTGGAAATGTTGAATCAATAAATCCCTAAGGTTGGGCCATGTACACAGTTTCACTCAAGTCCCCATGCAAAAAGGCATTGTTGAATATTCCAATTCCTTGACACTTTAACAAAAAGAATAATTTGGACTGTGATGGGTTTAACAACTAGACTAAACATATCAGTTTAGTCCAATCCATGCTCCTAAATGTAACCCTTGGCAACTAACTGAGCTTTAAACCACTCAATGGTACCATTAGCATGGCATTTAATTTTTTAAATCTAGTGGTTTTCAATAATATTGACATTAGGTGGTGTAGAAATAAGCTCCTAGATATTAGTTCAGTATAAAGCTACCATTACATTTTGTATAACTAAGTGCCATTCTTTGTGTTTAACAGCATAGGTGAAAGAAGTGGTATCTATTGAAGGGATTGTTTCAGCAAAGTGAGCCACTTTTCTTATTTTGGCTAATATGGTTGCCTAAAGTTGCATAGGGTGATGTCAGGCAAACGGTTTAGGTGGTGTATGGGCAGGAATGGAGTGAGGTGTTTATGGGTCAGAGATAGGCAAGTTCACGAAGAGTTGTAAGCCATTAGGTTGAATGTTTGATGACAAGTTAAAGTTATTATGCGAGGTAGAGATTTAGAGAGGAGATGAGGTATGGTGAATGGGCAGGAAGGCAATAAGGATAAAGTGGTAAAGGTACGGGAATTTGAATTGGATGTGGGAGTAGGAAATATAGGTGAGGCGAGTGAGGGAGATATGATAGGTATGGGTAAGGGAGATGATAATGAGGTAATATTAGTTAAAGAAGAGGATAAAGATAAAGAAGAGGTAGAGTTCATACCTAAATGGGAGTCCTTAGAGTAAATGAATTGGGACATGGGTATGCAAATCTATAACCGCGGAGTTGGAGATGAAGGAGGGCTTTAAGAGGATGAAGTTATGGACACCTATTGGAACGAAAAAAACATGTTCATCAAATTTTATATGCCTAGCCATGTATATTCAGCCAATATCTTTATCTAAGCGGTAACTATGATAATGAGGAGAATAGATAAGAAAAACATATTGCTTACTGCGAAAGAAAAATTTATGATGATTATATGGTTGTAGTAAAGGATAAATAGAAAAATTTATGATGATTATATGGTTGTAGTAAAGGATAAATAGCACAGCCAGATACTCAAAAAATTGAAAGTTAGTAACTAATAAAAGAGCAACTGATATTGTATTTCATTGGAAATAAAGTTAGAGGGCATATGATTAATTAAATAGGTGGCAGTCTTAAATGCATATTGCCAATATTTGAAAAGAGCATGACAATGACCTAAAAGTGTGACACCAATATCAACAATGTGTCTAATTTTCCATTCAATAGTGCCATTTTGTTCGTGTGTATATGGACATGCTAATTTATGAAAAATTCTAATGGACTTAAAGTGAGTGAATAATATGTGAAATTTGCCTGCCTACCCCCCCCCCCCCCCCCCCCACCCTTAAATTTGAATTGAAAGATTCAGTTGAGCAATTGAATTATTTTTCCACAAAGGCTTGAAATTGAAGAAAAATAAAAGTAATATCATTTTTATTTTTAAGGGGAAACATCCATGTGAATAATGAAAAATCACCAATAAAAATAACAAAATATTTTTCTCTAATAGAAGAATGAATTGGAGCAGGACCCCAAACATCTATATGAATCAACTCTAAAGGTTTGGAACTTCTATTATTTATGGATGATAAGGAATTACGATGTAGTTTTTCTAAACAATAAGTATGACAAGCAGTAAAAAAAGTACTGTTAGTCGAATATGGTAATTGAAAACGATGAACAAGATAATGAAAAACTACAGAATTTGGATGTACCATATGAGAAAAATAAAAGTTTCCAAATTTACAGGAAAAGCTTGCACAATAAGTGATAAAGGAGTGGTAGAATGCAACTTGTAAAGTGCCAATTCAACCATTCCTCATAGTAGAGGTTGTTTGGTCTGTAAATCCTAGATAAGAAAATTGTCAGAATAAAACTAAAAAAACAATTATTATCATGACAAAGTCTCTTAATCAAAAGTAAGGGTTTAGTAATTTTGAAACATGTAAGACATTGGTAAGCTGAATAGGTTTAGTGCTGGAAGATGGAAGCTTACTTGAACCAACATGAGCTATAGGCAACCCATTCCCATTACTAATAACCACATTATCATTACCTCTATATTCTTTGATAAGACTCAAGGAAAATATATCAAGAGTGATGTGGTAGCTTGCCCTAGTGTTAGGATACCAGTCAACAGTTAAAGGAAAGTTGGATGAAGTTGGCCAAGTATAGATAGATTGGATTGCAAAAAGAAATTTTGAGTGTTGTAATTGTTTGTGGTGTAGTGGTAGTTGTATGCTTAAAAGTTATGATGAAAATGTCTACTATAACCAACAATAGTGTGATTTGTGTAGCCACAACTTTAGCATGATAAGTGACCACCATGATTATAAGAAGAGATGCCAACAGGATGACCTCAACTATAGATGAATCAATCGGCACCAAACTATGTGCGAGAATTCGAGAAATTAGAGACAGGTGAAGTTTGCGCTACATGAGCAATAAGAAGAGCTGAAAGAGAAACTTATTGTGATTTAAGTAATAGTTCATATGAAACTAATTATCCATAAAGATCATTAAATGAAAGGGGTTTAAGTTTTTGTTGAAATGCTCCAATAACACCATTGTAATGAGCCCTTAATTGACGAAAATTTATAGCATTAAATTCAATTGAAGAAAGAAATTGACCAGCCAAAATAAGTGAGTCTTAAAGTTTTTTTGCTTGAAAAAAATAATCTAAAACTAACTTGTCTTCTTTCTTCAAGTTATGGAGTTCAATTTACAATTGGGTCTGTTAGGTGCTGCTCACCACACTATAAGTGATGCAGATCAAATTGCTTTGGATTTTCTTAATGAATTTAGGTAGAATAAAAGTGTGCAATGGTGATACAACGGGCTCTCACTCTCAGTTTTGGATGAGTCATGAAGCCCATAATTTATAAAAAAGAATTTGATTTAGAGACCTATATTTATTATCAAGTTTACTAATAATGGGGTAGTTTTTAGTCCCAAATTTAGTCTTTTAAGGCCTCAAAATTAGTTTTGAAGTTTATTTTTCATTTTATTTTGTCTTTTTGGTCTTTTTACCCTTTTCTTTTAGGGTTTTATATTGAACCATATTGTTGACCTTAGCAAGTTATCAATTTTGAATTTGATCTTAACAAATTTAATTTTGAGCAACTAATGTATTTACTTCAAGTGTGTGTAAGTTCGGAATCATTTAGAAGTCAAAATAATGATGAATTATCAAAGAAAAATTATCTCGGAAAGACATCACAAGCACCATCTCAATTAGAATCAAGACAGAGATCACATTGCACATTTTTGGCAATTTTGGAACCTATCCCAAGCTCAGTCCCAATCAGGACTAAGCCCAGGACAGAAGGAGTGAATTCTGTTCAAATGAATTTTGGGACTGTGAATATCCCGATCAATGTCCTGACCGGGACTAGGCAATCCCGACTGGGACCTAATTCTATAAAAATTTTAATTTTTAAGCAGAACTAATCCCGATTTATATCCCGACTAGGACCAAAAAATTTCAAACCTGGAACTGCTACAAACAACTACTTTTGAAGCATCCTAACCAGGACTGATGTAATCCCAACTGAGATTGACAAATTACAGCTCTAAAGTCCAAATTATGTTCAAATGGACTTTGATTTAGTTGAAAATGAAATTATTACTTCCATCAGTAATAATTGAATTATTCAAGGATCAATATAACCTTTGAAGATTATTTTGAGGTTAAGAAACTTTTTATCATTCATATACTTTCAAGAATTTAATTAATCTCTCTAAACTCTTTCAAAATTCGTTTTATATTTGTATAACTCTTATGAGAGTTGGTAAGTGTTAGAATAGAAATTCTTATTCTTCTATTTTCTAGGGTTAAGAAAACGGGAAGTGAGATTCTATCATAAAGAAATTGGTTTAAGTATTTAGCCATTAAAAAACTTAGGAAATTAGTTTAAATGTGAACTTTAAAAACACTTATGAATTGATTTTTGAGTAAGCCTTGAAAACTCAAGTTGTAAGGTTTAAGTTGAGCTAAAAACTCAAGTTGTAAGAATCAATTTAGGAGAATAGATTATGGTGATTCAAAATGCTAACTTGAGAATAAGTTAGGTGGAGACATATTAAATCTTTTAATTTATTATTATTATTTAATAGTCCTATTCACCCCTCTCTAGTGAACTTTCACGTATTTATTCATCTTTCTTAGGATGTTTGAGACAGTCTTGATTGATTATTAACAAAATTATCCAATTTTCCCAATTTTTGGGTATTTTTTTAAAATCAATGAATTTTGATGCTTATTTTTCTAGGTATTCTTTAAATGAACAAATTAATAGAAGGTTATTTAACAGGTATTCATGCATGAATCAATGGCATTCAACAATTATCCCTTTTAATTTAGGCTTCCACTACTTCAGTAAACTACTTCCAAAGCTTTCCAAATAGTATTAGTAGAGTTGAGACCGATTAAATTAGGGTAAACCTCTTCTAATATAGATG
Source organism: Mallotus nudiflorus (assembly GCA_947683625.1). NCBI lineage: Eukaryota > Viridiplantae > Streptophyta > Magnoliopsida > Malpighiales > Euphorbiaceae > Mallotus > Mallotus nudiflorus. The sequence goes on along the minus strand of CANTUR010000156.1, from coordinate 4,094,958 downwards.
ATAAAAGCCAAGAAAACAATAATTAATGCTTATTAAACCACTGAAGATGCCTTGGATTAGGTTCAAATGCCATTTTTATAGTGTTTTGAACCTCTTTGGGTGGTTGAGGTTCTAAACCATTAAGAACACCATGCAAGCTGTAGAAGTTCACAAAGGTTGAAACTGAAGCTTTCATAAAATATAATTTTTGGAATTTAATTTAATGGAAAACATTTGTTGAATGTGTGTAGGTTGAGTGGTTGTTAAGTTTGAAGATGTAATGGGAAAAAGAGATGGTAATTAAGTAGAAGATGATGATGATGAAGTATAAGACATAGGAAGAGGACCAGTAACCATGACAGTTTTGATACCATATAATTAGAAATAATAATGAAGACAAAGACTTGTTCTCATTGTATTGAATATGTAGAGAACATATAAAAGGAATAGGAAGCCATATATAAGAGTGTGTAATAGAATACAAACTAATATAACAACAAATAGTTATAACAACAAGTAGTTACGAAAAGTTAATTCTAGTATTTTCAACTAAAGACTAAAACAAAATTAAATCAATGCTAATTAATTTAAACAAACAATCAATTATAAATGCATGTACTAGAATATCACTTTTCACTTAATTCATATTTTAACTCATTAATCATCTTACTTTAACCTAAATGAAATTATGCATATGATGCTTACCTCTATTATTCTTATAACTCTCTTTTAAAGAATTATAAGATAATTTAGTTAAATAACTTATTAACCTAAATTTATGGATTCTCATCTCTCTAAGTCAAATTAATAAATCCTAAACTTAATTTATGTCAAGTGTTACATATGTCTTTTTGTCATATGGCAGTATAAAAAAAAGAATATTTTTAATGTCATATCTTCTTACAGCTAATATTTAAAAGAGTTTTATCACATTCTTTGACTTCCTTTTGGTTAAAAGTAACTCTTCATCCAATTAAACTAATTTTAGACTTTTTAGTTATTTTATATTTATTTTGTTATGTAACTCCTAGGAATATAAAGAGTTTCTTTTGCTTTCATTGAAATTCTCTCTTTTCTCATAGTCACCTTTAAATATACATTAATTTTGTTTACTTTGTAATTTAATAAAGGACCTATTAAGCATTTGAAAGAGAATTTGATAGCTTCTTTTACTCTCTATTCTCATTGTTAATAAATTTAACCTCAATCAAGTAAACAAATTGATTATCACAATAATTTAGTTACTCTCACAAGGAAAAACAAAATTCAAATTCATTTCATTAAGGGATTACACTTTTTAAGAGCAACATCCTAATTTCAATATCTATAAGTGATTTTTTTTTCTCTATAATTTTTCTTAATTCTTTTTGCATGCATATTAATAGACAACTAAACTAGAACTTGTAAGTTTTATAAAATTTAAGGGAGTAAAACTTTTTTATAATTCATTAGATTTTTTTTTAGAAGTTCACTTTACAAAACTAACTAAATTGTGGAAATTTGTCTCTTAAAAAATTTGTGGAAATTTGATGTTTCTATTGAGGAAGTAAATATTTTTATTGTATATATTAGGAAGTAAATATTTGTATACAATTAGGAATAAAGTTCTATTCTATTTAGGATGTTATTCTCTTCCTAATTAGGTTGTGATTAGGATTCCTGTATATATATATAAGGGGTATAACCCTTTTTTGAATATTATGAAAAAAATATTTCCCTTGAATTTCCTTTTTTTCCTCTGAATTTTATTCTTCATGGTATCAGAGCATACCCATTGCAATCGAATTTTTTATTGAATTCTTGCAAATCATTTTTTTATTCTCTTGAATCCTTTGAATCTTCAAAATCATGACCACCAAAAACACATCCATTGTATCCCGTGAAACACCCAATTTTATTCAAACCCTTCAAGATGATTCTCCCTTTCCCACAAGAATTATTCTTGATGATACGAACTATACTCTATGGTCACAGATCATGGAGATGCGAATTTGAGCCAGAAATAAATTTGGCTTTCTTAATGGCACTACGCCAAAGCCATCAGCAAGAGATAAAGCATTGGAAACTTGGCTCCTTGATAATAATCTAGTAAAAAGTTGGCTGATTGGCTCCATGAGTCTGACATTGATGCAGAGATTCATCCGTCTTCCAACAGTAAAGGAGATATGGGATGCTGTCTCAAAAACCTTCTATGATGGATCAGACGAAACTCAGTTATTTAAATTGAACTGGAAATCATTCACTACACATCATAATGATAACCCATTACCTATATACTACAATGAACTGATTGGAATATTTCAGGAAATTGATGTCCGAACATATGCACAAGGGGAGGATGTTAATGGAGTAGTATCACTCCATAAACATATTACCTGGCTTCGAACATATATTTTCCTGGTCGGGCTTGATTCTGAATTTAATAATGCTCAGAGTGAAATACTCTGAAAGGATCCACCTCTTGATCTCGAGTCTAGTTATGCATATGTCCGATGGGATCACAACCAGCGACATACAATGGAAGAGCTGAAGATACTGCCAGACCATTCTATACTTATAGCAGCTCAGACTCATCCCCAGTTCAAAGGAAAAATACCGAGTAAGCCCATCACATACACCTGTACTCATTGTGATGAAGTTGGACACTCTAAGGAATGGTACTATGAAATTGTGGGATATCTGGAATGGTGGGATTTTAATAAAAAGCTTCGTAAGAAGCTCAACAAGGTTGCAATTGCTACTTCTACTAAACCAAGTGGTGATCTTGATACCACTTCAGGTATGAAAAATCTTACTTGAAATAATACATGGATTATTGATACAAGTGCTACTGATTATATGACAAACTCCACCCACCATCTTACATCTATTCGTCCATCAACCCAAAAAAATATTCTAACTACTAATGGAGGCATAGCACTAGTCACTCATGAGGGATTAGTATTTAACTCTGACTCTCTGAATTTAGATACCGTTCTTGTTGTTCCATCTCTTTCTTGTAATATACTATATGTTGGCCAAATCACTTAAATCTTGAATTGCACTGTCAAATTTTGGCCTAATTATTGTGTATTTCAAGACATTGCAACGCATTGGATTCTTGGCTCTGGTGTTAAATGTGGAAAGTTATACTATCTTGAGTTGCATGATGATTCAAAATGGAAGTCAAGTCAAGTTAATAGGGTTAGTAGAAGTTGCTCGAGTAAAGACCAAGTGATCTTGTAGCATCGTCGTCTTGGGCATCTCTCTTTTCATTATCTTAGACAAATAAAATTGAATTTATTTTTACATACCACAGACTCGAAATTTAAGTGTGATGTTTGTGAATTGGCAAAAGGCCATCGATTTTCTTATGTACTTAGTTATAATAAAAATTCAATTCCATTTATGACCATTCATTCTTATGTATGAGGACCTACTCGGATTCCTACTCTATTTGGTGCTCGATATTTTGTAACGTTTATTGATGAATGTACTTAGATGACCTAGGCATCACTACTTTCCAATAAAGGAGACATGTGCTCCAAGTTTCAGGACCTATACAACATGGTAGCTACACAATACTAGAGTAAAATTCGAGTCTTGCAGTCTGAAAATGGTGGGGAGTATGTTAACTCAATTCCTAATAATTTTTGCCACAAGAAGGTCATTCGCCACTAAAAAGCTTGTACCGGCACTCCTCAATAGAATGGTATAGCCAAACGGAAGAACCGACAATTATTAGAAGTTATCTGAGCATCACTGTTTGACATGAATGTTCCTCGAGAATATTGGGGAGAAGCTATTCGATCCACTGCATACCTCATAAACTGGACACCATAACGAGTACTCGATTTTAAAACTCCTCTTCAAAGACTTCGGAACTTGTCATATCTCCACCCTTTAATAATCTCGAACCCCAAGTTTTTGGATGCTCGGTATATGTTCATCAGACACTCGATAAATTAGACCCTTGAGCTATCCGGTGTATCTTTGTTGGCTATAAAGATTTACAAAAAGGATATCGATGTTATGATCCGAATGCAAAAAAGATGTATGTCACTCAGGATGTCTGGTTTCATGAAAATTCTTCATTCTTCTCACACTCTGAGTGCTCTCTTTAGGGGGAGAAAAATTCAAACTTCTTTAAGCTTGAAGATAGCATTATGAGTATTCTGAATCCGAGTCTCCCGAGTCTCTCAAATATTCTGAGTGTTCCGAGCATCTCACCCGGATAGACATCTGGTGTTCCAAGTACGAGCATCTCACCCGGACAGACATCTGATGTTTCGAGTACAAGCATCTCACCTGGATAAATCATCGAAGAAAATCCGAGTAATCAAAATAGTACATTTTCCCAACCCACACCAGAAGCTAAAGAAACTCCATATGCGATGCATAATAAGGTAAATTTATCTCCTTTAATTCCAAATACTGAGCCTCGTTATCCTTCTAGGATCAATAGAGGGGTTCCGAAAAAACAATATGATCTGGACCTTCATACTAAAGCTAAATACCCTATCAATAACTTCATATCAACCAACCATTTTTCTAACTCACATGCACTTACTGTAAATCAATTATCTACTGTATCTATTTCGAGTAATGTGTAGGAAGCCTTAGATGATCCAGATTGAAAGAAAGCTATGAATGATGAAATGGAGGCATTGCAGAAGAATCGGACGTGGGATCTTGTTCCTCTTCTGGAAGAAAGAAAATGATGGGGTGCAGGTGGATATTCACTGTCAAACTCAATCTAGATGGAAGCATAAATCGATATAAAGCTCGGTTGGTAGCAAAAGGGTATACTCAGAAGTATAGAATTGACTATGAAGATACATTTTCCCTAATAGCAAAAATGAACACCATCCGAGTCCTTATTTCCTTAGCTACCAATCTGAATGGGCCGCTACGACAACTTAATGTAAAGAATGCATTCTTGAATGGAACCATAGATGAAGAAGTATATATGGATCCACCACCCGGAACTAAATGTACTGACCGAGTATGCAAACTAAAGAGAGCATTGTATGGACTCAAGAAATCAGCTCGCGTATGGTTTGGACGACTCTTAACCTTCATGAGGAAGCTTAGATATAAGCAAAGTGATGCTCATCACATACTATTCATCAAATAGAAGTTAGGTAAAGTCACCGTACTAATTGTATATGTTGATGATATGGTGGTCACTGGAAATGATCCGAGTGAGACAACAATCTTGCAAAGACAGTTAGCATCCGAGTTTGAACTTAAGGATTTAGGTAACTTTAAGTATTTTTTAGGAATTGAAGTTGCAAGATCGGCTCAAGGAATTTCTCTTTGCCAACGAAAGTATGTAATGGACCTACTGACAGAGATAAGGGTGCTTGATTGTAAGCCAGCCGAGACTCCCATTAAAGTTAACTATGTACTTTCAGTCCTAGAAGATCAAGTTCCAACTAATAGAGATCAGTATCAAAGGTTAGTGGGAAGGTTGATTTACCTATCTTATGCAGTAAGTGTTATGAGTCAGTTCATACATTCTCCGAGTAAAGAACATATGAATGCAGTATACCGAATATTAAGATATCTAAAGTCTTCCCCAGGTAAAGGGTTATTCTTTGAGAGGAATAAGGATTATGAAATTACTGGCTATACTAATGTTGATTGGGCTGGAGATCAGACCGATTGAAAATCAACATTTTGGGTACTTTACATTTATTGGAAATAATTTAGTCACTTAGAGAAGTAAGAAGCAGAAAGTTATAGCAAGCTTAAGCGTTGAAGCTGAGTTTAGAGGAATGGCTCATGCAGTATATGAGTTGGTCTGGGTAAGGTGAATTGTTCAAGATCTAGGATTAAAACATCTGAAGCATATGTTGTTACATTGTGATAACAAGGCAGCTATAGCAATTGCAAACAATCTGATTCTACATGATAGAACTAAGCATGTAGAAGTTGACAGACATTTCATAAAAGATTATTTGAACCAAGGGACAATTGATCTTCCATATGTTTCATCTCAGACTCAACTAGCTGACATCCTCACAAAGACTATATCCGTAAAAACATTCTACAACTCACTTGGCAAGTTGGGAATGATTGACATACATTCACCAACTTGAGGGGGGTGTTGAGGAAGTAAATATTTTTATTGTATATATTAGGAAGTAAATATTTGTATATAATTAGGAATAAAGTTCTATTCTATTTAGGATGTTATTTTATTTCTAATTAGATTATGATTAGAATTTATGTGTGTATATATATGGGATGTAACCCTTCTTTGAATATTATGAAAAATATTTCACTTTCTGAGAATCAATTAAGGTTGAGAGTTTATCCTAATTGAAATCCCCCACTTTATCTTTATTATATACATTTGTAGATTTAAAATATTAGTTATTGAAAATCTCTATTAGATTTATTTATTAAATACCTGACCATACGAATTTGTCAATTCATGAACTTAAATTGTTGTTTTCCTTTGGTTTTGGAACTTTTTTTTTTATTGTCTAAATATCTCTCTAAATTAATAGATAAATTGATTTCAAATATATACTATATAGTATCACTACAAAAAAAAAGGATTAGTGATGGCTAAATTCATCGCTAACTTGTCGTTAAAAGAAATTAGCAATGGATAATGTCAGTATTTAAAATTATAGTTGGTAATGGAGTTTATGATGGAATATATAATCTGTTGCAAATATTAACGATGGATAAGATCAACAACAAAAGACAAACCGTTGTTAATTTTTGGTCTATGAATATCTGTTATTTGCCTTTAATTTGTGACAAGTTAATGACAAATAATTTGTCACTAAATATCCAAAATTTATTTTTAATAATATATTTTATAGTAATTAGATAATGAAAAAAAGAAGAATAAATAGAAATAATGTGTGTGTATAATGTTATTATAAATCAATTTAAATACATGAAAAATAAAAAAAAAATACATGATTGCTAATGTAAATCACAGAGTTGGTGCAGTAGCCAAAGGAGGACCATCTGTCACGATCCAAACTAGGAGTCCTGACCGGTGCTAGGGAATGAGAATTCTTTCGAATCTGGAGCCCGTAGCAAGCCTTAGAAAATAAAATTATGCAATAAATAAATAAAAAGTACGATAGAATTAGAATCTTTTCGAATCAATATATAAAAATGGATACTCAATATCTTTTCATAAATAAATATATATTTATACAGTGTTCAAATACAATTCTCAGAGCATAAAGTATCAAACAAAACAATACTCTTCTGATACAATAACACTACTATTGTAGTTTCTAGAATACAAATCAGAGTTCAAAATATACATTTACATAAAATAGTCAGGACGAAAGAACACCGACGAAGAACTCAACTACCAAGATTTGACGATATAGGGTCTCCTGAAAAAAATAATTAAAGGGGGTTAGACCTAACTGAGTGAACTATTATACTATATATACATGCAATCTAAATCATATTCAGTCAAGCATTCTTATATATATAAGCATATACATGCATTTCACACAAATGTCAACTCTGCTTTTAAAAAAAATATAATAAATACAGAAAACATTTATTTTAATACATGAAGGATCAAATAGAACCCTATTAATCGCAACCTCAATCAACCATATCATTACTCTAGTCATACAGGCTCACTTAAATCCAAATAGATCATTTATTCCATTCTGGACAGTAGATTGGCCCCGAGACACTTGGTCAACCGAGCTCAAGCAGTCTGACTGTCAGTGTGATTGGCCCTAAAACACTTGGTCAACCGAACTCCAGCAATCACACTATCAATCACATCACATCTCAATCAAATCAATCAATCCATCAATCATATCATCATTACCACAAGTAATTCCTCACTCAAACCTAAATATATCGCATTGGTACGTATACGGTCCTAATGTTGCCCACTAGGTAGCACGTTCTATTGATATTTTTCATTTATAATAAATCATACATCAAAAAATAAATAATGTAAAATAACATTCATAATAGTAAAATAAATCATATATATACCAAGAATATACTTAAAATAAATTAAGTATATTTCAAGTATATATATGTAAAATAAATTCAAATCAATCATGAAATATACTAAAATAAATCCATAACATACTAAAAATATGTCAGGTTTAAATCATTAATAAAACATGCATTTATTTGGAAATATATCAAAATATACTAAAAATATACTTAAAAACAATTTAAGTATAAATCAATAATATGACATGCATTTTTTTAGGAATATACCTAAAATATATCTAAAGTATACTAATCATTTAGTAAAACAATTATGAATAAATATACATTTGAAACATGTATATATATACTACAAATAAATCTAATTACCTAGCATGCATATATCAAAAATAAACCCTAAATATGTCAAAGATATTGTAAATGTATATAATAAATATGCACACATATACATCAAGATATACTAAAATAAACTAAAATTATACCAAAACATATTATAATTTAAATCACTTTTAAAAGCATACAATGAAAATGAAAAATTCTAAATCATGCATCCTATCCTATATGCAATGCATATATATACAGTATAATAACTCACTGATTAATGCTTCACGAGATAGACTCAGCGGCCTGGTCCATTAGGTCTCGATTTCGGTGCAGCTAGAAAAATAAAATAACAACCATTAGAATAAATTTCTAACTCTACGCTTCTATGATTACTATAGAAAAACTAAATCAAAAATTTAAAACTAGACTCGGACAGGTTGTCACATTTTATGAAAAATCTACCAAAATATCATCAGAGTTTCCTCTGTAAAACGGACATCTCCTTATAAAAGTAGGGTCGATCCTATACATAAAACATACTTCTAAAATCACAAGGTACTCAACACCTCGGGTTGAAACCCAAACTCCACAAATCTACAACCGAGGTTCATAATACACAAACAAACAATATTAAATAGTAAAATAATAAAAATCATCAAAAACCCATAAAAATATTTAAAAACCTTTATTTTCCAATTAAAATATAAAAGTCTAATTTAAATAATATTTGAGAATAAAAATTCATAAATGGAATAGAATTCTCATTTTACAATTAAATTAACATAAATTGTAAATAATATTTAAACTCACAATTTAACATCATTTAAAATAATAAAATACACATTTAGCCTCAAAATAATAAATACACTTATTATTTACATAATATTCTAAAATTATCACAATTTAACTAATAAAATCTCAAATATTGTATAATATTAATAAAAATTCAATTTTACAGTTATTCAATATAACATAATAAAATTCACATTTAATTGCTTAAATAGCTTAATTATATAATAAAATTAATTTAAAACCCATTTTATTTCCAAAAATATATATATAATATATTATTTGAAAACAATTTTTTTTTTGAAAAATAGTAATTAATTTGTAAAAATCATTTTGTTACCTTAAATAATTATAAAATCAACTAAAACATAATATTTAACTATAACTATCACAAATTACACATTTACCCTTATAATATAAAATATCCAATATACTAATTAATTTCCTCAAAAGTTATAAAATCATTAAAATTATTTAATCAACATATTTTATACTAATATCAACCAAAACACATATTTATCCAACAATTTCTATAAAAATACATATTTAATCTAATAATTCAAAATACACATAAATTGTATAAAATTCCATAAAAATTATATAAATTCATAAAAATTATTTAATCAATAAATAACCTTCTAATATCAACTAAAACACAAAATTAAACTATAAATTCAATCAAAATGCACATTTAATTAAATATTCCAAAATTTACATAAACTATAAATATTTTTAAAAGTTATATAATAATTCCCAAAAATTAATTTCTCAACATTATAATTACTAACAATATATAACAACAATAATTTAACCAAATTCATAATTAAAATAATTAATTAACAAAAATTAATTAGATAATATTAAAATAATCAAAATTACCCATAAATTAAACTAATTCAAAAAAATTAACAAAAATTAATTTTAGCAAGCTTGAGCTACCAAGAAAAATTTTTCAAAAACAATAATCAATAAATCAACAATTTCTAACTAAAAAAAAATAAAAACTCAAATAACCATAATCTAAAAACCAAGCAAAAACTTACAAAAAAATCGAGTTTGAGCTTGATCCGAGCCTAGAATCGGCTTTATCACAACTCTGGGAGTCGAACAGCAGTGGGAAGTTGAGCTGTGGCGGCCGGAGGACAAACCGACGGCGAGGAACGACTTGCGGGATGCTGCTGTTGCTGCTTGGTGTCTTCCAGCATCGCGAGGAAGAAGATGGATAGAGGAGGAGGTGACGATGAAGGGACAATGGAGAGAAGATGGTTAGGTGGCGTCCGGCATCGAAAGGAAGAGAAGCACTCTGACAGTGCAAGAACGAGACAGAACAAAGAGGGAGGAGGTGATGGTTCTGCGTTTCTAAATGTATATATATATATATATATATATATATATATATATATATATATATATATATATATATATATATATATATATATATATATATATTATACCTTATATTATAAACATATAATATAACTTTATAACATTAAATCTCTACCACACAATAAATTATACATATATATATATATACACACGCACTTATATTAATATAAGCACACACATATACTAACAAATATACACATAAAATATATTAATATATATACATAAAATAACACTTAAAAATAAATAGCAATAATATAAACAATACTCATTAAATAATGCAAATAATGTAATTTTGATAAATAATAATATTAATAATACTAGTGAAATAATTTAATAATAAAATAATGCTCACAATAATATCAAACAACAAAAATTATAATAATAGGGTACTTAAAAATAATAATATTAAAAATAACACCAATAATATTAACCCTCATATTTAAATAATAAACTTATAAAAATAAATATTTACATAAGCAATTCTCTTAAAATAAAATACATAATTAACAATAGTAATTAATGACAATAATAATAATACACGGTTAAACTTTAAAATTATTGATACTGCATATCCCAAAATATATTTTTATAATTTACAAAGAAGGGTCATTACACCATCATCCATCAAATAGTCTCATACAATGCTAGATGTTGACAATCCATTGAGGGGATGGCCAAATTGCATATGCCTTATCATCGACCTCTACTATTGCTACATTTTGTGCATTTACTCCTACTCTTGCTCTAGAATTTCAAGCTAGGCAAAAAGTTGTTAATACTCAGCTTCCATCTCTCTTTACTCTCTTTCATGCTACTCTTCCCGCTCATATTCATACTAAAGCATTTGAGTTTGCCACTTATACCATATATCTATCTAGCATTGTCTGGTTTGACCTCAATCTTTCTCTAACTATAAAGCATTTTATTATACTAAATCCCACAGATACTGTACCATAAATGGTAGATGCATCCCTTCTCAAACTCAGGTTAACAATATGTCTAATGAGTAAAGTAAATTATTAATTTCATTAAGATATATTAAATATAATTATGTTAAAAATAATAACTTTATATATATACATGTACGTATGAACTCCTCCCAACATAAGTTCTTGAACATGATACAACACTACATATGTACCTATTCTCATGTGCCTCTGATGTATCTTTTGTGCAATGTACGTACTCATAGAATGACTATTCAGACTGAATATGTTAAGAAAAATAAGCATGTCAATATTATGTGAAAAATATAAATGAACAAGAATCACATTATACATTTCAAAAGTATTAAGAAATAAGAACTAACTTGTCACTACCGACACTAATTGGTGTTCGGATAAAAGTGTAAGCAAACTTTACAGAGGCTACTACTATAAAAGTTATCTTCTAGGAGGGATGAGAAGTAGTGGAAGGTGAAGGTTGTGAAGGAGTAAGATGAGAAGGAGTATATTAAGAAAGTGCAAGATAAGAAGGCTGAGAATGGGGAGAGGAGTAAAAAAGGAGTAAATATCATTGTCAATGGATGTCTCCGATGAATCAGGCTAAGAAGTATGAGTGGATAGTGTTTGTAACAGTACAGTGATTACAACTAATGGTGGCTGTGATTATCCAATGGCTGACACCAGTGTAAATAATGGATGATATCTACCTATATTTACCCCTAAAAAACACAAAATTTAAAGAAATTTCCAACAAAATTTTGTTAGAATTTTGTTTATAACTATGCTTTGCCAAACCTTGTACAAATGCTAAATATTTAAATTTTACTTATTTAAAATTATAAATAAAAAACACTCCCAAATAATCTGTTCACACTCATATAGCACTTTAATAGTATTATTATAATTTGAATTTCAAGCAGATCAAAGTTTAAATATAAATTGAATTAGAAATTTTAAGTTTATGATACATTAAGGTTATGTGTATTTTGGATAACAGATACTTTAACTGTAGTTATGAAATTATCAATCAACTTTTGACATAGACATTATCAGTAAATTTTGGTAAGAAAAAATGACATGATATCACTTAAAATTTTCGTAATTCTCATATAGATATTTCTTGCCAAAATTCATTGTCATTGTCTGTGTGTTTGAACTGATTCATTGAGACAATCAATGAATTCAAAAAAACAAGTAAGAAATAATTACATGATATGACTCAAACTTGTCATGATTGTCATTTAAATATTTCCTACCAAAATTTATTGGCAATGTCTGTGTGTTTGAACTCATTAATCTAGTCAAAACTGCATTTAAAGTCACAATTTCCCAAAATATGAAAATGTCCTTGATATTAACTTAACTAACAAAATTCTCTAAATCTATTCACATATTATTTAACTTAAGTCACAAAATTCATAAAAGAACTAAATTCACTAAATTAGAAAAACTAACTATTTCTATAAATATATACATCACATTGTTTATATAAATTCAAAAAATAAATTAACTAAACTAACTATTTGTCTAAATCTATACCTTATATTATTTATCAAAATTAACAAAATTCACAATATTAACTAAATTCACTAAATGAACTCAACTAAATAAACTCTCTAAATATATTCTCAAAATATTTATCTAAATTCACAATATTAACTAAAATAAATAAATCATTACAACAAAACTATTTATCACAAATAACTAAATTATTTCAAATTGTAATTTACAAATGCACAAAATTAACTAAACTATTTATATTCTCATTCAAATAAAATTCACTCAATCAACTACATTAACTAAGTTAAAAAAATTATTTATAAAATTAACTAATTAAGTTACCTATACGAACTACATTTACTAAGTTAAATGATGTGTGTCATTTATGCATATAAATTTAGAAGCATTTTTATTAAGTTTTATGATTTTTTTTTATCTTAGTCATCATTATTTGACTTGCATTTAGCATAATATTATTAAATTGCATCCCAAAGTCATATTTGCATGTTTGTTTAATAATTAAGTGCATTATAGTATCTAATTAAATTATTTATTATAGTTTTATAAACTGAAGCTAGTGCACGCCCATGTCTGCAATCATGTCTGGAAAGTCCCTCTGCAAAATCGCGCATACAAGCTAGCAGATGCTTGTGTGTTCATCAAGAATCTTGCACAATTCAGCACATGCTTGTGCTGGTGACCGTGTACAAACCTAGAGGAGGTCAAGCCTAATGAAAGAAGCCATGCACACTTCACCGCATAGCAATGCAACAAGGTGTGTGTTAAAAATCGCCCCACACACCAGCATACACACCTTTGTACATACCCTTCCACATGGCCATGTACTAGGCTGTGCATTAATGGAATGCTTGCACACTCATGTACACACCCTATGCAGGCCACTTTATACTCCGCACACCTTTCTGCATAGTCATATGCTAGGGTGTGCCAATATAAAAATATTCTTGTTTCATCTTGGTTTACTAATTTGAAAGATTTCTAATATGGAAGGTTATATATTAGAAAATTGGAAATTCTTAGGTAGGAGATGAGTATAAAAAGGAAGAGATGTTTAACCCTAGGGGGGATTCGTTAATTCATTCTACATTAAACTAAGAGGCTTAGGAGTAGGAAGGAGAAAAAGATTCAAGCTAATCCAAGTTCATACAAGGATTATTCTCACTATTTTTATTATTCTTGTTTTAGAACTTTTTTATAATGTGTAACTAAACTATTCAGAGTTTGGATTTATGTAGCTAGAATTACTACTCATTAGGATTTTTATTTGATGCAATATATTAATATTCAGTCAATTTTTTAGGTTGTTTTCTATTTTTTCTTATATTTAATTTTAGGCCTGATTAAATGTATGTTTATGGATAGGTTATAGACAATGAAAGTTACATAGTCTATTAGCTCATGAACCTGTGAAACTGAGGACCCTTGATCACGAAAGTAGACAAGCCCTTCAAGGAGCAATAAGTTACTAAAAAGCTTAATGAGCCTTACTTAATTATTTTGATCATGAAAATAGGTTGTAATTGACTATCGTATGCTTGAATGATCTTGAGAGAGACTTCAGGTAATTTGAGTAATTTACCTTTAACTGTATTGATAAATTAAATCAAATTTAATCCTCTAATTCAAGTAAGTGTTTGGTGAGGGCTCTAGTTCTTAATTATTGAATTTTTAAGGGAAACTTAATATCAGACTTTAAATTTTGTTAGTCAGTACATTTTCTACTTCAATTAATCTATTTTGTTAGCTTATGAAAATAAAATTATAGCTAGTACTTGGCATCAATCTCCTCATGGGAACAATACTCAAATATTCAAACTTTACAACTTATTTACGAACCATGCACTTGCAGAAATTGACTAACAAGTTTTTGGCACTATTGTGGGGGAGATTGACAATACTAATATTAGCGCACTTTTTATTTCTGCTAGACTAACATCTTATTTTTGTTTTTATTTAATTTATTTTGCCTTATTCTTTTTAGGTGCTTCATTTTTGTTTATACAAAGAAGATCAAAACGTCCTGAGCTAAAAAGAGTAACTGAAATTGAAAAGTCTTACATAAAGAATAAGAACGAGAAAAGAGAGAGAGATAAAAATGGCTAACCAAGCAGTAAGAGCTTTAGAAGAATATGGGGTTCCAAACCTCACTGGAAGCCAAAACTACATTGTGAAGCTGACTATTAAAGCTAATAACTTTAAAATTAAACCTACATACATCCAAAGGGTTTCACAATACCAGTTTGGCAGACTACCATCAGAAGATCCTAATGCTCATCTAGTTTCTTTCCTTAATATTTGTGACACTTTCAAGATCAATGGAGTAAGCACAAATGCTATTCGCCTTAGATTGTTTCCTTTCTCATTGAGGGACAAGGAAAAATTATGGTTGGGATCATTGGCATGAAATTCCATAACCTCATGGGATATGCTTTCTAAGGCATTCTTGACCAAGTATTACCCACTTGGAAAGACTGCAAAATATTGCCAAGACCTTGCAGGATTCAAGCAACAACCTGAAGAATCTCTCTACAAAGCTTGGGAAAAATTTAAGGACATGTAAAGGCATTACCTTCACCATGGCATTCCAAATTGGTTACTGATGCAGACTTTTAACTAAGGACTATTTTAGGCCTTGCAAATCACCTTTGATGTCATTGCACAAGGCTCTTTTATGAGCAAAACCACTGATGATGCTTATGCAATCCTAAAGAAAATGGCTTCAAATAACTATCAGTGGCATAGGGAGAGAAATTAACCAAAAAAAGCAGCTTGAGTGTATGAAATTGATAGCCTAAGCATGGTGAATGCCAAATTGGACTCCCTTACCAAAAAGCTAGAGAAGCTCAATTTTACTGGATTCCCATCTCAGGTGCCATCATATGAAGGATGGGGAGGAGGACATTTCATTATAGAGTGCCAACAGAATGATGCTTTCTCTTAAGGACGCTCAATTGAATAGTTGAATGCCTTAAACAATTACAATAGTAAACCTTAAGGGAACCCCTACTCTAATAAATACAACCCCGACTGGAGAAATCACCCGAGTTTCTCGTTGTCCAATTAAGGTGGAAACTAAGCCTCAAATTCATAACAAGGATACAAAGCTCCACTGCCACCAGGATTTCCACATAAGAATGCAAGTTCTCAACCTGAACTTAAGTCAAATCTTGAGCTGATGATGAAAAATTTTATTCAATCATAGAACAAGAAAATCCAAAGACTTAAAGAGAATGTCAAGTAGTATGAGGAAAATTTTAAGTAATTCAACTCAAGAATATAGCAGTTAACCACTCATAATAAAATGTTAGAGAGCTAAATAGCCTTACAAACTAGCTCCCCCAGTTTTTGCCTCATAGGCCATTTCCCAAGTCAGCCCTAAAACCTAAAAGAGAAAGCACAAGTAGTGTCCTTAAAGAGTGGAAAGCAATTGCATGAGGTTAAATATAAAGATAAGGAATCAAAAGTTGAATATAAGCAAATTCAAGAGGAAGCAGAGAAGCCAAAAAATAAAGAACATGATCAATTGTCGAGCAAATGAAAACACCTTGCATACCCTTCCTTTAAAATATGAATAATTCAACACTTAACAAATAATTTCAGAAGGTCTTAAAGGTATTCAAGCAGCTAGATATCACCATTCCTTTTTAGAGGCAGTCACCCAAATGTCAAAATATGCCAAATGCCTCAAGGATATTATAACTAACAAAAGGAAGTGGGATGATGAGACTATTCCAATGAATGAAGAGTTTGGTGCTATCATCAGAAATAAGCTCCCTCCAAAAATTAAAGATCCAACGAGTATTACTATACCTTATATTATTGGTAAATTTTCAATTAGTAGAGCTCTTTATGATCTTGGTATTAGTGTAACTATTATGTCTTTATCTTTATGTAGGAAATTAAATATAGGTGAGCCTAAGCCTACAAATATCTTTTTGCAACTAGCTAATAGATCCATAGTTTACCTTGAAGGAATTTTAGAAGACATACTAGTAAAAGTTGGGGAATTCTATATGCCTTGTGATTTTATTATTCTAGAAATGGAAGAAGATCTCTAAATTCCCATCATCTTAGGATGACCTTTCCTTACTACTGCTGGAGCTATTCTTGATGTGAAGTAGGGGAAGATTAAATTAGAAGTTAATGAAGAGACTGTGGTGTTTGATGTATTCAATATGGCAAAAAACACTTCCAATGTAAAGGCATGCTTCAAAGTTGATACAAGCCAAAGTTATATAGAGGAGGTTTTCTACCAACAACATCCTCAAGACCCACTAAAGGCGAATCTAGTTCGAGAGGTAGACTCTGACGAAGAGAATACTGAGGTAGTGGCTTTCACTAATACTTTGAATGCACAATATATACTGCCATGAGGTAAGTCCCTAAAGTATGAACTCTTACCTTATGATAAATGTCCTTTTTACTCATTAAAGGAGGAAGATGCACTAAAATTGAACTTAAACAACTTCCTCTCGATGCTTTTCTAGGACCTAATTCTATTTATCCTATTATTGTTAATACATAATTAAATGGTGAAAAAATGGATAAGTTGCTTAGATGAGTTAGGGATCATAGAAGGATTATAAGATATACTATTAACAATTTAAAAGGGATTAGCCCTTCTTTTTGCATGCATAGGATTCATTTAGAAGAAGGATGTAGCCCTTTTATTGAAAATCAACGTAAATTAAATCCTAACATAAAAGAAGTGGTTAAAAAGGAAATCATGAAATTATTAGATGCTGGTATAATATATCCAATATCATACAGTAATTGTGTTAGCCCAATTCATGTGGTTCCTAAGAAGGTGGGATGACAGTAATAAAAAATGTGAATAATGAATTAATTCCCACTAGAACTATCACAGGATGGAGGATGTGCATTGACTATAGGAAGCTGAATAAAGCTACTATGAAAGATCATTTTCCTCTTCCCTTTATTAATTAACTGTTAGAGAGGTTAGCTCAGTATTCTTTTTTTTTTTTTTTGGTTATTTAGATGGGTATTTGGGATTCTTTCAAATCCCTATTTACCATGAAGACTAAGAAAAAAATAACTTTTACTTATCCATACGACACTTATGCCTATAGGCATATGCCCTTTGGGTTGTGCAATGTCCCTACTACTTTTCAAAGGTGCATGATGGCAATTTTCTTTGAATTCATAGAAAACATTATAAAAGTGTTTATGGATGACTTTTTTGTTTATGGTACCTCATTAATAATTGCCTTAACAATTTGTCTAAAGTTTTACAAAGATGTAAAGAAGCTAATCTAGATTTAAATTGGGAAAAGTGTCATTTTATAGTAACTAGAGGAGTTGTCTAAGGTCATTTAGTGTTAGATAAAAGTTGATAAAGCCAAGATTAAAGTAATTGAAAGCTACCACTGCCTACAAGTGTGAAAGGGATTCATAGATTCTTGAGATATATTGGTTTTTATAAGAGATTTATTAAAGAATTTTCAAAGTTGTTAAGCCTCTTACTAAACTATTAGCTAAGAATGCTATATTTGTATTTGATAAAGAATGCCTTGATGCTTTTTATAGGTTAAAAGAAGCATTGATTTCTACACCAATTTTACAACCCCCTGACTGGAGTTTGCCTTTAGAAATTATGTGCGACGCTAGTAATTATATTGTAGGTGTTGTTTTAGGATAAAGAAAAGATAAGCAAGCTTATACTATCTATTATGCTAGTCACATAATGGATGAGGCTCAATTAAATTATGCTACCACTGAGAAAGAACTTTTAACTATTATATTTGCTATTGATAAATTTCATTCTTACTTGACAAGTAGGAAAGTGATTGTCTTCACTGATCATGTAGCTCTGACATATCTTCTCTCAAACAAAAATGCAAACCCATGCCTCATCATATGGATTATCCAGCTCCAAGAATTTGATATGGAAATTAGAGATAAAAGTGGAGCTGAGAACTTTGTCATAAACCATTTATCAAGACTAGAGTTACCAAACTGAGACGATGAACTACCAATTGATGACTATTTTAAAGGTGAACATTTAATACAAGTAAAGACCTCAGCACCATAGTATGCAAACGTTGTCAATTATCTAGTCTATGGACTGTTACGTCCTAACCTCTCATACTAACAAAAGAATAAATTTTTTCGAATGTAAAGTACTATTATTGGGAGGAACCCCTACTTTATAAGATATGTGGAGATGGGTTAATTAGAAGATGCTTACCCAAAGATGAAATCTAAAATGTGCTGACACACTGTCACTCCATGGAATGTGGTAGCCATTTTAGCTCGACCATTACTACAACCAAAGTTATCCAGTATGGATTCTATTGGCCAACCCTTTTCCAAAATGCTAGAAAATTTATTCTTAAATGTGACAGATGCTAGAGAACATGAAACATAAGGAACATAATGAGATACCTTTGAATGGAATCCTTGAGATTGAAATCTTTAATGTGTGGGGATTAGATTTCATGGGCTCTTTTTTTTAGTTCATTTAGCAATAAATACATCTTGGTAGGTGTGGATTACATATCCAAGTGGGTGGAAGCAATAGCATCCCCCCACCAATGATGCTAGAGTAGTGACAAGATTATTGTGGAAGCAGATATTCTTAAGGTTTAGAACACCTAGAGTAATTATAAGTGATGGTGGTACACACTTTTACAACCACCAATTTAAGAGCTTATTGAAGAAATACAGTGTTACTCATAAGGTTGCAATTCCCTACCATCCCTCGATTAATGGCCAAGTTGAGATTTTAAATAGAGCAATCAAGTCTATACTAGAGAAAACATTCAATGCTTTAAGAAAAGATTGATCTTCTAAACTATATGATGCTCTATGGGCTTATAGAACTACATTTAAGACCCCAATTGGTGCCTCTCCTTTCAGACTCTTTTAAAGGAAATTCTATCACCTACTTATAGAACTAAAACACAAAGCTTTCTAGGCCACTAAATTTTTGAATTTTGATTTATAAAAGTTGGTGAAAAATGATTTCTTCAATTGGATGAGCTTGAAGAATTTTAACTCAGTTCATATGAAAATGCCAAGATTTATAAAGAAAGAGCTAAAATATAGCACGACAAGCATATTTTAAAGAAAGAATTCAAAGAAGGGGATTATGCGCTTCTATTTAATTCAAGACTCAAATTATTCCTAGGGAAACTTAAGTCTATATCGTCAAGTCCTTTCAATTTCAAGCAAGTAATTCCATATGGAACAGTTGAGGTCTGGAGCAAAGATATTGGTGCTTTCAAAGTTAACGATCAAAGACTGAAACTCTACTTTCACATAAAAGTGGTTCTAGTCAGTGCATCATGTGCACTTATCAACTCAGTTTGACACAACAATTACATACAATCAAGCTAATGACTTTAAACAAACGCTCAATAGGAGGCAACCCATTATATTTTCATTTATTCAGTAAATTTCCCTTTATTTCCTTTATTTAATTGTTTTAATTTTCTATTACTATATATTTCTTTTGTAATTTTTATAGCACAATTATAAAGGGCAATTATAGGGTGACAAGGTTGCAGGTGATTCATGGATACATGTACAGTCATGCGACTGACCGTGCCCAGATATGTCCCTTACACATAAATAAGTGCACGGTCATGTCCTCACTTATGTGTTTTTTTATTGCATATGTGCACACACAGGTGAGTACACAACCGTGTAAGTTTCCTTTCAATAGTACATAGCTAAACAGATTATAGTGTATTCAACTGTGTACTCATATATACCCCACATGGTTCTGCATACTGTCTGATACATGACTGTGTGCCTTTATCTACCCTACACAGCCCTTTGCACGAGATGCACTTAACCTTGTACACTTACCCATCACACATGAGCATGTACATGGTCTGTGCATTGCATCGTGTACACTCTCCCCTTAAATCCCTCTCCTCTTTTCAAAAATTCCATCAGTTACTCTTTTTGCCCATTTTAATTTTAATCTTTATTTCTTTATAACTCCCCACTCTCAATTAATCTATTATATCACTTTCATTCTATTCTATCAGTTACTCTTTTTCCTCATTTTTCCATATTCTTTTCTCTTCATGTCATCATCACTCTTGTCATTTTTTTAAAAAAAGGGGTGCGCACAAAAAATGTATCTTCCTTTGATTATGCAAAGTGACAATGCATAAACCAACACCCACCTTCTCCATATAGTGGTACACATGTCTCATGTCCAAGGTCCTCATTAACATCTGTACATCCCCTCCTTCGATTTGGGTCCATTGCTCATTAGGAAAGACTTATCAATCTCTCTACTTAACCTATTCATCCCAATTATTCTTTTATGTTAGGAGAATTCAATGATATTGGGTTGGGTGATACTATTAAGAGTATGATTGACATGTCTAAGTGGGAGCTTTTTTTCCAATTTCATGAACCTATATACTGAGAGCTTCTACTTGAATTTTTGTCTACATTCTCTTTTGAAAAAAAATTAGTTTCCTTTGCTAGACTCGATTCTGTGTAATTTAGTTTAGGTGGTGTAGACTGTAGGGTTTAGTGTGTGTCTAAGATTTTAGCAACCGTGACACTGTTTGGGCTCAGGGCTCTAGAGAACAAACTACTATATCACAAAGACATAGCGTAGAGATGAGGAGTCATTGCCCAGGGTAATAACTGGGACAATTCGAAGGTGATGGTAACTCAATTCTCTAAAAGAGAGTTAGCACAACAACTAGGATATTCTGAATATGGATTATTAACTTCTTTCAGTCTTGTGTTTATTTAGAATTACCTTATTAATTACTAAATTACTCTCTATTTACATGCAATTTCATTTAAACCCTAATTTAGCATATATCTAACTCCAAGACAACTAGTCATGAAAAACCATACAAATAATGCATTCATAAAACACAACATTGCTAAATTAGTCTACTCTACATTAATTTTAATTAAATGGGCTAAAACTACATGATTTATTTACAAATGAGTCTAAAAGCTGATAGGCCTAATTCCTATTTAATTTTAATTAAGTGAAACTAAGTCTATTTATTTTAATTATAAAAATGGGCCTAAATCTACAAATTATGAAGTATTTAAATTAGTGGACCTAGTTGTACGTATTTTAATTCTAAGGTGACCTTAAATCTACAAGTTATGGAAAAGACTTTAAGTTAATAGGCTATATTTAATTAATTTTAATTAACTTAATTGGGCCTATGTTTAAATTAACGTAGTGAGCCTAAATTATTTCTACCCTAAAGTCTAATTAAATTATGGGCCCAAAATTTATTTTAATTAATTAAACTTATTTAATTGGGCTTATTAACCTACATTATTATGGGCCTAAAAAATCATTAAACCTAATATTAACTTATGTACATAATAAAATCCAACAAAGAAATGAATTCAACAAATAAAAAAAACTAATTTAGTTAAAGTGACCTTAAATAATTAATTAACAAATTATTAATAAATAAAATAATTAACAAGAAACCCTAATTCTATTCACTTAAATCTAATTAATTTTAAAAGTCCTAATTTTGATTTATATGTCATTGATTTTAATTAATTTACCTAATTGAAAACCTAATTTTACTAACCAATTAATTAAAATAAAACACATAATACATACACATGATTTCATTATTCCCACTACTTGGGCTATTACAATGATCTACTGTAAATTGAAAATAAAATTAAATACAACCCAAAATGCCAAATAAATAAAAATATAAATATAAAATAAAATACTTATAAACCCTAAAAACTATGTTCAAATACAAAATTTAGTTCATGGCATTATATGAATCTTCACAGGTTCTCCATAGATTTTATTCTCCATAGTGAATTCATGTCACCTCATCCATCAAGAGAATAAAAATAAAAAATAAAAAAATTAGTCAATCAATGATTAAAAATAATAATAACAATAAACAAAATAAAATCAAAATCAAAGAAGAAGGAGAAGAAAATTTAAGAATGAGATGCAATATTGATTTCTCTCAGAAAGATGATCATTATTGATGAAAGTATGTCTTTTATTGTGTTTGTCTGTGATTTTAGTTTATTTGATCTGATTTTTTGGAAAAGAACTAAAGAAAAGTACATAAAAAAATCCAAGTGGGTGTATTGTGGCTCACCGCTAAGAATCAAAGAAAATGAATGAAAAAATAATAAAATCCTAGAAACCTCCCTTCCTTATGAAAAGAAAATGACAAATATATGGAAACCTAGTCCTGTAACCCAACATTAGGTTTAGGATAAAAATTAAATAAAATTTTTTTATTTATCTAATAAAAAATAAATTTATCAATATAATTATCTAACCAAATAAAAATAACAACCAATCAAAAATAAGTATAAAAGTAAAATAAAACAAAATAATAAAATAAATAGTAAATAATAATAAAAAAATTACAGAGTGCCAGTCGGAAGTATGGATTTTCGATCAGAAATCGAAATAGAGATTTCCAATCGGAAATCTACATTTCCGATTGGGATTGGAAATCTATATTTCCAATCGAAAATATAGATTTCCAATTGGAAATCTAAATTTCCAATGGCTACTTTTTTTCTTTTTGAATTTTTTTTCAAATTTTTTAAAGAAATAATTAAAAATGAAATTTAAAGGTAAGTCTTAAAAAAATAAAATAAAAATAATTTATAATTTATAATTTATTTCAAAACCAATAAATTAGATCCAATAAATATAATTTTACTGTCAATTTTCATTAGTAGGTCCTCTATCGCATTCAAACTCAAATCATCCTGAAATTGGGTGATAACAGTTGCCCCCCTTTATTGCTATATGCTTGAAAAATTATGGCAAAGCAAATAAGTACACAATTTCTAAACAAAGAGTTAGGATACTTACCTATGTGCCATGACTATGCATGACACTATGCAGTGTTAAATTTGATTTAAAGAACACTAGAATTCTTATGGAATTTCTAGCTATGATGCTATCACTATGTTCAGTGAATAACGATTGACATTATGTTCAGTGCATTTTGAAAACAGGCTATAGTTCCGGTGGAACATATAGCGATGATGCTATCAATATGTCCAGTGAATAACGATTGACACTGTGTTTAGTGTATTTTGAAAATAGGCTATAGTTCTAGTGGAACATATAGCGGTGATGTTATCACTATGTTCAGTGAATAGCAGTTGACACTGTGTTCAGTGTATTTTGAAAACATGCTATAGTTCCAATGGAACATATAGCGGTGATGCTATCACTGTGTTCAATAAATAGCAATTGACACTGTGTTCAGTGTATTTTGAAAACAAGCTATAGTTCATGTGGAATATATAGTGATAATGTTATCACTGTGTTTATTGAATAGCAGGTGACACTGCGTTCAGTGCATTTTGCTATATTCCTTGCGGGACGTTTAGTAAGTGATTTTCACTATAACGTCTAGTGATCGTGATTTTCACTATATTCCCTATAAGAAGTCTAGCGATCATGATTTTCACTATATTCCCTGTAAGATGTCTAGTAATTATGATTTTTACTATATTCCCTATGGGACGTCTAGTGATGTGATTTTCGCTATATTCCCTATGGGACGTCTAATGATGTGATTTTCACTATATTCCCTATGAGACATCTAGTGATGTGATTATTACTATATTCCTTGTAGGACAACTAATGATCGTGATTTTCACTATATTCTTTGTAGGACGTCTAGTGTTGTGATTTTTATTATATTCCCAATGGGACATCTAATGATGTGATTTTCATTATATTCCCTATGGGACGTTTAGTGATGTGATTTTCACTATATTGATATGATTTTCACTATATTCCCTGTGGGACATCTAGTAATCATGATTTTCACTATATTCCCTGTGGGACAGCTAGTGATGTGATTTTCACTATATTTCTTGTAGGATGTCTAGTGATGTGATTTTCACTATATTCCTTATGGGATATTTAGTGGTTGTGATTTTCACTATATTCCTTGTGGGACGTCTAGTGATGTGATTTTCACTATATTCCTTGTGGAACATCTAGTGGTCATGATTTTCACTATATTCCCTATGGGACGTCTAGTGATTGTGATTTTCACTGTATTTCCTATGGGACGTCTAGTGATCATGATTTTCACTATATGCCCTATAAGACATCTAGTAATATGATTTTCACTATATTCCCTATAGGATGTTTAGTGATTATGATTTTCACTATATTCTCTGTGGGATGTCTAGCGAAAATATGCTATAACTATTATGTAGTGTCTAATGAATTGTACTATAATTCCTATGGAATGTCCAGTAATTGTGATTGAAAGTTTTGCTATATTTCCTACGGAACGTTTAGCAAAAATATGCTATAACTACTGTGTAATGTATAGCTGAAGACAAATATGTTATAGGTCTTATGGAGTGTCTAGAAAATTGTGATAATGGTGTTAGAGGTCCTATAAAGCATCTAGCAAAAAGATTTGAAATGTGCTATAATTCCCATGGAATGTCTAGTAAAAAGTGATTTGATAATGTGCTATAACTACTATATAGTGTTTAGCAAGTTGTGATTATTTGAAATTTTTGTTATAACTACTGTGTAGCATATAACAAAGTGAATCTGAAAACTATGTTATAGCTACTGTGTACCATAGAACAAAGTGAATATGAGAATTGTGTTATAGCTACTGTGTAGTATATAACTGAGATGAAGTGCAGTATATGCAAAATGCAAACATCATATTGGAACTTCATGTTAACTAGGATTTTGAGATTTAGTATTGATCAATTGTGCTAACTGATTGGAATTTTTTTGGCTAATTGTCTTTGAATTTTTGTTGATTTACTCTTATCAACTGCCTTTATTGCTTATTGACTTTGATTAACTTATTGGCGCTATTGCTTATTCCATATATGTGGTTTATCTTCTTCTAGACATGTTATTCCTAAAGACTTGTTAAAGTTAGTTTTAGCATGATAATTGTACAAAAAAGTACATTATATTTTTAAAAAATTATAAGAAAATTCATCACTTTATCATGAGATAATGTGCACTCAATGAATCTTACTAATTTTAATTTTCATGACTATAATTTATTTACCATTCACAAAAGTCAGAGGTATCGTTAATCATCTTATGCTTAGAGTATATTTTTTACCAAGTGAAGAGCTTACTTACACACCTAATTTTAAGGAGAATTTGCTAAACAAAACCTATGAAAATTGAGCATAAAAATATTAAATCCTGAGTATCAAAATAGTCTTTGAGTTATTTTTATGCTTTTCTTCCTCATCTGAGTATTCCCCTACCTTTTTGATGTTACTCAGCATGGATACCATTAGAAAAGTCCTTTGGATACTCATACTCTTACAGAGCATTGGAGTAAATATAGCAAGTTTTGGCATGGTCCTCTTTTAGTATTCCCTCGCCTTTATCGTATTACTGAGCGTGGATACCACTAAAGGTTCACGTTAATACTCTTACTCATTTCTAAGCATTAGAGTATGTTATGCTTGCTCTTGTTTTGATTCTCCTTAGTATTCCCCTGCCTTTCTCATATTACTCAACATGGATACCATCAAAGGATTTTATACTCATACTCATTTCTGAGGTAGATTAAATGCACATTTATCATTTAAAAGATTGAAATGATACTTTGAAATTCAAGCAATTTATACTGCAAGTCCACAGATTTTGTTTTTTGCATTTTCTTCCCTTTGTTTAGGTGCAAAGCAAGCATTACGTTTATTAGAGTTTATAAACTCTCAAACAAAACTGTTAACTGCTCATCTATATTCTACGAGGCTAATAAAAGAAAGCCAGTAAGATCAAAATTCACATGATAAGTTTTCACATATGATCTCGTGAAGTGGATGAATTTACTTTCAATTTATAGATTTTATTATTGAGATTATACTTTATTAAAGAATCTAAGGAAATAGAGTTTTATTACTTCCCTTGATGATTTTGATGAGTGTTTAGCAAGTTGTTTATCACACAAAGTGATACTATGATGAACAATTAGCATTTACAATCTTGCTCGATCTTATTGATGTATCATTTTCTTTCCCCTTTTTCATTTCTCTTTTTGTTTTTCCCTGCACAAAATACCATAAGTTAGTATGGTTTATTTGAAAGTGAAGAGATTTTATCAAAATGCAATATTATGCTTTTGCATTCTTCCCTTTTGATTATGATGACGATATCTCTTATCACAAGGTCATGATACTCCACTATTAAAGTTATGGCTTTAGGCTGCATTTGTATTTCCATCATTCCATTGATGCTATGGTAGAGGGCTTTGTTCCTTTTATTGACATCTCCCGCAAAAAAGGTTCAATTTTATTTCATAATCAAATAATTTTTCAGAGTGTATTCATTTTAAGTTTTGAGTGCATTCTTCCCCTTTTAGGGTTAATGAATGTATTACTTGTATGCTGGACCTTCTGATTAGGAATCGAGAGAAGTTTTTCAAGGATTTGATGCTTTGCCTTTGCTTGAGTGTTCTTATGTTATTAGAGATACAGTTAAGAGCATTTGTTGGAGATATTCCCATTGATCCATATGAGGTTTGCTTTTTTTTTTTTTGTTACTCTTCCTATTTTGACTATCTTTTACATTCACAATTCATGGAAGTAGGTTTTCCTTTTATTGAGACTCTAGGTGATACTTCAAAAGAGGCTATAAAGATGAGTCTAAAGAGCTTAAGCCTCCTACCCATCCTCCTAAGGTTGTCAGGATGATGCTTTTGCAAGTATCACTGTCGGTGATATTACCTTGCTAGATAGGCCTATAATTTATTGGGCTCCTACAGTCTAGAGTCCTGTTGAGCACTAGGTTCACCTTGATAATGTTGCTCTTCCTATTTTACTTCTTCAAATGTTTCATATGTGAATACTCTAACTACTTTCTTGTACTTTTACAGTACTAACTTTGAATGTTAGTAACAGAGTATTTATACAATCTTGACTTAGCCTAAAGATTTTTATTACGCAAAGCAGGTATTTCATAAAAGATGTATATAAGTGTATGCATGTTATGTATGATATTCATGATTTTAATAGCTCTTCTATCTAGAACATAGCTATATTGCTAATCTTAGAATGTAAGAATGAGATGCTTTATCAATAGTTTATAGGTTTGAGCATTGAATGCTTCGCTATTAGTACTTCTAATGTCAGAGCTTCTAATACAGTTCATCGAACTGATGACCAGGCTAGCAAATGGGGTCCATGGCTTTACACTAAAGCTTAAAATTGATCGATGCACTACTAAACTTTGCTTTTTTTTTACTGCTTTTATTGTGTGATAACATATGTATTTGTATACTTGTAGTTTACTTCTTTCTACCTTGAGATCTCTTATACTGGCTCTTATACTTCAGTGTTCCATCTTTGCTCTTTGAATGCAGACTTACTATTCTGTAATTTGCCCCCAAAGTTATATTTTGCCCCCAGTTTAATTCTAAATTCATTCATGCTATTCTTTAAGAGACTCAATTCGTTCACTGTTGTTGTTAATCCTTTGACTTACTAGCCCTATTAATTGCAATCTCATGCATTGAAGATGCAGAGGAGTAACGAATTCTTGATAATGAAATCAATTAGACTTGCACTTTGAAGAACTCTTAAGCAAAATAGAAGGCTTAATGCTAATGCAATGATTTATTATAGTTTCAAGACAAGACTTGCAATGCAAGTTACTAAGCCACCTAAATTGTTTATGTACAAAAGGACATTATACTTACAAACAAAATCACAAAGGGGTGGTAAAAAAGAAAACATAACTAAAATAGTGATCTCATAGCTCTGATTTAGCTTTCATTATGTATTGTCTTTCCATTTAAATACTTATACAGTATGATAAAGATGAATATGCGATATTTTAACAAAAATTTCAAATTCAATTTTACTCATTCATTATGGCAAAAATGAAAACATTCATTACATCATATGGTACAACTCTTGTTATTAACCAATCCTAAATTTTTTCTCTCTAATTTTTACCTTACTGTACTTTTTCTTTATTTTTCTTTCACTTTTATTTTCTTAATTTTTACCTGATTGGTCCTTCATTTGTTTTCTCACTTTTATTTCCTCTTTTTTCTTTTCTTTTCTTTTTTTTTCAAATTTTCTCTCTTCAGAAGTTATATCATATGATAGATGAATGTTCTTTAAATTTGCATTTGCGCCCATGCTGAATGAATCTAATTGAATTGAATTTATGTCAAACATGCAAATGCAATCGCTATCATAATGCACAAGACCATCAAGATGCACATTACATAAGTAAGCATGATCAAAATTCATATCATTAATCACTAAAACAAAACAAGTTCTAAAGAAGCTAAAATGTTATTTAAAGAAAACAACAAGAGAATTATTTTCTATTCTGAATGCTAAGGATGCTAAATCTCAAGGTGGTTGTCCTAGTGGCTATTCTTATATATTCTCGCCAACTATCTTTATGAATTTATCTTTTTATACCTCAATGGTGCATGTTTCTTTCTTATCTAGTAGCTTCTCATCATTAAACTCATCACCCCATCCTATAAGCACAACTGATTCAAGGGGTATGTTAAAAGAAGATGGTTTAGTGTAAAATACCTTGTAGTTAAACTTGCTTAACGGTTGTCCCAATAAATCTTCAACTCCTTTTCATGGCTACTCAAGAGTCTCAGATTTATTACTTAATGGTTTGTCATTAACTCTAAATTCATCACTCCAACCTCCAGGTGTAATTGATTCAATAAGAATATCATAGGAAAGTGGTTTGGAGTAAAATACTTTGTAATTGAACTTTTCTAAAGGCTGGCCCAGTAAATCTTCAATTACACTTTGAGGTTTCTTAGGAATTAAAGATTCCATAATCTTTCTTTCACTGCTAGGGGAATCAAAAGATTTCTCATCAATTTTTAGGTTCATGTTCTCATAGGAGTTTAGCACTTCTTCCTCACTTACTTCTGAGTTTATCATCATGGTGGTTGGGGGTGGAACATTTTGATAGTTTGGGAAAAGATTATTTATAATGCTTATGTTTTTAAGGTCTATGATTTTTCTAGAGTCTATAAGGTTTTGGATTTCATGTTTAAGGCGGGTACAATGTCTATGGAATGACCAATAACTTAGTGGAATTTGCAATAATTATTCGAGTTATATCCTGGGACATTTGGGTTTAGTGGTTTAGAAAAGGTTAATGATCGAAGCAAGCCTTTTTGTATCAGGCAGTCTAAGATTTTTGATAGGGGTTGGTTAAAATTAGAGAATATCCTTGGTTTTTTAATAGCATGCACTTCCACAATCCGACTAGTGATTCCTTGTTGTGTGCTCCTAGTTGGGTAGTTCCTTGCTCCAGTGGTTCTAGAGCTCTTCTTTTTCTCACTCTCAATTTCCTCAGCTTGCAAACCATCATTATGAAGGTCCATAAATGTTTTAGGATTCATCATTTGTAACCTTTCAACCATATTAAGAGACATATTACAGACTATCATCCTAACCTGATCCTTCTCAGCCAGTTTATTTTTCATTAATCCGCCTTTATTCATAAATCTAGTAAGGAAATCAGAAAATGACTCATTAGGTTTCTGCTTAGTTAATTCTAAATCCTTAATAGATACCTCCAACTTGGTGTTATAATCATACTATTTCAAGAAAGAAGTACATAATTATCTTCAATCAGCCCAGACAAATTTTTCTAACCCATGGTAC
This sequence comes from Mallotus nudiflorus, assembly GCA_947683625.1. Taxonomy (NCBI): domain Eukaryota; kingdom Viridiplantae; phylum Streptophyta; class Magnoliopsida; order Malpighiales; family Euphorbiaceae; genus Mallotus; species Mallotus nudiflorus. The sequence continues at coordinate 4,064,425 of CANTUR010000156.1, read as the reverse complement.
AAGTTCACAACCATACCCCCCGAGGAAAGTATAAACAACTTTGTGACTACTACTAATGGGGCTCTAGTGGTGCTCATAGTTATTATACATTAACTAAAGTGGATCCTTGGATCTCCAGTTCCATCAAACTTCTACAATTGGGGCATTTTAAATTTCTCAGGCAATTTATTCCCTTCCATTTGCAACATGTTATCAAAATCAAATAAGTATCTAATGCCTTGTCCTCTTATCAGTTCCTCCATCTTAGACATTTTCTGAGTCAATGCTTACATCTACTTGGACTCATGATATTAGACAAGTTCAAGTGATTCCCTCTTTGCTTTCTCTACCATATAATTCTCAATGTCCTCAAGCTTCACTTTAGCAGGTGGATTTTTAGTAATAGGTTGGCCTCAAGCATTATCAATAAGAGCAAAAGCAATAGGTACAGGTGCAGGAGCAATAGATGGAGCAGTTTTAGCAGGTTGAATAGCTACAACACCAGGTGCTTGTTCAATTATAAGTGGTGGAATAGCAGTAACAAGAGGCATTAATCCAATTAAGGCTTATTTTAATTCATCTTGCATCATGGCTCTCATGTCATCCATCAAAGCTCCTTTAATGTCTTTTAAGGTCCAATTTCCTCCTTATTGTTTTCCATTTCTGTTTGCTTGGTTAGAGTTAATTTAGCTTCCCAGTAAAGCAGATTAATAGGACTCTTCTCTAAACTTTAAAGGATCTCTTTAGCTACTGATTTTGGACTCAAGTCAGTTTTCACTAGTCTGCTACTACTCCATTTCCAAACATAAAAGACCTGAATGAATCTATAATGGCTAAAAAATAAAGTGTTAGCATAATACATGAAATGCATGTATGCATGATGCACATGCTATGCAACTAGTAGCAAGTCAAGTCAACTAAAGTATACAAGTAACAAATAAAGTGTACAACATACATCCTTCCAACTTTATTCCTCCTACACACGAGTTCAATGGCAAGTCTCTTTTCTTAGGATTTTTTTGTTGGCCTTAATATCAATAGAGGATACCAAGAACCAATATGCATTCCATATCTCTCAAAGTAGTAAAAGCATAAAAATAACATTTCTAAGTATAAAAATTTATCCTAATCTTTATTAATCCTTATGGGCTTCTAAAGTATAGGCTTAGGCCTTTATACATAAAAATACCTCATGGCAACAAACACAAGAAATTTAGGTAATCCTAAGGGAAGTTACTAAGCCATTACATGAGTTAAGTTCGGTGAAAAAAGTTAAGGTTCCTTTAGCAAGATGCCCTCTTTTACGAATTAAGTTACAGGCTAAGGTCAGAGGGGCCCGACATCCTTTGCAAACTCAAGAGAAGACTACCCCCCCTTTAATACTTGGATCGCAGACTCTTGTCAGATGAGCTCGGTAATCTCTCTTAAATTGAGTTAAGGCTAAAAGTGATGGTTAGCCAATTTATGATCCCAAGAAGCTAGTGGAATCAAGGGATTATAAGCCAATGCCATTAGCTAGTAGGGACATGCAAAAATGAATACAATAATAAAATAATATTTAATAAAATAATTCTAAAGTACACAAGTGGAATTAGTATCTCTTATCCTCAATGGAGTCACCACTGTAGACGATGGGGTTCAATGTGTATCTAAGATTTTAGCAAACCCGACACTGTTTGGGCTCAGGACTCTAGAGAACACACTATTATATTAAAAAGACATAGTGTGGAGATGAAGAGTCACCACCCAGGGTAATAACTGGGACAATTTAAAGGTGGTGGTAAATCGATTCTTTAAAAGAGAGTTAGCACCACAAATAGGAGATTCTAGATATGGAATACTAACTTCTTTCAGTCTTGTGTTCATATAGAATTACCTTATTAATTACTAAATTATTCTCTATTTACATGCAATTTCATTTAAACCCTAATTTAGCATACATCTTACTCCAAGGCAACTAGTCATGAAAAAGCATACAAACAATGCATTCATAAAACACAACATTGCTAAATTAGTCTAATCTACATTAATTTTAATTAAATTGGCTAAATCTATATTTTGTATTTACAAATAAGTCTAAAAGCTAATAGGCCTAATTCCTACTTAATTTTAATTAAGTGAACCTAAGTCCAATAAATATAATTTCACAATCAATTTTCATTATCAAGTCCTTTGTCATATCCAAGAAAGGTGCTTTGTGTGGGGGCTGTTATGTGACTCGGTTAGCTAAGGAATTTAGTGTATTTTCTTCCTTGACTGGGCTCATTAAAATATATTCCATGTTACCTTTTAACTTGAAAATCATGAGAAATATTGGAATAGTCAAGAAACGCGAAGGAAGATATGTCTTACTTGGCCACCTACCCGTTGTTCCTGATGTTCTAGTAGTTCTTTCTGCCGATGTTCCTCCACAAGGTTCTGATGCCCCACCTACCATAATAGCCAACCCTTCCACCTCTATACCTTCTTCATCTATTGCTCTTCTAGTGATTTAGAGCTTACCATTTTTAAAATGCAGCACACCCAAGCATTTTCACACTGCCACCTTTTTTTGGCTCTATGATGGACTCCAGCAACTCTGTTAAGCCAAGGGCATTGAGTTCCCCCTCGAACTAGCTTTAAAGATTATTATAAAATTGAGGAGGATGTGAGTTCACCAGATGATGCCCCACTGGATGCTACCCCTATCAATGATGTTAATGTCATTGCTGTGGATGAGGAGGATGAGCATGCCCATGATGACTAGCTTTATTATTTCTCTTATTTGTTTTTGTTTTCTTTTCTGTCCATACTACTGTTCTCTTTCTTTTATTTTCTTACACTAGTCTTTCTTTAATCTTTATATACTGTACCTCTTGTTTATGTTTATTCCTAGTACTTTTAATGTTGTTTCTTTTTTCTTTATCTTGGTTTTTTTTTAGCTTATTGTGTTCTCTATGCGTTTAGGGAAGTCACTTTCCTTTCTTCTTAATTACTTTCTCTTTCATTTTTATCATTGAGGACACTGACTTATTTAAGCATATGGGAGGATATATACATATATGTTATCTGCATGTTCTATACTACATTAAATACACCACACCGTACTCACACACACTAAATTTTTGCAATTTATTAGTGCAACAAGCATAACACATCGAATGTGATTTTAGTGAAAATGCTCTATAATCTTTTTGTTAAAGCTTGATTTATTTTTTTAAAAGTTAGGCCGATAATTTACAGTTTAGGACTTTTGAAACTTTAATCAATTTAATGCATACTTGCTTTTGAATAACTGAATTTTTGAATTGATAGTTTAAGAAAAGTGCTTGAAACTGATACTTGGGTGTTGACTCTTAATCAACCCTTGAGACAAACACGTGCTAGATAGCAGTCCAAAAAAACCTCTCTTTTTCCTTTAGAGCTCTGCTTAATTTTTTTTTTTAATGTTTATGCTCTAAAATATACTCCAATGCTCTATTTGAGTATAAGTATCCAAATAACTCACTTGACGGTGTCCATGCTTAGTAATACAGGAATGGTAGGGGATTCCTTAAAGTGAGAAGAAAGAGATTAGATAGTTAAAATGTGAGATGGAGCATAAAATGCACTCATTAGTAAATAAAAATATATATATTATTGTCTTGTATATGATGAAATTGAGAGGTTGTTTGAGGTTACAGTAAGAAGTATCATTTCCTTTCATTTTTCTTAATTATCAACTTATTTGCTTTTAGGTATTCAACGATTAAGTTAGCTCTTCACTTAGTAAAACTTACATCTTTAACTCTAAATTATATGTCTAATTTTGACTTATAAGTCTTGTATTAAACTAAGATTGTAGTAGATGGTCACTTTAAAGTCTACCAATATGCTAGGTTCATTGTATTGATGAATGTTCTTATATATTTTGCTTGAAGAGAAGCAAAGGTTTAGTGTGGGGGAATATGATGTGTGTCATTTATGCATATAAATTTAAAAGGATTTTTATTAAGTTTTATGATGTTTTTGTCTTAGTCATCATTATTTCACTTGCATTTAGCATAATACTATTAAATTGCATCCCAAAAATCATATTTGCATGTTTGTTTAATAATAAAGTGCATTATAGTATCTAATTAAATTATAGTATCTAATTTAATCTTGTAATTCGAGTAAGTGTCTAGTGAATCGAATTCAGGCTCTAATTCTTAATTATTGGATTTTTAAGGGAAACTTTATATCAGACTTTAAATTTTATTAGTCAACACATTTTCTATTTCAATTAATCTGTTTTGTTAGCTTGTGGAAATAAAATTATGGTTGGTACTTTGTATCAATCTCCTTGTGAGAATGATACTTGAATATTCAAACTTTACTACTTGTTTACAACCATGCACTTATAGAAATTTTCTAACATTAAACTAAACTAATTAACTACTTTCTCTAAATATATTCTCGAATTATATGTATAAATTCACTAAATTTCCAAAATTAATTAAACTAACTAATTCTACAAGTACATAAATTGACAATATTAACTCAATTAATTAACTAAGTTATTTTAAAGAAATTATTTATCAAAATTAACTAATCTAACTAAATCTCTAAAAATATTCTAAAAAAATCAATATATATATATATTCGGTGGTGGACATAGGAGGTGTTAGAGAGGCCATTTTAGGGTACTAGTGGCATGGTTGAGCTGAAGGTGTGGTGGTGTTAGTTTCGATGGGTGGTGATAGAATAAGGGTTGTGGCGGCAGCAAATCTTCATCAATGGTGGTGGTGGTAGAGCCAACAGTGGTGGTTGCTGTAACACGATGATAGTCGTCACTTTAGTGCTTGCTACAAAGCAAATAGAGTTTTTCTTTTTTTTTCTATTTTAGTTCTCCTAAAAGAGGAAGGGGATAGTTTTAAACCTAAAATTTAGTGATGAACTAATCCATCATTGAATTTTAGGATTTTTCATCAATAACCATTTTACGACATATTAAAAAACTATCATTTGATTGACCGAATCATTCACCGTAAGTGCACGGGTCAACAAGTAATATAAAGGTAAGTAGAGTATCATTTTCCACATAGATTGATACTAAACACCTATTAATCATAATTGTAAATGTTTATAGCTAACAATATTGATTTGATTAAAGCAAATAAACTATTGAAACAATAAATAAACTTAAGCATTTAAATAAGGCTATTGATAATTAAAATAAGTAAGGAAATACTCAATTAAAAAGGCATGTTGTTGGGAGATTAAGCACCACATTTTCATTAAGTTAACTTAATGTCATTTAGCTACTTCTTAATGCATATCTCAAGTTTTTCAACAAATATCAAGTACTCTTTCTCAAGTAACTACTCAAATCCATAAGCAACAATCAAATGAGATTCATAAACATTACTTAATTATCATCATCACCATGAATATAAACCCATATTAAGTATGCAAGGCATTACATAAAAACTATAAGAGAATTATAGTCAATTAAGCTTTCTCAAGTCATTTAATCCATCTAACATATGTTTATGGGTATATTAGATCCACTAACTCTTATTGTATACTAAAGCTATATCTGGCCACAATATAACATTCAATCAAATCAACAAACATAATATGCATTTAAGAAGTAATAATAAACATCAAATTAACATTAAATCCAATAGATCTTAAAATCCCAACAACATTCAAAAACTTAGCCACACATGGCTAAATAAACCATCATTCAATATTCAGAAATACAAACAAGTGAATAGAATCAAAAAGAGAGCAAAAAATGTTATCCAAAAAGCTTGAATCTTCTAACGGGTCTCCTCCTATCAGCTTCGTTTATCCACTTTATTCTTCTTCCTTCCTTTACTTCTATCGTGTTCCCCTCTTGAGTGTATATGTAGAATTGTCCTCTTCCCCATGTAATTTATGTCTTTTTTCCTTTCTAGTATTCTTCTAGAACATTTCCTTTCACCTCCCTTAGATATTTCTTCAAATTAGTACACATCAGCATGTTCTATGCTGGAAAAATGCTGCCCACGATCGTGCACAAACTCTGCTCGCATAGAAAGGCCTCTCGTAAAAGGCTCACAATTGCACATGTGATATGCTTGTGACAAAAGCATGGCCAAACAGGAACCTAGATCATGTATAAGACACGACCATAAAAGACTCGACATCACTTAGGGCTAGCATTTGGGCATTTCTGCGATCACGACAATAGGCTACTCTGCTACTACTCTACTATTTTCTTCCTTTTTTTGCTCCACTATTGCACCAAATATCCCCTTAACTCCTTTTCCCTATAAAAAACAAAGAAAAATCAAAAGTATTTATTTCTATATGCTTTCTTATACTAAATACTAATAAAAATGTATGAATGCATGCATTATTAAGTCTTAAATCTATATGTAATTTGACACTAACAAATACCCCATATTGAATCTTTGCTTGTCCTCAAACAAACTCAAAAACACACATTATTAATGCAATGAACAAACTGTATATCTCAAATTTCATTTAACAAATAATATAATCTTCTCTTAATAACTAGTTTACAAATCTCAAAATAAGGTTAACAAATCAAGTTGAGAATTGAAATTAACAAGTGAAGAGACAATTATCTACTCACCATCACATAAAAATGAATCAAAATCTTAGGAGAAGCACACTTGAATGAAAAAGACTTCAATCTAAAGTAGTTCTAATTTTTCATGTAGAAATTAACTCTTATCCTTTTTATTTAAAGTTTTTATGGCTTTACTTCCATCTCTTAGTAGTTCCTCATCTTTCTCGAACTGCTTAACATGAATACCTCGAGAGAGTTCTTTGAATACTCATACTCTTTTGCAATAGCATTAGAGTAGATGAAATTCAAGTTCCTAAGCATAATTTATTCATTTTCTTTTCTTTTCTTTCTTCTTTTTTAGAAATAGAAAAGAGTGTTTTTACAATTCCTTTCATATATAACTAAAAATGATCCTAAAAAGGAGTTTGATTCATTCATAATGCTAATTCCCAATATAATATTTCAAACTCATGATCAAGCAATAAAAAATCATGCATTAAGTTGATTAAAGCATAAAAAAATTCTCAACTCAAAATGTCAACCAAGTTTAAAAGACATAAAACTAACTATTAAATACATAAGCTCAACAATATCATTAATATACAAAGGTTCACCACAAAGATAGCTTACAAAAATTTCAAGTGACAAGCATCAAAATTTCAAAAATTTAGGCCAAATTACATAAATGTAATATGTAATGCATGATATACTTAAAATATGCATATGATATACTAAAAAAATATAAGAGATGCAAAATGATTCCCCCCTAATTGATTTGCACATTTTCCTCAATTATGGAGGGTTCCTAAATGCAAAATAACCTAATATATACAATGCATAAACACAATAAAAAACATAATTCAAAATTTTCACAAGCAAAAATTATAAACATAAAATGAATGAAAAACAAAAAAAAACTAAAAATAAAATAAAAACTAAAACTAGGGAAAAGAGTTTACTCACCTTGTGGAGGAGAGGTTGGAGGTGATTGTTTCGGAGTCGATGGTGCTTGTTCAAAAACTACTTTAATGAATTCTTTGAGCATGCCTTTGATTTCCTTCACTTCCTTTCTCAACTTCTTATATCTCTTTGTTTGCTTTTTCTCCATTTTCTTTAATTTATCCATCACCTTTTATTTTCATCCATCATCAGCTTATTGGGGACATTTTGTTCTATTGGGTCATCCTAGATATTCTCATGAAGCTCTTCCGGAATTAGGGTAAACTCCTTGGTTGGCCCTCCGGATTGTCTTGTCTAATAACATGTTCTTGTTTGTTATTAGTAGAGCTTCAAATCCTTAGAAATCACCTAAGTATGAGAAAGAAAATCATGGTTAATTGAATCAAATGAAATCAAAGTTATGGGTGTATATGTAGGGTCAAAAGAGCAAAAATTCACAGCAAGGGTCATGGCTATATGACCCATGGAAATCCTAACTTTAGAACTTGTGCTCATATGCATCAACTATTAAAAAATAAAATGTGTGGTGGAGATTAGGGTTTTTTTGTGCAACACCCACAAGAGAAGCAACTCTTACTTAAAGACCCAACTAGTTTCATTATTGCCAAAAAGTGCAGAACTCATGAAATGGTGCAAAATTAAGTAACAATGGTCTTTAATCATGCTATTTGAAAGAGCTCCACTTCTTGGATAGTGAGGTGATCCATAAAGGATTTTCTAAAATTGAACGAGATCAAATTATTTTATTATTAATCCCTCATTTGGAAACTTGAAAACTTGAAACATGGTATCATAATCTATCTCATATGGGTTTGTAAAGAAATGACAAGTAAGGGTAGAGTTACTAAAGTTCGTAGGTTACAAGGTAGTGAAAAACTCAAGTGTGAGTTCTTTGTATGTATCATGTGTAAAGTCACAAATTTCCCCCAACCTAACTTGGTGTATAGAGATTCTAATGTACCCTACAGACCTAATTATTGTAACAAATCATAATCAAAGCATTTACATGTAACAATTTTTTAAGTAGCAAGAGAAAGATACTGTTTTCCTTCATCATGTGTAAAAATAGGAAATGGAGCATTATACTGACTAGAGAAATCAATGTGAAGAGGAGGTTGCTATATTAGTGATGGCGACGGCGATAAGGTTTTCTGCCTCTCAAGTTAATCATCCTTTGTCATCGACTCTTTGTCCTTTCTCTACAGACAACTATGAGTGGCCTTAAAGTGAGGGGCATAATAATGGGTGAGATTGATAGTGATTATAAAATGAATAGAAAAAAGAAAGAGTAGTGAGGGATATGACTAAACAGCTAGGGTTTAATAGTTGGTAGAGAGACAATAGGGAAATATTTGAAAATGGGAAGTAGTGGAGTTAATGTTGCCTCTTAGTTTGGTAAGAATCCACTATTATGCAAAGTATACACTCAAAACATAGGGGTTTGGGTATTTAAAATTTTTTTATCACATTTTTTTCCTTGATCATGAAAAAGGCTCTAAGAAGGATCGAGTGATGCACGAGCATGGTTATCACGCAATACCAATAAAAGGATTTAGAAGATTTGAAACAGGGAAGAAGCGATCGCGCATAAAACCATAATCGAAATAGAAGACTGAGCTTGGAAATGGCTATATATTAGTGATCATGACTTGTAACGCAATTTCAAAATTTTTCAGAAATTTGATTGAGCAATCGCGAGGATTGTATCGATCATGAATTTTGCTCTATATATAATAAAATGCCAAAACTTCACATTAGCTTCAAACACCCTTAACCTAAGGAGCACAAATTCAATCAACACTTAATATATTATTAATTTGAACACTAATTGAAGGTAGAAATTCAAAATAAACAAAATAAAAATTGTATAAGTAGTAAACAAAAATCAATAATTAAACTATAAACATGCTAAATTTATAGTCTATAGCTTGACTATTCAAGGATATCTTCACTTGGTGAGGTGGCGAGCTAGTGCATCCTTATCCTTTATAATCATCCCATCTTGGTATGGTTTGCATTTTTGGTCATTCACCTTAAATTACTCTCCTCTTGTATTCTCCAATGTAAGAGCACCATATTCAAACACTTGCACTACCTTAAGGGTCAACTCCATTTAGACTTAAGCTTTCTTGGAAACAAGAGTAATCTTGAGTTAAACAAAAGAACTAAATTACCCTCTTTAAAAGATTTAAGAACAATTTTCTTGTCATACCAACATTTAATTCTTTCTTTGTACAATTTGTCATTTTTATATGCCAAATGTCGAAGTTCATCAAGTTCATGGAGCTGCAATAATCTTTTCTTCCCAACTGTATACATATCAAAATTTAAGGCTTTAGTTGCCTAATATGCCCTGTGTTCAAGCTCAACCGGTAAGTGGTAGGCTTTCCCATACACCAAGCAATATAGAGACATGCCTATTGGTGCTTTAAAAGTTATCTAATATGCCCATAAAGCAACATCAAGTTTTGCTGACCAATCCTTCCTTGAATTTCCTACTATTTTCTCTAAAATTTACTTCAAAGCTCTATTAGTGATCTCTGCTTGGCCATTGGTCTGAGGATGGAATGGTGTTGCTATTTTATAATGAATCCATGTCTTTTCAATAACATTTCAAGTTGTTTATTACAAAAGTGTGATCCTTTAACACTAATTAAGGCTCTTAAGACACCAAATCTTACAAAGATTTTCTTCAGAAACTTAACAACCACTCTAGTGTCATTAGTTGGTATTGTTATGGCTTCTTCCCACTTTGAATCATAGTTTACACCCATAAGAATATATTGATTTCCATAAGAGGAAGGAAAAGGCCTACGAAATCCACTCCCCAAACATCGAAAAGCTCTACTTCTTAAATATTAGAAAGTGGCATTTCATCATGCCTTGTGATATTTCCCATTCTTTAACACTTGTCACACTTTTAAATAAATTCCTTTACATCTAGAAACAGTGTAGGCAATAGAATCCACTTTTAAGGATTGTTGATGCTATTCTAGATGCTCTAAAATGGTCACCATATAAAGAGTTATGGAAATGTGTGAGTATAGAAGTGACTTCTGTACTAGGCACACATTGTCTTAATAAGCCATTAGCACACACTTTGTAGAGAATTGGATCATCCCACTAGTAGTGCTTCACTTCATAAAGGAATTTCTTCTTTTACGAGTATGTCAATTCTCGTGCTAGCACTCCACAAGCCAAATGAATTACGATGTCTGCATACTATGGAGGCTCTACATACTAAACAACAAAAAGGAATTGATCAAGGAATTAATCATTGATTTCTCCCTTATTAAGTGGTAGTTTTTCATGTTGTTCTAGTTATGATAAGTGGTCAGCTACAACATTCTCACTTCCCTTCTTATCTTTAATTTAAAGATTAAATTCCTATAATAATATAACCTAATGTATAAGTCTTGGTTTAACATCTTTTTTAGCAAGTAGATATCTTAATGTTGCATGGTTAGTATAAACAATAATTTTTTATTTTAAGACATTTTAAGACATAAGATCAAAACTTTTCAAAGGTAAAGACCACAACTAACAACTCATTTTCAGTGGTTATATAATGCAGTTGTGCATCTGAAAGGGTCCAACTAGCATAGTAAATAACATGATGTTTTTTATCTTTTCTTTGTCCAAAAATGGCTCCCATTGCAACATTACTAGCATCACACATCAACTCAAAAGGGAATAACTAATCAGGTAGAGAGATTATCGGTGGTAAAGATGAAGCCTATTTCAACCTATTAAAAGCAATTAAATAAGATTCATCAAAGTGAAAAGGCACATCCTTAATTATTAAATGACTCAAAGGCTTAGCATTTGAGAAAAATCCTTTATAAATCTACAATAGAAACCAATATATCCTAAGAATCCTCAAATTCCTTTGACTGAAGTTAGTAGATGTAGCTTTTTAATAATCTCAATTTTAGCTTTATCTACCTCTATACCAGCATGAGAGATTTTGTGGCCCAGAATAATTCCCTCATCTACCATAAAATGGCATTTCTCCTAATTTAATACTAGATTGGTGTCCTTACATCTCTTCAATACTTTATCAAAAATAGAGAAATCATCCATGAATACTTCTATTATGCTCTCCATCAAGTTGGAAAAAATGGTTGTCCTGCACCTTTAGAAGGTGGCATGAGCATCGTGTTGGGTTTCATGATATGTAACTCAACGGAAAATAAAACTTCAAACCACAAAACCCATAACTCAGATCCATGTACTTTGACTTAGATTAATTAATAGGGTTTCTAAACGCTCACTAAGATAATCTAATGGCAAGATAGTTGGAAAGAAGAGGGGGTTCACTCCGATGACACCCTGCCTCGAGTTTTTTGTGTCTTCTTATTAGATTAAAATGTCACCAAAAGATCACGTCCTCTATGGTATCCATATGAACAAGATGATCCAAAGCAAAGTAGGTCTGCTAGAACCTTTGTTGTCTCACAACTTATTTTCTTTCTATCTTTTTTTTCATAAAAAGTGTAAGAAGAAGAAAGAGAAAAGTTGGCTTAACCTATTTCCTAAACCCTAGAGAATGAAATGTATTTATAGCCATCCTTTCTAGGGTTTCATACATCTCTACTTACCAAAATAGTTTTGGTAAGTTTAAACTCTTTTTCTATTTTAATTCTAATTCTAAATTAGAATCCTTTTCAATTTATTTTAGATAACTCTTACCTTAAATAAATTAAGAAATAAATAAATACTAATATATATATATAATTTTACATAAAGATAATTATTGGGCTTATTAACCCAAGTCTGCTTTAGGCTTGTTCTAAGTGTGCGACCCTGTATGTTCTCACAACATTGGTAGTGGGCATAAATTCCTATTCTAGCCCATAAGTCATAATTGTTCTCTGGCAAGATATTATGACTATCCAAGTTGTGTGAAGGCTGATAATCCGATATAACCTAATACACAACGTGTACTATAGTCCTTTTGTCATATGATATCCTTATTATACATAAGGCATGAATTATGTCAACCTTATATTGTTCAATCATGTTGTTTCTCGATCCTAAGTAGACTGACACTGATAACTCTTTATCATTCTAGTATGGCCATACATTTCTCTTTAGTTTAACCCATCCAAGGGCCCAACAGATATCTTCTTAAAATAACTGAAGGACAAATTCCATCTTAACCACTCACATTCCTCACACAACTCATTTTATATCCAATCACAACTTGTTTTACCATCCAGTTAAAGTATGGTGTATTGATATGTCAAAATACAGAACTTATCATACAGAAAACCATAGTGATCTCATGTTAGAGGACTCAAATAATACTACTATGATAAGAATTATCTATGACAACAATCCATGTGGTATCTCATAGTGGGTTAATCTAGTATATCATTTCCCTAAATATGTACCTATGAGTTTGACTTAATATCTCATATATATGATCAGTAAAGCTTAATCATCAATCAACCTCATACTAGTCTTTATTCATTATTATTCCCATAATAATAATCAACTAGGGATATTTATATTAGAATTCAAGTGTCACCTAAGATTTTTAATATCAATTCATATTCTTGATGATCTTAGTAGAATTAACTAATCAAGGATAATACTAGAATTAACCAATAATAATAAAAATGCCTCTTTATTACTAAAATAAAAATATGACAATGTCAAAGTATGGCCATTACATAATTAACCTATGGCATATCACTAACACATTGCACAATCCAAATGGCATTCTTCTATATGCAAAGGTGTTATAAGGGGAGGTAAAGGTAGTCTTGTACTATAAAAGGAGGTAAAGGTAGTCTTCTTTCGATCTTCAGGAGAGATGCAAATTTGGTTGTAGCTGGAGCACCCATCTAAGAAATAATAGCATGCATTTTTAGCAATCCTTTCAAGCACCTAATCAATAAAAGGAAAAGGAAAATGATCCTTCTAAGTTGTGTTGTTGAGTTTTCAATAATTAATGCATACCCTCTAACCACTCACTACCTTTTTGTAAATCATTTCTCCTTCCTTATTTTCAACAATTATCATCCATCCTTTCTTTGGGACACATTAAATAAGGCTCACCCATTTGTTATCGGAGATAGGGTAAATTATTCCAGCATTATAGGGTAAATTACTCCAACATTAAGTAACTTAACTATCTTATTTTTTACAACTTCTTACGTATTTAGGTTAAGCCTCCTTTGCCTCTCTATTGTGGTTGTATATCCGTCCTCCATTCCTATGCGATGCATAATAAAAGAGGGGCTAATTTCCTTGATATCTAAAATTTGCCAACCCATTGCTTTCCATCTTTTTCAAACCACTTCACAAACTTGATCTTCTTGTGCATTAGTGAGTTTGTTGGAGATAATAATGGGGATTGTGTTGCCTTCTCTAAGAAAAATGTACCTCAAGTGACTAAGGAGAGGTTTTAGTTCTAATTGAGGTGGTTTGTCTATAGATAGAGGTGTTGGTGAATCACTTCGAATCAAGAGTTTAGGTTTAGAAATATAATCCCCTTCTAATTCCTCCAGTTGCTCATCTTCAACATGCTTTGCTAACTCTATCTCTTCTTGTATTTCTCTTACACAATCATCCACCACCTCCACTTACATACATGATTCCTCTTCACACAAAGGCTGCTGCATTACCTTGGATATGACAAACTCAACTTTCTCCTCACTAACTCATAACATGATTTTTCCCTCATGAACATTAATTAAAGCTCTTTCGGTGTTAAGAAAAGGTTTCTTTAAAATCAAGGGGCAATGCTTATTATTCAAAGTTTAAAATCACGAAGTCTACTGAAAATACAAACTTATTAACTCTTATAAGTACATTTTCAACCACTCCATATGGCTTTTTAATTGAGTGGTCAATAAGTTAGAGAGTCATATTGGTGTTGATCACATCTCCAAAATTCAAGTCCCTAAAAAGAGAAAGAGGTATAACATTAATACTAACTCCTAAGTCACATAAACATTTAGGAAATTCTTTTGAATCAAGAGTACAATGAATTGTAAAACTCCTTGGAGCTTTGAGCTTAACCGAAATTTTTCTTGAAATGATAAAGGTATAAGTCTTTATTAAAGGCACTATATTATTTTCATTCCATTTATGCTTGTTGGTGATAATGTCTTTAAGGAACTTTACATATTTTGGCATTTTATTCAAAGCTTCTAAAAGAGGTATCTTTAACTCTAACTTCTTGAAAGTTTCTATGAATCTTGCAAACCGTTTCTTATCATCATTCATCTTGTTTTACCTCAAAGGAAAGGGTAGCCTTGGATATACTTTGGCATGTCAATGATGGGTGGCTGCTCTACTTGAGTCTCTTTTAATTTTTTACGTTTCTTTTCTTGTGTTTTAACTTCTACATCTTTAATTTTCACCTCTTGATATGTCTTATCTTTATCAGCCTCTAATGGCAATTATTAAAGACCTTAAAGTTCTCTACCATTTTTCAAGGTAATGGCCTTGCTTGCTCTTTCGGTTTGACTTTAGTGTTACTTGGAAGATGGCCTTGAGCCCTTATAACAACTACATTTGCTAGCTAACTAATTTGAACCTCAATGTTATCAATTGATGAAGAGTGATTCTTTAGGATTTTATCATACTTGTCATTTCGGCTAGTCATTTTAGAGGTGACAACATCAAAGAACTTGTAAAGCTTTATCTCTATAACTGTAAATCTCTCATCAATTTACTTAGCTTGAAATCCTGGTGGTGGTGCTAGTTTAGAGTATTGATTTAAAAATCCTTATGAATTTTAGTTATTGCTCCATGAAAAGTCGAGGTGGTTTCTCCAACCTTGGTTGTAAATGCTTGAGTATAGATTATTGTTTGGTTACCTTAGTTGGAATTAGTTCCTAATAAAGTTACAATTCTCCAAAGTACCATCTCTATATATATTTCCAAAACGACACTCAATATGGCAA
Organism: Mallotus nudiflorus; assembly: GCA_947683625.1. Lineage (NCBI taxonomy): Eukaryota > Viridiplantae > Streptophyta > Magnoliopsida > Malpighiales > Euphorbiaceae > Mallotus > Mallotus nudiflorus. The sequence continues at coordinate 4,049,041 of CANTUR010000156.1, read as the reverse complement.
TGCTCACAAAACATAGCTAAATAAAAAGTTGGAATAATATTGCCTCTTGATGCCAAATCACCAATTTTCTTATTTAATGTAGAAATTTATGCTTGAATTGATGTAACATCATCAACTCCAATTTTTCCTCCTTGCTTAGGAACCAAATATCTTTCCGAAGGCCATAAGCAGTTGTTGTTGGCCATTTCTTCCAAGAGTTCAAAAGCTTCATCCACAGTTTTGTGCATAAATGAACCTTCGTTGCTGCATCAATGGTGTCCCTTGTAGACCTTATTACACCATTATAGAAGGTTTGAGTAAGAATGTCTTTGGGAGGACCATGGTGTGGATAACTTTGTTGCATTTCTTTGAATCTTTCCCACACATCACACAAAGATTCAGTCTTAAATTACTGAAAAATAGTAATGTCTTTAATGATCTTTGCTGTCAATGTGAGAAGAAAGTATTTAGCCAAGAATCCCTTTGCTAGAAGATCCCATGTGGTGATGGATGCTGGCAGTTGAGAGTTAAGCCAAGGTTTGGCTCTGTCTTTGAGTGTAAATGGAAAAAGTCTCAAGCAAACAGTGTCATCAGAGACTCCATTATACTTAAAGGTGTCACAAATTTCCAAGAAATTTGCTATATGCATGTTTCGATCCTCCAAATGCAAACCATAAAATCAAACAGTAAATTGAATCATTTATAGAAGAGCAAGCTTAATTTCAAAGCTATTGGCTTGTACATTTAGCCAAGTGATACTTTGTCGAGCCCCATCCAAACCGAGCATGGAAAACTCAAGAAGAGTACGCTTTGCATCAAATTATTATCCTTCTTGATCTGCAGCCATGGTTCTAAATGCACTCCTTGATCTTTTATGGTTCTCCTTCTTAAACTTTGATAAATTCGGGACAAAGAGCAGCGATTCTCTTCTTACAGGTCTAGTTTTGTGCATACACAACCACAAGAGTACTTAAAAACATAATTGTGCAAGTCAAAATTAGAGTACAAAAAATAGAAAACATGCTCTAATCCAAAACAACATTGAGTAATTATGATGTTAGTTGCTCAATCCCTAAAAACGGCATCAAAAACTTATTGATTGACCCAATCGTTCATCGCAAGTGTACGGATCGACAAATAATATAAAAGTAAGTAAAGTATTATTTTTTACAAAGATTGATACTAAACACCTATTAATATTAATTGTAAATGTTTAAAGCTAACAATATTGATTTGATTAAAGCAAATAAACTATTGAAACAGCAAATAAACTTAAGGATGTAAATAAGGCTATTGATAATTAAAATAAGTAAGGAAATACTCAATTAAAAAGACAATTTAAGTCAAAGTGAAGTTATCTTAAAATTAATTTTAAACAAATTTTGATTACTTATAATTTTTTTCTAATGAGTTCAAAAGCTTGTCTATCACACAATGTATGTATATGACCAAACTTAATCTCAAAGTCTGGTTCTCTTGTATTAAAAGTGAAAATCTATAAACATTACCAACAATTGTTTAGATCAGCTAATAGAGAATTATCTTTACTTAACTAACATTTTGAATTCAAATCATAGTTTATCCAGTCACGTTAATTTAGTTATTAAAAAAATTTTATTTCCTTTATCAGAATTAAACGGAATTAAAATTAATCCTAAAAAAATTTTAAACATTGAAATACAAATTTCAAGAAAATTGAAGACATCTAAATATAAAAGATTTTCCTTGGTCTATATGGTATACTCTAAACAAGGTGCCCTACCTGCCAACCCAAGTTTACCATCTCAATGTTGATCCAATGAACATTACATGATCTTTGTCTTATAGATAGGGAAAATAGCACTTGTTTTGAGACACGGAAAATAGCACCTCATATTCACTCAAATATCACAACAGTTGCTACTTTTAGCTAAACTGGTTGCAACTTGGTGATGTCGGCTACTTGTTTGATAGAGTTGAAGACAAATAATCATTTTTACTTAAAAATTCAAAATGTTCATAATATGAAAAACAAAAATACACCAGTCAAAATTAAAAAAAAAAACTATAAATTTAAAAAAAAAAAATTATGGGTTGGATACATAATTGGGATGAAACTCCCTTATTAATCTTTTTTTTTTAAATATCATACTTATTTTATTCATTATTTTATAAAATTTTGACTTAACAATTTTAAAATTAACTTCAAAATGATTATATTTAAAATTATGAAAAATTATTTTTCTCAACTTTAATTGAAGCTGACTAATAGGAAAAAAAATGCACACGGTATTTGTTAAAACATAGAAAAAAAATGCAACCGAAATTTGTCAAAATATATTTCCAGAAAATACAAAATAATTTATAGATTGTTCTTACTTTTCTGAAAATGTATAAAACATTTTGCGCAATTAAAATGCAATAAAGAGAGAGATCTCTCTCTCTCTCTCTTTAATGCATGTTAATGGTGTAAAATTTTCATTTTTATGTTTCATCATGTAATTTACCGTGACAATTGATTTTTTAATTATAATATAAAATATACATCGGATCAGGTGTAGAATATTCTTTTATAAAATTATAATAATATTATAAAAACATTAATATAAAATCTCAAAATTCAAACTCATTTTTTTAATGCTACGAATAACAGACACTCCACATTATATACTGTAAATATATCTATATATTTTAAATTATATTCCTTCTATTCCAAATTAATTGCTACTTTTTTAAATAAAAAAAATTTAAATTATTTATCACTTTTATATATTTAATACAACATTTTTTTTATCATTTTGTTAACATTATTTATAAGTCTTTCCAAAATTTTCAAAATGTTATTTCATATTCCAATAAAAGAATATGTTACAATTATTTTTTCAGTACTAAGTAATATATTTTGAATATATTTAGAGAAGAATAATTTAGTTTTATTTAACTATTGTTTCTATAATTAAATTTATATTTTTTTAATTTAAGTAAAATATTAAAAAATAATAATTAGTTTGGAATGGAGAAAATAATATTTTATTTCTTTTTAACAAAATAAATTAAGCCACATAGCATTTTCTTTTCTTGAAATTAGCTATAAAATCATTTTCAAGAAAAAAAAAAATCTAGGTACATAAACGTGGAAGAAATTAGAAGGGTTCATTAGCTAGTGAAAAAGATAGGGGACTTAAAAGTTGGCCCCAAAAAAAAAGATAGCGACTTAAACACGGCACAGAAAATCAGAACACTCTAGAATTTTTTTTTTTTTTTTAAAGGAACACCAGAATTTTTTTTTTTTTGGTAAATCTTTTAACAGACATTAATTAATTAGCAATTTATCATTCAATTTTAAATTCATTCAAAATATAATTTGTTCAACATATGGTAAAAAGATTAAAAAAATTAAATATGCAGCTGATCAATTAATAAGATTTATATTTAATTTAACTTTTTTATTTTTGGTCACAAAAAAGTGATCATCCACTAAAAAGAAAATATTTAATTTTAGTAATTTTTTGAAAATCCAAACCCATGGATAGATTAATTATAGAAATTCGTTTTAAATTAAATTTAAATATACTAAAAATTTTAAAAATTACCTTGACTAACAAATTTTATCCTGACAGAATTATAAATTGTATATATTTTACAATAATTAATTTAATATAATTGGTATATGTTATTTAAGTGGAAACTTTTATCAATTATTCTGAACCATTATTAATAAAACTACCAAATTTTAATTTGACAATAGTTAACTCTTTGCCATTCAATCCTTGGTCCAATAAAAACATAATTTGCCAAATATATATTAAAATGTAAAAATTAATATATGTAACCTATTAATTAATAAAATTTAGATATTTAATTTTTAAAATTCTTATTTTTTTACAATAAAAATAATAAGTTATATATATATATATATATATATATATATATATATATATATATATATATATCTTTTATTTTATATCATTTATTTTATAATTATTTTTTTTTTGTAGACATATACATAAATGTAGCAAAATTCAAAATTATCGGTTTGCTAACATTTATTTTGTCGACTCAAAAGCACGAAAATACGCAAATTTCTGTACAGTCATCTGACACGTGTCAATCCAGCGAAAGTTATGTGTAAGCAAACTCAAGCCTATCATGTCACATCGCAGTCGTGGTCCTACTCTCATTTGCTCAAGAGTGCGTGTTCTTCACTTTCCTTACAAATACTGTTTTGATATTTCCAAATTTGGTCGCACTATTATTAGACCTGGGCACACGGTTCATGAACTGTCAGTTTCAAGTTCATGAACCGTGAGTTTGTGGTCTTAGAGTCAGTGAAACTGGATTAAAATTGAAAATAAGGTTAGTTTAAATATTGATCGGTTCTGAATTGATTTAGTATAATTTTTTTATGATATAAAGTTAAAATAAAAATTTATTATGATATTTTAATAAATTATTTTTTAGTTAAAAATAAAATATGAAAAATAAAAAAATATATTTTACTTTGATTAGTTAATTTAAAATAAATTAACTAGTTAATTTTAGATAAAAAATTTGAAAAATATAAATAAAATTATTTTATATTAATTTTATATAATATTTGTTAACATTTTACTTAAAATAAAATTATTTATTTATTTATTTTAAAAATATTAGTTTTTAATCGGAACAAGAATTGATGGTTCGAAACCGACCCTAAACTAGTCTTTTCTATGGTTTTGAACTGATTCAGTTCGATCCTAAATTTAACCGGTTTTTATTCGATTTTAATAGAACTAATTCCGATTTTAGTTTAGAATATGAACCAACCCATGACAAGTTCTTACTATTATCATCATATTTTTATTTAAATATTTATTTGGTAAAAGATTGAAATCAAAATCAAAATAAATGATAATTCTGATTTTTTATATTTGATTGGTTAAAATTTAATATAAAAATGGAAATAGTGATTTCTATTAAAAGGAATTTGTTTTAATTTCATTAAAAATCAAGTCAAATTAATTATAAATTTATCAAATATTAACATATATTTTTTAAAACTTATAAATAAGTTATATAAATTAGTGTATATATATATATATGTTTGAATAAAAAATTTCATTTAAAATAAATAATTTTTAAAAATTATAATAATATTTTAATAAATAAATATTTTATAAATTTTTTATTATAGATAATTTTAATTTTAATTTTAATTTTAATTTTAATTTTAATTTTAATTTTAATTTTAATATATAAAAATAATTATTTTATTAATTTTTATACAAAAAAATAATTATAAAATTATTTTTTTTACTAAATGATAATTTTTTTAGAAACACTAATTATTATTAACTCAATAGCTATTGTCCATCATTATTGAATCAAATATTTTTTTAATACAATTTTGAAAATAGTTAATGTAGTTCGATATTGTTATGAAAATGATTATAGTTTAAGCTATCTTCAATCCACAACAGTAATTTGCTGCAAATTTTACAGCAAATTGTTGAATATATAATATTTTATTTTCAACTCATAACATCAATTTTCATATAATATTAGACATGTAAATATATAGAATTATTATGTTAAAAAAAGTTAATAATGTTTGCTGTGATAAACAGTATGCAGCTTCAAAACAGCAAATTTGGACTTAGAGATGGTCTTACTAAAGAAATTAAAATATATAAAAAAAATTATCTAATAATAAAATAAATATTTTTATTTAAATTATCAATATATAAAATTTATTATGGTCCAAATAATTTAATTTAATTTAAATACAATTATAGTTAAGGATATTAAAAATTTTATAACAATTAATTTAATTTGATTACAATTCATTATAATCCAAACTTAAAATATTTTTTTTATAAAATAATTTTAACAGTTATTGAAATAAATAATTTTTTAAAAGGGAATAGAATGTTCTTTAATATTAAATTAAAAAAATAAAATCAACAATTCTTATGCCGCCTACACAGGTAAGACTGTAGGTGTTATTGTAAGACCATGTTCGGTTAAGAAGAATGTAGTTTTCTAGCTTGACGCATGCATAACGCGCTTAATATGCGTCTGAATATTTTTAGTGACGATTGTCATAATTATCAAGTAAATGCTGGAGCTTGCTAATGTAGTCAAAGGTTCCAGTCAAAAAATGCCAACTGAGCAATTTTTTTAATAAAAAATATTTGTAGTTAAAATAACAATTACAGTTGAATTTTTATAACATAATATTTTTAAAATGAAAAATATTTAAAAGAGTTTTTTTGCTTACTAAAAACTTAATATTTATTTTCTTAATTTTTATATTTTTAATTATTTATTGTATTAGTTTTATTTTTAAATATATTACTTATAGAATAAAAAACTAAATGTTATTAAAATTTAATGTACATAAAATTAAGATTAATATATAAATTTATAAAATTAGTTTGACATATTTATTTATAATTTTTATTATTTTAATATATAAACTGATCTAAAATGTAATTTTTAAATCTTATTAATACATGTAATATATTATAACGAATCATTATATATTAAATAATATGAGTTTAATTAATTAAAATTATAAAGTAAAAATGTTAAACTAACAAAAAAAATTATAAATATAAAGAGTGACAGTTATTAAATTAATATATTTTTTATAAATTTAAATTTTAAAATGATAAATGTAAAATTGACTAATTATACTGGATTACAAATATATTATATCTAATTATTAAATAAAACATAATGAATAATGCTATTTATTTACTTGTAAAAAAAAAAGTGTTGGCAATGATGGCGATGTTGGGTTACGAAAAAATTATTCAATTTATTAAAAACAAAGCCATCATAAGCAATTGTAAATTTAATAATTTAATATTCCAATGTCTATCTCAACATAAGGACACTTGTTCAAAGAATACACTTTACAGAACTAAAAAAAAAAAAAAAAAAGGATTTGACATACAAGTGATCTTAAAATTATGTTGTTATTTTTATTTTAATGTTATATTTCGTCAATGAATTATTTTTTTAAATACGACAATATATAATATATTCTATTGAAAATGAATAGAACAAATTAACTAAAATTTTCAAATGAATAAATATTTGAAAGATAATTTTGAAAAATAAAATTTCTTCTTTTATTGTCAAATTTTATAATCAGTAATTATTTTATTGTAATTTTAATAAAAAAATCAAGTTATTAAATAATAATTGTTTAATTTATTTTTTAGAAAAACAAAGATATAATTATTAAAATCTTGTTAGATAGATTTTTATAAATCGTGTATCTATTTGTCAATCAATAAATTTCACACAAAAATTTAATTTGTTAATAGAAATATAATATTAATTTATTAAAAAATATATAGTAAAGTTATTGTTTAAAACTCAGAAGTGAAATATGTTCCTCAAAAAAAAAAAACTCAGAAGTAAAATATTGAAAAAAAAAAAAAAAGTCCCACCAAAAAACAAAGGGCAGGCGTTCGAAAAAAATAAAAGAAAGGGACGGTCCGTGGAGCTAAAGTTAATGGGAAGCTGCATGAAATGAAACATCACAGAGCAATTGTGCATGCACGTCTTTGGTAAAATTAACTTAATTAGACCCCAGAAATGGCTGATATATTAGCAAGCTTTAAATAATTTAAATAAAAAAATTATCCTGTTAACAGTGTTTTTTATAATATATTAGAGGGTAAATATATTGAAATTTATGAGTTATAAAGTGAGAATAATTATTTTCATAAATTATTTATTATAAAATATTGATAAATAAAAGATTTGAATTCAAAATTTTTCATATCAAATACAAAAATATTGTATCATTTTAAATTGTCAAATCAACAAAATAGGAAATATTTGGTGTATGCCCTATATTTGGGAATTGGGTTACTAAAATTAACTTTCGAGGAAAAAAAATAAATTTATAATATTTTGACATATTTAATATTTTTTTGATATCTTACAAATCACATAATATATTGGAAGCATGTAAAAAAAAATGATTTTTCAAGATGTGAAAATAAAAACAGTAAAAATTCATAAATTTTATATAGTTTCACCGCGTAATGTAAGTAGATATTTTTTATTTTTATATTTTCATTTTTTTATATTCATATAATTTAAATTAAAAAATATTATAATTAGAAATTAATTTTTTATATTTATATTCTCATTTTTTATATTCATATTATCTAGATTCTAGTAAAAAAATAAAAATAAAAATAAAAGTACTATCAATTGATACAAATTATTCTGAAATCCATCCGAATATTGACTGATTTAAGATATTTTAATATAAGGTTTCTATTATTGCCCTTTCTTACCAAAGTAAAAAAATATTTTAGGATCTAATTTAACTTAGATTTTGCTCTGTTTTATATCCACACATAATTGTTGTGTTTTTTTTTTCTTTTTTGGGTGCTAATTTAAATTCTTGTATTTCTATTTCTCTGTCTCTAGAGAGTCCATCCACCAAAATCACTCAAGAATTCGTCAACCTAAAATCAAGAAAAGCAGGAGAAACAGCAAAGAACACAATTTAATCTGCGATAAACTCGCTCTGTGACTACACAAACCACCCTATTTTATTTTCTTTTTCTTGTTCTTGTTTTTCCGTATCTGCTGCTCTCAGTCTCGCAGGAGGCTTAGCGGCCCGCCTGATTCTTCTCTTCCCCTCCTCCGCCGCCGCCACTACCAACAGTCACCGTTGATACTTATTCAAGAATCTTGAAAAGAAATTATCAACTGGGTTGCTTTTGATCTTTTATTTTGTTGGATAAATGCTTATAAATCCAGCAAAATTGATCAAGATCAAAAGAAAACCAAGATGTGAATCGAATCCACCATTTGTTGACACCATGATTTTTGAAATCGACAACACTAGCACCACCGTAGCAACCTCCGGAATTACTAGCACTACCATACCTACAACAAAGAAAAAATCTTTCGTTTCTCGTCAAATTTTCTTTCATCGCCCATCAGCATTTCCAATACCATCGCCATCTTCATCTTCATCATCGGTTTCTTTAAATAAACGCCGACCATTTCTTCAAAAACGCAGCCATTCCTCCTCCACGAACTCCGCCGGCTCCAGCGGTCGTTTCGCTGAACTAGCAGGTGGAACAGCAGCTGAATGTGCAGCTATATGTTGCTGTTGTCCATGCGGGTTAGCCAACCTTCTTTATTTAACCATTTATAAAGTACCAGCGGGTCTCTGCCGCAAGGCGTTGAGGAGGAAAAGGAGAAAGCAGTTGATAAAGGAAGGGTTATTGCCGGGGAGAACAAAGCGGTGCCTATGTGGGTGTGGTGATGAGTCAGAAATACACATACACCCTGCGGCAGGGATTCTTGATTCCACGGCAGAAATGGTGAAGTTCCACCACAACGACGGTGAGGAGGAGACAGATGAAGATGACGAAGAAGAAGAGGACCCGATGGTTAAATTAGAGAAAGAGATGTGGGAAACTTTCTGTAGTACTGGGTTTTGGAGGAGTCCTTCTCAGAGAGAAACACCAACGTTTTTTATTAAAGAATCATCAAATATGGCTAAGGTTAAACCATTATGAAATGTGTTTCTTCATTGCTCAAACTGGTAAAAATTTCATTTTAATTTCATAATAATTTGATTTTTCTTTGTTTCTTGTTCTTGTTTGATGATGGTTTGATTGAATTGAATTGGAGGATTCATGCTCTGTAAAAAGATTTTTCGAAAAAAAAAAATGGTGTGGGCGTTGTGGTTATTGTTTCTATTGGTGTTTTATTTTTCTTGAATTAATCTTTGTCTATTACCAGTTGAAGATGATGGTGCTGAGGAGGAGAATGATTCAGGCTGGTGTCCAGTCCATCCAGGGGGTTGAAAATGTATTAATTTAATTTTAAACAGTTCATTTTAATTTTAATTTCTTGATTAACCCCTTGAATTTGATATATGAAAATTTTATAAATTAATTCTTTTGATACTAAATTATCTACAATTTAAACACTTATTAATTAATTTAAATGTCAAAATAGTTTGATTTAGATATTTTAAATAATGTTTAAAAATATTAACATCAAAACTAATTAATCCCATTTCACGATTATAAATTAGATTAAATGAGCTTATACACCAATTAGATACCTTTAGTTAATAGTTTCAACCTTTAAATTGGACAAAGGTGTAATGAAACCTCTAATGAGGGGCATTTATTTTTTTTTTCTCAATATTTAATTTGTATTTATTTTTACTTTAGACTATTTTATCATTATTAAAATTTTATAACAAATAAATTCATTTAAATTAAATATATATAATTAATTTTTTTATAGATCATAATTAAATAAATATTATTTTAAATTATAATTAATAATTAAATAATTGTAATATCTATACTTATAATTATTTTTTTAAAAAAATTATACAATAATATTTATATTTTAAAATTCATTTTAAAATAATTTCAATTAATTATTTTAATAATATATAAATAAAAGATAATAAATTATAATTTATTACTGTATATGATTTTTATATAAATTAAATAACTAAAAAATATTATAAAAATTATATTTACAAATAAATCATACTCTTAATGATTATTTGACATACTAATAGCAATAACAAATAAAATTTTACTAAGTAGTTTATATTTATCTAACTATTTGTTATCTATTATTCGTAACTGTTTTAAGCTATCAGATGTTGAACGAAACAATACCAATGTTTAATTGGTATAATTTCGACCAATGTTTTTCAAATTTCTAAAATATCGGATTTAACATGTGTGTGGTCAAGCCTTCAGTTTCATCAATTAGATTAAGTGGGCAACAATGGTTTCATAAATAAGATTAAGTGGGTGACAAAGGTTAACTGGTATATTTTGGCCTTTTTTTTTAATCTCTAATAATTAACAAGTTTTATTCTTAGCAAATTAAGATATTTTAATAGTCAGTTGAGAAAGATATTAATAAAAAATCAAATTTTACTTACATTTGTTTGTAGTAGTTTTTTTTTTACTAAACGGAGATGGGGTATATAGGATTTGAACACTCACGGAAACAATTTAAAACAGTTACCTTACCATCCAAATTAAGATGTTTGGATTACATTTGTTTGTTTAAATGGTAATAAATTTGTATTTATTTCATTAAAGTTTTAAGTTCACATTTTATGTATAAATAAATTAGACGAGATTAGAGTTTTATTTTTTGTAATTTTCATGCTCAAATTTTAAAATAATCAAAATTTTATAACTATAGACAAAATAAATTAAAAAGAAAATAACAAATTCTACCTTCAAAATTTGAAATTAGCTCTATGGATTGGGTATAATCCAACATACAGATTTTCTAAAGGGAAGTTTTGATAGCACTCGAAAGCTTTGAGATTTAGGCATGCATATGTTTTTTTTTTTTTAGTCAATATTAGGGATGTATATGTTGTGTCAATATATCTATTCAATTGGTCAAGTTCTATCATAAAGTGAAAATTTTGTAGCTGCCGCATTAGCATTGGGACCCTATGCTGGCAATGAACATTGTTTCCCCATTTTTTTTTTTTTTTTTCTGTATGTCAAGATGATGGGCCTACACACCCATCAAACATCTTTATGTTCAGATAGAGAACAATAAATTCAGAGCATCTTATGAAAATTTCAATTATCAATCATGGGATTGCTTTTTCTTTCCTAAATTTTTTACATTGTGATTTTATTAAGAATCGAGATGCTACGATATGTTAGTTTTTAGTGTTAAATGAGAGAAATGTCTACTACTTGGTATCTATTTAGGGTGAGACATTAAATTAGTAGATCCTATCACCTCTTGGGGTAATATTTAAAAAAAAAAAAAATTAAATTTGTACAAATTTGAACTTGAAACCTTTAAATTTTAAAATCTCAACTTAGATCAATTGGTCGGTTTTTTACTTTCCTAATTACCACATTGCTTATATGCAATAGATATTTAGTTGTTTAATCCAAAATATATCTATAATCAACATTTATTGATCTAAATGGTAAAAAAAATTAAATTTTAAAATATCTGTTAAAATTTTAAATTTTTTAAAAAATAAAGTACTGAAAAAGTTTTGTTCCTTTTTTGTTTCATTCATTTTAATTTTGAAATAATTAGAATTCATGTGATTATTCAATATCATTTGATACGTAATCTAAAATAAAAATAAATGAGCAAATTCTCATTAGCTATTTGGTAATTTATATTTCATCAAATAATTTAACTAAAATGAAAATGATGATTGTAAATTAAAACTCAACTTAAAACTCAATTAAACAAATTTTGATTCTAAATTAATTGAGATGGGCTATATGAATTTTTTTCTCATTTCACATGATTGCAGACTATATTTTTCAAAAGAAGTAAATAACAAATTAATAAATTTTATATTTAGTGTTGTATTGAAATCTTCTTTAAAATATAATGTTGTATGTTTAAATCTCAATCAAAAACCCAATTCACAAACAATTTAATTCTTCCATTAGGAGATTCCCACATTCAAACAAGAAAGTGTGAAAGGTAAATTCAATTTTAAGTGTTGGGGGTGATTTTTATTTTTAACCCTTTTACTATAGCATCATATACACTATCAAAGCTTTTTCATATGAATGATATTATATGGTAGACAAATGTGGCAGAGCCATAGTGCAAGCATTTTCTGTACTTATGCATAGACTTTAGTTTAGGGTAGTACCCTTCGGCATTAAGATGTCACTATCCTAACCTCCAAAAATTGGTAACCCCAGGTGCTTGAGATCTCAAATGCAACCTGCGCTGTAGTGGGCATTGAGTGTTGGGCGTGTAAACTGTCCTTTTTGTTGTTGTGGCCTGTGGGTTTGGGACCCCTTCTACTTGTCCTTATATAGGACAACATTTGGGTCACCTTTCCTTTTGCACCACAATCATTCTTTCACAATATATTAGGGCAAAATCCATTTCTATAATGGTTTTTTATTATGAGACTCTATTATTTTATTATATTATATTGAGATTTTATACTATTATTTATATATATTGACCTTCAATTTAATAAATTTATAAATTTTTAATAAAATTCTTAATGGTTCAATACATTACATAAGAAATAATATAGAAGCTCAATATATACATAAATAATAATATAAAAACTCAATATATACATAAATAATAACGTAAATGTTCAATATAATACAATAAAATGATAGAAGTTTAATATAAAAAATTACTGTAATTCAAAAGCTTAAAAATAGTTTTTGCCATAAATTAGCTTTTGGGCAGTTTAATCTTTATCTTATATTTGCCCCTCCTCCTCATCCTCTTTCCTCAAATTATAATTAATTTGTCCTGTGTATGTATAGATTGATCTTCTTAGCTAATGGTACAGATTCACTTATACAGGTTAACTTCACAAATGATCTAATAAATTTTTGAATATCATAATAATGTTCCATATTTATTGATTCTTTTTAAAATAATAAGTTCTTTTTTTTTAACAACTAAATATAATTCATTAATTAAAATGATACAATGATAATGCCACATAACTAAGATGCATTCCCCAACGATCAAATTCATTAAATTTTTGTTAATAAGATAAGCCCGTTACAATAATTTTTCAACTTTAGTGATGAAATCCTAATGTGTTGGAAAAAAGAATGGAACTGTATAATAATTATTTGTTCCTTTTTATGATTTTTTTTATTTTAAAATGAAATTACTTATTTCATTAAGCAAAATTTATTTTAATTAATTTTAACGAAATATCTTGAAATATAACAAAATATAGATTATAGATTATAGTTTTTTATGTAAGATATAAAATATAGAATCACTCATAAAGAATAACATATTTCAGCCAGAAACATCTCACAATCCATTGTTTACTTTTCTCATGCTTTTTATACTTATATTTTTACCATCGATCAACACATTTAACCCAAGTCTAAACTTAAAATTAATCTTTAAAAAAAAAGATAGACTGTAGTATAATAGATAATTCTCAGCTATATAAATAAGTACTATTAAAATCAAAATAAAAAAATCATTGTGGGTACTCAACGAATACATATGCAAATAGAAAAATATCTTATCAAATTTTCAAAAAATTAAGATAAAATAAAGTAAATGTATTTTTGGTGTCATGTCATCTATTTCAGACAAAAAAAATTTTTAATTTAATTTAAACAAACTAAAATCAAAATTAGTGATGTAATTTCAATTTTAAAAAATAAAAAGCACATATTAAATTTAAAATATGGGATTTTTATTGGCAATTAAGCCTTCTTATAAAAAAAAAAAACTAGTAAAAATGCTTGCCAAAATCAATAATTTAAAATCAACAATATATTTATATTTATTTTACTAAAGCATAGGTAGAAAAAAATTATTTCGAGTAGACTAAAAAGAGCATATGATCAAAGCAAAAAGTTGTTCCAAATAACAAACTCGCTTAATATAAAAAAACCCCATTCTTTCTTTTGTCACGGTTCATTCATCTTCTGTATACTTTAATTATCTAGTTTGAATGGTTTTAATCATTTGTTGTCATAAAAACCATTCAAATATCAGTTTTATTCTAATATTTTGTAAATAAATAAAATTTTTATATCATATTTTGATAATAACTTAATGATATTTTGGTGATATTTTATTTTTAGATATTTTAAGGTTTGATCTTGTTCAAGTTTTTTTTCTCCATCTCTAGTCCATTTATAAAGTAAAAGTTATTCTCGTGAACTGTCAAAGTTGGAAATTCATATCGCCAATTGCTAAAGCTTAAGATCAGATTTGCTGACTGCTGGAGCTGCTTCTAAAGATTTTATCAATGATTTTAACTTGAAAATTCTTTTACTTGATTCTCATGTCATCCTCAACAAATATAAAGTTCAAAAGGAATTTCACAAAAAAGAAATCATGTGCTCCCATTTTCTCAAGATCAAGTTCACTTTCATCCTCTTGAAGATGGATTTACCATTGTTGTTTTTATATGTACTTTTACTTGTGTAATTCATCTTTTATGATTAATGAAATCTAATTTTACTATTCGAGAAAGAAGTTGTTCTAAATAAGATTCCAAAAGTATCAATTAAGCTAGTGGACCAACTGTGTATGATATAAAATTATGGTCCGTCATTTATATCAAGAAAAAAAAAATATGAAGTATCAACTTAAACTTCAAATCAATTAAGAATGTGAAAAAAATGAGGATTTTTTTTTTTTTTTTTTTTAAGGGAGAAATGCACTTGTATGAAAATCATTTGTGGCCCATTAGGCACCTTTATTGCTTTCATAGAAGAATCCTCATCTTCAACTTTCATTATCATTTTCTTCACCTCCCTTTCTGTTTGGAGATTTTTGTGTTACACGTTGGCATATGCATCAACTTTTTGACTTTAAGGTTGATGTTGATGAAGCTTTCTGTGCAAAACACTGAAAGAAAATTTCACCAAAGCAAAAGGTATCAAAAATATATGGATAGAGAGATAATTTATTATATTTATTTAGATTAACTGACATATATATATATTAATTTATAGTTTCAAATTGTATTAAAATTTTTTATATTTTATTTTACCTAATTCCTTCAAAATATCAATAGATTAAAAGTTTAATCATTATTTCTCCCTTTCTCAGTTTTAAAAAAAACTATATTTTATTGATTTGTATATGAATCGGACAACTAAAGTGGATAGTAGAAAATTTTCTTCTATTTTATCAGAAAAATATTTTTATATAAAAAAAAAATGGTTAAAAGGTGAATTAATTGAATGATGAGGGCTATTACTTGGGGATAGAACCATCCTACATCCATGAGCCCAAGAAATCCATCCAAAACAAGCAATGATAACAGAAGACAAGGCTGGGCTTGTGCTTACGGACTGGGGATTTAGAGTTTTTTCTTTTTTTTTTGAAAAACTTAGGCCTACATAAAATTTAACTTAATTATTCTCAAATATACAGATTTTTTTTTTAACTGCACTTTTTCATGCTTCAATAACTCCATTTTTTTTTCTAATTTTACGTTTCTTCTTCTTCTTCTTCTTCTTCTACTTCAGATTTTGGCTTTAAATTTGTGTTAAGATATAATGAAGACAACTACACTGCATTCAACCATACTTCATTCTCGTTGATTTTTTTCTTCTTATTCTAATTTTGTTTTTAGATTTCTATTTTAGTGTTATAGCAGTTGATATATTTTTGTCAATTCATGAGTTTCTTTTAATTTACCGAGTGATTATTAAATTTGAATTTGTGATTGTGTTTTTTTTTTTCTTATTTTGTTTTTGAATTTGTATTTTTATACTATAAGTATTGATAAATTGTTATCAATTTATGGATTCTCATTAATTTAATAAGTATGTGTTGTAATTCTTTTATATTATTTTCATGCTTATTTTTATTTTATTTTTGTGGCTATTTCAGTTGTTTAAAATAATCACATTATTTTTTAAATAATTATTTTCAAATACCATATTTTTTGTAAAATCTTTTTTTTTTTTTTTCATTTCTTAAGTTATATAAGCTCTCGTAATATGAGACCTTTAAATTGGACTTCTTGAACCCATTTTAGCACTACAATTACCAACTAATTGTGTCAAATTCATCGTTTAACCCAATAAAAAAAGTTTGTAGTAAATCATGTTCAAATATAATTCTTTCACTCTCAGTTTGTAATAGTTTTTTTTTTTTTTTAAAAAAAAAAAAAAAACCTTTTGCATATTGATTTCAAAAATTTCTTGATCTCTCTCATAAATTTCTCAACTATAATTTATATAAGAGAATTTTTTAAAATAAAAAACAAAAGTTTATACATCTAAAAGATACTCTCTATCACTCCCTCTATTTTTTATTCTAATTTTTAGAAAAAAAAAAAAGAAAGTAAAATAAACAATTAATTTTTTTTATGTTAACTGTGCATAAAGTTTAGCATTGAGCTTCGAGTAATTTCCTAGCTGCTGCAAATGTAATTATCACAAAAATGATAATATCCCAGCAACGACACTGGTGACCTGCAACAAACTAACAAACCAGAAATTAGAAGCATATGTGCTTTATTTTTTTATTTATTTTGAAGGAATGTGCTTCATATTTGATTCACATCAATAATATATAAAATTTTTGTCTTTCTTCCTTTAAATATGAAATCAGAAAATATAAATTTATTTATCCGTCAAATACTGTTAATCATATTTATAATAGTTACTATTGTTATAGTTAATTATAAATTTTTATATTAAAGTTCTCGTCTTCTCGAAAGACTCTTTTAAAAAAATCAATCGATCCGAGTCTCATTAGAAATTAAGTGATCAAGTATTGATGACCACACAAATGGAAAGCTTGTAGAAGTGCCCTGAATCCTAATTAACAATAGAAATCTATCTTAAATGATTTCATTCTTTTAAAGAATAATTTTATCTGAATATGTAACACTAGATGCCTGCATTTTTGTGGTCCACTTGAGGAAAAAATATTTAGAAAAAAGAATTCCAAGTTTGATGGGGATGCTGCCACTATTGTCCAAGGACTTGTCCTCTTGTCATTTGTTTTGTCTTTGAATGGCATTATAGAGGAAAAAGAAATAGGACCCATTAAGCTCCTCCTTTGGTTGACCAAACCTTACAAAATCCCATTCTAATTTATATCTATCGATTAAAAAAAATATACTTAAAAAATTAGATGCTAAGACCAAAAATAAAATTAAAAAAATAATTATAACACAATAAGAATTGCAATCTGATCATAAATCCTTATCTACCATTTCAACATTCCAACTAACCATTGTTTTTTTCTTTTAAGGATTCCATAATCTTAACAATATTTTATGGAAAAAATAAATGAATTTAAATCTTTTTTTCTTATTTATAAGTTAAATTTTTTTCATTATATGTAGTTTACAAAAATTACAGACTCAAACTTAATTTATTTTAATAGTAAAAAATTTAATTAACATTTTTTCACACTCTTTAAAATAATTAAAAATTAAAGATGTTGAATTTTAAATTTCTCAATGATGCTGTGTTGTTAAGCATTTATTTATACCTTTTTTTTTCCTCTTACAAAGAAATACTATATGTTAGAATGGTCCCCTACACTGACTTTTTTTCTCATTTTATTACTTTATTTATACTTTGTCACCTTTTATATTACTGTCACAAAATATAATTCTTTTGATTAATCAAACATTAAATGGAAAATAGTGCTAATGCACAAAATAAATTCAATATGTCTTTCATAGTCCAAATAAAAAAATATGTGAATATTTGAATCTTTACTTCCTTTTTTTTTACTCTTATGATATTAAAAATTAACTATCTCTATGTGATGGTAAAGATGAAAATAAGTTCACATAAAATTTCTTATTAAAGATAATCTAATTTATTCAAACATTCACAACCACATGGTGACTTCTTTTACCACTTTTCACAAAAATTTTAGAGGAATTATTACATTCTTATATAGTACTACTTTTTATCAGAAAAATCAATAATTTGTTTGTAGATTACAGTATTATTGTGGCTTGTTCTTTACAAAAAGAATAAAATTGAAAATAACTAAGAAGAGAGCTGTTCTTTTTTTATTATATTTTTTCTTAATTATTATGATTTTTTTGACAATAGTATTTTACTCCTTTTTTAGGATGTTATAATTATAACAATAAATTATACTTAGGCAAATAGAAAAAGGATAACTTCTGTAGGGAGAAAAGAATATCATACTACTAGATTATGAGTGAACTTTATACATTATTTACTAAAAAACTAATGACAATGATTAGTGATACCGTATATATATATTTCTGTTTAATTAAAGAATTTTATTTTTTGAATAAGATTACTCAGAAATGAAAGACAGCCGAATCTATTTAAGGAAAAGACTTTGCCTCAAGAAGATTCTTAGATGAAAAAGAAATATTCTCCTATTTGGTTTAGGATTTCTATCTCAAGAGAAATCCTACTCTTTTTAGGTTTAAGTATCACTATAAATAGGACCTTATATCTCTCATTCTTATTCATTCTATTTTCTTATATTCTAATTGTTCTTACTTTCTCCCTCTAAATTCTCTCTATGTTTTCTGACTTAGGCATTGGATTGTTTGTAGGGATCCTCATCACCTCTCACATTACCCTTTGTTAGTTATTTGCAGGATCCCAAGCTCAAGAGCTCCGAAAATAAGTTATTAAGTGGCACCGTCTATAGGAACTCTTGGGAAAAAGCTATTTGTATATCTATTAAGTTAAGACATCGACACCATGACTTCCAGCCCACTACCAATCTCGAGTCTTGAAACTCACATTAACCTTTCGACACCCATTCCTCCAATTAATTTGTCAACACCTCCCTCGATAGTAGTACTTGTAGCAACCTTCCAGTATACCGGACCTTCATCCAAAAATACGCACTTACCTCTTGGAAATACCCAGGGCTGGCCGGCTTCAAGCATCGATTTTTCATATTATGCTCCATTGCAACACCATCACCGTCCAATACCTTTCGTACCTTTTCCAAGCCTAACAGATACACCAGCTATAACTATGCCAAACCTGAACATTATAATCCAAACACTCAACCTCACCCAAACCAACAAGGAAGCAATGATATAAAATATCCAAGCTCAGATAACCCTAATGCAACAATAATTGAACACCTTAGTTCAAAGCGGCAACCCAGGACCAGCTCACATGGACAACAACACGACACCTCCGGCGATACCTGAGGTGAATAAGGGTAAGAGCAAAGTTTTGGAGGGGGAATATTTCGGCTCTCGACGACTCAAAGTTAACTCAGAGGGTTGAAGAAGTTATACAAAAAGCTCGTATGAGACCAATGAAGGAAGATGAATGTATTATAGAAGGTAGAACACCATTCATGAAAAGGATAATCCAAACAGAGATCCCTACCTTTAGAATCCCACAACTAGATTGATATGATAGGATCGAAGATCCTGTCAACCACATATCCTCGTTTAGAACAAGAATGTTGATCTAAAATGTGAACGATGGAATCATGTGCAGGGTCTTCCTAAGCACACTCACAAGGAACGCCCAAAAATGGTTTCATTGACTCCCAGAGAACTCCGTTACCTCTTTGGAGGATATGGTAGAAAAGTTTATATACCAGGTTTATCACCAACATCCCCTTTGCCAAAAACATCAATGATCTTCGGATGTGCCAGCAAGAGGTCGATGAGTCCCTACGAAGCTACCTCGATAGATTTAACAAGGTAGCGGATCGAAAACCTTGTAGACGAAGTTGCTATAAAAGCTTTAAAAAATGGCACTAGACTCGAAAAGCTCAAAGATAAGATAATGATGAAGGAACTTTGTAATTTTGCGAAAGTGATGGCTATGGCGATAAAAATGATAAAGATGGATGAAGATAGAAGGATACGAAGGGAAGAAGAAAAACCACCAACCAAAGATGAAAGATCAAGATCTAGATGAACAAGCTTCCCAAAAATAAATTTTAGAAACCCGATAGAAAGATTTGATAGAGAAGTAGATAGATACACACCTCTAAATACCTTTCAATCCAGAATCCTCATGTTGGTTAGACAAAATAGTGTAGGAATTACCCCAGCTAAAAGAATAAGCCCAAGCCAGAGATCCACGTAAGATAGGGGACATTATTGCCTGTATCATCGAGAATATGAGCACGACATTGAGGCTTGCAGAGAACTGAAGAATGCCATAAAAAGACTGGTATAGAATGGTAAACTCAATAATTTTATAGACACGTCCAGAGGGAGTAGGAACTTAGAAGCTCATGCGTGAGACAAGCCAGAAGCAAAGAAAGCTCAGAAAGAGCCGACTGACGTTATTAACATGATTATTGATAGGGAAAATACTGAGAAGAAACTTAAACAGAGCCATAGAGAAGGGTCAGCCTATAAAAAAAAAGAGATCGTATTTAATTTAGAAGATGGTTTGCATGTTTGTCATTCCCACAGTGACACCCTGGTGATAAATGCATACATTAACAATTATTTGGTGAAGAGGTTATTAGTTGACAACAAAAGCATCATTAATGTATTGTCTTGAAATGCTTATAAAGCAATGGGAGGCTTCGTCACCAACCTGAAAGCCATCCAAAATCCCATTATAAGCTTCTGCGGGGGAACTATACAACCAATAGGAATTGTGGAATTAAATCTGGAATTTAGAAATCGGGACGATAAAGAAATAAAAGTTATTAAAACCATGTTTAATATGGTGGATCTCCCACTAGTATACAATGGAATTATAAGATGACCAGTGCTCTATGAAGCAGATGTAGTCATAAGTATCTAATACCTAACTATGAAGATTCTAGTCGAGGGTAGAACTCTCACTATCCGTGGAGATCAGCATATAGCTAGACAGTGTTACCAAATGGCCATAAAGCCTCAGACAAAGGGCTTCCCCCTAGAAACGTGGGAAATAGAGAAATAAGGCATTGGACCATAACCAATCAATGACACTAAAACATTGTAAATTGCTGATGTGAAAGTGGTGAAGATCGATAATGAGCTTGACTATGAAACCAAACAAGGAATAAAGGAAGTCCTCACTAGGCACTATGAAGACTTCACTTCTCGATCACATAAAATAATTAGGGTAGATCCTGAGGTTACTTGTCATAGCTTGAACATCAGACCGGGAGCAAAGTCAGTAATCTAGAAGAAAAGAACCTTTACATATGAGAGACAGAAGATAATTATTGAGCAAATGAAAAAGTTATTAGAAGCTAGGTTTATCAAGGAAGTTACTCATCCAGAATGGGTGGCCAATGTAGTACTAGTCAAGAAATCGAATGGAAAGTATAGGATGTGTGTGGACTATACTGACCTTAATTACGTATGTCCCAAGGACAGCTACCCACTACCTATAATTGACCAGCTCGTAAACTCCACTTCCAGCCACGGACTATATAGTTTTGTTGACGCAGTGCAAGGATATTACCACATACCAATGAAGAGGGAAGATCAAAAGAAAATATCCTTCATTACCCACAAAGGTCTTTACTACTAAGGTGAAGCCTTTCAGACTAAAGAAGGCCGAAGCAACATATCAGAGAATGATGAACCATATACTTTGGAACTAGATTAGGAAAAATGTGGAAGTATATATGGACGACATTATTATTAAGAGCAAGCATGCAGAGCAACACCTAGTGGATTTGGATCAAGTCCTTCAATTATTGAGCGAGTCTAGGATCAAGTTAAATCCAGAAAAATGCATTTTCGGAGTCAAAGTTGGCAAATTCCTGGGATTCATGATATCCCACAGGGGTATTAAAGGCAACCCAGAAAAAATGGAAGCCATTCTCAATATGAAAGCCCTAAAAACTATCCACGAGTTACAAAAGCTAAATGCAGAATCATGGCTTTAGGACGTTTCATCTCCTGCTCAGTCAGACGGTGTCTACCACTATTCTGAGCTTTAAAAAATTCCAAGAAATTTATTTGGACTGCAAACTGCTAGGCGGCCTTTGAAGACATCAAAAAATTCCTGTCCCCACCACCTCTACTCAACATGTCAGTTCTAGAGGAAACACTGTACTTATATCTCTCGGTAGGTCAAGAATGCATAGCTTCGGTGCTAGTAAGGGAAGAAGAGAGCTAGTAAAACCCAGTATATTACATCAGCAAAATACTTTAAGGGTCCGAGATTCGGTACCCAACGTTGGATAAGCTAGCATGGCCATTATCCATGCATCTCAGAAGCTTTGACACTACTTCCAGGCTCATCCCATCATTATTAGATCCTACTTTCCCTTACGAAAAATCTTACAAAGGCCTGAGACTTCAGACAGATTAGTTTAATAGTCGATCTTACTTGGAGAATTCAACATTGATTATGAGCCCCGTCAGTAAGTGAAAGCTCAAGTGTTAACAAATTTTGTTCAAGAAATGACACCGGAAGACCTTACCATAACCAAGGTACCAGAATGGAAACTCTATGTTGACGGAGCATCCTCCACTCAAGAATCTGGCACCGAAGTTATCCTCAAGGGACCACATAAAATCCACATCCGGTATGTAGTTCGAATATAGTACAATGCAACCAACAATGCCACGGAATATGAGGCACTCATCACAGGATTAAAGTTGGTTGCTGAAGTTAGAGTCAAACACCTTACAATATACTCAAATTCTTAACTAGTAGTGAACCAGGTTAATGGGACATTCCAGATCAAGGATCCAAGCATTGTTAGGTATACAGGAAAAATTATGCAACTCTTAAAGAAGATTGAACAAGACAGAGGACAGTAGGAGATCTTATAGATACTTAGACATGAAAACTCTAAGGCTGACCTCCTAGCTAAATCGGCAGCTGAAGATAACTAAGCATTTAAGGGTATGGAATTCACCAAAGCACTAACAAAACCCAGTATCGAGGACCCTAATATCATGAAAGTACGGGAAATCTCGGAATGGATGCGACTGATAGTCCAATACCTGGAACATGGAACACTTCCAAAAGATAAATTGAAAGCTCAAAAATTAAAGATTAAGGCAGCTCACTACTCTATCCATCATGGGGAGCTCTATAGGAAATTCCTTTCATACCAGTGGTCCAAATGCATATCCCCAGAGGAAGGGAATTATATACTCAGCAAAATCCACGAAGGAATTTATGGAGCACATGAATCCTACTACACACTAATTAGGAAAGTGCTTCTTCAAGGATATTATTGGCCCACCATGTCTAATAATGCTCGAAAATTAACTCAAGAATGTCATAAGTGCCAGAAATTTGCTTGTCTCAATCATAAGCCTTCCTACCTCTTGTATTTGATCGGCAGCCCGTGGCCCTTTGCCATGTGGGGAATGGATATCCTGGGTCCCTTCCTAACCTTCACTTTATAAAAAAAGTTTTTAATTGTGGCTATAAACCATTTCACAAAGTGGGTAGAAGTGGAAGCAGTTCCAACCATCACAGAAGCTTAGATTCAACATTTTTTCTGGAGAGAAATCATCTGTAGATTTAGCATACCTCACACTTTGATCAAGGACAATGACAAGTAGTTTGACAATGAGAAGTTCAGAAGGTTCTACTCAGACCTTGGAATAAAGCTTCACTTTACCTTGGTAGCTCACCCGTAGATAAATGGGCAAACAGAGGTCACCAACAGAACTATCATGTAGGGTTTAAAGAAGAGACTCGATGACAAAAAGGGCAACTGGGTTAAAGAACTTAACAAAGTAATTTGGGCCTACAGGACTACTCCCAGATCATCCATAAAGGAAATATTGTTTAGGCTAACTTATGGCATGGACGCGCTAATACCAGTAAAGATCAATTCACCAAGTTATAGGATCAGTCGTGACTTAGATCAAAATATCAACAGCATTGACACCTGGATATTTCTAGACCTACTAGAAGAAAGAAGGGAACGAACGTCCGTTATAGCTAAAGCTCATAGGCATAAGATAGCATGGTATCATCTCTGATGTAGTCATCCAAGACAGTTCAAAGTAGGAGATTGGGTACTTATAAGAGTAGATATTGGTAGAGGCAACTCTAGCACTAGCAAACTAGGTCTAAATTGGGAGGGCCCTTATCAGGTTACAAAGCACACGTCTAAAGGGGCATACAAATTAAAAGATTGAGAAGGCAAAGAACTGCCATAATTTTAGAACTCAAACTGCCTCCGAAAATACTATAAATAAATGTACTTAGAATGATATCAAATAAAGTATCTCTATTCATTGAAGAAACAACCATCTTACAAAAGTCAATTACAAAAAAAAAATCTCTATTATACTAAATGTACATCTGAACCATCGGGCTCGGAGACGGGAAGGGGAACAACATTGGTAGCACTAATAGACGTTGGAAGCTCCGTAGAGGACCCTTCAGGTGATTTAGAAACATTCCTCGCATAAAGAGATGTGGCCTTTTACCGAGCATCCTCTTCCACAGTAATCTTAGCTAGATTAGCCGGTATTATCCAATCTAGATCTGCCAAGTCTAGCTCCAGATTCTGAGAGAGCAAGATCCTCATACATTCAGACCTATAAGCTTTGAGCAATCCTCCCACCATACTCTAGTAGGATCTTTTGTCATTTTCTTGAGATTTTTTGACCTCAGAAAGCTTCTTCTCCAGATCTGCAATCCGAGAATCCTGTTCTTCAATCCTCTTAGTCAACTGACCCTGACTGTGCTTTAGATTAATAACCTTTTTCTGGCTCGCCTTAGCCTCAGATTTTGCTTCTATGTATTTTGTCTGGTAGAGCTCTAATGCCATTTTTGCACTATCCAGCCTCTTCTTAAAATCAATTGCTATTGTTTCGACCTTCATCTCCTTCAAGTTGTACTGGTTTTTAAGGTAGAAATACTGGTTCTTTGCCAGCAGTAAAGCCTGGGTCATCTGTGAAAAGGAAAAATTCATGTCATTCCCTCAATATAAGAACAAGTTAAAGATACATGTAAACAACATTCGCTTACTTCTAGGGAATGTCCGATCATTGAATTAAATAGCTCCTCCAGACCCTCTTTGGACTAGTGTTTCATATCCGTTGGCAGCCTTAGCGCTTAGTATATTGATCTCAAACTTGGGTGTTTGAGACACTCGGTGGCTTCACTTTATTCAAAATCCATGCCCTCATATCTGGACACCCGGAAAGCCTTGGACACTGGATGTATATCTCCTCATCCAGGTCCTCAGCATCTGAGCCTTGGTCGATTAGCTGTCTCTTTCGTCGACCATCCCTGGCCAATCGGGAATACTCGACTACAACCTTTCCCTTCGGATTGTCGGTCACTTCCTCTAGGACTTCAGGCACTTTAGGATCTTGAGAGGGGGAGGAAATGTGTACTTCTTCTTGCCTTGCTGGTTCATCAGCTAGGAGTGGAATTTCGTCTATAAAAGCAAAAAAGTCAGCCATCTACAATTGAAGAAATAAAAAAGAAAGTCAGAAAGATACCTCTCGATAATCCAAACATAACAGTATATTGAACGCGATTCGGATAGACTCTCCATAAGTATCTTCTTGATATGTCCTCAGTTGATCGAGCCTCGGCCAGGCTATTAAGATGGAGCCTTAAAACCATCTCCGTATCACAGTCTGATAGTTTCGGAGGCCATTTTACCTCATGGCACTCATCAGACCACATTTGTCGGACATCCAGGAAGTCCACAGGGTGCTCGATAACGAAAACCTTATGCCTCCACTTCTTATGAAGATCCATAAGCTTCATAAATAGATTGTGGTTGGGAACAACTAATAAAGAGAACATCAGTTCTCCTTTCTTCTTAGTCAGACTATAGGGATACCGCAGGACATCTAAGTTCGGTTCCCTATCCTCTTCATGCATCAACTAGATAAACCTGATCAGAATTCGGTAACTATTAGGGTAAAGCTGACCGGGCGCAATATTGTACCTATTTAGAAATCTTTTTATAAAGGGATCTAATATAAACTTTAGACCCCCTTCTAGTTGGTCAAAATACACTACTAACCTACTGAGATCTAGTATGGGGGTATGGGCCTTAAACTTCCTATCTATAGTGTGAAGGGCATAATCGACAGAAATGC
Source organism: Mallotus nudiflorus (assembly GCA_947683625.1). Lineage (NCBI taxonomy): Eukaryota > Viridiplantae > Streptophyta > Magnoliopsida > Malpighiales > Euphorbiaceae > Mallotus > Mallotus nudiflorus. Next base: position 4,022,610 of record CANTUR010000156.1, on the reverse strand, counting down.
TGAACTACCTTCGGTACCACCTTAACAACTCCTAATCTATCCTATATATAAACAGATCAGAGCTAACCTGTTCCCTTAGTGCCATAAGACTATCTATGAAATGAAACAGAGTAAGAACAAAAAAAGGAAGGAAAAGATCACATGGTTACAAAATGGGGGAGTCATGGTAAAAGAAGTATGGTGGCAGTAGCAAAGCAAGTGAGACACCAGTAAAATAAAAGAGCAAAATGCATCAACTCAAAGACAAAGGGATATATATAGAGCAATAGAAGGCTCTGGAATAAACCATTAATTGCCCTTATAATTACTTCATTTCTCCCCATATCATTAAAGGCAGTCTGGAAAATGAAAAAACCCATTAATCGATTAGTCATCATTATGGCAACAGAAACATCTCATCTTCTGACACATGAAAAGACACGATGGTTATGCAGTTCAAATTTTAAAAATCTAGGCATCAATACAATATAGATGTTACTCGACCTGAGTGCACTATTGGTAGCTGTTCTTCCATACTCGGCATAGTAAGATCCAACATCACCCACCAGCAATTGAAGCTGGCACCCTCAGGTCACTTTTATAGTACTGAGGTTCCGAGCATCCATGCCTCCCGTATTAAGACCAGTCACTGAAGCTAGCTTCCTCAAGTTGCTTTTATAGTACTGAGGATGGGCATCTGAGCCATACTTGCAAGACACCCAGACTATTCGGCACTCGGGCCTTGTTTTTAATGCACCAAGATCATACAACACTTGGGCCGTGCTTCTAATCCACCAAGATAAAGTCTAGTGACTGAAGCTGGCAACCTTAGGCTGCTTCTATAATGCTAAGGTTTCTAGCATGTAAGTCTCGTGTCCTCGCACCGAGCGTTTAAGCCTCGCACATTAGTCTAGTGACTAAAGCTGACACCCTCAAGTTGCTTTTGTAGTATTGAGGTTTGACACTCGGGTCGCGCTTTTAATGCACCGAGCATCAAAACTCCAGTGACGACTGGTTCCATCATGCTGCCTTCGCACTGATGGGTTAATCCATTACATATTCTTTTTTGCAGATTTTGTGCACTCTAAGGTCTAGCTTGCATTTCCACGATGTGATGGTTTCAAGACTTGGTACTAAGCTTTATCTTTCCCTATGACTAAGGCTGACCACCTCAGCTTACCCTTCCATATTAAAACAAAGTGACTCTAAACACTTTGCCTCTACATAGAAGCATAAATGTTCTATCATTTGCAGAATCAGATACGTTGGATATAAATATTCGGACAGACCTGCGAGGGGACTCTTGATACCGCATATATATATTCCTATTTAATTAAAGAACTTATTTCCTGAATAGGGTTACTCGGAAAGGGAAGGTAGCCAAATCCATTTAAGGAAAGGACCTTGCCTCAAGAAGATTCCTAGACGAAGAAGAAATACTCTCCTATTTGGTTTAAGATTTCTATTTTAAGAGGAATTCTACTCTTATCAGGTCTAAGTATCATTATAAATAAAATCTCATATCCTTCATTTTCATTCATCATATTCTCTCATATTCTAATTGTTATTGCTTTCTCTCTCTAGATTCTCTCTTTATTTTCTTACTTAAGCATTAGAGTGTTTATGAAGATTCTCTCCACCTCTCACATTGCCCTTTGTTGGTTTTTTACAGGATCTCAAGCTCAAGAGCTCCGAAAATAAATTATCAATTAGAATAAAATAACTCAAAGTTGCAACAAATATACAAATATTTGGAATGTCCATAATAGTAAAAATATACAGTTAGAAAAAAATAGTGAATTATCATTTTTTAATACTCTACTTGTTTAAGAATGCTAATAAAAAAGTTCACATTAAAAGTTTATTGATGAAATTATAAAATAATTTTAATTAATTTAATAATTAAAATAAATCAAACCAGATAATGAAAGCTAATTTTAAATAAAAATTTAATATTTTTTTTGAAAGGAAATACAAATTTATTATTTAAAATTATAAAACTGGTATATTCAAATAAATTATACAAATTTTTTATTGGAAATAAATAAACTATACAATAAAACAATAGAACAATTAAGTTCCGGTTATTTGTGAAAAATATTTTGTTTGTAAAAAATATTTTTTCTAGAGAACATTTTTCAAAAAATTATTTTTTAAAAAATATTTTTTGATATTTGACTGCAACATTAAAAAATAATAAATGAGAAGAAAAAACAATAGAAAAAGTATTGAAAAATAATTTCTTATTTTTATAATGAAAAATTATTTTTCTTTATTTTTCTTTAATTAATAATTTATTTTTTTAGTAATTCAAACAATAAAAAATAAAGAAAAATATTTTTTATAAACAATTGGAACCTTAGTAAACAAATTATCAAACAAAAAAGTTTGTGGGTCTTAAATGACAAAAGAATATTCTATCATGACATTAGAAAAGATGCAAAACCTAATAAATAAAAAGCATAGGGAAGAAAGGTAAGAAATCAATCAACAAACAGACCTCATTGATGCTATTATAGTGGAGGTGGTGCATATATTTTTGAACACACAAAAATTCTTGATAAAAAAAAATACATAAAAAGAAGAAAGAAAAAAAAAACCATTTAAAAAAATTATACAACAATTAATCATTAATAAAACTTACAAAATACATAATAAAAAATTTATTTTATAAATTCTCATTATAAAAATTATTTAAAACTAAACATAAAATTTATCAAACAAATAATAATTTAAAAAATTAAATAAATAATTATTGAAAGCAATTTATATGTTATTTTTATTTAAATGATATTTTAATTTTAAATAGTAATATATATAATTATATTAAATTAATTGTAATTTTTTTTATTATTATTGATTCTATTCAAATTAAATTAATTAAAATTTAATAAATTTTAATTGTTGATAATTTAGGTAAAACATTAAATAAAAATAAAAGTTAAAAAGAAAAAAGGAAGTAGCCAACTCTCAAACAAACAAACAATCAAACCAAGCCAATTCATAAATAAAATAAAAAATAAAATAAAGGTCAAGGTGGCCACGTCTACGTTTATTTCTCTCTCTCTGTCTTTAATTTCTGTTTATTTATCATCATTTTTTTTAATTTATTTATTTTCTATCTTATTTTCAGCTTCCCTGAATTCTAGGGTTTCCCATGGATCTCTATCTATAGCTCCAATTTTTTGTTTTTCCCCTTCCAAAAAGAGTTAATTTAACTTCAAAAGGTTGGATCTTTCTTGCAATTTGACGGCCATTTCTTGAGTTCCTGTCCTTATCCCATTTTCTAGAGCTTCTCCTATTCTTTAATGGAGGTAAATTCCAAACCAAAGTTCCAATCTTTTTAGCTTTTTCTGTTGAATTCTTATTATTTTCTTTCCATTTTTTGTTGTATTATTTATTTTCTTTGATGAGTTTATTGTTTATTTTGATTTCTCATCTGGGTTCATGTGTAGTTCCATAGTTTTAGCTAATTTTGTGTTTTTTCTTTTCTTCCCTGAAATGGGTTTCATGGAGAAGGTTTTATATTTCCTTTTCTTGTGGGGAGATGTAATTTGATTCAGGCACCTGGATGTCCAATACTGCTTTGGTGCTGAATTGTTCTTTGACCCTAATTTGAGTTTGAAACATAAAGTTTTGGTCTGGGTTTAGCACAATTTTTGTGAGAATTTATGGATTTCATTTGCTTTGTGGTCATCATAAATGTTTTTATGGGCTTGATCAATTTAATGAATTGACCTTTATCAATTGCATGGGTTTATGATTTTCTTTTATGTTCCTGGCTTAAAATGCTGCATTTGGTGTGCAATTCAAATGAAAATAAAACACGTTACTCGTTTCAGTTGAATGTTAAAACTTGTTGGTAGCAAGTCTTTTTCCATTTTGATTTCACAACAATTTTGGTGTTTTAAAGGTTCTGAAGATGGAGGAAGTCAAGAAAAGTGAAACTCATATGACATCAGCTGCAGCTTTTGTGGAAGGAGGAATTCAGGAGTCATGTGATGATGCTTGCAGCATTTGCCTTGAGGAATTTTGTGACAGCGATCCTGCAACGGTAATGATTTATGTTGTTCACAAGTTCTAAACCCCTCTCCTTTTGCATCCTTACATATGCATGGATTTCTATGCATTGACTTCATGTGATTATTGTGCATGTCATTCATGGCTTATTATTCGTTCTCTTTCTTGCTTTGCAGGTGACTGGTTGTTTGCATGAGTATCACCTCCAGTGCATCCTTGAATGGTATAGCATATTCGTCACCAATCCTCTTCCATTTCCTATTGACAATTATTATGCTTCCAAACAATTAATCAATTTGTAGTTGATAGTCAAGGTCATGTAATTATTACTTGGGTTGATATTATCAACCATGCTAAGCCACCAATCCTCTTCCATTTCCTATTGACAATTATCATGCTTCTAAACAATAAATCAATTTGTAGTTGATAGTTAAGGTTGTAATTAATACTTGGGTTGATATTATCAACCATGCTAAGCGAAACATATATATATGTTGAATTTTGTGCGTGTATATCTCTTTTTTTTTTCCCCATTTTGTGTTTGGTATTTTAATTACATTTATATTGGGCTCAGGGGATTGAAAAAAGTAAATGGTGCATCACATCCTTTTTTGTGTGATTTTTTTTTTTTTTGGGTAGAAAATGGTATTTTTCTTGAAAACCTAGGCTCAAGTCTTTAAAACTTATTGGGACTGATTTATAGAGAAGGGGGATTAGGACTTATTTGTGATTTGAAAAAGGAAATTTATATTTGAAAGACAAGAGACAAGGTATCGTTACTTGACATATATTTTGATACTTTCATAGTCTAATTTGATTCTGGTGCTTTATTTTAGATTTTGTTCAGTTTGCTTTACTATTGTCATCTATCCATTCTGTGGGTGGGTGCAGCTTCTTTCTTCTCCCCTCTCCCAACAGTTGTAATGTAAGCTTCAGAACTTACATTACGAAGATCCCTCTATTAATGTTAACTTGTTTATCATCTGTAAAAACAAAAAATAGTACTATTCTTTCCTTAGTGTTTGGCATTTTCTTTAACATTGCTAGGGACATGGTAATTTATGTAGGTTTGACTATTCTGTCCATGGCTCGTAACTATATCCCTCTATCTGACCTGGTGACTTTATTATGAATTTGATTTGCAAATTAATATAGGTTTTTTCTCTCTTTATCCTTTACTTTAAATGCATTGCATTTTGAAATACATCAAGCAACCTTGGTTGAGCAATCTATAAAATGTGAGAGTAGTATATATTGTAATCTGCTTAAACAACTAGTTAATCAAAGGCTGATGCAGTTGCTGAGTTGTAAGACATAATTTGGATAAGGAAAAAGAAGAAAGCCTTGGCATTTTACATTAACTTTGATTTGCAGGTGCCAGAGAAGTTCTGATTGTCCTATGTGTTTGCAGCCTATCAGTCTGAAGGATCCCTCCAGGTTGGTTGTGCATAATCTTGTTTTTTGGAATATTTACTTTCTGATCTTTTAGATTGTTTTTAGTGAATTATTAATTAACTAATATGTAACTTGTTACAGTCAAGAATTACTTGAGGCAGTAGAGCGAGAGAGAAAACTCAGGGCTGCACCATCAAGAAATGCCACTATATTTCGTCACCCTACTCTTGGAGATTTTGAATTGCAACATGTCTGTTTTCTATCATCATTTGAACTATTTGTTTACTATTAGTTAGTTATCAAACACATTTCAAGCTGCATCCATCATATTACAGTGATTTTATTTGTTGATCTGTAATGCAGTTGCCAGTTGGTGCAAGTGATTCTGATCTTGAAGAGCGTATAATCCAGCACTTGGCTGCTGCTGCTGCTATGGGAAGGAGCCACCACTTTGGTAGGAGAGAAAGCCATAGAAATAGGCAATCTTCCCACGGTCGTCCGCACTTCTTGGTATTTTCTACTCATCATAGTGTACCATCTTCTGGCCATGTTTCTCCCTCTCCTCCTCAGGTAAGTGGGGGAAATGAACAAGCTGCAGGTACTGGAGCCAGTCCATCAGGTCCTCTTACATATCATGGGGATGAAATGCCACAACAAACCCTACAATTTTCTTCTGTTGTAATGGATCAAAGTTCCTCTGCACCTGGATCTACCATCGTGCCTGTAAATCAAGAAGGAATTTCCTTCAATAATCGGTACTGATGACTTCTTTTAGTTGTTTTAGATTTTTTTAAAATATTCATGCATTAGTACTTGCATCCTTTTTTACAGAAGCAGTAGTAGTCGTTCTTCACCATCAAATCAAGACAGAGCAGGACCATCAGAGTTTCAGTCATTTTCAGATTCTCTAAAATCTAGATTCAATGCAATGTCAATGAGGTATAGTTTAGCAATGACCACTTCCTCTTATCATTTCTTTTCCATGTTATACATCTATTAAAATTTTATCACTATTTCTAATTTCTTCTTGATACCTGCATTCAGGTACAAAGAGATCTCAAGAAGTACAAGAGGGTGGAAGGAGAGGTTTTTCTCTCGCAACAGTTCAATGTCAGATCTTGGTTCTGAAGTTCGAAGAGAAGTGAATGCTGGAATCGCAAGTGTATCTCGCATGATGGAGCGCCTTGAAACCAGAGATAATAATACTGCAAACCATGTGTCTGTTTCAAATCAAACAGATTATTCAGTTGCTGAAAGGAGCAACCAGAACAATGTGAATACACATAGAGAGAGCTCTCTAGGTGAAAGCAATACAGCAAATTCTGTTGCTGCAAGCTCGGCCTCTACTTAAAGCAGATTAAGATTGTGTCCTGGCATCTATCCTCAGCATTTCATCTTTGAAGGTGTGTGATGATCTCAGTCTAGATTTTCATTCTTCAAATAATTAGTTTACTATGATGTCATTAGTGCTGCAAAATGTGGAAATTTTCCTCTACCATTAGATTAAATTATTAGGAGCCTTTCTATAGCTGCTTTTGCTTGGTTTGCTAAACTGAACACTTGTAAATCTGGTATTACCTGTCTGAAGACATTGATGCAAACCACTAAGCGCTAAAATGAACAGCCATTTTGATGCTTTCAGTGCTCTTTAGGCTTTTGTTTGGGTGTGTTAAATTATCCAATTGCATGATGCTTGGGGATGAATGAAGCAGAATTATAGACCTGCGAAGAAAAATATACATGCATCCCAGCAATATTGCTGAAAACTTTATCAAAAGCTTTTAGGCCAACAAATCTTTTGGTGTTTCAGATTGTTGGGATCTTGTTTTTCATAAAAAGAACCTTTGTCTTTTTTCTTTTTTGCTGGATATTGTCACCTACTGCAAGTTATGTTTGGATTTTCAGGTTGTAAACTCTGTTTCTCCAAATATGACATGCTGAGGAAAAGATACTTTTGTATTACAGGCTAGGTTGTGCATCCACCTGATTCTGAATAAGAGAAAGGAAGACTGAAAATCTTGAGCAATCTTCCCAACGGAACGGATTTATGGACACCCGGGTATATTTATGTAAAAAAAATTTGTTTATTGCACCCAGATTTGTTTCCTTGGCAGAAAAATTGTTGTTATATATATATATATTTTTTCTTCTGGAAAAAAATTTGGACATCTGCAAGAATGGACTGGCACAATTTGGATAGTAATATATCTATATTCATGTATGTTCTCTGGTGTTGCAAATAGCTCTTTGGTGAGTGCAAATCATAACTAATAAAAAAAAAATGGTCTGGGCCCAGTAAAAACGCAAACAAAAATGGCAAATTCTAATATACTCTACAGTTAGATATAAATAATAAAAATAGGTGGTTTATTTGTATTGGCCAAATGTTTTACATTTGGTTTATGTGATATTCGTCTGACTATAGAGTGTATTACACCTAGTGTATATGTAAGAATTATCCTACAAAAATTGAGAGTAATTCCATATTACCTCAAATATTGATTAATATGTATTTTTATTTTTTTAATATAAAATTTTAGTTGCACTAGTTGAATTCATCATGTAATGATTTAAATATATATAATTTATAAATAATTTTTTATTTTTATTTTATTTTATTTTATTAATAATGTAGTTATAAAAACAGTGAGGGGTATAAAAGTAAAAGTTGCTCCTCACGATTTACTGGTTTAAGAATCTCCCTACAAAAATTGAGGGTAATTCCAATATTGCCTCAAGTATTGATTAATGTGTATTTTTAATTTTTATTTTAATTTAAAATTTAAGTTACAATTGTTAAACTTATCATGCAATGATTTAATTTATAAATAATTTTTTATTTTATTAATAATGTAGTTATAACAAAAATTAGGGGTATAAAAGTAAAACTCGCTCCTCATGACTTACTAAGAGGGACAAGAAACATTATCTTAAGAAAATATCTCCAAGTGTGCATGATTGATGAGAGAAATCATTGTCCTCATCTTTCTTGTTTTCCTAATTGGGCACCAAATAAATTGCTATTGTATGCTATGAATTAATTTTTCCAAAAATTAGAATAAGATAAATGATTTTGTATTTAACAATGACTCATTTCTTTCGAACTATTATATTTGATATATTTTTAAACTTTTCGTTCTTTATAATTTTTTTAATGGGAAAGAAATAGGAATTTTATTCTGTTTTTATTATTTATCATTTTTTTTCTTATATTTTTCTAAAGACAAATAAGTGATATAATTAAAAATTACTGTAGCACCAATAATCATGTTCTTAATTTTTCTAAAACAATGTATCATAGATGTAATTTATCTAAAATTAAATGTAGTCGTTGATATATAAATTCCCTTAGCTCTTCTATGAGCAATCTAAATTTAGTTTCTACTTTAAAAAAAAAATTGTTATTGTTTTGTTTATATTTAAAATGCCAATAAAAAATGAAAATGGAGAGACATGTATTACACTTTAGGCGCTTAGGCAATTTTTTTTTTTGAGAATATATATATATATGTCAACAATTAAAAATAAATAATATTAAATAGATAATAATAACTTAAAGGTAGTAAAAAATTTTTTATAACAAAACTTAAAAATCATAAATTACTGAGAGATGATAATAAGAAAATAAAGTTACCCTTATAACAACTTGTAAAATATTTTAATTACCTTGACTTGATGTTTTATTATTTCATTATGAGAAGGTTCAATTAGACAAAAAAAAAAAAAAAAAGGGTTTTATATTCATAAAGAGCGCATGTGAACATTTACTCCATGCATATATAATAAGGACTACAGTTGAATGTATTTGATCTCTTTTCAGAAAAAAAAAATTGTACACACATTTCTTTCAGTTGCTTATGATTAATGATAAATAAAAAAACACCACATTGAAGATAATTATTTTAAATTGATTCACACTTACAAGGTATAAAGAAAGAGTACTACCATTTACTTAAATATTTTTTATCAAATTCTCACTATTTAATTTGTCATTATATTAATGACAAATATTATTTTTATAATTAGATAATGCATTTAAAAAAATTTCAACAAATTCCATAATTTAAAATATTAAGTTAAATAATATTTCTTATAAATTTCTAAACATGCAAAGATGGTGCATAAATTTTGAGAAGATAAATCGTAAAAAATTTATTTTATAATATTGAAAAATGATGAATTTAATTCCTAGCAAAATAAAAAATAGTGTAAAAACCTATCATACAATATTATTAAATGTATAGAATGATCATAATAATATTTATAATTTAATTAAAAAATTTTTAGGAAAAATTATAACAAAAAATACCATATGGTTTCAACTCTAATCAATTTTCACAATGTGATTTAAACCCTAACAAACAAGTACCCTGAGTTTCATTCCGTTAGCAAATCATAGTAAATCAGTTGACACCGTTAAATAAGTTGATGTGGTAGAGGGTATTTTCATCTCATCACTTTAATATTTTTGCCACGTCAACATCTTTTCAATGTCTTTTTGAAAAGAAAAAGGATTGTTGGTATTGTAGACGGTAAAGTTTAGCGCGCGGGTGCTCAAGATTTTAGTAGCCGCGACACTGTTTGAGTTTAGGGCTCTAGAGAACCAACTAACTACTGTCACAAAAACATGACATGTAGATGAGGAGTCATCACCAAGGGTAATAACTGGGAAAAATCGAAAATGTTGGTACTTGATTCTCTAAAAGAAAGCTAGTACCACAATTAGAAGATTTTGGATACATAATACTAACTTCTTTTAGTCTTGTGTTCATTTAGAATTACTTTATGAATTACTATCTTATCCTCTATTTATATATAATTTCATATAAACCCTTATTTAAATAATTAACTCTAGACAAACTAGTCATGAAAAATACATGTAAACAATACATTCATTTAAGTTCATAATCCCTAAGTTAGTCTAATCTACATTGATTTTAATTAAATAGGCTAAATCTACATGTTTTAATTTAAAAGTGAGCCTAAAGACTAATGAGTCTAATTCCTATTCAATTTTAATTAAGTGAATTTAAGTTTATTTATTTTAATTTTAAAAATGGGACTAAATCTACAAATTATGAAGTATTTAAATTAGTGAGCCTAATTTTATATGTTTTAATTCTAAGGTGATCTTAAATATACAAATTATGGAAAAGACTTTAATTTAATGGGCTAAATCTAAATTAATTAAATTAAACTAAAGTGGACCTATATCTAATTAAATAAATGGGTCTAAATTATCTATAACCTATTTTCTAATTAATTATGAGCCTAAAATGAATTTTAATTAATTAAACCAAAACCTAATTAAATTAGTAAATCTATTAAAGGGGAGCTGAATCTAATTATTAAATCTAAAAAACTTAAATTTATTTAAATGGGTTTAAAACCCAAAGCACATAAAAGAAATAAACAAGCTCAAAACATATAAAAAATATCAAAGCAATCAAATAAAAGATCAAACAATTAGTCAAACTTATTCTAAAAAACCCTAATTTAATTAAAGTGACTTTAAACAATAAATTAATAAATAAATTAACAAGCAACCTAATTCTATCAACTTAAATCAAATTCAATTTTAATTCAAAACCCTAATGGTTTGTATAACTATTAATTTTAATTAATTACCTAATTAAAACCCTAACTTTACTAACCAATTAATTAAAATAAAACACATATGATTTTATTATTCCCACTATTGGTGCTATTACAATGATCTACTAAAAATAATAAGAAAATAAATATTAATACAACCTTAAATAAAAATACAAAATAAAGCAACCAACAATAATAAATAAATAAAAACCTAAAAATTATATTCAGCTACAAAATTCAATCTATAGCATTTTATGGATCTTCATGGATTTTGTTTTCTAAGTGAACTCATCATGTAACCCTCTCTATAATCACCAACACAAACACAAAAATAAACAATGGTTAGTAAATAAACAAAATAACAATAAAAAATTAAATAAAAATAAAATTAAATAGATCCAAAATAATTAAATAAACAAATAGAAGAAAGTAGGAGAGGAGATGAAGGTATGAATGCAGTATTGATTTGCTCCTCAGAGTGGTGTGAATCATCATTGCTTTTTAGAATAGATCTTCAATGCTTGATTTTTCCTCCCCAAGAGTCTACTGCCTCTTCCTCGAAGAACAAATACTTCTAAAAAAAATCTTTAATTAAAAACTATGTGAAAGGAAAATGAGAAGTCTCCAAAAAAGGTTCAGGAAAAGAGAGAGCTCCCCTCTATAAGAGTTTAAGCTGGATTTTTTTATAAAGAAACCCTAGCTAAAAGACATATCATATTGTGATTTTTTCTCTTCACAGTGATAGAGTTTTGATTTTAAAAGGACTTTTTATTTCCTAAAAAATTTAGATAAATCTCAAAAAGGAATTTACGATATTATTTGACTAATCAAAATTTAGAAAATAGAAATTTTATTTACTGTAAAAATAAAAAAACAAACGAAAAACATATAATTCCAACCAAAATTATATAGTTTCGATCGGAATTACATAATTCCAATCATAATTACGTAATTTCGATCGAAATTATGTAATTCTGATCAGAATTATAGAATTCTGATTTTTTTAATTATAAAAAGATCCCTAGAAGAGTTTAAACTTTTCAATTAGGTCCTTAAAAAAATATTACAATTAAGTCCTTAAAAAAACCTATTAAACTCTTTTGGAAACGTATTTAGACTTTTGAGGTTTCAAACTTCAAGTATCAAAGAATTATTTATAATATTTTCATCATTAGAGTTCTCTGTCACATCCACACTTCATCATCTCAAAATTGGGTGCTTACAGTTGCCACTCTTTGTCGCTGTTTGTTGATAAATTGCAGCAAAGTAAAGAAGCACACAATTTATAAGTAAAGTTAGGATACTTACCTATCATGTTACAGAGCTTTTTTTCTATAACATTGAATTACGCGATGTTGCTTTATCATTTCTCAATGTATGCTTTATGCTGCTACAATCTGTAATTGTTAGTAAGTTTTGAATAGCTACAACCCTTTCATTGTCTACCTTTGACACTGTAGTTTATAACTATTCATAACTTTTAATATTGTTGCAATCCTTTCATTGCTTATCAATGATTTTGATCAGCTGTAACCTTTCATTACTTATCGATGATTTTGATTAGTTGCAACTTTCATTGCTTGCTGGCTTTAATCGAATACAACCCGCTTGTTGCTCACCTTTTGATTTTGCAGTCCGTAACTACTCAAGGCTTTCAATCAGTTACAATCTCTTCCTTGCTCATTGATGATTTTAATCAACTGCAACCTTTTTGTTGCTCGCTCTTTATGATGCAATCCATAATTGCTCACGATTAGCTGCAATAGTTTCATTATTGGCCCTTAATGCTATAGTCCATAACTGTTCGCAGTTTAGCTACAACCTTTCATTGTTTACTGATGATGCTGCAATCCATAATTGCTCATGATTAGCTGCAACCCTTTCATTGCTTACTAATGATGCTGCAATCCATAATTGCTCATAATTAACTGTAACCTTTTCATTGCTCATCGATGATGCTACAATCCATAATTGCTCACGATTAGTTGCAACCCTTTCATTACTCAACAATGATGCTGCAATCCATAATTGCTCACAATTAGTTATAGCCCTTTCATTGCTCATTGATAACGCTACAATCCATAATTGCTCACAATTAGTTGCAACCCTTTCAATGCTCACCGATGATATTGTAATCTATAATTGCTCACTATTAGCTGCAACTCTTCCATTGCTCATCGATGATGCTGTAGTCTATAATTGCTTGCAAATTGACTGCAATCCTTTCATTACTCCCCTTTGATGCTGCAATCCATAATTGCTTGCAAATTGATTGTAATCCTTTCATTATTCGCTTTTATAATGCTACAATCTATAATTGCTCGCGATTAGCTGTAATCCTTTCATTGCTTGTCAATGATTCTGATTAATTGCAACCCTTAATGCTATAGTCCATAACTGTTCACGGTTTAGCTACAACCCTTTCATTGCTTACTGATAATGCTATAATCCATAATTGCTCACAATTAGCTGCAACCCTTTCATTGCTCACTAATGATGCTGCAATCCATAATTGCTCATGATTAGTTATAACCCTTTAATTACTCATTGATGATGCTACAATCCATAATTGCTCACGATTAGTTGCAACCCTTTCATTGCTTACCAATGATGCTGCAATCCATAATTACTCGCGATTAGCTACAACCCTTTCATTGCTCATTGATAATGCTACAATCCATAATTGCTCACGATTAGCTACAACCCTTTCATTGCTTACCAATGATACTGTAATCTATAATTGCTCATGATTAGCCGTAACCCTTTCATTGCTCATTGATGATGCTGTAATCCATAATTGCTTGTGATTAGCTACAACCCTTTCATTGCTCACCGATGATGCTGCAATCCATAATTGCTCACGATTAGCTGTAACCCTTTCATTGCTCACCGATAATGCTGCAGTCTATAGCTGCTCGTAAATTGATTGCAATCCTTTTATTACTCACCTTTGATGCTGCAATCCATAATTGCTTGTAAATTGATTGTAATCCTTTCATTGCTCACTTTTATAATGCTATAGTCCATAACTGCTTGTAATTAGCTGTAATCCTTTTATTGCTTACTGATGATTCTGATTAATTGTAACCCTTTCATTGCTTTCCCTTACTATTGCAGTCCATAATTGCTTATGATTTTTATTTTTGGTTGTTTGAGTTGAATGCTTTGAATTCTTTATGCTGACTGATTAGAATTTTTGCTGACTGACTTTGAATTTTGCTGTGTTGACTGATTATAATTTCTTTATTGACTAATTTTAATTCCACTGTGTTAACTAACTCTATAAGTTGGTTGCACTTCTTTCTGGATTTGCAATTCCTATAGACTTATTGAAGTTAGTTTCAATCATGATGAATGTACAAAAGTACATTACAATATTAAAAATTTATGAGAAAATTCATTACTTTTTCATGAGATAGATTGCACTTAACGAATCTTACTATTTTTTATTTTTCTGATTATTATTTATGTACTATTTATAAAGGTTAGAGGCATCGTTAACCATTTTATACTGAGAGCGTATCTTTTACCAAGTGAAGAGCTTACTTCCATACCTAATTTTAGGGAGAATTTGCTAAACAAAACTTATAAAAATTGAGCACGAATATATCAAATTCGGAGTATCAAAATAGCCTTGGAATTATTTTTGTGGTTTTCTTCCTTATCCAAGTATTCCCTTACCTTTCTCATATTACTCAGCATGGATACCGTTGGGAAGGTCCTTCGGATATTCATACTCTTATAGAGCATTAGAGTAAATAGAGTAGTATTTTTTGACATGGTCCTCTTTTAGTATTCTCTGCCTTTCTTATATTACTCAGCGTGGATACTGCTAGAGGTTCTCATTGATACTCTTCTCATTTTTTAGCATTGGAGTAAATTATGCTTGCTCTTATTTTGATTCTCCTCTTAGTGTTCCCTGTCTCTCTTGTATTACTCAGCGTGGATACCGTTAAGGGATTTTGTACTCGTACTCATATATGAGCATTGGAGTAGATTATATACACATTTATCATTCAAAAGATTGAAATGATACTTTAAAATTCAAGCAATTTATACTGTATTGTAATATCCCGTGTTTTTAAAAATTTTTACACTGTATCGGGATATGCAGTGTTAATAATTCTTAAATGTGATATTGATATTTTATGAACTTTTATTTAATTAAAATTGAATTTTTAATTATTTATTATTATTTTAAGTGCTTTACGTAAAATTTTCCCGGGACTTGCATTTTCAGGGAAATTGATACGTAAACTATTTATATTTAATTATTTTAAATTAATTTCCATAATTGCATGAACTCATACATATTTTTAAAATACTAAATAAAGCCTATATGTGTGTATTTATTTAATTAAGGTTTAATTAACTACCCTATTATTTTATTATTTATTTATTAGTTTTATTGTTATTTAATTATTTTTATTTAATATTAAATTATAAAATATTAAATTATATGTGTGTGGTGTATATTTAATGTGTGTGATTTTATATTATTTTAATGTATAGTGTAAAGTATATATATATATATATATATATATATATAGTTAAAAAATCAAATTTTTGCCAAATTACCGAATTGCCCCCTCCCTCTTCCTTCTTCTCTCCCGATGCCTACCCTCACTGCGCCTCCCGTTCCACCTCGCCGGACCGCCTTTCGCCGCCACCAGCTGCCGCCAGCCTCCTCCCCCTTCCTTCCTCTTCCTCTCCGACGTGACCAGGCCACCGGAAGCCCGCTAGAACGCCTGGAATTCGCGATGGCAGCAAGTTGAGCTCTTTGTCGTCGACCACGATTCTGACCACCATTTCGCATACCACCGGTCTTCATCGACTCCTTGAGCTCCGGTGGTCCCTATTCTAAGCTTCTTTTGGCCTGAAATCAAGTGGTTGATGAGGTTTGAGCTAAATCTTCAATTCGGCCATTTTAGGGTTTTTGATTTTTTGAACTTCAATTTGATTGATTCATGAAAAATTCCTTCACAAATGTTGTTACCCTTAGCTTAATATACATGTGTGAATTTTTTTAGAATTTTTAGAATTTATTTTGATTTTTGGGTATTTTTGAATATTTTATTATTTTTTTCTAATTTTCGGAAATTAATTAATTAAATTATGAAATTGTGTTTTATGATAAATATAGGTTTTTAAATGAATTATAGGAATTTATTTGGAATTTTTATGAATTTCTAAGTATTTATTTTGAATTTATTTAGGTTTATGTAATTTTAGAAAATTAGGTTAATTGTGTTTTTAATTGAAATTAATTGGTAAATTGAGTTTAATTATTGATATTATTGATAAATATGTTGAGAAAATTAATTTTGGATAATTATATAATTTTTGGTGAATTTTTGAAGTAATTTTAGTATATTTATATATATAAGGGTATTTGGTAATTTTACACAAAATTGGCTAAAAATGTAATTTAATTGGTTTTAATAGTTATTTAAGGTATAAAAATGATTTCTATAAATTATTTAATATTTTTAATTAATTAAAACTATTTTTCGTGAATTATTTTCAATTATGTCTATAATATACGATTTTACTAATAAAATGAGTTTTTATCGGTTTTTAATGTGTTTTAAGGCTAATTATGTAATTTACATTTATAAAATGTATTTCTATGATATAAAGGTATTTTTGGTATTTTTATATTGTTCTGTGATTGTGGACCCCGGTCGGTAGACTGTAGTTTGGAGTCCGGCCGAGGGGTTGTGAATGGATTGTTGTGCTTATTTTTCGAAGTGTGTTTCTTTGCAGGGTCGGCTCTACTCTTTGAGTAGAGAGATGTCCATTTTACAGGGGAGGTTCTGTCGAATTTTTGGTAGAATTCTAGTAAAACGTGATGTCTAGTCGAACCCTAATTCTGTTTCCGTGTCTAATATTCTAGATCGAGTTCTAGGATTTTCTGTTAGGTTTATTCTGATTTCTGTCATTATTGTTTGTTTAGTTGCACCGAGACCGAGGCCTAGTGGACCAGGCCCGTCGGACCCATCTCATGGAGCGCACTAAGTGTGAGTTACTATTTTATATATATGTGCTTTAAGATGCATAATTTTAGAAATATATGTTTTATTTTGATTAAATGTGCATAAATAATGTGATTTGTATTTAAGTATACTTTTAGTTTATTTTTGGTATATATTAAATTATATGCATGTTTTATTAATAAATTATATTTAAAATATTTTTAAATATATTTCTAGCTTAATTTGTAATTTGATTGGATTTATTTAACGTATATATACTCGAAATATACCTGGTTTACTTTTGGTATATTTTCAGTATATATATATGGTTTATATTGTTATGTTATTTAAATTCATGCATCATTTATTTGTGAATGAATGTTTTATATTTTAATGAAGGATATCAATAGAACGTGCTACCTAGTGGGCAGCACTAGGACCGAGTACGTACCGGTGCGCTTATAGCATTTAGGCTATATTACTAACCACTTGTGGATATTGATTGGTTATGATTATCTGATGTGTGATGTGAATTGGGAGTGTGATTGCTGGAGCTCGGTTGACCTAGTGTCTCGGGGCCAATCACGTTGACAGTCAGACTGCTGGAGCTCGGTTGACTTAGTGTCTCGGGGCCAGTCTACTGTCCAAATGGAATAAGTGAATATAATTGGATTAAGTGAGCCTGTATGGCTAGAGTGTTGTCTAACACTGTTTTCGAGGTTGCGATATTATAGGGTCCTATGTGATCCTTCATAAACGATGATTTTCAGTAAAATATATATAAAATGATTTTACAGCATCTGTGTGTATTTGTCTGTATATATACATATTAGTTATATACTGTTGACTGTATGCGTTGTCATTTAGTATGCATGTATATATATTATAGTAATTCACTCAGTGAGGTCTGACTCCCCTCTGTTGACCATTTTCAGGAGAGTCTTCTTCTTCAGACCTCAGTAGCAGGCCAATACGCCGGATTTCTTCCGCTCCAGCTTCTCTATGTAAACTGCTTCTCTGAGTCTTGAGTTTTATTTTATCTAGACACTGCAGTAGTCATTAAATTGTTAAAGAGATGTTGTATTATATTTGAACTGGATTTGTATTAAAAGAGTTATATATATATGAGATGAGTATTTAATTTAAATCCAGTTGGTGGAAATGTTATTGTGATATTTATGATTTTTATTTCCGCTGCATTATATATTGTTATTACTATTGCATGTTTTATTTTATTTTTTTTAGGCTTGCTACGGGTTCCGGATTCGAAAGAATTTTCGTTCCCTAGCGCCGGTCATGGCCCTTGTTTTGGGTCGTGACATGTATGTTCATAGATTTTTTTTTGCATATTTTTCCCCTTGTTTAGGTGCAAAGCAAGCATTAGATTGCTTAGAGTTTATAAACTCTCAACATAAAGTTATACTAAACAATTGAATTCTACGAGGCTAATAAAAAAGAGCCATTATGATCAAAGGTCATGAGATAGGTTTTTCGCACACGATCTCATGAAGTGGATGAATTTACTTTCAATTTGTGGATTTTATTATTGAGATTGTACTTTTATTTCAGAATCTAAGGAAATAGGGTTTTATTACTTCCCTTGATTATTTTGATGAGTGTTTGGCAAGTTGTTTGTCACCCAAGGTGATACTCTGATGAATAATTAACATTTGCAATCTTGCTCGACCTTACTGATGTATTAGTTCTTTTCTCTTTCTTCATTCTCTTTTGTTTTTCCTGTATAAAATACCATGAGTTAGTATGGTCTATTCATAAGTGAATAAATTTTGTCAAAATGCAGTATTATTATTTTGCATTCTTCCTTTTTAATTTTGGTGATGATGTCTCTGATCATAGGGTTATGATACTCCACCATTAAAGTTGTAGCTTTAAGCTATGTTTGTATTTTCATTATTCCATTAATGCTATGGTATAGGGCTTCATTCCTCTTCTTGATATCTCTTGCAAAAAGGTTCAGGAGTTAGAGATCTTCTTTCATGATCAAATGATTTTTTTCAGAGTGCATTCACTTTAAGTTTTGAGTACATTATTCCTTTTTATAGGGCCAACAAATGTATTACTGACATGTTGGACCTTCTCATCGCCATATTCTATACCCTACGCTGGACTAATTATTGTGGAGAGATATTCTAGATAATGCTCTAGATGAGACTATGGAGATGGATGTTGAATCTGAGGAGCTTGAGCGTCCTATCTAACCTTTTGAGGTCGCTAGGATGATGCTTTTACAAGTATCACTGTCGGTGATATTCCCTTACTGGATCGGCCCATAATTTATTAGGCTTTTATGGTCTAAAGTCCTGTTGAGCATTAGGTTTACTTTAATAGTGTTTCCCTTTTCCTTCAGATGTGTACATTCTGACTACCTTTCTACACTTTTACAACACTAATTTTGAATGTTAATAGTAAAGTGTTTGCACAATCTTGTCTAGGCTCAAAGACTTTATTATGCAAAGCAAGTATTTCACAATAAATGTATGCAAGTGTATGCATGTTATGTATGATATACATAATCCTAACAGGTCTTCTAATTGGAACAGAGCTATGTTCGCAGCTTGCAGTATGAGAATGAGGTGCCTCATCAACAACTTGTAGGTTTAAGCATTGAATGCTTCATTGTAAGTACTTCTGATGTTAGAGCTTTTATCGGACAGATAACCAGGTTGTGCTGTATTGATGAATTATTGGCTATTGCTTATAGTTTACTTCTTTATGCCCCCAGAACTCTTATACTGGCTCTTATACTTTAGCGTTCCATCTTCACTCTTTGAATGTGGACTTACTATTCTGCAATTTTCCCCTAGAGCTACATTTTGCCTATAGTTTCATTCTGAATTCTTCAGTACTATTCTAGCAGTTTCTTTTTTTCATATGTGTAAAAGACTTAGTTTTTTCACTGTTGTTGTTGATCCTTTGACTTAGTAAATTAGTTGTAATCTCATACATTGAAGATATAGAGGAGTGGGTGAGTTGACTGAAGAGAGTTCTTGAAGCTAAAATTAACTAGACTTGCTCTTTGAAGAACTCTTGAGCTGAATATGAGGCTTGATACTGATGTAGTGATTGATGATTGTTATAAGGTATGGGTTGCAACGTAAGTCATTAAGCCACTTGAATTCCCTAGGTATAAGGGGATACTAGACTTACAAGTAAAATCATAAAATGTGATAAAAGAGAAAATATAACTAGAAGAGTGATCTCATAGCTTTGATTTTATCTTTCATTATGTATTGTCTTTTCATTTAGATACTTATGCAGTATGATAAAGACAAATATGCGATAGTTGAACAAAAATTTCAAATTCAATTTTACTCATTCATTAGGGAAAAAATGAGAATATTCATTATATCACATGATATATCTCCTGTTATCAAGTAGTTCTTTTAGGTTTCCTAACATAATATTTTTCTCTCATTTTTACCTGATTGTCCTTTTTTCTTTCTTTTTTTCTCTTTTTGTCTTCACTTTTCCTTTCTCTTAAATTTCCTATCCTTAGAAGTTACATATATGAATGTTCTTTGAATTTGCATTTGTGCCTATACTAAATGAATCTAATTGAATTAAATTTAAGTTAAAATTGTAGATACTATCAATATCATAATGCACGGTACCATTAGGATGACAATACATAAGTAAGCAAGATCAGAATTCATATCATCGATCACTAAAACAAAATAAGTTCTAAAGAAACTAAAATTTTATTCAAAGAAGACAATAAGAAAAATTATTTCCTATTCTAGATGCTAAGGATGCTAAGTCGCATAGTGGTTGTCCTTCAGGTGGCTGACATAACAACTACTCTTACATCTTTTTACTAATTGTCTCAATGACTTAATCTTTCTATACCTCAAATGTGCATTTTTCTTTTTTGTCTAGCAGCTTCTCATCATCAAACTCATCACCCCATCCTGTAGGCACAATCGACTCGAAGGGTATGTCAAAAGAAGGTGGTTTAGTGTGAAACATCTTATAGTCAAATTGCTTGAAGGTTGACCCAATAAGTCTTCTGCTCTTTCCATATTGTTAGGGCATTAGGAGATTTCTCATTGGTTTTAAAGTGTAGGTCCTCAAAGGAGCTTAGCACTTATTCTTCACTAGCTCTTAAGTTAATCATTATAATAACTGAGGGTGGTATATTTCGGTAGTTTGGGAAAGGATTATTTCTGGTGTTTGGGTTTTTGGGGTCTATGATCTTTCTAGAGTCCATAGGGTTTTGGATTTCATATTTGAGGCGGATGCAGTTATTCATAGACTGTTAGAGGTTTTGATGTAATTTGCAATGCTTGTTTAAGTTATAACCTGGGGTTTTGGGTTTGGATTAGGTAAAGGTTGAAGTAAGCCATTTTGCATTAGGCACTTTAGGGCTTTTGACAAAGGTTGGTTAAAATTCGAGAATCTCCTAGGTTGTTGAATAGCACAGACTCCCACAACCCGATTAGCATTTCCTTGTTATGTGCCCCTAGTTGTGTAGTTTCTTGCTCTAGTGCTTTTAGTAATATTCCTTTTCTCACTTTCAATCTCCTCAGCTTACAACCCATTATCGTAAAGGTCTATAAATGTCTTAAGGTTCATCATTTGCAACCTTTTAACCAAATTAAGTGACACATTTCGAACAATCATCCTAACTTGATCCTTTTCAACTAGCTTATTTTTCATTAATCCTGCCTTATGCATGAATCTAGTTAGAAAATTTGAAAATGATTCATTAGGATTCTACTTGGTCAATTCTAAATCCCTTATAGACACTTCAAGCCTAGTATTGTAGTTATACTATTTCAGAAAGACAGTACATAATTCTCTACAGTCAGCTCGGATAAACTTCTCCAACCCATAATACCAATTAACAACCATACCCTCCAGGGATAGTATAAATAACTTTGTAAGTACAGACAAAGGAGCCTTAGTGGTGCTCATAGTAGTTGTATATTGATTAAGGTGGATCCTTGGGTCTCAAATACCATCAAACTTCTACAGCTGTGGCATTTTGAACTTATCAGGCAGCTTATCTTCCTCAAATTGCATTATATCATCAAAGTCAAATGAATATCCGATACCCTATCCTCTCATCAATTCCTCCATTTTGGATATCTTTTGAGTGAGTGCTTTTATCTGCTTGGATTTTAGCTTTTGAACTTGCTCAAGTGATTCCCTTTTTTATTTTTCAACTATGTAGTTCTCAACATCCTCTAATTTTATTTCCACTATAGGTACATTCTAGCAGCATTTAAAGGTTGTCCCTTAGCATTGTCATTGTTAGCAGGTGGTCCACGCATAACAAGTGGATTGGCCATAACTGGAGGTACAAAAGCAAGTGGTGGCATTAATCCAACTAGAGCTTATCTTAGGTCATCTTTCATCATTGCTCTCATGTCATCCATCAAAGCTCCCTTAATGTCTTCTAGGGTCTAGTTTCCTCCCTCTTATTATTCTATATCTTCTGCTTGTTTAGCTGGAGTTTGTGTAGCTTCTAGGTAGAATGGATTGATAGGACTCCTTTCCAGTCTGTTAAGGATCTCTTTTGCAATTAACTGCAGGCTTGAATCCATTTTCACTAGTTTGCCACCTTTTTGACTCCAAACATAGAAAAACAGATGAATTTATGATAGTTGAAAAATAAAGTGTTAGTATGATGCATGAAATGCATGTATGCATCATGCACATAACATGAAACAAGTAGCAAGTCAAGTCCAGTGTACATACATCCTCCTAACCTTATTCCTCCCATACACATATTTAATGGTGAGTCTTTTTCCTAGAATTTTTTTGTCTTGGCTTTAATATCAACAGGGGATATCAAGAACTAATGTGCATGCAAAATCTCTCAAAGTAGTAAAACATAGAAATAATATTTCTAGGTATAAAAGATTAGCCCAATCTTTATTAACCTAAATGGGCTTAGGCCTTTATAGATAAAAATACCTCATGGCAACAAACACAAGCAATTTGGGTAATCCTAAGGGAAGTTACTAAGCCACTACATGAGATGAGTCTGGTGAAAAAGGTCAAGGTTCCTTTGGCAAAATGCTCTCTTTTAAGACTTGAGTTATAGGCCAAGATCAGAGGGGCCTGGTATCCTTTGCAAACTTGAGAAAAGACTACACCCCTTTAGGACTTGGGTTACAGACTCTGGTCAAATGAGTCCGGTAATCTCTCTTGAACCGAGTTAAGACTAACTAATTTACAATCCCATGAAGCTAGTGGAATCATGGAACCATAAACCAACGCCATCGGTTAATAGGGACATGCAGAATGAATGTAAGAATAAAATAATAATTAATAAAATAACTCTAAAGAATATAAGTAGAATCAGTAGCTCTTATCTTAAGTGGAGTCACCACTATATACGGTGAGGTTTAGTGCGTGCCTAAGATTTTAACAATTGCAATATTGTTTGAGCTCAGAGCTCTAGAGAACACACTAACCATAATCACAAATACATGACATGTAGATGAGGAGTTTCCACCAAGGGTAATAACTAGGACAAATAAAAAATGGTGGTACTTGATTCTCTAAAAGAAAGTTGACACCACAATCAGGAGATTTTGGATATAGAATACTAACTTCTTTTAGTCTTATGTTCATTTAGAATTACTTTATGAATTACTATCTTTTCCTTTATTTACATGTAATTTCATAAAAACCCTTATTTAAACAATTAACTCCAGGCAAACTATTCATGAAAAAGACATTTATATAATGCATTCATTTAAGTTCATAATCCTTAAGTTAGTCTAATCTACATTGATTTTAATTAAATGAGCTAAATCTACATGTTTTAATTTACAAGTGAGTTTAAAGACTAATGGGCCTAATTCCTATTCAATTAAGTGAACCTAAGTTTATTTATTCTAATTTCAAAAATAGGCTTAAATCTACAAATTATGAAGTATTTAAATTAGTGGGTCTAATTCTACATATTTTAATTCTAAGGTGATATTAAATCTACAAATTATGGAAAAGACTTTAATTTAATGGGCTAAGTCTAAATTAATTAAATTAAACTAAAGTGGACCTATATCTAATTAAATAAATGTGCCTAAATTATCTCTAACCTAACTTCTAATTAATTATGGGCCTAAAATCAATTTTAATTAATTACACCTAAACCTAATTAAATTAGTAAATCTATTAAAGGGAGCTGAATCTAATTATTAAACCTAAATAACCTAAATTTATTTAAATGGGTTTAAAGTCCAAAACACGTAAAAGAAATAAACAAGCTCAAAACATATAAAAAATATCAAAACAATGAAATAAAAGATCAAACAATTAATCAAACTTATTCTAAAAAACCTTAATTTAATTAAAGTGACTTTAAATAACAAATTAATAAATAAATTAACAAGCAACCCTAATTCTATCCACTTAAATCAAATTCAATTTTAATTCAAAACCCTAACGGTCTCTATAACCATTAATTTTAATTAATTACCTAATTAAAATCCTAACTTTACTAACCAATTAATTAAAATAAAACACACAATTACACACACATGATTTCATTATTCCCACTATTGGTGCTATTATAATGATCTACTAAAAATAATAAGAAAATAAAGATTAATACAACCTTAAATAAAAATACAAAATAAAGCAACCAACAAAATAATAATAAATAAATAAAAATAAAAACCTAGAAACTATATTTGGCTACAAAATTCAATCCATGGCATTTCATGGATCTTCATGGATTTTGTTCTCTAAGTGAACTCATCATGTAACCCTCTCCATAATCACCAACACAAACACAAAAATAAACAATGATTAATGAATAAACAAAATAACAATAACAAATTAAAAAAAATAAAATTAAATAGAGCCAAAATAATTAAATAAAAAATTAGAAGAAAGTAGGAAAGGAGATGAGGGTATGCATGCAGTGTTGATTTTCTCCTCAGAGTGGTATGAATCACCGTTGTTTTTTAGAATAGATCTTCAATACTTGATTTTTTCTCCCTAAGAGTCTACTGCCTCTTCCTCGAAGAACAAATACTTCTAAAAAAAATCTTTAATTAAAAGCTGCATGAAAGGAAATGGAGAAGTCTTTAAAAAAGGTCCAGGAAAAGAGAGAGCTCCCCTCTAGAAGAGTTTAAGCTAAGTTTTTATAGAAAAACCCTAGCTAAAAGATGTATCCTATTGTGATTTTTTCTTTTCACGGTGATAGAGTTTTGATTTTAAAAGGACTTTTTATTTCCTAAAAAATTTAAATAAATCCTAAAAAGGAATTTATGATATTATTTAACCAATAAAAATTTTATTTACTGTAAAAATAAAAAAATAGACGAAAAACGTATAATTTCGACCAAAATTATATAGTTCTAATCGGAATTATATAATTCCGACCAAAATTATATAATTCCGATCGATTCTATATAATTCCAAATGGAATTATGTAATGCCAAGAATTCTGATCTTTTTTTAATTACAAAAAGATCTCTGAAAGAATTTAAACTTTTCAATTAGGTCCTTAAAAAAATATTACAATTAGGTCCTTAAAAAACTAATTAAAATCCTTTGGAAATGCATTTAGACTTTTGAGGTTTCAAACTTCAAGTATCAAAGACTTATTTATAATATTTTCATCATTGGAGTCCTCTGTTGCATCCACACTTCATTATCTTGAAAGTAGGTGCTTACAAGTGTCCTGTCCTTCTTCAATGTCTTTTTATTCAACATCTTCATCGTCTCCTTCTTCAACATCTTCTCTGGTGAGAGAGTGCTTGTTACTAGTGAGAGAAGAAAGCATAGTAGAGAGGCAACAAACCCTTTAAAGTAAAAGATTTTGCCATTAAAGCTTTTTCTACATCAAACCCTTTAAATCAAAAGCAATGTGAGATTTTGACATTTAAGATTTTACCACTAGTGAGTTTCTGATCTAGAGCAATGTGATAAGGAAAGGCTAGTAGACCTTCCAACTACAATTGCTTCATGTTTAAGAATGTGCCCATAATTTCATCGATTTCTTTCAGTTGTTCTAGTTTAAAATCTTTGCCTATAATTTTTTCATTGATTCATAGCTTTTCAATTCAAGAATTTAAAATTTAGGGGCAAAGATGAGCCATTGCAAATTATTTATTGCTGAACACTAACGAATTCAGAGACTACAGAGGTACAAGTTATAGTATTGGGTGCTATCTATTTCAGTGAATAGAGCTTTGCATTCTTCTACATTAATTTCTCCTAGATACACCATTCTTGACATCGTTAAAATTGGTATTTCAAGTATCTTTATTTTTTTAGTGGCAGCTTTCTGATGCAACTCTGCAATTTTCCAGACTGTAATATTCTTTCAATAGCTTCATGACTAAACATAGTTATATTTATGTCAACTATATGTTCAATACATTCTGATTCCTCTAACAAGTTTCTATTATCAATGATTTCATTGCTGAACTTGCTAAATACTTGCTGAACTTGAAAAGGAGTTCATATTCAATAACCTAACAATACGTATTCTAAAATTCTCAGCCAAATTGTGGAAAACTTGAGAACCCTTTTGACCTATACTCTTATTTTCGAATGAAAAATAGCGAGGAGTTTACTTTTTAGGCGTCACAACTTAACTACTAGAGTGCAGACTAGATGCTTATGGCATGAATGATTATTGATGCACATGAGCTGTATACATGCCCGAACGTGCAAGGCAGGAAGATGGAACGAGAGAGAGACAAAGTTGCAAAGTTTAACTAGTCTCCCACTAAACAAGAAAATAGGTAAGACTACAAGCATTTAATCAAAATCCCAAGTTGTTACCTTAGTTATATAAAACTATACTATCACTCCATCCATTACAGTAGGCAGCAGTAGATACTTCTACTTTTCTAAACCTCACTCCTTTAATATGAGGACATTTCATTATAACTAGACATCAGTCAATGGATTCATACTGTTCAATCATAATCATTGTACTCACTATTTTGCAGAACAATGAATTTACAAAAATCAATCTCTTTAAGGGTTTGAAGGGATAAGTTCAGATACCAACCTGAGATGGTTCTTAGTACCTCATCTCCTAATTGATAAACCTTGCTAATCAGTCAAGCTAAAATATATCAATGCTAAGGTTTTATGATACTTAAGGTTCCAACCACTGCTGAAGCCTAGCCATCTCAATCCTTACCTAATCAAAATACTTGGTAATGGGCATGTTGAAGGCTATAACACATTTGAAATGGAAATTGAGCAAGCATCAAGAATAAGTGGAAACAAAATGAACACGTAATAAGAAGAGAAGTAACAGGCCCTATTAAGTATTAAATAAGTTGGAAGAGATTTACTTCCACTCCTAAATCAATGAAAATTTTATAATGATAACCATTTATCAAATTTTGTCCATAGAAACATAAAATTTTCTCCTTTTCAAGCTTGAAACTCCCTCAGGACCACAACCAAAATACTTGCTAAACTTGTAAAAATCCTATTGAAAACATGCTCAAGTTTGATGGGTTGATAATGAATGTGGAGACTGTTATTAGTTTCTTATAAAAAGTAAACCATGTCTTGATGTTTTCTTCTTGACCTGATATACATTCTTTATTGTTAGATTTAACACCACTAAACCCGAAACCATCACCATTGCTGGAAACCATCATAAACAACTAAAACCACCAACCACAACCCAAATCCACTACCATTACTAACCCAAACTCACCGCTAACACAACTTAAGATTGAGAAAAGGTAGAAAAATTATTAATTATCACTGCTTTAACACTACCACCCCCACCACCACCAAAATTAATAATAATAGCAATAATACCCATAAAAAAATCAATAATTATAAACGCAGTTAAAATCCAATATTGATTCTTAAAAAAGAAGCAGCGTTGGTGAAGGTGGGTGAATGCAGTGTTGGTGGTGGGCGAAAGTAGTGCTGATGGAGATGGAATTGGAGATGATAACTGGTTTATAGAACTCTTAAGCTTGGTATCCTGTAATCTATGAACAAAAGGCAAGGTGAGAGGTGGGGAGAGTCCCCGCAAACACTCTGATGCCTAACTTAAAGAACAGAAGTAGGGGAATATGGAAAAACTAGAATATGTGAGAATGAGATGCCCCTCTGTGAGGGATATGGGGTTCTATTTATAGTAATATTTTAACCTCAGAGGAGTCGGATTCCTGGTGAGATAGGAATCCTAATCCTGGTAGGAGATTGTTCCCTCTTTGCTTAGGATTCCTCTTTGGGGTAAAGTCCTTTCCCTGGATGGATTCTGTTACCTTCCTAGTTTGAGTATCCCTATTTAGGAAATAAAGATCCTTTAATTAGGTAGGAATATATATAGGCAGTATCAAGAGTCCCCCCTAGGTATACTCGGATATTCATATCTGTTGTGCCTAAGTAAAGTAGGGCATTGATGCTTTCATATAGGAGTACTGTACAGTGATATAGAAGGGTGAGTTGAGGTAGCCAACCTCAGTCACAGTAAGAGAGTAGAGCTCGATGCCGAGTCTTGGAACCATCTCATTACTGAAATGTAATTAATGGAGCTTTAATGTCCTCTAAGTCTGTCAGATCAAAAGCAATAGATTAACTTGTCCATACGGAATTAATGTGATAGAACCAGTCATCACTGGATTTTTGATGCTCGGTGCGAGGACGCGAGGCTAATGAGCTCGTAACCTCTGTACTACAGAAGCAACCTGAGGGTGCCAGCTTCAGTCACTGGACTTAGATGCTTGAGGCTTAGATGCTCGGTGCAAGGACACGAGGCTTACATGCTCAAAACCTCAATACTATAGAAGTGACCTGAGGGTGCCAGCTTCAGTTACTAGAATTAGATGCTCAAGACTTAGATGCTCGGTGCAAGGACGCAAGGCTTACATGGTCGAAACCTTAATACTACAGAAGCGACCTGAGGGTGCCAGCTTCAGTCAATGGACTTAGATGCTCGATGCAAGGACACGAGGCTTACATGGTCGAAACCTTAATACTACAGAAGCGACCTGAGGGTGCCAGCTTCAGTCATTAGACTTAGATGCTCGAGGCTTAGATGTCAGTGCAAGGACACAAGGCTTACATGCTCGGAACCTCAGTACTACAGAAGTGACCTGAGGGTGCTAGCTTCAGTCACTGGACTTAGATGCTCAGTTACCCGGGATGGGCTAAAAGCATAGTTTGGATGCTTTCTGAGTAACTGATGAAGGGGCCCAATCGAGATGTGGGTGGGCCAACGTGTGGTGGTGTCACTTCAACTCCTAGGGATTCAAAATTTGAATCGCGTGAGTTATGCATCATTTCGTGTGTCAGTAAATTGAGCGTTTCTGCTGCCATTGTAGTGACCCCTCGTTCAATAGGCTTATTTTCCCCAAAAGGCCCTTAATGACTTAGGGAGAAGCGAAGTAATGATGAGGGTAGTTAATGGCATGTTTCTAGATCTTTCTATAACTTTATAAGTACTGTTGTGCTTGTCAATTAATGCAGTTTGCTCTTTTATTTTTGCTTTATTATAGTTATGTTGCCACTACTGTGTTTCTTTTTGTCCGTTGTGATTCTTGCCTCTTGTAACCAGGTGATCTTTTGTCTTTTCTTCTTCTTTTTTGTGCTTCTGTTATCTATTATGCATTTTCCTTCTTTTTAGAAATCATTATGGCATCGAGGGAACAAGTGAGTTTTGACCTTTTTGTTTCAAACATAGATGATGATTTACTGGGGTGGTACCAGAGGCAGTTATGTATTCCTACCGATTACAACCTTCACATCGTAGATAGGAAGTTTAGGGCTCACACCTCCATGCTAGGGCTTTATAAATTAGTGGTGTATTTTGACCAGTTAGAGGGGGTTTAAAATTTCCTTTAGATCCCTTTGTGAAGAGGCATAACATAGCACCTGGTCAGCTCCATCCAAATAGCTATAGGATTTTGATCAGGTTCATCCAACTAAAGTATGAAGAGGGGAAAGAACCCGATTTAGATGTTTTTCGATACCTATACAGTCTATCTAGGAAGAAGGGAGAGCTGATGTTTTCCTATCGGCTGTGCTTAACCACACCATCTTCATAAAGTTTCCGAATCTCTATAAGAAGTAGGGACACCATTTTTTTTGTCATCGAGCATCCGTCGAATGTGGTTTGATGAATGCCATAGGGTAAAGCATCTTATGAGACTTCCCAACCATGATGCGAATATGGTTTTGTATCTACATCTTGATGGGCTTACCAAAGCTCAATCGACAAAATATATGTTCAGGAGATACTTATGGAGAGTCTGTCCGAGTCGTGTTCATTCCACTGGTACATTTATGTTACCTAAAGTTATATTTTTGACTTGATCTATTTTTTCAACTGTAGATGGCTGAATTTTTTAATTTTACGGGCATGATTTCCTTAGTTGACGAGCTAACTGCTCTGGAGGAAGTGTAGATATCTCCTTCTCTAGAACCCAAAGCCCCCATGGCTCCCAAAAAGGTAATTGCCAATCCCAAAGGCAAAACGATAGTCGAGTCATCTTGATCTGAGGGGGTAGCCCAGAGGAAAAGGTAGTTGATCAAGAAACATTAGGACACGGAGGGGCTCGATGAGGAGATATATATCCAACGCCCAAGGTTATTTGGGTGTTCGGATATGAGGGGCTGGATACTGAATAGGATGAAGCCTCTGAGTGTCTCCAATAGCCAAGTGAGGGATCAATATGTTGAATCGCTGAGACTGCCTGTGAATATGCAGCGCTGGTCTGATGAGGGCCCAGAGGGGTTGCTCGACTCAATGATTGGCCAGTCATTATAAGTAAGTTCTTTTTGTTACTGATGTTGTTACTATTGTATGTGCTTAATATTGACACGAACCTTTCTTATTGACAGATGACTCAGGCTTTGCTACTGGCAAAGGATAGTACTTTTACCTGATGAGCCAGTATAGCCTAAAGGATACAGAGGTGGGAACTATAGCCATTGACTTTAGAAAGAAGCTAGATGGCGTGAAGGCAGCACTAAAGCTCTGCCAAACAAAGTATGCAGAGGCAAAGTCTGAGACTGAGGCGGGTTAGAAGAAAATTGCTGATCTGGAACATAGCCAAGGCCAACTGATGAGGAGGATCAAAGAATAGGATCTTTAAATTATTGAGCTGGAGAAAAAGCTGTCTGAGGTCAAGAAATCTAGAGAGAGCGATAAGAGGTCATACTAGAACATGGTGGGGGAATTTCTTAAGGCCGACAGGGTGAGTGTAGGAGAGTCATGCTCTCTCAGGAATTGAAACTGGACTTGGGGGTGCTAGATCAGATAACACCGATGGACCTTGCCAAAATTACTGCTGAAGAGGACACTCGTCGAAAAGCTAGTGCTTCTCGTGTGAGGGATAATGTGGAGTCTGCTACTACTATTGAGCCTACAGTGCATTCAGATGCTACTGATGTAGTTTTCCCTTCTGTTTCTGAGCCTGGGGTTCTGGAGGGAGGTGTAGTAGAATAGATAGGTGTACCCCCTTTATTTTTTTTTTGTAATCAATCTCTTGTAAAGACATTGTTATTAATGAAGAGATACTTTATTGAATTTTGTGTTGAATACAACTTATTGATAATATTTTCTGAGAGAATCTGAGTTCTAACACCGTAGTAGTTCTTTGTCTCCTCTTTCTCTTAGTTTGTATGCTCCCTTAGTTGTGTGTGTTGAGATTTGGTATGGACCTTCCCAATTTGGACCTAGCTTGCTGGTTCCTAAGTTACCTTTGCCAATATCTGCCCTTATGAGTACCTAGTCCCCTAATTTAAACTGTCTCGGATGATGCCGCTGATGATGATACTGTGTCACCTTTTGTCGATGTGCTTCAGCTGTGGCGGCTGCTTGCTCCCTTGTTTGCTCTAATAGGTCCAGACATATCCAGGCATCAATGTTGTAGATAGTGTGATCGAGACTCTGACTTACTCTGTAACTTGGTGAATCGATTTCTACTGGTATTACTACATCCATGCCATAGGTTAGTCTGAATGGTGTCTCTTCGATGGATGATCTAAGCGTGGTTTTGTAGGCCCAGATTACGTTATTGAGCTCTTTGCCAATTTCCTTTTTTCTCATTGAGTCTTTTCTTTAATCCTTGCATGAGAATTCTATTAGTGACTTTTGTTTGCTTATTTGTCTGCGGGTGGGCTACCGAGGTGAAATGAAGCTTTATTCTGAGATCTGAGAAAAAATCTCAAAACTTTTTATTATCAAACTGTTTGTCGTTGTTCATAATTAAAGTGTGGGGGATGCCAAACCTGCAAATGATCTCCTTCTAAAAGAAGTGCTATATCTAAGCTTTTATGATGTTTGGGATTGCCTCTACTTCTACCCGCTTAGTGAAATGGTTGATAGCCATAATTAGGAACCTTTTTTATGAAGTGAGAGGTGAGAAGGGACCTAGGATGTCCATTCCCCACATGGAAAATGGCCATGGGATGCCAATTAGATGTAGGGGGCGGGAAGGCCTATGGTTGAGTCAAGCATAGTGCTGGCACTTATGACATGCTTGAGTTAACTGTTGGGCGTCGTTAGACATGGTAGGCCAATGATATCCTTGGAGTAGTGCTTTTTGAGTTAGTGCATAATGGGATTCATGCGCTCTGCAAATTCCTTTATGGATCTCTCGGAGTATGTAATTTCCTTCCTCTGGGGAGACACACTTAGACCATGGGTGTGAAAGAGATTTTCTGTAGAGCTCCTCTTGATGGATAGAATAGTGGGCTGCTTTGGTTTTTAACTTTTGAGTCTGCAGCTTGTCTTCAGGGAGGGTTCCGTGTTCCAAGTATTGAATTATTGGGCACATCCATTCTAAGACTACCTGTATCTCTAAAACTTCAGGATCTCCCATGCTAGAATTGGTTAATGCCTCAGTGAAATCCATATCCCATAATGCTTAACTATCTTCAACTGTCGATTTGACAAGGAAGGAAGCTTTAGAGTTTTCCTCTCTGGGAATTTGGATGATCTCCCATCGGCCCCCTTCTTGTTTAATATGTTTCAAGAGCTACTTGACTTTGTCCACGTACTTGGAAATGTGGGTGTTCTTGACTTGGAACATTCCATTGACCTGGTTGATAACCAGCTGGGAGTCCGAATGTATAATGAGGTGTTCAACTCTGACTTCGGTAGCTATTTTCAGGCCTGTGATGAGTGCTTCATACTCGATAACATTGTTGGTTACGTTGTACTCGATTCAAACTACATACCAGATGTAAACCTTGTGTGGTCCCTTAAGAATTATTCTGATACTGAAACCTTGAGTGGAGGATGCTCTATCAATATA
This sequence comes from Mallotus nudiflorus, assembly GCA_947683625.1. NCBI lineage: Eukaryota > Viridiplantae > Streptophyta > Magnoliopsida > Malpighiales > Euphorbiaceae > Mallotus > Mallotus nudiflorus. Next base: position 3,989,411 of record CANTUR010000156.1, on the reverse strand, counting down.
GAGTTTCTATTCCAGTGCTCTGGTCAATGTAAGGTCTTTCAAAGCCATTTCTTGTATGAAATCTACTAATGCTTGGGCTTTCATTTGTTAGCAGGGTTCATAATCAATGTCAAATTTGCTAAGTAACACCGACCATTAAACTAGCCTGCCCGAGGTCTTCGGTCTTTGTAAGATTTTTTAAATGACGATATGGTGGGCTTGGAAGTAATGTTGAAGCTTTCGATATGCGTGGACCATGGCCATAGCTAGCTTGTCCAATATGGGATACTGGACTTTAGATCCTTGGAGCATTTTACTGATGTAATAAACTAGGCTTTGCTGGCTCCCTTCTTCTCTTACTAGTACGTAGGCGATGCACTCTTGGCCTACAGAGAGGTATAAGTACAGTGTTTCATCTGGGATGGGCCGGCTGAGTAGGTATGGTGAGGATAAGAATTTCTTAATGTCTTCGAATGTCGCCTGGCAATCTACGGACCACATAAACTTTTTGGAATTTTTAAGATCTCAAAATAATGGTAGACACCGTCTGGCCTAGCATAAAATAAAACACCCTAATGCGATGATTCTGTCGTTTAACTTTTGTACTTCATGGATATTTTTTAGCACTTCCATATTGAGTATGGCTTCCATCTTTTCTGGATTAGCTTCAATGCCCCTATGGGATACCATGAATCCCAAGAATTTTCTTGCTCTGACTCTGAAGACGCATTTTTCTGGATTCAGCTTAATCTTGGATTTGCTTAATAGCCGAGGAACCTGGTTTATATCTGCTAAGTGTTGTTCTAGATGCTTGCTCTTGATGATGATGTCGTCTACATATACTTTTATGCTCATGCCAATCTAGTCCTGGAGGACCTAGTTCATCATTCTTTGATATGTGGCTCTAGCGTTCTTAAGTCCGAAGGGCATCATCTTATAGCAATACAAGCCTTTATAGGTAATGAAGGATGTCTTCTCCTAATCCTCTTCCTTCATTAGTATCTAGCGGTAACCTTGTGCTGCATCAACGAAACTGTATAATCTGTGGCTAGTGGTGGAGTCAATGAGCTGGTCGATTGTGGGCAATGGGTAGCTGTCTTTGGGAAATCCCTAGTCGAGGTCAGTGTAGTCTACACTCATCCTGTATTTCCCATTTGCTTTTTTGACAAGTACCACATTGGCTACCCATTACGGGGGAGTAATCTCTTTGATGAACCCGGCCGCTAATAGCTTCGTTATTTCCTCAGTAATTATTCTCTGTCCTTCGTAGGCAAAGGTTCTTTTTTTCTAGGCCACTAGCTTTGCTCCCAATTTGATGTTTAGATAATGACAAGCAACTTGCGAATCCACGCCGATGATTTTGGATGCTTGTGAAGCAAAATCTTTTGAGTCTTTGGCAAGGACTTCCTTTATTCCTTCTCTGATGCTCTGGTTGAGTTCATTGCTGATCTTCATTATCTTTCCATCCGTGACTTGTAAAGTCTTCGTGTCTTTTATTGGTTGTGGATCAGTGCCTTGCTTCTTAATTTCCCATGCTTCTAGAGGAAAAGCCTCCGCCTGAGGCTTTATGGCCATCTGGTAACACTGCCTAGCCACATGCTGATCTCCCCGAATGGTAAGGGTTCCATTTTTTACTAGAACTTTCATAGTTAAGCATTGGATATTGGTGACTGCATCTGCTTCATATAGCGTCGACCATCCTATAATCCCATTATACGCCAGTGGTAGATCAACCACGTTGAATACTGCTCGGATAACTTTCGTTTCTTCATCGTCTTAATTTTTAAATTCTAGGTTTAACTCTATAACTCCCTTTGGTTGTATAGTTCCTCCACAGAAACTCGTGATGGGGTGGTTCTAGATGGCCTTCAGGTTGGTGACGGAGCCACCCATTTCCTTGTACGCATTCTAGGATAATACGTTGATAGTGCTTTCATTGTCCACCAATAACCTTTTTACCAAATACTTGTCTATTCACACACTTATTACCAGGGCATCGCAATGGGGATGGTGAACATGCGAATCATCTTCTGAATTGAAGACAATATTGCTTCTCTTAGAGACTGGCTTTTCTTTTATACTCCATTTTAATCTCTTCTCAGTGTTCTCTCCCTCGATGATCATATTGATAGTGCCAATCGGCTCCCTCTGGGTTTTCTTTACTTTTGGCCTGTCATGCTTTTGGCTTTCAATGTTTTCGCTGCTTCTCGATGCGTCTTTGAAATTATTGAGTTTTCCCCTCTGCACTAGTCTCTCTATGGCATTCTTCAGCTCTCTGTAACCCTCTGTGTCGTGCTCGTATTCCTAGTGATACTGGCAGTATTGTCCCCTGTCTTGGGTGGATCTTCAGCTTGGGCTTATTCTCTTAGCTGAGGTGATTTCAATACCATTTTGCCTGATCCGTGTAAGGATTTTGGATCGAGAGGTGTTCAGGGGTGTGTATCTGTCCGCTTCCCTGTCAAATCTTTCTGCTAGATTTCTAAAATTTATTTTTGGGAAGCTTACTCATCTGTGTTTGGGTCATTCATCCTTGATCGGTGGCTTCTCCTCCTCTCGTTGCATTTTTTATCTTTGTCCATTTTTATCATCCTAACTGCCATCGCCATTGCCTCTGTAAAGGTGCTTGGTTCTTTGGTCATTATCTTATCTTTAAGCTTTCCGAGTCTAGTGCCATTTTTAAAACTTCTATGGTAACTTCATCTACGAGATGCTCAATTTGCATGGCTATTTTATTGAAACGGTCAAGATAACTTTGTAAAGACTCATCGACTTCTTGCTGGCACATCCGAAGATCGTTGATGTTTTTGGCTTGGGTAATATTGGTGATGAATCTGGTATAAAATTATTATGCTAGATCCTTGAAAGAAGTGGCAGAATTCTCCAGGAGTCGATGAAACAACTTTTGAGCGTTCTTTGGGAGTGTGCTTGGAAAAACTCTACACATGATTCCATCATTTACATTCTAGAGCAACATCCTTGTTTGGAACGCCGATATGTGGCTGATGGGACTCCCGTCCCATCATACTGATCAAGCAGTGGGATTCTGAACTTAGTCGGGATCTCTGTCTGAATTATTCTTCTGATAAATGGAGTTCTATTGTCCATAACGCATTCTTCTTCCTCTATTGGCTTTGTCTGGGCTTTGTATATTGCCTCTTCGACCTTCTGAGCTATCTTTGAATCATCAAGGGCTGGAATTATTGAACTACACTCCCTTTTTGGTGCTTTACTTTCCCATGCTCGTCTCCGGGGCCTGCTGAGGTGTTGTGTTATTAAGATTTGAGCTAGTTCAGAATGCTCACTCTGCATTATAGCGTTTAGCTGTTGCTGCATTAAAGCTATCTACGCCTTGATACTTTTTATCATAATTTCCTTTCTAGTTTGGTCAAGGTTGAGTGTTTGGTTTATGGTGTATAAATTTAGTGTAGTTATTGCTGGTGTGTCTGTTAAACTCGAAAAAGGTATGGAAGGTATTGAACGATGGTGTTGTAGAGGAGCGTAATATGGGAGGTCTGCGCCCAAGGCTAGGTATCTTGAGGTGTTGTCGGGGAGTGGATGTGTGTGTTTGGATGAAGCTCCGGTATATGAAAAAGTGGCTGGAAGCACTATTGCTAGGAGAGGGTTTGAGAGGTCGGTCGAAGGGATAGGTACAGATGGGTTGGTGCTAGTTTCGGAAGTCAAGGCCGGTGGTGGGCTGGAGGTTATGGTGAGGATGTCTTTAGCTTAACAAGTAAATGAATGACTTTTCCCAAGAGTTCCCACAGACAGCGCCACTTGATAATTGGTTTTCGGAACTCTTGAGCTTGGTATCCTACAATCCACGAACAGAAGGCAAGGTGAGAGGTGGGGAGAGTCCTCGTAAAAACTCCGATGCCTAAGTTAGGGAACAGAAGTAGGGGAATATGGAACAACTAGAATATATGAGAATGAGATGCCCCTCTGTGAGGGATATGAGGTCTTATTTATAGTAATACTTTAACCTGAGAGGAGTCAGATTCCTTTTGAAATAAGAGTCCTAATCCTGGTAGGAGAGTGTTATCTCTTTGCTTAGGATTCCTCTTTGGGGTAGAGTCCTTTCCCTAGACGGATTGTGCTACCTTCCTAGTCCGAGTGTCCCTGTTTAGGAAATAAAGATCCTTTAATTAGGCAGTAATATATATAGGCGGTATCAGGAGACATGTAGTGAACAGTAAGGGCGGGTGTGGGTGTGGGTATAGATAAGCAAAAGAAGAATAGCGAGGGAGGCTGTTTTTTTCTTCCAAAAAAAAAGGAGGCTATTTTATTTTATTTTTTCAAAAAAGACATTGAAAAGAAGAAAATACCCTTTATTACGTCAACTTAATAACGGTGTCAACTAATTTACCGTAATTTACTAATAGAATGAAATTCAGAATACTTATTTACTAGGGTTTAAATCCCAAAATGAAAATTGATTAGAGTTAAAACTACAAAATATTTTTTTTTTACTTTTCCCAAAATTTTATTTATATTGTAAACACATATATATTAATTTCTCTAATTATCCCTTCCAAGATCTTTACCATCATAATCCCTAGACGAATTGCTTTTAAAGGTCACGACTCATGAGTCACCACATTTTTTTGTTTTTTTTGACCCAATGAGTCACCACATTTTCACCAACCAAGAGGTAATAATATGCCAATATATATATATATATATATATATATATATATATATATATATATATATATCTGTAACGTGTCAAATATGATATGACAGAAAGGTCACGGCAATAGCAATATTTTGGAATATTTTATACATAATACTGTATTAATATTAATAATATAATATATTATATATATTCAAATATCAATAATAAATTACTAAAAAATTTAATATATTTTCCATAAATATAGTTTAAAAATTTAATATTTTTCAGATCTATAATTAACTTAAATTTTATATCCATTTATGTCCATTTTTTTTTAATTTTAACAATTATTTTCCATATTCGTAACTATAATCAACGGATTATAAAGAAAGATAAAAACTCTTGGTGCCGCTAAGTGTGGAATACAAACAATAGAACTCTAAAGATCCAAAGATCAAATGAAAAAAAAAAAAAAGGCTTTAGGATAAAATCTTATTAATTACAAAGTAATTTCAAGAAAACAAAAGCTTCGAGCTGTTCTCAAGCGACAAGAACAGTAATCATTAAACTGAAGCTAATGTTGCAATGTACTGGTAAGCATCAAGCCATCCCAATTGCAGAGATTGATCTTTAGTACTTCCAGTTCCACCACCATTAGCTATTGCCAATGCCAATTCACAAACTTTCTTGAAAGTTTTCTTCTTCAAATTATAAGAAATGATTTTCCCCGGTATATGCAGCAAAAGCGATGACCCTTGTTCTTTTTCTTCTTGTTCGTCGTCGACGACAACACCAAGAACATTAAAAGCATAATAAGTTGAGTTTCCAGCATCAAAATGCTTCTTAATTACCCATGGAAATGCACTCACAACACCATCTAACTGCACCTGATACCGAATACTCCAAGCACAATAGTCTTTTTCCATTTCATAGAAATTGAACTCATGATTAGTGCACTGGTTTTCAATAACATGCAAATGGCCACCGGATTCACCGAAGTACCTGATTCTTCTCTTTCCCCATTTATATGAAAATGGAAGCTTTGGCATCGTAACAGCATGATCTTTGTCTTCATCCAAGTAGACCCCATTTTCTGAAAAACTAATCCAATGAATAGCACCATTTTAATACACGCCATTATCAAAATCTATAGATATCATATGGGACCAGAAAAGGCGGCCCAGATAGCGTCCATGCTCCACTTTCAGATTCGTATACATGAATTTGGTAATGATGAGTGAGTCATTTCCGTCTATGTAGCTAACACAAATAACCTTGTAGCTGCATGATTTAACAGCGTCAATATCTAAACCGAGCCTAGATATAGACATCACCAGCAATAGCAGGAGAAGGAAGTGTGAGTAGCTGTTGGGTGGTGGGTGGAGAAAAGCTATTGGCTGGAAACCATGGTAGAGTATTTTAAATAGGAGAGTGATGATCCTTATCCTAACGACTTTGATGATTAATATCTGACGGACGCTGGTTTCATATCGTAACTTCATATAGGTAAAGAATTAAAAATAAATAATATGAAATATGTTGTGAAATAAAGATTAAATTACTTATTTTGTTATAGAACTAAATTTGAATTTAATAGTATTTAATTAGAAGAAAAATATTTTATAGTAGAATGATTTTGAGAGAATTTAGAGAGAGTTTGAAGAGAATTTAGAGAACTATAATATTAAAAAAATTTGAAGAGTAATCTATATTTTCTTCTTCTTTTTCTTAACCTCCTCATTAATGAATTTCAATCCCTTTATATAGAAATTTTCTTTTCACTATTTGAGAACTATTCTCTCACAAGCAATATATTGTTCATTCACATTCATAATACTCCCACTTGAATAACAACATTTTGCAACTGCCTCGTTAAAACCTTACTAAATAAAACCCAGTGGGAAAAACTTTAGCTTAAGGAAAAAGAGTACAGCGCATGATTTTCTCCCCCTCAAGTTGATATGTATAACCTTCCTTCACATAGTATGCAGATGTTGCATTCCAATATCGTGAACATGCTTTCGAAAGATTGTAGTTGGAAGTGCCTTTGTGAAAAGATCAACTGAATTCAGGCTAAACTGAATATACTTGATATCTATATGATTGTTTTTTATTAGCTCTTGAGTGTATGAAAAGAATCTTGGAGGTATATGTTTGGTTCTATCACTTTTGATATATCCTTCCCTTAATTGTGCAATGCATGCTGCATTATCTTCATATAAAATTGTTGGACTTTTGTTGACTGAAAAACCACAAGATTCTTCAATATGATGTGTCATTGATCTAAGCCACACACACTCTCTACTTGCTTCATGTAGTGCAATAATTTCAGAATGATTTGAGAAAGTAGTGACAAACGTTTGTTTCTGGGAACGCCAAGAAATTGCAGTTCCATTATTTGTGAACACATAGCCTGTTTGAGATTTTGCTTTATGAGGATCAGATAAATGCCCTGCATCTGCATAACCAATCAATTCTTGTTTTGAATTGTTAGAATAAAATAAACCCAAATCAACATTTCCTCGAAGGTATCGAAGTATATGTTTGACCCCTTTCCAATGCCTTTTTGTTGGAGCTGAACTGAACCTTGCTAATAAATTAACTGCAAAAGAAATGTCAGGTCTAGTACAATTAGCAAGATACATTAGAGCTCTAATGGCACTGAGATATGGAAATTCAGGACCAAGAATTTCTTCATTTTCTTCACAGGGTCGAAATGGATCAGTCTCAATATTGAGTGATCTAACGACCATTGGAGTACTTAAAGGATTTGTTTTATCCATATTAAAGCATTTCAAGATCTTTTCTGTGTAATTTGATTGATGCACGAATATCTCATTGTGCATTTGCTCAATCTGTAAACCAAGGCAATACTTGGTCTTTTCAAGATCTTTCATTTCAAATTCTTCCTTTAAGTATACTGTTGCTTCATAGATCTCATTTTCTGTTCCAATGATATTCAAATCATCAACATATACAGCTATAATCACAAATCCGGATATTGTTTTCTTAATAAAAATGCATGGGCAGATAATATTACTCACATATCCTTTATTAATCAAATAATCGCTTAAACGATTATACCACATGCGCCCAGACTGTTTTAACCCATATAATGATCTCTGGAGCTTGATCGAATACATTTCTTTGGGTTTTGTACTTAATGCTTCAAGCATTTTAAATCCTTCAGGGATTTTCATATAAATGTCACTATCAAGTGATCCATACAAATAAGCAGTCACAACATCCATAAGACGCATTTTTAATTTCTTAGAAACTACTAGGCTAATCAGATACCTGAACGTAATTGCATCCATAACAGAAGAATACGTTTCATCATAATCAATTCCTGACCTTTGTGAAAAACCTTGAGCTACAAGTCTAGCTTTGTACCTTATTATTTCATTTTTCTCATTTCTTTTTTGTACAAAGACCCACTTGTATCCTACAGGTTTCACATTTTTAGGCATAGGAATAATTGGCCCAAAAACATTTCATTTGTTTAGTGAGTCCAATTTAGCCTGCATAACATCTTTCCATTTTATCCAATCATGCCTATTTTGACATTCCATGACTGATTTTGGTTCAGGATCATCTTTATCATTTATGATTTCACATGCAACAGTATATGACAATGTTTCATGACTTTCTTTATTTTCTATTTCTTCAGGGATATTTTCCTCGCTATCAATATGATTATCTACTCCCTTTCTCTTTCGAGGATTTTTATCCTTAGAACCAATTGGTCTTCCACGCTTCTGGCGTGTGTTAGACTCATGAGTGTCTTTATTCTCAGGTTTTATTTCTGGAATTTCAATACGAGCAGGAGCATTGGCTGCTGGTATATATGATTTAGTCACTCTTTTTGTATCAGTAAATGCATCTGGCAATTGATTTGCAATTGTTTGTAAGTGCACAATATTTTGCACTTCTAATTCACATTATTTTGTGTGAGGATCCAGATGCAATAATGATGGTTCATTCCATGAAATATCCCTTTTCACTTCTTTCTCCCCTTTTCCTAATGTTGGGAAAACAACCTCATTAAATTGGCAATCAGCAAAACGTGTTGTAAAAACATCACCAGTTAGAGGTTCAAGATATCTAATAATCGAGGGTGTTTCAAACCCAACATAAATTCCCAATCTTTGTTGAGGACCCATTTTTGTGCGCTGAGGTGGCGCAATGGGTACATATACTGCACAACCAAAAATTTTGAGATGAGAAATATTTGGCTCTTGACCAAATGCCAATTGTAGTGGGGAGTATTTATGATATGCACTAGGTCTGATGCGAATTAATGAAGCAGCATGTAGGATTGCATGACCGCAAACTGAAATGGGAAGCTTTATTCTCATTATTAATGGTCTAGCAATAAGCTGAAGTCGTTTAATCAATGATTCAGCTAAACCATTTTGAGTATATACATGGGCAACAAGATGCTCAACAATGATCCCAGTAGACATACAATAATCATTGAATGCTTGAGATGTAAATTCACCAGCATTATCAAGTCTTACCCTCTTGATTGTATAATCAGGGAATTGTGCTCGTAATTTAATAATTTCAGCAAGCAACCTTGCAAATGCAACATTACGAGTTGACAATAGACAAACATGTGACCATCTACTAGATGCATCAATTAATACCATAAAATATCTGAATGGTCCATATGGTGGGTGAATTGGCCCACATATATCACCTTGAATTCTTTCAAGAAACATAGGTGATTCATTTTGAATTTTAGATGGTGAAGGTCTCAAGATTAATTTTCCAAGAGAACAAGTTGTACATGACATTTCATTTGATTGAGGAATTCTTTGCCCCTTCAAGGGATGCCCATGTGAATTCTCAATTATCCTTCGCATCATTACTGATCCAGGATGACCTAATTTGTCATGCCATAAATTTATTATTGAAGGATCATAAGATTTTTCTTTTACTGCCATATTTGATTCAATTACATGTATATGCATGTAATGCAGTCTAGTAGGGAGTTTTGGCAGTCTTTCCAATACTTGCATTTTTCCTGATTCATAGGAAACTATATTTAAATATTTATTACCATTTATAGTAATAGATTGGGTATCACACCCATTTCGATATATGTCATCAAAACTCAACAAATTTCTTATTGATTTTGGTGAAAACAAAGCTTCATCAATTATAAACTTTGTTCCATTTGGTAACATAAATTTAGCTTTGCCAATTCCTTCAATCAGATCTACAGGACCTGATATTATTTTTACAATTGTCTTTGTGGGATTTATTTCAAAGAAATAATCTCTATTTTTCAAGATAGTATGTGTAGTACCACTATCTGGTATGCAGAGATCTCCAATATTGTCTTTATGTTGAGTACAATCCATATTAAACTTCAAAATAGATAAACACAAAATTAATCAATTAAGGTAAAAACATAAAATAATTATAAAGTAGGACATTTTATTTAATTTAAAAATAACATACATAACAATAACATATTCTTCAGAATCAAATAAGTAATAATAATATACTTAAAATTATAGATGTCTCAATTTCCATTGTCAGTAAAATCATCAGTAAAATCAGAAACATCTAGATGAGTTGTATCATTAACATGAGTATGATGCTCATTGAAGTTTATTTCCTTTTCTTTGCCTTTCAATGATGCCTTATAAAGTTGGCAAAGATGTGGTGGTGTTCGACAAATTCGTGACCAGTGTCCTTTACTACCACATCTGAAACACACAGTTTCAGACTTATATTGAGGCCTTTCTTGAACACCACTGATGACTGATTTTAACTTCTTTTAAGGTTGAGTCTGAGTTTGTTGTGGAGTATTATTATATTTATTTCCACGACCATGGCCAAAGAATTGACCTCTTCCACGTCCATGACCTCTACCTCTCCCACGTCCACGGCTATTGTAATTTTTATATCTGGAATAATTTATATCATTTGCTTCTGGAAATGCTATTGAGCCAGTGGGACGGGATTGATGATTTTTCATCAAGAGTTCATTATTTTTCTCAGCTACCAATAGGCATGAAATTAGTTCAGAATATTTTTTAAATCTCTGCATCCTGTATTGTTATTGCAGTGTAACATTTGATGCATGAAATGTGGAGTAAGTTTTCTCCAGCATATCCTCATCTGTGACTGTCTGTCCACAAAATTTTAATTGTGATACTATTCTGAACATTGCAGAATTATAGTCACTCACTTTTTTGAAATCTTGAAAGCGTAAAGCTCTCCATTCATCAGTGACTACTGGTAGTATTACATCTCTTTGATGATCATATCTGTCTTTTAGATCCTTCCAAAGAACACTTGGATCTTTGACAGTCAAATATTCACATTTTAATCCTTTATCAAGATGACGACGGAGAAAAATTATAGACTTGGCCTTATCTTGCAATGAGGTGTTATTATTTTCTTTTATGGTATCAATTAACCCCATTGATTGAAGATGCATTTCTACATCTAGAATCCAAGACATATAATTTTTTCCCGTGATGTCAAGAGCAACGAACTCAAGCTTTGCTAGATTTGTCATTATGATAACTAATAAAAAAAATAACTCAATTAGAATTCATAAATTTGATGACTACTAAAAAAAATCAAACATGATCAGAATTTAATAATTAATTATATCATGAATGAATATTGCAAGAAATAATAGTGGTACAAAAAATGATACAATAATACTTAAAATTATATGAAATAGAAAATCATCTTCCATATTAATTATTCCTAAAACTATTATAATAGTCATGATCAAAACACAAATATAAATATACCAAATCATGTTTACAATTTAGAGTAAAGAGAGAAAGAGAAAATGTATGAATTTGTGTGAATGAATAAAATTTATAGCTCATCTATTTATAATGAAAAATATAGCCGTTTATTACCGTTATATTACCGTTGGTAATAAAAATATAGCCGTTAGAAATTTTTTTTTAATATAATATATTGAGAAATAAATTATATAAAGTAAAATAATGTTGATATGATTATTTATAACAAGTGAATTAACATAACGATATGTATAAATATGGGGCAAAATCGTCCATTAATATAAAATGGGGTATAGCTTTCCATTAACATAAATAATAAAAAATAAATGTGCATAAATATAAATTGGTAGGAGGCATAGCCATCCATAAGGTTAGAACCATTTCTAGCAATATTTGCATCAATGGTGTAGTTAGTAAAACAAAATAAAAATAACAATTAATATAAAGTTAGATTGAAGAAATAAATATAAATATATAAATTAGTAGGAGGCATAGCCATCCATGATAATATATAATCAACTAATATATTCATAAATATTAAATATTAAGAAATATGTACCTTATTATTTTGATCGAGAGCTCCTCGTGCTGATAACGTGTTGTGAAATAAAGATTAAATTACTTATTTTGTTATAGAACTAAACTTGAATTTAGTAGTATTTAACTAGAAGAAAAATATTTTATAGTAGAATGATTTTGAGAGAATTTAGAGAGAGTTTGGAGAGAATTTAGAGAACTATAATATTAAAAGAATTTGGAGAGTAATCTATCTTTTCTTTTTTTTTTTCTTAACCTCCTCATTAATGAATTTCAATCCCTTTATATAGAGATTTTTTTTTCACTATTTGAGAACTATTCTCTCACAAGTAATATATTGTTCATTCACAAGCAATATATTATTCATTCACATTCATAATAAAATAGACAATAATAACTTAAAGGCAATAAAAAGAGAACTTTTTTTAACAAAATTTAAAAATTATAAATTACTGAGAGATAATAATAATAGCAAAAAGTTACCCCTTATAAAAACTTGTAAAATATTTTAATCCCCTTGACTTGATTCATTATTTCATTATGAAAAGGTTCAATTAGACAAAAATAAAAGTTTTATATTCATAAAGAGCGCATGTGAACATTTTCTCCATGCACATATAATAAGGACTTTAGATGCATGCATTTGATAATTCTTTTTTTTTTTTAAAAAAAATTGTACACACATTTTTTTAGTTGCATATGATTAATGATAAATAAAAAAAACACCACATTGAAGATAATTATTTAAAATTGATTCACACTTACAAGGTATAGAGAAAGAGTACTACTATTTACTTAAATATTTCGGCATCAAGTTCTTACTATTTAATTTGTCATTATATTAATGATATATATTATTTTTATAATTAGATAATATATTTAAAAAAATTTAACAAATTCAATAATATAAATTATTAAGTTAAATAATATTTCTTATAAAAATTAAAATATAAATTTCTAAACATGCAAATATGGTATGTAAATTTTGAGTAGATAAATGGTAAAAAAATCATTTTATAATATTTAAAAATTGTGAATTTAATTCCTAATTACATAAAAATAGCAAAATTGAAAAAATAATGTCAAAACCTATTATACTGTATAACTAAATTTATGTAATGATCATAATAATATACATAGTGTTTTTTTTAAAATTATTCATATTTTTTTTGTTGGAAAAAATTATTCATATTGTAAACACATATAGATATATTAATTTCTCTAATTATCCCTTTCCATGACCTTTTGTTAAACACTAAAAACTCAAACAATCTTTATTAAATACTCTCAAACACTCTTACACACTTAGAAGCTTTGTTTTTTTACACTTTTTCTTCACTCTTTTTCTTTAATACATAAATATCTTTATAAGAGGCCCTATTTATACTACTAGAGAATTAATCCAAACCATTCAAATAAACAAATACAATTAAATCCTAACCATACACTTAAAAGTAATACAACTCACACCAACTAATTTTAATAATTTCTCACACCAACTAATAATAATAATTTACCTAACTTAGAAGCTTCCTTAGTGGACTTGGTTAAAACAAGTTTATTTCTCAATACTCCCCCTTAAACTTGTTTTATAATACCAAGTGTGTTTCTCAATCTGACAAAGTCTTCTTTCTTTAATGGGTTAGTGAAGATGTCAGCAATTTAATCTTAAGATTTCACATATTCCAGTTTCACATCTTGTTTCATAATGCATTTTCTTATGTAATAATATCGAGGATCAATGTGTTTGCTCCGATAATGATACACTGAATTCTTGGCTAAAACTATTGCTAACTTGTTGTTGACACGAATCTTTGTTGGTTCTACTTGTGACATGTTCAATTCCTTCAATAAATTTCTGAATCAAATTGCATGACTAACACACGTTGTACCAGTAACATACTCAGCTTCACATGTTGACAAAGTGACAATTGGTTGCTTCTTTGACATCCAAGTGAAAGTGCTGTCTCATAAGAAAAACACAAAACCGGTTGTGTTTTTTTGATCATCACTATCTCTGGCCCAATCATTGTCATTATATCCAACGAGCTTATAGTCATCAGAAACTAAATAATATAAGCCAAAATCTACTGTACCTTTGAGGTAATGAAGAATTCTCTTTGCAGCCTTGAAATGAGTGGTTGTTGGAGTCTCCATGTAATGACTCATAAGTCATATTACGTAGAGAATGTTAGGCCTTGTACAAGTTAGATATTGCAAACATCCAACTAGACTCTTAAAAAGGGTTGGATTAACCTTTTCTGCTTCATCATTTTTTAATAACTTGATTCCGTATTCCATCGATGTGTTTATTGGATTACAATCATCCATCTTGAATTTCTTGAGGATCTCCTTTGTGTAGCTTTCTTGTGAGATAAAAATCCCATCTCCCTTTTACTTGACTTCAATGCTAAGGTAGTATGCCATCAATTCAATATCCATCATCTCAAACTCCATTATCATTTCTTTTTTGAAATCTTTGAACATGCTGGGGTTGCTCTCAGTGAAGATCAAATCGTCCATATACAGGCACATGATTAAGACATCTCTATCTTTGATTTTGAAATAGAGCGCACGTTCATATGGACATTTGATGAAACCACTCTATTGAAAATGCTTGTCAGTTCTGCTATTCCATTGTCATGACCCAAATTGGGGAATCATGATCGGCGCTAGGGAACAGGAATTCTTTCAAATCTGGAACCTGTAGCAAGCTTAAAAAAATAAAGACACAACATGCAATAAATAAATAAAATACGTCAGAATTAAAACTTTAAATCGATATAAAAAAATACATAAATGTCACATCATAAATAAAAATATCCATACAATATTTTAATACACAGTCTCAAACTGGTATAACACACTATATGTACAATAACACTACTACAACAGTTTTCTAGAATACAATAAAAGTTTAAATATAAAGTTTATATAAAATAGCCAAGCAGAAGAAGACCGACATAACGCACTACTGGTACAGTCTGACAAAAAAGACTCTCTGAAAAAATGGTTGAGCGAGGGTCAGACCTTATTGAGTGAATTATTATAATATATATACATGCACATCCTAATGTCATATACAATCAAGCATCAGTATATATATAAATATATATAAGTATTTTACACAGATGCTGAAATCCACTTTTATATATAATAAATGCAAAAAAATGTTTCTTTGAGTGAATGATCAAATAAAACCCTAAAATATTCACAACTTCAATAAAAATATCACATTAGCCACACACGCTTACTGAATTCTAAAGTAATTCTCTTATTCCATTTTGGAGAGTAGATTAGCCCCGAGACACTAAGTCAACCGAGCTCCAACAGTCTCATTGTCAGTGTGATTGGCCCTAAGACACTAGGTCAACCGAGCTTCCACAATCACACTACTCAATCATATCAATTCTCAATAATCGATCAATCAAATGTCACCTCAAACGATTTAATAACTTAACCCTAAAATCTATCACACCGACACGTACAGAGTTCTAGTGCAGCCCACTAGGTAGCACGTTCTATTGATATCCTTCGAATAAAATTGTATATTTATGAAAAATAAATAAATGCGTAATTAAACACAAATGACATTCATAACAGAAAAATATATTATTTATATACAAAAAATATACTAAATATATTTCAAGTATATATACTACATATAATCCAAAATCAACCATAAATATACTGAAAGTATACCAAACATATACGTATTCATTTAATGAAATCATTCATATCAAAACATAATTACTTATAATCATGCTCTATATGCAATGTATATATATATAAAAATAACTCATAAGTTTGTGCTCTTTAAGAATGACTCGACAAGCCTAGTCTGATAGGCCTCGGTCTCAGCGCAACTAGAAAAATAAATAATAATGAAATTAGATTAAATTCTAACTTATACTTCTAAGAATTCTAAAGAAAGACTCAATTTAGGGATTCAAAACTCAGTCAAAACACAAAGATTCAGGATCGACCTAACATTACGTTTTACAAGAATTTTATCAAAAAATCGACAGATGCTCCTCTGCAAAATGGATATCTCTCTACTAAAAAGCAGAACCAGTCCTATACGAAAATGCACTTCTAAATTCAAAATGCTCAATACCTCGAGTTGAGACCTTGAACTACACAAATTTTCAACCGAAGTTCACAAATCAAGATAAAATAATAAATGTAATAAAAATCATTAAAATCTATAAATATCCATAAATAATCACAATATAATATATTTAAACATCAAAACACTAAATATAATTATTTTCACAATAACAAAATAAAAATCTCAAATAATTATATAATATTAATAAAAATCCCAATTTTCAATTATTTAGCATAAAATAGTAAAATTCACAATTAATTACTCAAATAGGTTATATATATAATAAAAATGGCTAAAAACTTATTTAATCACAAAAATAGTAAATAATTTATTATTTGAATATAATTTTTGAAAATTAGTATTCATTAGTTAAAAATAGTAAATAATTTGTAAAATAGAATTAGCGTAATGCCGATTGACATTAGGTGAAATGTCGATTGGCATTTGACGTGCCAACTCAAATTTCTAAAAAAAAAAAACCTTAAAACTTGATTTTTTTTTTAATTTAAACCCTAAAACTTATAATTCTTGCATTGAAGCTTTAAAACATTACAATCTAATCCTTTAAATCATGAAATATCGACATTAGAGATCAATTTCTCGATTAATTTCATCATAGGGGCTTTCGTCGCATGCATGCACAATTGCATCATGAAATTAGGTGCTTACAGTTGCCCCCCTTTGTCGCTGTTTCCTTGACAAATTATGACAAAGCAGTAGAAGCACACAATTTTGAAGGAAAGAACTAGGATACGTAGTTGCATCCTAATTGATAGGTTGATGCTTAAATTATTGTGCAATTTTAAGTGAATGTAATATTTATTCAAGTCTCACTGTATTTCTTATGAAACGTTTAGTGAACTTTATACAAATGAGTTTTGCTATATTTCCTGTGGGACGTTTAGCGATAACAAATTGCAAGTCTGCTATAGTTCCTATGGAATGTCTAGCAATGATGAATTAAAAACCTACTACAGTTCCTATGGGATGTTTAGCAATGATGAATTTTGTAATATTCCCTATGGGACGTACACTATATTCCTTTTAAGACGTCTAGTGATAATGAGTTTCGTTATATTTCCTATGGGACGTCTAACGATGTATACTCCCTGTAAGATGTCTAATGATAATGAGTTTTGTTATATTCCCTGTGGGACATTTGTAGGACATCTAGTGATAATGAGTTTCATTATATTCCCTATGGGACATCTAATGATGTACACTATATTCCCTATAAGACGTCTAGTGATAATGAGTTTCATTATATTCCCTGTGGGACGTTTATCGATGATTTTTCAAAAAAAGCTATAACTATAGTGTAGCTACTAGAAAAAGTGCAACTTTTAAATTTGCTATAGATCTCGTGGATCGTCTAGCAAATTATAAATTAAGCAACTTATGCCATAATTGCTATGCAACACATAACATAGTGAAGGTTATGACTATTATGAAGCATATAACATAATCATGTGCAACATATGAATTTAAAATTCTTTGATTGAAATAATGCATGTAAAATGAAAAAATTGAATTATGTATTTACATTCTATATTTTGTCTTGACTAAAAATCTATAATAAATACAGATGAATGTATGCTATAATGATTAATGATGTGGATTTTGATGAATTAATTAGGAACTAGTTCCTAATTAAAATGCAACTATGGACTGGATTGCAAAGAAATAACTTGAATTTAAATGCAAGCATGTCTAAAGGACTAAAATGGATGTTTTTCATTTTATTTATTACTTCCCTTTTTTGCATATCTCATTCATTCCTCATTTTCTTTTCTTTCCTTGCATTGATTTTCATTTCTTAATTTCTTGACCATCTAACGTCCGATATACAATCCATCAGATCCTATGGTTGACCCACAACACAGAATACGTAGGAGAGTGTACATTCCAGCAGACCTAGCCATTCAACCTCTCTGTTTTCCTTAGAACAACCTCAGACTTTAAGAAGGCTCTTTTATTCTTCCTTTGACTTACTTACACCTCTATAGGTGTACAAATGTTGGTAATGAGGTAACATTTCCTCATTTTTACTTATTCCTTTTAAAAAAAATGTCTGTAAAGCTAGTAGTCAGAATAAATTTTATAATGCAAACTAGTATGCACATTATTCAAAGTAGATTAGAAATTCATAAAAGAAATGCATGAAAACTCTTGTCACATAGTATTTTCGCTCTAGGTATATTGTATAACTAATATAATACATGAAAAATAGTGTCAAAAGGTCAAAATTTGGTCTGTATGCAACGTCAGATCAACATTTGCTTAAATGCCGATCGACATTTGCCTAATGTTGATCGACATTTGGTCATGTCAATCGGCTTTTCTGATTTTTAAAATTTTTTTATTAATTAATTAATTTTATTTTATTTATTTATTTATTATGTTTTCTGAATCCTTGAATTTCATCCAGCAAGCGATGAAATTCACAGGCTATTTTCATATAGCTCGAGAATTATTTCACGAGTTGCCAAATAACGTAGCATAACTAACATGGGCTTTTGGGTTCAGACATTCCATTACTGCACTTCCTTCAGCTCGAGGCAAGTTTGATCATTATTCTTTATTTTCTTTGATTGAGTGGTGGATGGACACTACCCATACTTTCCATACTTGTGTAGGCGAGTTGACTGTTTTGCCTTTGAGTTTTTTTTGCAATCACTAGAATTGCTTTCTGAGGGACTCCTATTTCCTTCGATATTGGTTATTGCAGTCTCCTTAAGCATGTGAGGAGTCAGTATGTGTGAGATTTGATCATGTTCACTTTGATATGGAAGAATTGGAAGAATGTTCTCCTTTCATCGTTAGTTAAGGGATTTAGATGCCTTCCTATCACCAATCCTTGTCAGATCTTTCATAAGGCAAGGTGTCTCTTTCTAATACTGTTGGGTATGACCCTCTTTTGCGAGACCGGTCATGAGGTTAGTATTTCTTTGCTTGGCCCACTTTGTGACTTAGGTCGGGTTGCCATACTTGATTAGGGATTTATTGCACTTGCTTATTTTTACTACAGACTGGACACTATCTGTAGAGGTGTTGTCATGACGTGTGGCTTTTAGCATGTCTTGCATATATGCCATCTTTTCTCTACTTGTCACTATCCTTACTTTCTGTATGACTTACTGACTTATTTATTTTTCTCTTTCAGATCTAGAGTATAGAGATAGGGTTGATCAGGGGCTTTGATGCTATCAATTTTGACAGTAGTCTTCCTCTAATGCAGAGATGGGGCTTTTCCCATTTAGCTAGTGCTGGGAACACTCTTCAGACCTATTTTGATCAGTTAAACACTATCGAGTGGTACCTGGTAAAAAGTAAATTCATTAGCACTTCATCATTTAATGAAAATAAAAATTAATTAACATAATTTTACAAATTAATTTTAATTGGTTGGCAGGAGCTGATAATGTCCAGAGATATGACTTTATGGCTAGTGCATTACAACTTGAGTCTATGAGGGTTCTACTTCCTGGATATGGTTGTCAGATGTGGTATTTAGGAGAATGAGTGCATCGCTGGTCTTTTGGACCTTCCCGACGTTGTATTCCATTTGATGTCCCTTCTTCTATGTTGTGCAGTTCTCATTTGATAGGTTCAAAGCTAACAGAGACACTTCGGGGATATGATACTTTGACCTTCCTTGAGTATCACGGCATTACCAACAGTTCATTCATGAGCATCTCCTAAAGCAGATTCCTATTGACTGGGCTGATGTAATCTCTGATTATTTCTTCTGTTCTTTTTTTTTTGGAATTCATGGTTCATTCATTCTTTATTCTCAGCTCAAGGAAGGTCAAAGTATATAGATTGATGTCAGTTTCAAGTATATAGAGATTATTCATTATGCAGGTTACAGATAGTTGGAGGGTAAGTATATACATTAGGAGTGTAAATGTATATATGTTATGTATGAAATGCACATGACATGTTATTTCCTATATGTATAGAGCTACTCTAGTGATTTGGAGCATGAGATCGAGATGCTTCATTGACAACTTGCAGGTTCAGGCATTGATCCTTATAGTGCTAGGACTTCATTTGTCAGACCTCCAGACACCTTTCATTAGGATGATCCTATTAGAGGGTGGAGCCCATGACTGGATTCTAGAGCTCAGGATGATTGATCTAGGCTATCAGACTTTTCTATTATATGACTGTGTTCTGAATTCTGTATTATTTGTATACATTGTGTTAAACTGGTTTGTGTCTTGATATGAATTCAAATTCCTTAAATCAGACTTAAGTAAATGGATAAAGATTTTAAATAATCAGGATAATTATAATTAAAATATTTGTCCTTTATTTATCATATATCCTATCCATTTATCCTTATCATTTATCACCATTATCTCTATCGATTAGGGGATTCCCAATTCCATCCAAATTCAGCTTCTTCCCTTATAAAAACTCAAAAGAGAACTAGTTTCACTATTCCTTTTCTTCATTCTCATCATGACTCAAGCTTCTCTCTAAATCATGAAGAAGTTTCTTAAGAGCCTTAATGATGATGACTTGAATAAGCTTCAACCCTTTCATATCAAACCCTTAAAATCTTTTGAACATCTGAAGATAAATGACAATTTCTTACATGTTGCTGCAACATTCTGGAGTTCATAGGACTATGTCTTCAGGTTCAATGGTCAAGAGCCATGTCCTATGATTAAAGAGTTTGCTGCCATCCTAGGGTGCTCATTCGAATCTACTACTGCTATTGCCTTGCTTGACTTAGGTATGCGATTCTTAGATAGGCTTGTTGCTTTCTTTGATATGCCCCTTGACGATATTTATCTTTTTGCTCATAACCTTGGGACTATTAATCTATCTTCCTTAATTACTGTGTATGAGACCAAGGATAAGCGTAGTGCTACTTAGACTAGAATTGTTACTTTCTGCCTTTACGCTCAATTTCTCTTAGTTTCTTCCCATGGGGATGCTGATACTAGGATCAGGGGTATCTTAGAACAAGTAGAGACTGGAGCCGATCCTATACCTATTATTTTTGTTGAGACCATTATTGGGCTAGATAACTTGAAGGTCCAATATCGTCTTTCAAGTAGTTTACTTCTCCTCCAGGTATGTAACCAAAACCCTTTTTTTTTCCTTAACTTTTGCCTAAGCCGCCCTCTTAGGTTTTCAACTTAGTAGGCTTGCCCTAATTTTTACCTAAGGGTTTTTAACTTGGCAGACTTTCATTTTCTTTAATTTATTTTTGTATTTTGCAAATTTGATTATAAGAGAAGCTGAGCTTGCTTGCTGTTCCAGCTAACTCTTTATCCTATCAGCTTCATTAACTGTAATCTCGCCCATTGAAGGTGAAGGATAGACATACTATAGACCAATGGGTGAACTGGTTATAGGGCATTACAGATGCTGAGATTACATGGATCTGCCCTTGGTGGAAGCTGAAGTTTATTACCTTTAACCTATATTATCACCGTGTTCCCATCCCAGGGCTGTATTTCTTAACCTTCTTTTCTCCTTCCCACCTTTATTGTCAGTATGGCTGCCCACAATTCATAGTTACCATTCTAACTGACTTTGAAGGCTTCCCCCATAGACAAGATTTTTTGGAAAGGGTCAAGAATTTATGGCCTTATAGGATTCTTAAGCAGAACATGCACTTAGATGCTGATAGAGCTACTGATGATAATTACAAGACCTGGGTTGTGGTACAAGCTACAAATGCACTAGGATTCTTTAAATACATGAGGACTCAAGCTTTGCATGATGAGTCATAAAAGAAGAAACACAAACATCAATAGAAATTAGTCTCATAGAGCTGATTTTAAGCTTTCATGTTCTATTTTGCTTTCTAGTACTTATACATTATAAATAAGATAGAACATGTAATGTTAAAATAAAAATTCAATTTCAAGAGGATTCATTAATTAGGGTCAAAATGAGTACATTTATTACATCACCTGATATAATTCTTGTTATCAACTAGTCCTTTCAGATTTTCTAGTTGTATATTTTTCTCTATCATTTATTTATCCTAATTTTTTCCTGACTAGCCCTTTACGGGTTTTCTAGCCAATGGGACCATTTCTTTTATTTTTATTCCCTAATTTTTGCCTGCCAATCCTTTACGGGTTTTTTGAACAGCAGGAATGTTTAACTTTTGCCTGACTAGCCTTTTCAGGTTTTCTAATCAGCAGACTTTATTTTCTTTATACTACTTTTATTTTATTTTTATAGATAGTATTTCTTGAGGTGAATCAGGTTAATAGGCTCCATGAATTCATTCCCTTCTAGATCTAATATCATTATAGCTCCCTTAGGCAAAATCGATTTGACTAAATACAGCCCTTCCTATTTTGGTCTGAACTTTCCTCTCGGATCAAATACCACTTCTTTAAACTATTTTAACACTATGTCCCCAACTTTTATCTTTCCAAGCTTAACCTTCTTGTTGAATGATCTCACTATCCTCTTTTGATATATATGAGTATGAAATAAAGCATCCATCCTTTTTTCCTTTAGAGATATAAGGTGATTATATCTCTTTTATGCCCATTCACTCTCAGGAGTTTTAGCTTCCATGAAAACTCTCAAGGATTTGATCTCTATTCCTATAGGTAAGACTGCTTTACAACTATACACTAAAAAGAAC
Source organism: Mallotus nudiflorus (assembly GCA_947683625.1). NCBI lineage: Eukaryota > Viridiplantae > Streptophyta > Magnoliopsida > Malpighiales > Euphorbiaceae > Mallotus > Mallotus nudiflorus. The sequence continues at coordinate 3,966,762 of CANTUR010000156.1, read as the reverse complement.
AGAGTTTGGTCCGTAGTAGTTCTAGTTGTAGTCCTATATCCTTATAAAGTTAAGGAAGAAACTCAAACCAATCTTTGTAAGTCTTGAACATTTTAGAGAGGATTTTCTTGACATTTTTGTTAGCTGCTTCTATCGCTTCATTAGCTTGAGGACGATATGGTGAAGACTTATGATGTTTAATCCCATACTTCTGCAACAATTCCGTTGTTTTAGCCTGAAATTGGATACCATTATCTATCATAATATGATGTGGAATCCTATACCTACAACAAGACTTTTCTCAATGAACCGTGCCATCTGTTTTGCTTTCATAGCATTGAAGGATTCGGCCTCTACCCATCTAGAGAAGTAATTTATTGCCACAACTATGTAATTGTGCCTATTTGATGCTATCAACCTTATTTCTCTTATAATATCAATCCCCTAGGCTACAAAGGGCCAAGGTGATGATAAACTATTTAGCACTGTAGGAGGTAAATGGTTAAGATTCCTATAAATCTGACACTGATGACATTGCCTCACTATTCTGATACAATCCTTTTCCATACTCATCTAACAATATCTTTGCCTAAGTATCTTCTCAGCTAGGATCATCTCATTTATGTGAGAACCACAAGCTTCTACATAAATCTTTTTTATCACCTCTTTAGCTTTATCTTTCTTAAGACATCTAAGTTGCATACCACTCAACATTCTCTTGTACAATACTCCATCATGACTTGTATAGTTACGTGTGAGAACACAAAGAGCATATCTCTCTTTTGAGGTCGCTTCATCAGGATACTTCCATTTTTTGATAAACCTCTGAATTTTATAAAACCATGGCTTCTCTTCAGGCCCTATTTGAACACTCATAATCTACTCTCCCCCATAACATGGAGCTCTTAATTTCATGATTACCAAAGGCTTCATAGTTGATCCTGTCACACTATCCCACATCGAAGAGAGTGTTGCTAATGTATCTGCCATCTGATTGTCGTCTCTTGACAAATGGATAAAGAGACATTTATTGAAGTTCTTTATTAAAGCTTTTGAATAATAGATATATGGTTTTAGCTTTTCCTCTTTCACTTCCCATTCCTCATTAGCTTGGCTAACTACTAACATTGAATCCCCACCAACTAGTAATTCCTTTGCTTCTAGTTGTTAGAGCTGCTTCAATTCCATAAATGCATGCCTCATACTTAGCCATATTGTTCGTTACCTTGAAGTCTAATTTCTTGGCCATTAGTACAGTCTCTCTTTTTGACGTAATAAGAATTACTCATATATAGCTCCTCTGTTGTTTACAACCCCATCAAAGTAAAATTTCCACTCTTGGTGCTCTATAACCACCAAGTTCTCATCTGGAAACTCTAAATTTCACTGTTCGTCACTCTCTACTGCATTCTGAGCTAGGAATTTTGCTACTGCCCTTCCCTTGATGACTTTTATGGTGATGTGTTTTATATTAAACTCAGTCAGAAGTATTAACTATTGAGACATTCTTCTAGTCAAAGCAGGTGCCTGAGATAAGTACCTTAAAATATTTATCTTTGAAATAGCTTAAACCCTATAGGATTGAAAGTAGTACCTCAATTTTTTTATTGCCCAAATAATGATTAAACACATATTCTCAACCAAGTCATACTTTTCCTCATATGGTAGGAACTTTTTACTGAGATAATACACTACATGATCTATCCCCTCTGGTCCTTCTTGTGCTAGCATTGCCCCCACTGTATTGTCCTCTAAGGCCAAGTACAGGATCAACGACTTACTTTGTCTCGGTGGCTTTAATACAAGTGGATTGGTGAGATATTCTTTAATCTTGTCGAAGGCCTTCTGACAATCATCACTCCACTTCACAAGCTAGTCTTTCCTCAGGAGTTTAAAGATAAGGTCATAAATATTAGTAAGTTTTTCAATATATCTACTACCATATTATAACCTGCCAATGAATTCTCTCACTTCTTTCTCTGTCTTTAGTGCTGGCATTTCCTGAATAGCTTTCACTTTATTTGTATCTACTTTAATTCCTCTGCTACTAACTATATGCCCTAGCAATTTTCCTGAAGTGACCCCAAAAATGTATTTCTTCGGGTTGAGCCTCAGATTGTACTTCTCAATTTGAGCCAAGAACTTATCCAGAGCTTTAAAGTGTCCATCTCTTATTTCTGACTTAACCATCATATCATCCACATACACCTCGACCTCCTTGTGCATTATGTCATGGAAAAGAGTAGTGTCTACCCTTTGATATGTTGCATCTGCATTCTTTAACCCAAAAGGCATATAGTTAAAGCAATATGTCCCTCATTCTATGATGAAAGCTATCTTGATCTTATCCATAACTGCCATCATTATCTGATTATACCTTGAGAACCCCATCCATAAAGGAATACATTGCACTTGACACCGCACTATCCACTATTACATTGATGTGAGGAAAAGGGAAGTCATCATTTGGACATGCTTTGTTTAAATCCTTGAAATTGACACACATACACACTTTGCCATCTTTTTTGGGTACTGGCATTATGTTTGCTAACCATTAAGGATAATCTACTACTTCTAGAAAGTTAGCCTAGATTTTTTTAGCAATTTCCTCTCTTGTCTTTTCAGTCCACTTTGGTATTAGCCAGCGTAGTTTTTGTTTGACAAGTTTAATTTCTAGATGAGTAGGAATATGATGCTCTACAATTTCCCTATCTAAACCTGGCATGTCTTCATAAGTCCAAGCAAATACTACCCTTCTTTTTGTTAATATTCTCTCAAAATTTTCCTCTATTTAGAAGTTACCTCGTGTGATATATAAACATTCTTCTAATTATCATTTGTGCCCATGTTAAATGAATTGAATTAAATTGAATTGAATTAATATCAAACATGCATGAACAATCAAAGTTATAATGCACAGAACTATCAGGATGCACATCACACAAGTAAGCAAAACCAATATTCATATCATTGACCATGGAAAAAATAGAGTTTTCATCCTCAAACAGACCAGACATTATTACATCAGTTTCCTTATAGAAACCATCAATAAAGCTATCATTAATGACAGTAGCTAAATCCTGGGGTGGCTCCTCTTCAGGTAGCAGACACAGCAGCTCCTCGACAGTAGTATTGCCTATCCTCTCAGCTGCCAGCTTTATCACTTCCTTTTTGTTGTCTTTCACCAGGTTCTCCATAATCTGCCCCTTGAAGATTTTAAACCCAGGAACAACTCTTCCAGCAATATTGACTGATTCCTTAGCTCCCAAATAGTATTTACCTTCCCCTAGCTTGATGAAATTCTCACTTATTGGCCCAATTTTCTTTAAGAGCTTCCTTTATTTGGCATTAAACCTCTTCTTTGCTCTTCTGCTTATAAACTTTATTTCTTCAACATAACCTAAACCAGTTGTGTTGTCTTAGCTTTTGAACTCTGGGAGACTAAAGCTCCCTTGCTAATTCTTTCCCAGCCCTTGTCTAGGCCGGTAATTCATACTCTTCATCATTTTTGCTACTCTCAATCCATTTCAGTTCTATCAAATATCCTAACAATCTGGAAACTAGGGGGTGCACATATTTGCTTTTGTTTGTCTAATATAGCAGCCACAACAACATTAGTCCCAACTTTTATAATTGCAACCTCTCCTTCATAAGGGAATTTTATCTTTTGGTGCATAGTTGAGGGTACCCCTCCAAAAGCATGGAACCACGACCTTCCCAATAGCAGGGCATAAGTAATAGGTATATCTAGTATAGTGAACTCAATAGTTGATTCCACAGGTCCTATTTTAACCAGAGCTTAAAATGTCCCCTCCATATTCCTAGTACTGTCATTATAGGCTCTGATTATGAGGTTTGAATCTGTTAGGTCATCAGCCTTCAAACCTAAATTAGGCAGGATTTTCAAGGGACACACGTTAATGGTAGATCCATCATCAACCGTAGCAAAATTGGTCCTTTTTCCTCTTACCTCAGCTGGGATAAATAATGCCTTATTATGGTTTCTCCCTTCCAAAGGTAGGTTATCATCTGAGAATGTTATCAGCCCTTGTTTCTTTTCTATCACCTTTGCCACTATAGCCTCAGGTGTGGCTGTTGTTTCAATGTTCATGTTTGACAAAGTTTTAACAAGAGCTCTTTTATGACTACCTGAATACATTAGTAATTCCTAAATACTAAAATTTTCCTTAGCCTTCTTCAATTGTTCTAGAATTAGGTCTTCTTTCTATTCTTCCTTTACTTTTGTATCTTCCATTTCTTCTCTTTCTGTGACTCTCTTAGTTTTCTTTTCAACTGCTTTGTTATTCTTTCCGCTCCTAGTGACATGATTCACCTTAGGATCATCACTCTATATATTAAGACCACTCAAGTTTTCTTTATTAAAGTCATACCAAATGTCAACAACTCCAATGATTTGATCTTTTTTCCTATATTTCCATACTTCCATTGTGAATGTTTCTTTCTCCTTCAACTCTTCCATATTGAGCTTGCTTGAGTGCTAATTCAATAGATCTTCAACTCCCTCTCGAGATTGTTTAGGAGCTAAAGATCTTTTATCATCTCCAAACTCATCACCCCATCCTATAGACACAATCCCTTTAATTAGAATATCAGCTGAAGTAGGCTTAGAGTAGAATACTCTATAATCAAACTTGTCTAAAGGTTATCCTAGTAAATCTCCTCTCTATGGTTGTTCAGGAGTTTTAGGTTCTTTCTCTACCTTCATTGGCTCATCATCAAACTCATCACCCCAACCTGAGGGCTCAATTGATTCAATGGGAATATTAGCAAAGGGTGGTTTAAAATAGAACACTTTATAATCAAATTTTCCTGAGGGCTATCCCAGTAAATCCTCTACTCCTCTAGAGGTATCAAGAGATTCTCTATTACCTGTAGGGTTTAGGCTTTCAAAGGAGTTTAGCACTTCTTCTTCGCTAACTCCTGAGTTGATTATCATGGTGGCCAGTGTTGGGACATTTTGATAGTCTGGGAAAGGGTTAGTTTTAGTGTTTCGATTGGAATTAGACTTTTCAGGGTTTGTGATTTGTTGGAGTCTATAAGGTTTTGGATTTCATGTTTTAGGTGAATACAATTGTCTATGGAATGGCCAGCAACTTGGTGGAATTTATAGTCTGTTAGGGTCATAGCTAGGGATATTTGTCTTCGATAATTTGGAAAAGATTAAGGGTTGAAGCAGGCCTTTATGGATTAGCCTTTCTAAGACTTTAGAGAGTGGTTGGTTAAAGTTGGAGAATATTTGAGGTTGCTGAACTGCGCGCACCTCCATAGCTCAGCTAGTACTTCCTTATTGATTGCCCCCAGTTGGGTAATTTTGGGTTTCGGTGCTTCTAACATTTCTCTTCTTCTCACTCTCAATCTCTTCTGCTTATAGACCATTATCATATAGGTTTATGAATGTTTTTGGGTTTATAATCTGCAATCTCTCAACCACATTAGGTGACACATTACAAACTATTATCTTAACCTGATCCTTCTCAGCTAGCTTATTCTTCATCAGTCCTGCCTTATTCATGAAGCTGATAAGGAAATCATAGAAGGATTTATTGGGTTTCTGCTTTGTCAGTTCTAGATCTTTAATGGACACTTCCAATCTAGTGTTATAGTTATACTATTTCAAAAAAGCTATACATAATTCTTTCTAGTTAGATTTTATAGATTTTTCCAACCCGTGATACCAGTTTACAGCCATTCCCTCTAAAGATAGTATAAATAACCTAGTGATAACTTTTAATGGTGCTTTAGTAGTGCTCATGGTTATTGTATACTGGCTGATATGAATCCTTGGATCTCTTCTCCCATCAAATTTTTATAGTTGTGGCATCTTGAACTTATTAGGCAGCCTATTATCTCTCATCTGCAACATGTCATTGAAGTCAAATGAATACCCCATGCCTTGTCCCTTAATTAGCTCTTCCATCTTGGATATTTTCTGGGTCAGTGCTCACATTTGCTTGGACTTATGGTCTTGTATCAGTTCAAGTGATTCTTTCTTTGCCTTTTCTACCATGTAGTTCTTGACATCCTCAAATCTCATATCAGTAGCAGGTAGGTTTATAGCAATAAGTTGCCCCCCAACATTATTAGCAATAGGTGGAGTGCCAAAAATAGGTGGAGGAGCTACAACAACAGGTGGAGCTACTACAACAGGTGTTTATTCAACAATAATAGCAGGTGGTTGTTCAATAGTAGGTGGTGGTATGACAGCAGGTTACACTAGTCTAGCCAGAGCTTGCCTTAGTTTGTCTTGCATCATAGCTCTCATGTCATCCATCAATGCTCCTTTAATGTCCCCTAGGGTCCATATGTCTAGTTGTTGTTTCATTTCTATCTGTTCAATCTAAGTCAGTTTAGCTTCTAGGTAAAGTGGGTTGATAGGACTCTTCTCTAGTTCTTGAAGGATCTCTCGAGCTATTGACTTAGGGCTTAGATATGCTCTGATTTATCTGCCACCTTTCTGTACCCAAATACGAGAAGACCTAGATGAATCTATAATGGCTACAAAATAAGGTCTTAGTATGATGCATGGAATACATGTATGCATGATACACCTACTATGCAGCAAGTAGCAAGTATCAATCAAGTGTACAACATACATCCTGCCAACCTTTTTCCTCCCACACACATGTTCAATGGTGAGTCTCTTATCCTAGGATTCTTTTGTTTTGGTCTTAATATCAACGGGGGATATCAGGGACCGACACACATGCCAAATCTCTCTCAAAGCAGTAAAGCATAGAAATAGCTTTTCTAGGTATAAAGGTCTAGCCCAATCTTTATTACTCCAAGGGGCTTTAAAAGTATGGGCCTGGGCTTTAATAGATAGAAATACCTCATGGTAATAAGCATAGATTTTAAGTATAAAGGTCTAGCCCAATCTTTATTAGCCTAAGTGGGCTTCAAAAGTATGGGCCTGGGCTTTTATAGATAGAAATACCTTATAGAAAAATCATACAAGCAATTTGGGTAGATCCTAGGGGAAGTAACTAAGCCATTATATATGGTTGGAGTCTGGTGAAAAGGTCAAGGTTCCCTTAGCAAGATACCCTCCATTATAGACGTAGAGTTACAGGCTAAGGTCAGAGGGGCCCGACATCCTTTACCAACTCAAAAGAATATTACCCCCCCTTTAGGACTTGGGTTACAGACTCTGGTCAAATGAGCTCGATAATCTCTCTTGAACCGAGTTAAGGCTAAGAGTGATGGTTAGAGGGGCTCGGCATCCTTTACCAACTCAAGAGAAGATTACCCCCCCTTTAGGACTTGGGTTACAGACTCTAGTCAAATGAGCTCGGTAAAATCTCTTGAACCGAGTTAAGGCTAAGAGTGATGGTTAGCCAATTTACAACTCCATGAAGCTAGTGGAATCATGGAATCATAAACCAACACCATCGTTTTAATAAAGACATACAGAATGAATGCAAGAATAAAATAATAATAAAAAATAATTCTAAAGAACATAAGTAGAATCAGTATCTCTTATCCTTAGTGGAGTTGCCACTGTTTAGGCTCAGGGTCTTAGGGAACACAGTACTATGCCACAAAGTCATAGTGTGGAGAAGAGGAGTCGCTACCCAGGGTAATAACTAGGACAATTCGATTGGTCGTACTCAATTCTCTAAAAGAAAGTTAGCACCACAACCAGGAGATTCTAGGAACAGAATACTAACTTCTCTTAATCTCGTGTTCATTTGGAATTACTTTACAAATTATGTAATATCCCGAGTTTTTAAATAATTTTAAACTGCATCAGAATATGCAGTGTTAATAATTTTTATACATATTTATGATATTTTTATGAGTTTGATATTTATTAAAGCTAATTTCAATTATTTTATATTATTTTAAGAGATTTACGTAAAATTTTCCCGGAAATTGTATTTTAGGGGAAATTAAAACATAAACAATTTAATATTAATTATTTTAAATATTTTTACGAATTTGCATGAACCCATATATAATTTTAAAGTGCTAAATAAAATGTATATATGTACATTTATTTAAAGTAAATTAGGGTTTAATTAATTAAATTAATTTTTATTATTTAGTTTTAATATTAATTAATTAATTAATTATATATCTGTATATATTATTAAAATATGTGTGTGGTGTATATTTAATGTGTGTGAGATTATATATTATTATAATATATAGTATAGATATATATATATACATATATACATAAATTATTATCAAAAATCAAAAGTTTACCATATTTACAGAAATGCCACCCGATCTTCTTCCCTACGTCCGATCGTCCTCATCTCCATTTCCGGCCGCTGCAACCTGATTTCCTTGCCGTTGGTGTGCCTCTTGGCTTGCCACCACCACCTCCAGCCTTTTCCGACGCCTGAAGCCTCCATTTCCGGCGTGTTTTGGCCGAAAAATCCTTAAGAAGCTGAAAACTTCCTCACCGTCGATCAAGCCGATTCTGACCACCAAACTCAACTCCACTGGTCTCTATCTTCTCCTTGAGCTCCGATGAGTGTGATTCCAAGCTTTGTTTCACTTAATATGGTCTAGATTTCCCTAGGTTTTGATTTTCCATTTTCGGCCTATTAGGGTTCTTGAATTTTTTGAGCTTTAATTTGAATGATTCGAAAAACTCCCTTCACAAACATTTATCCTAGTAGCTTAATCTACACTCTAGAATTTTTGTGGAATTTTTCAGAATTATTTTGATTTTTGTGGATTTTTGATTATTTTATTAATATTTTCTAATTTTCGAAAATTAATTAATTAAATTATGAAATTTTATTTTATGGTGATTATAGGTGTTGAAATGCATTTTAGAAATTCATTTGTAATTTTTGTTAATTTTATATAATTATTTGGAATTTATTTAGTTTATGTAATTTTGGGAAAATTAGGTTAATTATGTGTTTTATTGAAATTAATTGGTTAATTGAGTATATTTATTGATATTATTGAATTATATGTTGAGAAAATTAATTTTGAGTAATTATACTGTTTTTGGTGAATTTTTGATTAATTATAGTGAATTTATATAACTAAGGGTATTTTGGTAATTTGACACCAAATTGGCTAAAAATGTAATTAAATTGGTTTTACTAGTTATTTAAGGTATAAAAATGATTTCTACAAATTATTTAGTATTTTTAACTAATTAGAACTATTTTTCGCAAATTATTTTCAAATTATATATAATATATGATTTTTCTAAATAAATGGGTTTTTATCGATTTTTAGTAAGTTTTAGGGTTAATTATGTAATTTGAATTTATAAAATATATTTTGGTTAATATTTATGAATTTATTGAGAATTATCAATTTTTAATAATATTTTATTAAAATTAAGGTTTTTGTGTATTTATCGGTTAAATAAATATTTTCAGCGTTTTAAATATTTGAATTGCTATATTTTGAGTATTAAAGGGTATTTTTGGAATTTTCATGTATTCTGTGTTTATTTCGTGAATTGTGAACCTTGGTCGGTAGAATTGTAGTTTGAGAGTTCAACCAAGGGGTTGTGGTTGTGTATTTTCAAAGTGTATTTCTTTGCAGGACCGGCTCTACTCTTTGAGTAGAGAGATGTCTATTTTACAGGGGAGGTTCTGCGGGATTTTCGGTAGAATTTTCATAAAACGTGATGTCCCGTCAAATTCCTTTTCTAATTCTGTGTCTAAAATTCTAGATCGAGTCTTTAGAATTTTTGTTAAATTTATTCTGATTTTCTGTTATCATTTGTTTTTTTAGTTGCGCCGAGATCGAGGCCTAGTGGATCAGGCCCACCGAGTTTGTCTCGTGGAGCGCTAATATGTGAGTTATTATATTGTATATATATGCATTGCATATAGGATGCATGACTTAGAATTTTTCATTTTCATTATATGTTTTAAACTGTAATTTAATTATAATATGATTTGGTATATTTTTTATTTATTTTCAGTGTATCTTGATATATAAATGTTTGTATATTTTCTATATACATTTAATATATCACTGATATAGTTAGAGTTTATTTTTGATATATGTATGTTAGATATTTAGGTTTATATTTGATATAATTTAATATCTATACACGATTTAAATGTACATCGAACCATAATTATTTTATTAAATGATTAGTATATTTTAGGTTTATTCTTGAATAATTGCATGCTATATTATAAACCTATACTTAAATTGTTTTTAAGTTTATTTTTGGTATATTTTTGATATATTTCCCCAAATAAATGTATGTTTTATTATTAATTAAAACCTAAAACATTAATGGTATACTTAGGGTTTAATTGTGATATATGCATGCTAGAAAATTAGGTTATTTTGATAGAATGTGAATATATGTTAAACCTAAACACATATTTAAATGAATATTTATACATAAATGTTTTATTAAATGATTTGTGTACTTAGGATGTATCTTTTGTATATTTAGGTATATTTTTTAGAAAATGCATGTTATATTACTGATACGCACTTAATTGGTTTTAACTCTTTTAATGGTTTACCTTTAGTATATTTCATATTTTGTTTGACATATATATGTACCCGAAATATACTGAGTATATTTTAGGTATATTTTTGGTATATATATGTCACGACCCAAAATAGGGGCCATGACCGGCGCTAGGGAACGGGAATTCTTTCGAATCCGGAACCCGTAGCAAGCCTAAAAATAAAATAAAATATGCAATAGTAATAATAACAATTTCAAATGCAGCGGAAATGAAAATCATAAATATAATAATAACATTTTCATCACTGGATTTAAATCAAATCTCATCTCATCACATATATATATAAAATCTTTCAATACAAATCCAGTTTCAATATAATACATCTCTTTAAATAAAATACATGAAATCCCACATTTTAATTCACAACTACTGCAGTGTCTAGATTATAAAAATAAGACTCAAGTAAGCAGTTTACACAAGGAAGCCGGGGCGGAAGAAATCCGGTGTATCGACCTGCTACTGAGTTCTGAAGATATTGACTCTCCTGAAAAATTATCAACGGAGGGGAGTCAGACCTCACTGAGTGAATTACTATAATATATATATATATATACACACTAAATGATAATGCATACAGTCAACAGTATATATATATATCTAATATATATACAGAAAAATTCACACAGATGCAGAAAAAATCATTTTATATGTTTTAATGAAAATCATCGTTTATGAAGGATCACATAGAACCCTAGAATATCGCAACCTCGAAAACAGTGTTAGACAACACTCTAGCCATACAGGCTCACTGAATCCAAATATATCCACTTAATCCATTTAGACAGTAGACTGGCCCCGAGACACTAAGTCAACCGAGCTCCAGCAGTCTGACTGCCAGTGTGATTGGCCCCGAGACACTTGGTCAACCGAGCTCCAGCAATCACACCTCTAAACCATATCTCACACATATCAATAATCACATTCAATCAATATCCACAAATAAGTTAGTAATATAGCCTAAATACTATAGGCGTACCGGTACGTACTCGGTCCTAGTGCTGCCCACTAGGTAGTACGTTCTATCGATATCCTTCATCATTAATAATATAAATCATTCATTCACCAAAAATAAATGATGCATGAAGTTCAATAAAATAACAACATAAACCATATATATACTAGAAATATACCAAAAGTAAACCAGGTATATTTCGAGTATATATACGTCAAATGAATTCAATCAAATTATAAATTAAGTTGGACATATATTTAAAAACATTTTAAATATATTTTATTTACAAAACATGCATATAATTTAATATATACCACAAATAAACCAAAAATATACTTAAATACAAATCACGTTATTTATGCAATTTAATCAAAATAAAACGTATATTTCTAAAATCATGCATCCTAAAGCATATATATATAGTATAGTAACTCACCTAGTGCGCTCCACGAGACGGGTCCGACGGGCCGATCCACTAGCCCTCGGTCTCGGCGTAACTAAACAAACAAATAACGACAGACATTAGAATAAACCTAATAGAAATCCTAGTATTCGATCTAGAGTATTAAACACAGAATCGATATCAGGGTTCGATCGGATATCATGTTTTACGAGAATTCTATCGAAAATTCGACAGAACCTCCCTTGTAAAACGGACATCTCTCTACTCAAAAGAGTAGAGCCGACCCTGCAAAGAAATACACTTCGAAAAACAAGCTCAACACTCAACCACAACCCCTCGGTCGGACTCTAAACTACAGTCTACCGACCGGGGTCCACAAACACAGAATAATTCTAATAATACCAAAAATACCCTTATCTCATAGAAATTCATTTTATAAGTAAAAATTACATAATTAACCTTAAAACCCTATAAAATCCGATAAAAACTCATTTTATTAGGAAAACCGTATATTATATATATAATTGAAAATAATTCACGAAAAATAGTTTTAATTAGTTAAAAATACTAAATAATTTGTAGAAATCATTTTTATACTTTAAATAACTATTAAAACCAATTAAATTACATTTTTAGCCAATTTAGGGTAAAATTACCAAAATACCCCTATATATATAAATATACTTAAATTACTTCAAAAATTCACCAAAAATTATAAAATTATCCAAAATTAAATTTCTCAACATATTTGTCAATAATATCAATAATTAAGCTCAATTAACCAATTAATTTCAAATAAAAACACATTTAACTTAATTTTCCCAAAATTCCATAAACTTCAATAATTCAAAATAAATACTTAGAAATTCATAAAAATTTCAAATAAATTCCTATAATTCATTTCAACACCTAATTTAACCATAAAACCCAATTTCATAATTTAAATAATTAATTTTCGAAAATTAGAAAATAATATTAAAATATTCAAAAATACCCAAAAATCCAAAAAATCTCCAAAAATTCCAAAAAAATTCATACATTTATATTAAGCTACTATTAACAACATTTGTGAAGGGAGTTTTCATTAATCAATCAATTCGAAGCTCAAAAAAATCAAAAACCCTAATGTGACCGAAATTGAAAATTCGAAACCTAAGCAATTCTAGACCATTTCAGGTCAAACCAAAGCTAGAATCACACTCATCGGAGCTCAAGGAGAAGAAAGAGGCTGGCGGTGTCAAAAACGGTGGCCGGAATCGACGTGATCGACGGTGGCCAAAGTTTCGGCTTCTCCGGCCAAAATCGACTTCCAGGCGCCGGAAACGGCTACCATAGGCGGCGGAAGAGGCTGGGGAAGGTGGTGGCACACCGGACGGCACACCAATGGTGAGGAAACGGCATGACAGGCGTCCGGACGACGAAGGGAAGCAAATCGGGGAAGAAGGAGGCTCGGGGGCAAAATGGTAATTTTCCAAAGTTTTGGTTTTTTGATATATTATATGTATATATATATAGATTATACTATATATTAAAATAATATTAAATCACACACATTAAATATACACCACACACATAACATTTAATAATTTAATAATTTATACTAAATAAAAATAATTAAATAACAATAAAATAAATAAATAATTAATATAATATTAGGGTAATATTAAACCCTAATTAAATAAATAATTATATGTATACACGGTGTTTAGTAATTTAAAAATACATATGAGTTCATGCAAGTCCGACAATATATTTAAAATAATTAATAGTAAATTATTTATGTGAAAATTTCCCCGAAAATGCAAGTCCCGGGAAAATTTTACGTAAAGTACTGTAAATAAGACACAGTAATTAAAATAGGTTTTAAATACATATCAACTCGTGAAAATATCATAATATGTATTCAAAAATTATTAACACTGTATATCCCGGTACAGTGTAAAAATATTTAAAAACACGGGATATTACAATATATATATATATGGTTAATTTTATTATTATGAATATTGCTCCACAATAATTATTTTTAGAATAAAAGATTTATTTTTAGTGAAGGATATCAATAGAACATACTTCCTAGTGGGCAGCACTAGGGTCGTGTACGTATCGGTGGATTAGATAAGGGTTGAGTGAGAATTAATTGTGGTGATTATAATTGATTTGATTGATTTGACTAAGATTATGGTATAATAGATAGTGTGATTGCGGGGCCAATCACACTGACAGTAAGACTGCTGGAGCTCGGTTGACTTAGTGTCTCGAGGCCAGTCTACTGTCCACAGTGGAATGAATGATCTATTGGGTTAATTAAGATGTGAGGTGATAGATAGTGTGATTACTGGAGCTTGGTTGACCAAGTGTCTCGGGGCCAATCACACTGACAGCTAGACTGTTGGAGCTCGATTGACTTAGTGTCTTGGGGCCAGTCTGTTGTCCAGATTGGAATAAGTGTTCTATTTGGAATCGAGTGTGCCTATATGGCTAGAGTGATGATGGGGTTGATTCAGGTTGCTATTATTAGGGTTCTATGAATCCTTCATAAATTAAACTAAACGTTTTCTACATTTAGTACATTTATAAAGGAAAAGTTTGGCATTCGTGTGAAATGTATGTATATACATATATATATAAGAATGTTTGATTGTTATGGTTTAGTTTGCATGTATATATAGTATAATAATTCACTCAGTGAGGTCTGACCCCCCTCAATTTTTTTTTTCAAGAGATCCCATATCGTCAGACCTTAGTTGTAGAGTTCCTCGCCAGTGTTCTTCAATCCTGGCTATTTTAAGCAAATGTATGTTTTGAATTCTGATTTGTATTCTAGAAACTGTAGTAGTAGTGTTATTGTGTCGGAAGAGTATTATTTCATTTTGATATTAAATACTCTGAGAATTTGTATTTGATTACTATATGATGATGTATTCATTGAGAAAGATTTGGAGTATTTATATTATATTGATTTGAAAAAATTTTAATTCTGTCGTATTTTTATTTATTTATTACATGATTTTATTTTCTAAGGCTTGCTATGGGTTCCTGATTCGAGAGAATTCCCGTTCTCTAGCGTCGGTCATGATTCCTAGTTTGGGTCATGACAAATTATTACTTCATTCTCTAATTACATGCAATTTTATTAAACCCTATTTGAACATCCATCTAACCTTAAGACATCTAGTAAATAAAATCACATATAAAAATGCATTCAAGTGCGTCGTCTTTAAGTCTAAACTAAGTTAATTTTAATAAAAGTTAGCTAGATTTACATTTTTTTTATTACAAGTGAAATGGACTAAAGGTGGGCCTACATTTTAATTAGTGAGCTGAAGTCTATTTGTTTCAATTATCTAACAGGATATGGGCTTAAGTCTATAAAATTTTAAAGGGAAAGTTAAATTAGTGGACCTAAGTCTAACTTGATTTTATTTTATATGATAATGTGGGCCTAAGTCTATTTAAAAGTAATGAAATTAAATGGGTTGAGCTAAATTTAAATAAATTTTAATTAACTAAAAAATGGGCTTAAAGTCTAATTAACCTAAAATGAGTCTACATTGGTTTTAATTAATTAATTAACCTAAACCATTTATAAACCTATTTTAAGTGAATTGGACCTAATTATGGGCTTGGGGCCTAAAAGGATATAAACATAAAAGGAAGCCCAAAATAAATAAAACACAAAAAAGGATCAAACCTACATTTTTTTAATATTTTTTAAAAACCTTATATTAATTTCATGAACCTTAATTAATTACTGCCATCATTGATTTTAATGAGGTTTTACCAAGTGAAACCCTAATTACTAATCAATTTTAGTGTAGAGAATTAGAATTCCACTATTTTCCATTATTAAGGCTATTACAACCTACAATGCAGAGAATTAAAAGAAAATTAATTACAACCCATAAGCAATAAATGAATAAGTAAAACGAAGAAATAATAAAGAATCTAAATCCTATGGGAGTTTTACAGACTTTAATCCATGACATTCCATGGATTCTTTAATAGTTATTATCAAGAAAAAAATCACATATCTCTAACCTCCCCTCTAGAGCATCACTTAACATCAATCAAAACAAAAATAAAAACTTAATCAATAATGAATCACTAAAAATAGAATAAAGAAATCAAATTAAATTAAAGGAAAAGAAAAGAAAAGAGTAGCAGATGTTGTGCAGATGTAGTTAGATGGGCCCTCAGACTATGATTTTCACCATTTGAAATTGGCTTTGAATGACTCTTTCATGATCTCTAGACTAAAATAAAACGTAGTTTTATTTGGTCTTTTAGGGTTAAAAATCAAAAGTGAGCAACTAAGATTTTTGGCCTTCTGTAAATAACTAGGTTTTATAGGCTCCACCAATAAAAAATCTTTGTTGCTTAAAATCAATCTTAAACCTTTTTTAATAATATTTCTCTAAAAAACAAAAAGAAGAAGAAGAAGAAGAGGACTGCTCCAAAAAAAAACCCCTCCTCCTGCAGACTTTTCCCTCTGCTTTTAAAGTCAGGAACCAACCTCTTCTATGCGAACACAGGATTTAGTTGCGTAGCATGCGTCTGAGATTTTGATTTTTGAAAACACTTATAGGATAAGATTTATTTTGAACTAAGTCTAGAGATTTCTTTAAACACACAGAGTAGGGCACGTGTATTAGTTACTTCTAATTAACCAATCAGACACGATAAAAAGACCGAATTTACGAAAAAAGGAAAAAATCAACGTAATGTTGATCAATATTAGGCAAAATGCTGATTGGCATTTGTTCGATCGGCATTTGGCTAAATTCCGATTGGCATTTGACGTACCAATTGAAATTTAAAAAAAAAACCCTAAAACTTGATTTTTTTTTCTAATTTAAACCCTAAAACTTATAATTCTTGCATTTAAGCTTTAAAACATTACAATCTAATCCTTTAAATCATGAAATATCGACATTAGAGATTAATTTCCTTATTAATTTCATCATAGGAGCTTTCGTCGCATGCATGCAAAGTTACATCGCGAAATTAGGTGCTTACAGATATATCTTTCACTTTTGTCATCAAGCTTGGTTCTTCTTTCATCTAGTACATGAACATGGCTAAAATTTTAAATACTCTAAAGCGAGAAATTCTGAGCTTTCTTCCATTCCAGGCTTTTTGTGGTGTCTTTCCCTAAACATTTTTTATTGGAGATTGGTTGGATAGGGAGACTGTTGTAGCTACTGCTTTAACCCCAAATTCTTTTAGCAAATGTTTGCTTTTGAGCATGCTTCATGCTATATCAAGGATGGTTCTATTTTTTCTTTCTACAATGCCATTTTGTTGTGGAGATCTCAAAACAATAAGAAAACATCAAATTCCACTTGTTGCATAGAACTCTTAGAATTCCTTTAAGGTGAATTCTCCTCCTCAATATGATCTCAAAGCTTTAATTTTTCTACCACTCTCATTCTCCACAACGGCTTTAAATGTCTTAAATGCTTTAAAGACTTCTAATTTTTACTTCAAGAAATATACCCATGTTTTTCTTAAAAAGTCATCAATAAAAAGAAGGAAGTAGTTATTTTTATCGAGAGAGCTTGGAGTAATTGGCCCACACACATCAGTATGAATGAACTCTAATGGCTTTTTGGCTCTTGAGTATGATTCCTTGGAAAATCTATTTCTGAACTACTTTTCAAGTAAGCACCCTTCACAAAACTAATATGGATGTTTGATGCAAAGTAGTCCTAGCTTCTATAGTTGAGGTGCCTAAATTGAAGATGCCATAACCAAGATGCATCTTTATAGCAAGCTTTCAAACACTTGACAACATCATTTTGAATATTCAAAGGAAACAGTCTATTCTTTAACATTTTTGCTTTGCTATTAAATCTCCTTTGCCATTTTTTTTATAAAAAGACAATAATCTTTTGAGTAAAAATCATAGCTTTTTTTATAAAAAGTAACCCATACTTAAAATGTTGCATGTCATATTAGGCACGTGATAAATATTAGAAATTAATTGATGACTATCATCTTTAGCATAAATAAGGATGTTACCTTTTCCTGTTATTGATACTTCTGAATCATCACCAAAGGAAACATTGTCAACCACTAATTCATTAAGTTCCACGAATATACTTCTTTTTCCACATAAATGGTTGCTTGCACCAATATTAAGATACTAAGTACTGCCTTGATCTTCAATATTGGTTTTGCAAAATATAAGCACTGTCTTCTCCTTGATTTTTACTTCTATATAATTGGTCTTTTCTTCAACCAAACTGTTGGGAGCTCTACATTCTGACGTATAATGCTCTTATTTCTGATAATTATAACATTGAACTTGGGATTTATTGTACCTTGAGTTTGGATTGCCTCTCCCATAACTTCTTGTAGAACTTTCACCTTTCTCATAGTTATTGAAGTTGTTATTTTAAGAACTCCAACTTCATCTATGACCACGGCTTCCACCTCGTCCATGACTTTTACTTCTACCTTGGCCACGTTGATATCTTTCATTACCTTGGCTTTCGTGCAGATCCATGAGCTGTAGTTTAAGGAGTTGCTCAGTGAGTCCTTATTGCTTCTTATGCTTCTCTTCATAGGCTTGTAATGAGCCTAAAAGCTACTCAATCTTCATTTCCTCTAAGTCATTCGTCTCTTCTATAGTTACAATAATATGCTCAAACTTCGAGTCTAATGAGCGGAGTCTTTTTTCCATTATTCTCACATCTTCTAACTTTTCACCATTTCTTTTTAGTTGATTAGAAACAGTTAAAACTTTGGAAAAATAATCAGCAACGGCCTTACCTCCTTTCATGTGCAGATATTTAAACTTCCCTTTTAAGGTTTGAAGACGCACCTTCTTCACTTTTTCTTCTCCTTTATATGATGTTTATAGCTTCTTCCATGATTTCTTAACAGAGGTTGTGTATAAAATTTTCTCAAAATTATCATCGTCTAGGGCTTGATAGATAAAAAAGAGAGTCTTCTTATCCTTCTTTCTTGAATCTTTTAAATTATCCTTTTCAGATTGGGATGGTGATGCCTCATTTTGTGGTTCATTGTAGCCTTTCTCAATGATATCCCAAACATCATGTGCACTAAGGAGAGCCTTCATTTTTATACTCTAATTTTCATAATTATTGTTGTTGAGTGTTGGAACTTGGAAGGATGCCACACTATTTATGATATTACTTAATTTGATAACATTTTGCAAAAATCGACTTCATGAATGGATCTAGAATGCTGAAAAACCTTAAGATGGACTCCGATCAAAAGTCAACTTCAGTTAACAGCTTAGTTAAATAGCTCAACGGCTTAGTCAATAACTTAATAGCTAGGTTAAATGGCTTGATGGCTCGGTTAATGGCTTGGATGATGGCTTGCTCAATGGCTTTATCAAATAACTTTACAGCTCGGTCAATAGCTTGACTCGACTTTAAACTTAGTGAGTTGACTAGGTTATGGCAGAAAACTTCCGGTGGTGATTGGCAACTTGTTCAACCTCCAATCTGAGTGATTTTAGCGGCGTTGGATTCCTCTTTCCAAGAGCTTTGATTTGGTATACTATATGCCATATTTGACTATGATACTACTTTGTTAAACACTAAAGACTCAAACAATCTTTATTAAACTCTCTCAAACACTCTTACACACTTAGAAGCTTTGCTTCCTTACACTTTTTCTTCACTCTTTTTCTTTGATGTATAAACCTCTTTGTAAGAGGTCCTATTTATACTACTTGAGAATTAATCCAAACCATTCAAATAAAAAAAATACAATTAAATCCTAACCATACATTTAAAAGTAATACAACTTACACCAACTAATCTTAATAATTTCTCACAGCAACTAATAATAATTAATAACCTAACTTATAAGCTTCCTTAGTGGACTTGGTTAAAAAAGTTTATTTCTCAATACCTTTACCATCATAATGCCAAGATGAATTGCTTTCAAAGGTCATGGCTTGTGAGTCACTACATTTTCACCCAACAAAAGGTAATATTATGCAAAAAAAAAAAAAGCACTATTTCAGTAACTTATCAAATACAATATGACAGAAATGTGACAAAGATAACAATATTTTAGTAGCAATTTGCTACATGAATAGTGTTGTCACAAACACTAAAAGATAAATTTTTTTGAGTAAAAATGACATGTTTGCCCTCATATACATGAGAGGTCATCAATTGGAAAGTGATGACATAAAAGTAACTTCCCTCTTTATGACAACACTATTCATGTAGCAAGTTACTACATAAAACATTATCCTTATACATAATACTATACTAATATTAATACTATAGTAAATTATATATATAGTAAATAAACAATTAAACATATTATGATTATTATTATTAAATAAAAATAATAACAGTGTAATTTATTTATATAACAATTTCATATTAACTTTATTTAGTTATAAGTCAATACAATTTTTATTTAAATAATTATATCATATTACTTCGATACTTTTTATAATTAATTTTCTCAACTCTAGAACTGATTTCATATAAAAAAAAAATATTATGGTCATAATTAATCATAAGGTAATAAAAAAAATCAAATCATTGGTTATTTGTTAATATAAAATTTAAAAATAATAAAAGTTATATTTTCTTTATATAACAATTTAAAAATTATAACCCATTAAACTTATAATTTTTTAAAATTTTAGTAAATTTTTTATTTGAGCTATGAAACTTTATTTCTTCAATATTTTTAATATTAATATCTTTGTTTACACAAAAATTAATTTAATGTAATTTTTTAAGTTCAACTAATAATTAAATGATAAATATTAATTAATTTAATTTAATTTTTTTTGGTTAAATTTTATTAAAATATTTAGAAACAATAATTATACTATTTTTCTTACAAAAAATATACTTTCAAACAAATTATAAGCTTTATTTTATATTAATTAATTTTTAATTTTTAAAAATATCTACTTTTGACATAATATTTTTTTTTAATAAAATTGAAAGACAAAATATCAGGAAATGCAATAGGGCATCCCAACCAAATTGGCACACCCTTATCACTTTCATCATATGCCAAGGAGCCATTCCTCTATTAAATGAAGGGAAAAAAAAAAAAAAAGAGTTTACAAACAAGCCAAAACATGGGCAACACAAGAAAAAAGAAAACATCAATGAAAAGTTTTGACACAAATTATATACTTTTTCTATTTTCATAAAATTTGTTAATTTTGATTTTAATTATTTACTTATTAAACTTAATATAATAAGACTTATTAAATTATATTATCTAATTTGATTTATATTAAATAAAATATAACTAAAATTAATTAAAATAGAAAAATCTTTTTTTAACAAAATTATCACTAAAATTTTAATTAATTTAATTTTTTTAGAGATAAAATAGAAGTTAACCTAATTAAAATAAAAAATGTACTTTCAATTATATGAAAATTATATTTTAATTAATATAAAATAGAAGTTAAACTAATTAGAATAAAAAAATATACTTTCAATTAAATTAAAATTTTTGTTAGAGAGAAGATAGAAATTAATATAATTAAAATAGAAAACATACTTTTCAATTAAATTAGAATTATATTTTAGTTAATTTAATTTTTATTTTAATCTAGTTAAGATAGAAAATAGACTTTTAATCAAATTAAAATTATATTTTAATTAATTTAATTTTACTTTTATTAGTAAATGATTAAGTTATCTTATTTTTATAAAATAATGTTCAAAAATTATTTCATAATTTTGTCTATCCCCCTTCGCGCATATATATATATATACTAAAAAAGTTAATATATTTTGCATAAATATAGTTTAAAATTTTAATATGTTTTTGATCTATAATTAAATTAAATTTTCTACCCATGTATGTCAATTTTTTAAAAATTTTAACAATTATTCTCCAATCTCCATATTTATAGTTATAAAAATTCTAATCAATGGGAATAAAATTGGACAAAAATATATAAAAATTTCTCAAGAACGGAAATGAAATGAAATAAATTTATAAGAAAGATAAAACTCTTTTGGTGGCTTAGACTGGAATACAAACAATAAAACTCTAATGATTCAAAGATCAATTGAAAAAAAAAAAAAAAAGCTTACATATACATTTATAGGATCAAATCTTATTACAAAGTAATTTCAAGAAAACAAAAGCGTCGACCCGTTCTCGAGACAGTAATCATTAAACAGAAGCTAATGTTGCAATGTACTGGTAAGCATCAAGCCATCCCAATTGCAAAGATTGATCTTTAGTACTTCCAGTTCCACCACCATTAGCTATTGCCAATGCCAATTCACAAACTTTCTTGAAAGTTTTCTTCTTCAAATTATAAGAAATGATTTTCCCCGGTATATGCAGCAAAAGCGATGACCCTTCTTCTTCTTCTTGTCCGTCGTCGTCCTCGACAACACCAAGAATATTAAAAGCATAATAAGTTGAGTTTCCAGCATCAAAATGCTTCTTAATTACCCATGGAAATGCACTCACAATACCATCTAACTGCACCTGATACCGAATGCTCCAAGCAGAATAGTCTTTTTCCATTTCATAGACATTGAACTCATGATTAGTGCACTGGCCATAAATTTCAATAACATGCAAATGGCCACCGGATTCACCGAAGTACCTGATCCTTCTCTTTCCCCATTCATATGAAAATGGAAGCTTTGGCATCTTACCAGCACGATCTTTATCTGCATCGAAGTAGACCCCATTCCCTGAAAAACTAATCCAATGAATAGCACCGTTCCAATACACGCTATTATCAAAAGCTATATCATATGGGACCAGAAAAGGCGGCCCAGATAGCCTCCATACTCCACTTTCAGATTCGTATACATGCATTTGGTAATGATGGAGTGAGTCGATTCCGTCCATGTAGCTAACACAAATAACCTTGTAGCTGCATGATTTAACAGGGTCAAAATCTAAACCGAGCCCAGATATAATAATGGGTGCATTTGCATCACCAGCAGCA
This sequence comes from Mallotus nudiflorus, assembly GCA_947683625.1. NCBI lineage: Eukaryota > Viridiplantae > Streptophyta > Magnoliopsida > Malpighiales > Euphorbiaceae > Mallotus > Mallotus nudiflorus. The sequence goes on along the minus strand of CANTUR010000156.1, from coordinate 3,943,978 downwards.
GGTGGGAGGAGAAGGAAGTGTTAATAGCTGTTTGGTGGTGGGGTTAGAGACGTAGTAAGTTGGTGTTTGACCAATTTCAGGCAGAGTAGAACAGAGGAGAAGGCCATTACAGGACTGGAGAATTTTGATATGGTGAAGGAAATCAAGAGACTGAGTTAGTGGAGAAGAAGAAGAAGAAGTGGAGTGGAGGGAGAGGAATTTAAATTCAAGGGGTGAATAATTGCGCAAGAAGAGGCCAGAGATTGATCTGGGAGTTGGGGGTAGTAGTGTGGAGAGAAGAGAAATAGCGACTGGAAATAAGAGAACGCCATAGTTTGGATACAGTTTTGAAACGGAGGAGAGATTTAGATGGTATTCGCAAGAGGATTTTAGTGATGAGATGTTCGTTGCTGCCTATTATTTCCGCTGACAAAGATGAATTCATTTCTATTGATTTCTTGTTTTCTTTGCAATTGGAGAACTGGACTCACTCCAACATCTCATTACATATATATATATATATATATATATAAGCATTACACCCAGCAATGGTTATTGTATCAACGGTTAAAAACTATTATTGCTTCAACGATTATCTGTAAAATCAGCCCATAGAATTCATTGTCGCTTAGATGACTATTCACGTTATTATGCTACAACTAATTTTTTAAAATTTAAAAATTATATAGTTTTAATATCGATGAATTATATAATAACAAAATAATCATTTCTTTTTAAATCAATAATAATAGAAATTGAACTCTTTATTTTAAGACGTTCTCGAAGAGAAATCATCATTTCATTTCTTTTTTATTAACAATTAATTTGATTTATCTACATTTTATATATTTTGATTCAACGCGAGATATTATTTAAATAAAACTAATGTATCAGCTGATGGATAGAAAATTGCAGGTTTTGATGAACATTTGACACGTGAAAAAGGCAGGCTGGTAGTTACCTTCATACTGCAAGTCCAAAACAGACGGAATGGAACTGCCTTAATGCATGGAAACTTCGCTTTAAAGCATGTGAAATTGTACAAAGAATATTATATACTATATAGATCAAAACAATTATTATTATTATTATTTTTAAATAATCAACGCAATTATTTCATGACTATATATCCCTTAACTTTACACTCATTATTTTCATGTTTTTATTATTGAATTTACCGGGGGATTGGTTCGTATCTGAAATCGAAATAGAAATGAGAATAAATGAAAAAAAAAAAAAAAGAAAATTTAAAAAGTATTTGATTTTATTAAGGGATGATAATGCGAATGAAAATTAAATATTATTTAACAATTAAAATTTTTTTATGAAAAAATATTTTTATAATTATTTTTTATATATAAAAAATTATCATTATAATTATTTTTATATGTTAAAAATTAAAATTATAAATATGTATTATAAATATTTTAAAATATTTTTAATAAAAATATTATTATATTTTTTTCAAAAATTAAAAAAATTATTTACTTTTGATAAATATTTTTTATTCAAACATTTAATGCATACTTTTATTAATTTATATGTTTTATTTATAATTTTAAAAATTAAATGTTAGTATTTAAATATTTGATTAATTTATAATTAATTTGATTTGATTTTTAAAGGAATTAAAAGTCATTTTTTAAGAATAAAGGGAAATGATAATTCCCATTGATATGAGAATCACATTCTCATTCCCATATTAATTTTAACCAACTAAACATTAGAAATTAGAATCGTTCATTCCGATTCCGAATCCCAATTTTATTTTTTACCAAACAAACGCCACCTTAAACATATCCTTTTTTTATTACTTATTTATACAATTATTCAATACACTTAAAGGATTTAATTGATTATTATTTTTTATTTGATGTTTAAACTTGTTAAATTTGAATTTATTTTATCGTATTAATGGCTCATTAATTTACTTTTTCACTTAATTAGAAATTTGGTTAAAGATTAATTTCAAAATTATATAATTAATGAGATAATTGCATTTTTTTAAGAAGAGATAAAAGCATTTTTAGTCATATAACTTAGATCCTACGATTTAATGGCTCGATTTTTTCAATTAAATCCTATAAAAAATTTCTTTACAATTAAATTCTATAATTTTAAAAAATCTTTCCATTAGTTAAACCAATTTTTGTTTGTCAACCTTTAAAATTAAGCTTCTTGTTTACATTTTATTCCTAAAATTTTAAAATTTTTATATTTTGGATAAATATTTTTTATTTTTTATTAAATTAAGTATAAAATTCATTGAAAATAATATCAAAAAATTTAAAAAAATTCTTTCTAAAAACTATTTGTTGCATTAACAATAACAAATAAAATTAGTTAATTTTAATTATTTAAAATAAATAATTTTAAATAGTATATCATACATAATTAAATATTTTTATATTTCAATTAGTTTTATCAACAGTATAATTTATGTCAAATTTCAAATAATAGTTGAACTTAATTATATTTGAATTAGATTTTTTTTTTAAATATATATTTCTTTAAATTATGAAATTTTATAAAAAAAAAGTTCATTTATTTAATTTCTCAAATATTAATTGTAGCAATCTAAATTTAAAGAAAAATTTTTCTAAAAAAAAATGTCTATTTTAAGTTCAATTGAGTTTGATTTTTTTTTTAAAAAGAATACAAATTACAACATTGACAATTATACTTGAGTTTAATCCATATAAATTAGATTTATTCATTTATGATATATTAATTAAAAGTATATATCTAAAATAATTAAAATATTCAATTAATTTTATTTGATACTGTTAATTAAACTAATAATTTAAGAAAAATGTACTATCTTTAATTTTTAATATCTTTGATATTATTTTAGTGAGTTATATAGTTATTATGCAAGTTATATAATAATGTCACGACTTTCAAGGACACGTGACCAAAGAATAAAAAAATGTGAAACTTCTATGATTTTAATAATTTGACACATTAAAATATACACCTCCATATATATATCATAACTACTTCAAACTCCACTCCATAACCATCATCAACTCAAACTCTATACATCACAATATATAATTTTACATATATTCCAAAATACCATTCAATTATGTTATTCCACAAATACACATTTAGCAAGACATCCAAACTAATGCAGTGTCTAAATTTCTAAATACATCACCGACACTATAGCAATATTAAGTTAATCTACATAATACGACCGGTAAAGAATGAGACTGGGATAAAAGAGATAGACTAACGGTACAATTTCTAGGATCCTTAAAAATAATTGAGATGAATCAGACTTCACTAAATAAGTTAATATTGAGAAATGCATACTAGTTTGAAAACCTCTTATATTAAAACTTTTTTTATGTAAATATATTACTTATAGTTTATATTTAAAATCATTAATTCATTAAAGATCATATTATAAATCTCAATAAATTTATAAAATTCTATAAATATATATATAACTTATATAATTTCACTATTTATAAACATGCTTTCCAAATACCCGTTAATTAAATAAATACACAATATAATATAAAACAATGTTAATTAAAATACATCTAAGTGAAGTTTTGTAGAATTTTAGACCACAAATATAATAGTCACTTGACTATCTTATTCCAATGACTAGTCGATTCTTGAGAGTTAAGTATTTACTGAGCCACCAGCCGCAGTCGAACATTTATTTCAACTAAACTTTTCAATTCAATATGTCCAAGAGCTAAACCTTAACCGATCATAATAAAATAATTATTCAAATAAGGGCTCGACTCAAAAATTAATATCAATGTATATATGGTCATGATGATACCCATAAGATAGCATGTACTACTACTTTTTTCAAAATCCTTTAATATATTTGCATATATAAAAGAAAATGAAAATACCCTTACTTATTAGTAACAATAATATTAACATTAACAACAATGATAACCATAATAATAGCAAAATAGTTCCATGACGAGCAAAATGTAAATAACATTCCTAAATATCAAAACAATGCTAGATACCAAATATCAAAGGTAAAAAATTTTCAATAAATTATTTCAAATATAATTAATCATACTACTTTATCATGCATTAACACACTTTTCAAATATTAACTTACAAGTGGAGTAAGCTAGCTGATGTATTCGTGTCCGTCTAGTCTCCAATATTCCACTATGATATTCTCTATAATAAGCAATATTTATTTAATGAATAAATAACAAATAATTTTTTAATAATTTTTTAAAATTTTGGAAAAAATTACTAAAATCAAGAAATTATTGAAATTAACTTGTGAATGTTATAAATAAGCAAATTTGAATCTTAAAAGAATATTTCTGACAAGCTAAATTAACTTAAATGGAAATAAAATAATTTCCGTTGTAACCATTCTAAAATTTTATATCATAATCCATAAGGTATTAGACTTCATTCCAATTAAAAAAATTCATCACCATAATTTATACTATTTAATAAAAAATAAATCTCAATTTTTAGGATGGAACCTGCTAGAATTCTCACCAGAATTACATCACCTAATCAAATCAACCCTACCAACACACTTATTGCAAATATAGACTCCAAATACACTGTTAAACACACCAAATAATAGCTAGATTACTAGATCAAAAAATAAAATAAATTACCAAATATACTTGGATAGTTAGTAGAGACTGTTACATTACATACTTGGAAGAGAGACTAAAGATAAAAAAAATTTAAAACAACATTGTTAAAGCGTCAGCTTGACAACTAACTCTTGGACTTCCATTCAAAGACTTAATTATATGTACATAACTACACATTTTAGTGATAATTGGTGGAAGTTACAGAAAAAATCCTTTCTTCTGTTCATGTTAACTCACATAAAGGTTAGTACATTGCAAAGACATTAAAAAATTGTTTGCTTGATTAAGGTTTAAAGAGTATTTTCACTGTTACAATTGACAGTGCCTTTAGTAATAACACAACAATGTCATATTATAAAAAGAAATTGTTGTCTTGAGGAACAAGTTCTGTTAAGGCTAAATATGTACATATTTAATGTATTCCACATGTTTTGCATCTAATTATACATGATGGATTAAAGGGTGTTTCAATATCTATAAAAAAGCTTAAGAAAGTTGTTAGATATATAAAAAAATTCACCTTTTAGATTGAGAAAGTTTAGGAAATTATTTGATTTGGTTGGTATTGAGTCAAAAGCTTCTTTATCTCTTGATGTACCAACTAGGTGAAATTCTACATATTTGATGCTCAAAACTGCATGTATATATGAAATTTTTTTTGATAAATATGAGGGGAAGGAATATGTCTTTAGGATAGAGCTAGGTGATGATGTGCCAAATATTTTTGATTGGCACTATATCTCTAAAATGGTTAAGTTCTTGTAGCAATTTATGACAATGACATTTAGAATTTCTAGTTCTGCTTATGTGATTGCAAATTCATTTTTCAATGAAATTTTTGACATGCATTGTCTATTGAATGAGTGGAAGCAATTCAATGATGATAGTCAAATATCAATGAGTTTGAATATGAAAAGAAAGTTTAATAAATACTAGGGGTGATCCATAAAATATGAATTACATGATTTTCTTTGCAAATATATTGGTTCCTACAAATCAACTTGATTACTTAGAATTCTATCTAAGTCAGATGTGCGGGTTGAATTTTGGTGGAAGTTTATTTTCTATTGTTCAATCCTCTTTTTTTGAGTTTTTTGAGGACTATAATGCCATGTATGCATATGTTGTTGTTGGATGTGAATTTCAATCTAGTTCAAATATTTTTAATGAAAGTAGTCAATTTGTAACTACTTTTGATACTCTTGTTTCTAAAAGGGGTTTGTCTGTGTTGAAAGCTAAATTTAAGAAGCACAATATGAAGAGTAGACTTAGTGGAAGCAAGCAGTTTGAACTTGATATGTATCTAAGTAAGGCTATTATATAGGAAGATAAGTCTTTTTATATGTTGAGGTATTGGAAACTGAATTCTAAAAGATTATCAATCCTCTCTTGATTGGCTAGGAATGTCCTAACAGTTTTAATCTCCACTATTGCTTATGAATAAACTTTTGACACTAGAGGAAAAGTGCTTAATGTGTTTTGGAGTTCTTTAACTCCTAAGGTTGTAAAAGCCCTCATTTGCACACAAGATTAATTGAAATTGTCTAACAATCTAATTTCAATTGAGGATGCATTTGATGATATTGAAATCTTTGAAAAATATCTATTATATTTCTTTATGCTTTTTTTTAATATTAATTTCCTGCTCCATCTTTGGATTGGTACTTTTTAACTTTTTATTTATTCTCTTTTAACATACCTACCTTAAATGGACATTGGCCCTTCAGAGTCATCAATAACTACATCACAGTGTTTGTTAGCATTTAAGCTAACAATTTCAGTAAATTCACTTTGACCCTATGTAATTTTTGCTTCTATTGCTTTACTGCATTTGTGATTATGTGAACTTGTGTTGTGACTATCGTTTGCTTATTTGTCTTTATTATGATATGAGTAATGTAACCAACTTGTTCAATAAGTTGTTGTTACTAACTCCACTATCACTAGCATAAATGATTTGAGGAGATGATGGAGCTTCTACCATTTTTCTGACCAAACAAGGAATACTTGCTTACAATGCCCTAGTGGAAGTTTATTCCTATTGTTGGGATTGTGTTTAATTATGTTGCCTTGTATGATTTGGAACTCAAATTTTGAGCTTATGCTTATACCTATCATTTTTTGACTATGTGCTTTGTTGCCACTACCTTTGTTGATATGAATCTTGTATTGCTTACAATTCCCTGGTGGCAATTTATTATTGATGACTTATGTTTGTCTAGTATGCTTATTGTAACATGCAAGCCATTTCTTTTGCTTTGATATGTTATAACTGACAATTCCTAACTGACTAAATACTATGATTCCTCAAATACTGAGATCACTAAGAGTTTGTTTGATTCAAATGAATTTTATAAAATTTTGTGGAATTTATTTGCAAATAGTAACTTTGGTTTAAATGAAATTTTGTAAAATTCATTCTAAATCCCAATTTTTTTAACTTTGTGAAATTTTTGAAACTAAATAAATTTTTATTAACAAAGTATGTTTAGTTTAAATAAATTTGAAATTTATTTAGAAATGAATTCCATTTATAATTTATTTAGAAATGAAATAAATTTCTTGATAGAATTAAACCAAATATTTTTTAAGTGGTATACCTACACTATTTAGCTTCACGAAACCTTTAGAATGCGGTTTAGCATATTCTCCTCTACTGGCGTTAAACTAATGGTGAGCTTGAGGCACTAAAAACAATTTAAAGAAATAATAAACCACAAAGCTTGGCCGATGTGGCCATGTTAGTGTATTCAACTAATATTTTCTTTAGACTGACTTAAAAAATTTCAAAAGAAAAGAAGAAAAATAAATATATTTTTTAATGCTGCTTCTAAGAAAATGGTGGAGCTGTTGTAGAAAATTAAAGAATTTTTTTAGTCCATAATTATGTGTCATAACTAATCAATGGCTAGTATTAAAATTAAAATTAATTAATTTTAATTGACAATGGCATATAATATAAATATAATGAAAAATTTATAATTTTACATGAGGAGTACATTTCACCCATAAATTTCTTTCAAGTTAAAGTGTAAGAAAATAGGGTGAAAAAGTTCACGCTCCCGTATTCATACTCTTCATTTATACTCACCTTCCCAAATAAAGGATAAAGCACACCCTTCTCTCCTTTTATCTTAACGTCTCTTTCAAACAAGCTGTTTGTTTGTTTTTTTTATTATTTAATATATCATCCTAAATTTACTCTTAAAAACATTATTCTATATTTTTAATTTTTAATCTAAACCTCAATTCATTCAAATAGACAAAAGGAAAAATTTATATGGCCTGTCAATGGTTTGAAATTGGCAAAACATAATTTATTTGGGTTTATTGGAATTATTTGTGCATTTATATAAAAAATGCTGAATATCGAAAATATTAAATATATACATATTATTTATGCCAGTATAGCAATGTTATTCTTAAAAAATGATATGTATGCATTGAATTACTAGCTAGAAAAGAATTACAACAAAGCTATTCTAATGATTTGAGATCAAATGAAAAAAAAAAATTTCACATATCCCATTGTGACATGATTTAAATCTTTATAATTAGTAAATAATTTATTTATTTATTTATAATATAATTATAAAAAAAGGGCATTATAGTAAAAAGTTTTATGTTGCAAGTAGCAAAATTTCATATATATATATATATATATATATATATATATATATATATATTAAAGTTAAAACAAATAGAAGCTTTTAACCATATATTGACATGTGGCTCTCTCAGCTTCAAGCTTTACTATATTAAGTCTCAAGTTACTAATTCATGTGTCCTCTCCCATTCAATAGTATTTTTATTTTTTTCTACAATCTTCATCTTTTCGGTTACCTTGAAAATCTAAAAACACTCTCATTATTAGACATTCTTATTATTATTTATAGTATTAGTATTAAAGACTCTTCTAAAAATTGTTTTCTCTCTTTTCATTTTGTTTTCTCAATTTCAATTTATGAAAAATGAAAACAAAGTTGAAGCTAAGAGAAGGTTTTCACCAGATTTTGACACATGTCACTCTCTCCTTTCAGCATTCCTTACTCTCACTTTTTTATTAATAGCCATGTACCACTCTCTAATATTTTGCTTGCTCTATTGATAGTTAAAAAAAATAGAAATCGAAGAGTTGTAACCCTTTGTCTTTTCTATCTTTTAAAACTCAATCAAAGAGTTGTAGCCCTTCGTCTTTCCCATCTCTTTTCTATCTCTTAAAACCAACCATTCATTGCATCCATCTCTTAAAACCAACAATTCATTGCATTCTCTGCTTCTAGTCTCTCTAGCTCTTTTTTTTGTTATATTTTCTTAATTCTTAATTTCATAACAATGAGAATCAACTTTCAAAATTACTTTTTTTATAATCTCTTGCTCTCTCCACATTCATTGTCTTATAATTTCTTGCTTTGTAATATCAAAATTGAAATCACATTTTTTCTTCTCTATTACCAATATCTTTACTAATTAAGAATTTGTGATTGTTCATTTGCTATTTTTATTATCTTTTTTTATCAATAGGTTATTTTTCTCAGAAGATCATCAATCAATCAAAACCCAAATAACAAAAATTCATTTTCTTTCTCACGGAACAAACATTGCATATTTATTTTCTTTGGCGATTCTCATGGAATAAACACTGTTGCTGCTGCACGTTTGATTCCTCTCAATCCTTTACTTTATGTGTGTGTGTGTGCTCTCCTTTTGCAATTCTTGAATTTTCTGATTCTTAAAGCAATGGATGGTACTGCTCTCTCACTCACTTTATGTAACAATTATTGATTTTTTTTAAAAAAAAAATAGTTTTTTCATTTGGTGTTTTTACATATTATATATGGAAATGATTTGGTTGTATTTTGAAATTGATAGATGTAATGGTGGAAATACTATTTATGAACTTTGATTACGCCTTTACTAATTGCAATCTTTATACTCTTTCGAAGGTTTTGTTTCTTGCTCTCAGTTTATTACTTTATTTTGTTATTTAAATTTAAAAAATCAATTTGATAATGTTAGGGGTTTTGTTTGTTCAGAGGTTCTGTTTTTTGCTCTCAAGTTATTGCAACTTTTTATCAAGAAAGTTTGAAAAACAGTAATATTGGTTTTTGTGCTATATGCCCACTTGATTTGATAATAATGCAGTCCTCCTTGTTAGGTTCAAGAATTGATTGTGTGAGGAAATTTTCATGTGAATTTTTTTATGGAGTATGTCAAAGGTTAGATTTTCAAAGGTTGAAAGATATGAATGGGAAATGTTATTCAGATGTAGTGGTGGCTGGGAAAGTTATGGTGGTTGCAGTTATAACATTAAAAGATATCTTAAGAACAACCTTGGTTTCGGCTTTAATTCATGTTGTTCAACCCAATTATTGCATTAAACTTTTGGTGTTCCTTCATGCTCACTTCTTAAGTAATTTTTTTTTATTTCTTTTTAGTTTCATTTGTCTCCTTCATTATTGAGTCATATTAAAAATGTTAATTTTAATCATTAAAGTTTTAATTACATTAATAACATTTATTCCATTTTGCAAAGCTTAATTTAATGTGAATTTTCCTATTTTAATTATTCTAAACAAGTAATACTTCATTTAAATCTTAAACTCAAATTGGATGTATGATGCAAAATTATCCAAAAAGGTTACCCCTCTCAACAGGGGTTGGATTTACAATAAATATTTTTAGCTACTCATTCCTTATTTTATTCTCCTTGGGATAGCATTAGGTCTCTAAATATAGTTAGTCTTTTATTCTTCAATAATAACATGTTGGTTCATGATGTTGTGAAAGCATCTTTTATCATGTTGTCATTACTATTCTAACTTTTACTGAATGTCTAACCAATTTGTATATGTGCGTATAAGTAATGGATACATGGCTAGCTTATGCAACCTTGAGGAATAAAAGACGTTGTAAAGGTAATGTATTATTGGTGATCATAAATTATGTTTTTGTTAATTTTGTAAGGAATGCAAATCTAGATGGCACGCATACGATGATTGGGTCTTTAAAGTCTATGAATAGAAAATATTAATAGTTATTGTTTTTCTGAGTCATAGGATTTATTTTATCGTATTATTTATATTATATATATTGGACCAATTTAACATTAAAACACCAAAAAATAATTATTTTTTCAATAATTACTTAAAAATCTCAAATAATAATATAATATTATTAAAAATCTATTTTTCCAATAATTACACAATTAATAATAAAAATTCCTTTTATAAATCTAAATAATTTAATTAACCCAATAATATAACAAAAAGTTATAAAAACTCATTTTATTATCAAAATATTATATAATATATTATTTGAAAACAATTTTTGAAAATTAGTATTAATTAGTTAAAAATAGAAAATAATTTGTAAAAATCATTTTTATACCTCAAATAATATTAAAACCAATTAAACATAATACTTAACTAAAACTATCACCAAATTACACAATTAACCCTAATATTGAAAAATACATATAATATACTAATATTACTAAAAAATTCAATAAAAATTATACAAATGCATAAAAATTATTTTCTCAACATATATATTATTAATATTAACTAAAACACATATTTAAACCAATATTTCAACAAAAATCCAACTCTAACCTAATTATTCAATTTTGACATAAATTATAAAAATTCATAAAAATTATAAAATATTCTCAAAAAATTAATTTCTCAACACTAAAATTAATAACAATATAAAATATCACTAAATCAACCACTTTTATAATTTAATAAAATAATTTACGAAAATTAATAAAATAATAATAAAATATTCAAAAATTCACAAAAATCAAAATAAATTCCAAAAATCACACAAAAATTCATGGAGATAGATTAAGCTACTAGAATCAACATTTGTAAAGGGAGTTTGCAAGATTCAAGCTAAATCATGCTAAAAAATTCAAAATCCTAATGCTCAATAAATAAAAATCAAGAAAAACTCATGAAAAATGGAGATTAAAGCTTAAAGTAACCTTGAATGATTGTTCACTGGTGCAAGAGGAAGAGAAAGACACCATAATCGAAGGAAATGGTGGCTGGAAAGAAGATTGGCCGGATTTAATGGAGTTTCGGCTTCTTTCCAAAAACGGACGTTGTCGATGCCGGGGAAGGAAGAGGAAGATGGCAGAAGGCGATAGGGAGTGGTGGATGGTCGGCCGAATGTCGGGGAGGCACACCGTCGGTTATGGAACGGGACAACGGGAGGTTGAAGATGGAGCACAATGTTTTGCGGGAAGTTGCTGTGTAAGTTTGTTAAATGTGCTTAAATGTTGTGTGGTTCACATTTTGTTTATTTATGCAATGTGTTGGTTAGTGAATGCATAAGTATGTATGGGTCTTGCATGCATGCATGTGTATGTATATATATATAATATTATAATATTATATAATAAAGTAATATTAAAATAATGTGGTCAATTTTATTTTAGTCAATAATATATATATATATATACACACACACCATATATATAATACACATACATATAACCTTTAAAAATCATAATAATGATAATGATAAAAATAAACAATATTATGGAATAATTAAATAATAAAATAATACTCAAATTTAAATCAATCAATAAAGTAACATTAGTACTTAAATAATACTATTAAAGTAATTCTTTTCAAAGTAGTAAATATAACATAATTTAATTTCCAAAATAATAAGTTTCAAAATGTCACGACCCAAAACAGGGGCCATGACCGGCGCTAGGGAACGGGAATTCTTTCGAATCCGGAACCCGTAGCAAGCCTAAAAAAATAAAATAAATATGCAATAACAATAACCATATAAATATAATATGCAGCGGAAAATAAAATCATAAATATTACAATATCATCCATAACAACTGGATATAATTCAAAACTCATCACATCGCATATATAATCTCATAAATGTATAATCTTTATACAAATCCAGTTTTACTATAATACATCTCTTTAAAATAAAGTACATAAAATCCAATACTGTAATTTACAGCTACTGCAGTGTCTAGATAAAATAAATAAGACTCAAGTAGACAATTTACATAAAGAAGCCGGGGCGGAAGAAATCCGGCGTATCGACCTGCTACTGAGGTCTGAGGAAGTTGACTCTCCTGAAAAATAGTCAACGGAGGGGAGTCAGACCTCACTGAGTGAATTACTATAGTATATATACATACACTCTAAGTGATAATGCATACAGTCAACAGTATATGAGTAATATGTATATATACAGGCAAGTTCATACAGATGCAGAAAAATCATTTTATATATTTTGTCTGAAAATCAACTTTTATGAAGGATCACATAGAACCCTAGAATATCGCAACCTCAGAAAAATAGTGTTAAACAACACTCTAGCCATACAGGCTCACTAATTCCAAATATATCCACTTAATCCATATGGACAGTAGACTGGCCCCGAGACACTAAGTCAACCGAGCTCCAGCAGTCTGACTACCAGTGTGATTGGCCCCGAGACACTTGGTCAACCGAGCTCCAGCAATCACACCCAAACCACATCTCACATATCAATAATCATAATCAAATCGATATCCACAAATAGTCAGTAATAAAGCCTAAAACTATAGGCGCACCGGTACGTACTCGGTCCTAGTGCTGCCCACTAGGTAGCACGTTCTATTGATATCCTTCAGTAATAAATAATAAAACATTCATTCACAAATACATGATGCATGAATTTAAATAAATCAACAATATAAACCATATATATACCGAAAATATACCAAACATAAACCAAGTATATTTTGAGTATATATACGTCAAATAAATTCAATCAAATCATGAATTAAACTAAAAATATATTTAAAAACATTTTAAATATATTTTATTAATAAAACATGTATATAATTTATTATATACCAAAAATATACCAAAAATATACTTGAATATAAATCATGTTATTTATGCATAATTAGTCAAAATAAAACATGCATTTTCTAAATCATGCATCCTAAGCATATATATATAATATAGTAACTCACCTAATGCGCTCCACGAGACAGGTCCGACGGGCCTGGTCCACTAACCCTCGGTCTCGGCGCAACTAAACAAGAAATAATTAATCGACATCAGAATAACCCTAACAGAAATCCTAGAATTCAATCTAGAGTATTCAACACAGAATTGGAAATTAGGGTTCGACTGGATATCACGTTTTACGAGAATTCTACCGAAAATTCGGCAGAACCTCCCCTGTAAAACGGACATCTCTCTACTCAAAAGAGTAGAGCCGACCCTGCAAAGAAAATACACTTCGAAAATAAACACCACAATCACTCACAACCCCTCGGTCGGACTCCAGACTACAATCTGTCGACCGGGGTCCACAAACACAGAATATATATTCCAATATACCAAAAATATCCTTAAATCATAAAAATACATTTCATACGTAGAAATTACATAATAAATCTTGAAACACTGTAAAAATCGATTAAAATTCATTTTATTAGAAAAACCGTATATTATATATATAATTGAAAATAATTCCCGGAAAATAGTTTTAATTAGTTAAAAATACTAAATGTTTTGTAGAAATCATTTTTATACCTTAAATAAATATTAAAACCAATTAAATTACATTTTTAGACAATTTAGGGTAAAATTACCAAAATACCCCTATATATATATATATACCTAAATTACTTCAAAAATTCACCAAAAATCATACAATTATCCAAAATTAATTTTCTCAACATATTTATCAATAATATCAATAATTAAACTCAATTAACCAATTAAATTCAATTTAAAACACAATTAACTTAATTTTACAAAATCACCTAAACTTCAATAATTAAAAATAAATACTTAGAAATTCATAAAAATTCCAAATAAATTCCTATAATTCATTTCAACACCTAATTCAACCATAAACTCCAATTTCATAATTTAAATAATTAATTTCCGAAAATTCGAAAATAATATTAAAATATTCAAAAATACCCAAAAATCCAAACAACCTCCAAAAATTCCACAAAAATTCATACATGAAGATTAAACTACCAGGAACAACATTTGTGAAGGAAGTTTCCATGAATCATCCAAATTGAAGCTCAAAAAAAATCGAAAACCAAAAGTGGCCGAAATATTCAACTCAAAACCTAAGCAATTCTAGACCATTTTAGCTCAAACAAAAGCTAGAATAACACTCACCGGAGCTCAAGGAGAAGATATAGACCGGCGGTGTCGAAAACGGTGGCCGGAGGAGGGAGAAACCACGGTGGCAAAAATGGTGGTCCGGCGGCACCCACGGGAGAAGAAAGAAGAAGAAGAAGAAAAAGAAAAAGAAAGAAAAGGAAAGAGAAAAGAAAAGAAAAAGAAAGAAAAAGGAAAAGAAAAAGAAAAAGAAAAAAAAAAAAAAAGAAAAAAGAAAAAAAATAAATTTTAATAATTTAATAATAAATAAAATAATCAAATAATAATAAATAAATAATAAAATATTAGGGTAATAATAAACCCTAATTAAATAAATATACACACACAAGCTTTATTTATTAATTTAAAAATATGTATGAGTTCATGCAAACCCGTAAATACATTTAAAATAATTAATAATACATTGTTTACGTGGAAATTTCCCCGAAAATGAAAGTCCCGGGAAAATTTTACGTAAAATACTGAAAATAATAGACAGTAATTAAAATAGGTTTAAAATACATATCAACTCATAAAAATATCGTATATACAGTCAAAATTATTGACACTGCATATCCCGGTACATTGTAAAAATATTTTTAAAAACACGGGATATTACACAAAATAAATTTTACGTAGAAAATTATAATTAAACATAAAATATTAAATATTAACCACAAAATAATAAAATAATAAAATATAACTTTTGAATTTATTAACACTGCATATCTCATTTTAAAATAAATTAATTTAAAAACTAGAGTCATTACAGTCTCCCCTCCTTAAAAGAATTCGTCCTCAAATTCAAGAAAAAATAATTACAAGAATCAAGGAGGAAAGAGATGCGAGTAAAAAACTTACATCTCAACTTCGGTCTCCCAATTATGGTCTTCTACATTGTTACTGCACCATAACACCTTGACCATCAGAATTTGCTTCGAACGCAACTATCGAACTTGATAGTCCATGATCGCAACAGGTTCTTCCTCGAATGTCAGGTCTTCACTCACTTTTACACTATCGGGCTGCAACACATGTGGCAGGTCTGAAATATTCTTTCTCAGCATCAAGATATGGAACACCGGATGCACTTGAGACAGATTCGGAGGCAAGGCCAACCGATATGCAACAATGCCAACTCTCTCCAGAATCTTGAATGGTCCAATATATCTCGATGCTAGCTTACCCTTCCTGCCAAATCTCATCACACCCTTTATCGGAGACACCTTCAAAAACACATAGTCTCTTACCTGGAACTCCACATCTCTGCGTCTAAAATTCGTGTAGCTCTTATGTCTACTAACTGCGATCTCTAATCTCCTCTTGATTATAGTAACCTTCTCTGCAGCATCTTGAACCATCTCAGGTCTAGTCAAAGCTCTCTCCCCAATCTCATCCCAACTCAGAGGGGATCTACACTTCCTTCTGTACAAAGCCTTATGTGGTGCCATTCTAATACTGTTATGGTAGCTATTATTATATGCAAACTCTACGAGTGGCAAATGATCATCCCAACTACCACCCAAATCCAAAACACACATTTGCAATATATCTTCCAGTGTTTGGATCGTCCTCTCAGATTGATCATCTGTCTAAGGATGAAAAGCAGTACTGAAATCCAACCTGGTGTCCTTTGTTTCCTATAACTTCTACTAAAAATGAGAGGTAAACACTAAACCTCTATCTAACACAATGGACACAGGTACCCCATGAAGGCACACAATATGCTTCACATATAGCTTCACCAATTTAGCTATAGAATAAGTGGTTTTCACAGGCAAGAAATGTGCAGACTTGGTCAACTTGTCCATAATCACCCAGATGGAATTGTATCCATCCTTGGAATGAGGTAAACCAACCATAAAATCTATAGCAATCCTATCCCACTTTCAATCAGGAATAGGAAGAGGCTGAAGCTTCCTAGAAGGCTTCTGATGTTCAGCTTTCACCTGCGACATGTCAGACACTTAGCAACATAATCAGCTATATCCTTCTTTAGTCCATCCCACAAATACAAGTCTCTGATACTGTGGTACATCTTAGTGACACATGGATGTACACTGTAAGTTATAGAATGTGCTTCCTCAAGGATCTTTTCTCTCAAATCATCCATATCAGGAACACACAATCTATCATTAATCCACAAAACACCATCATCATTAAGTGTGAAATCAGTGAACTTCCCTGCTCGAACATTCTCTACAAGCTCTTCTAAAATAGGATCTCGGCTCTGAGCTGCCTTAATCCTATCTCTCAACACAGATCGCACCTTAAACTGAGCTAGCAGTCAACTTGATCTACTCACCTTTATCATCAGACCTTGATCCACTAACTGATGCAACTCTTAAATCAACGGTCTCCTCTTCACACTAATATGAGCAAGACTACCTGAGGACTTCCTACTCAAGGCATCTGCTACCACATTAGCCATGCTTGGATGATAAAGGAGCTCATAATCATAATCTTTCAAAAGTTTTAACCATCTCCTCTGCCTTAGATTCATATCTCTCTATTGGAAAATGTACTTAAGGCTCTTGTGTTCAGTGAAAATCTCATAAGTACTCCATACAAATAATGTCTCTAGATCTTGAGAGCAAATATCACTACAGCCATCTCTAGGTCGTGGGTAGGATAATTCTGTTCATACTTCTTCAACTACCTCAAAGCATAGGCTATCACCCTACCATTCTGCATCAACACACAACCTAGGCCAACCCTAAAGGCATCACAATACACTGTGAACTTATCTACTCTATTAGGCAAAGCCAAAACTAGAGCTGTGGTTAACTTCTCCTTCAACAACTGAAAACTATTCTCACAAGCTTCTGACCACTTAAGCCTTACATTCTTCTGAGCCAAGCAAGTCATAGGAGCTGCAATTCTAGAAAAATCTTGTACAACCCTCCTATAGTACCCAACTAAACCCAGAAAACTTTGAATCTCAGTAACTGAAGTTGGTCTAGGCCATTTAGACACTACCTCAATCTTCTGTGGATAAACCTGGATACCCTTTTTAGATACCATGTGTCTAAGAAATGCAGCACTCTCCATCTAGAAATCACACTTTGAGAATTTAGCATAAAGCTAATGTTCTCTCAGTGTCTACAGTACAGTCCTCAAATGATATACATGCTCCTCCATACTCTTCGAATACATCAATATGTCATCGATGAGGACTATTACAAACTGATCCATAAATGGTATGAATACCTTGTTCATCAGATCTATAAATGTTGTTGGTGCATTAGTCAAACCAAACGGCATAACCAGAAACTCATAGTGGCCATATCGAGTGCAGAACGTCGTTTTAGAAATATCGCCTCTCTAATCTGCAATTAATGATAACCCGACCTCAAATTGATCTTAGAAAAGAACTATGCACCCTACAGCTGATCAAACAAGTCATCTATCCTCAGGAGAGGATACTTGTTCTTCATTGTCACCTTGTTCAGCTCTTTGTAGTCAATGCATAGTCTCAAGGTACCATCATTCTTCCTCATAAACAGGACTGGTGCACCCTATGGAGAAACACTGGGTCTAATAAAACCCTTATCTAATAATTCTTGCAACTGTTCTTTCAACTCTTTCAACTCTACAGGAGTCATTCTGTAGGGTGGCATAGAAATAGGGGTAGTGCCTGGAACCACATCTATACAAAACTTAATCTCTCTATGAGGTGGCAAACTTGGCAACTCCTCAGGAAAAATATCAGGAAACTCACAGGCAACAAGAACATTTGTAAGTGACAACTTCTCCACTGAAGTATCCCTGATTAATGCCAAATAACCTTAACAACCCTTCCTCAGCAACTTTCTAGCCGTAATAGCAGAAATGAGGTTCTGAGGTGCAAAACTTTTATCACCCATAAACTTAAACTCTTCTTCATCAGGAATTCTGAAAGTCACCTCTTTACTCTGACAATCCACCATGGCATAGTGCTGAGACAACCAATCCATACCCAGAATTACATTGAATTCCATCACATTCTACAACACCAAATCAGCGGACAATTCTCTACCTCTGACAAGAACTGCATAACCAGAAAGAACAACATTGATGTCCAAAGAATCGCTTAAAGGAGTGGTGACAGATAAAGGAAAAACCATCCTCAAAGCTTGCTAATAATACTTGGAAGTAAAAATAGGAGATACAAATGAATGCATGGCACCTGGATCAAACAGAACCCAAGCATCCAGGTAACAAATAGAAATAATACCTACCACGACTGCATTAGATGCCTGAGCATCCTGCTGAGTGAGATGAAAAACTTTGGCCTAACCTCGACCTCCGTGCTGACTAGTAGAAACTTGGCCAACACCTCTAGCACCTCCTCTAGTACCTCTACCATGACCTTGCTGAGGAAGAGAAACTCATGAAAAATGGTGATTAAAGCTTAAACTAAACTTGAATTATTTCTCACCGATGCAAGAGGAAGAGAAAGACACTGGAATCGAAGGAAATGGTGGCTGGAAAGAAGATTGGCCGGATTTAATGGAGTTTTGGCTTCTTTCCAAAAATGGACGTTGTTGGCACCGGGGAAGGAAAAAGAAGATGGTGGAAAGCAACAGGGAGTGGTGGATGGTTGACCGAACGTCGGGGAGGCACACTGTCGATTATGGAACAGGACAACGAGAGGTTGAAGATGGAGCATAGTGTTTTGTGGGAAGTTGCTGTGTAAGTTTCTTAAATGTGCTTAAATGTTGTGTGGTTCACATTTTGTTTATTTATGCAATGTGTTGGTTAATGAATGCATGAGTATATATGGGTCTTGCATGCATGCATGTGTATATATATATATATAATATTATAATATTATATAATAAAGTAATATTAAAATAATGTGGTCAACTTTATTTAGTCAATAATATATATATATACACTATATATATATAATACACATACATATAACCTTTAAAAATAATAATAATAATAATAATGATAAAAATAAACAATATTATGAATAATTAAATAATAAAACAATACTCAAATTTAAATCAATCAATAAAGTAACATTAGTACTTAAATAATATTATTAAAGTAATTCTTTTCAAAGTAGTAAATGTAACATAATTTAATTTCCAAAATAATAAGTTTCAAAATAAATTTTACGTAGAAAATTATAATTAAACATAAAATAATAAATATTAACCACAAAATAATAAAATAATAAAATATAACTTTTGAATTTATTAACACTGCATATCTCATTTTAAAATAAATTAATTTAAAAACTAGGGTCATTACAGCCAGCTTCAGTCACTGGTCTCTAACACTAGGTCTTACGCTACCGAGTGTAGAAGAACAATTGACAATGGTGCGCACGGGATAAGTAACTTTTATGTCGCCTCAACGCCTCAATTTTTGAAATTTGAATTACGTAACCATCGTGTTTGTTCGTGTATTAGAAGATGAGATGTTTTTATTGCCATAATGATGATTGCTCGATTAATGGGTTTTTCTATTTCCTAAAATGCCCTTAATGATGTGGGGAGAACTAAAATAATTATGAGGATAGTTAATGGTCATTTCCAGAACCTTCTGTTGTCTTTATAAGTGTCTCTATTCCTCTGATGTGTTGCATTTTTTCTTCTTACTATCTATTAGTTTTTTGATTTTCTGTGCTTCCTCTTGCTACCGTCATCAAGTTTTTTTTTTTGTAGCTACCGCTGCATTCTATCACCGGCTGATCTCTTCTTTCCTCCATACATTTCTTCTTGCAGTTTTGCTTTTTTACTTTTGTTAAATAAATCCATGGCATCAAGAGAGCAAGTTAGTTCTACTTTGTTTGTTTCTAGAGTATACGATGAGTTGTTAGGGTAGTATTGAAGGTGGTTTAGCATTCTCGCCATTTACACCTTGCGCACTATAGATAGGAAGTTTAAAGCCCATACCCCCATGCTAGACCTCAGTAGGTTAGTAGTGTATTTTGACCAACTAGAAAGGGTCTGAAGTTCCCATTGGATCCTTTTGTAAAAAGATTTCTAAATAGGTATAACATAGCTCCCGGTCAGCTTCACCGCAATAGTTATCGAATTCTGATTGGGTTTATTCAGTTAATGCACGAGGAGGGTAAGGAGCCAGACTTAGATGTCCTGCTATACTTGTATAGTTTGACTAGGAAGAAAGGGGAGCTGATGTTATCCTTATCGGTCATCCCCAACTATAGCCTATTTGTAAAGCTTCCAAATCTTCACAAGAAGTGAAGGCATAAGTTTTTCATCGTCAAGCACTATTTTGACTCCCTGGATGTCCAACGAATGTGGTCTAATGAGTGCCACAGGGTGAAACAGCCTCCGAAGTTAATCGACCATGATACGGAGATGGTTTTGAGACTTTATCTTAATGGCTTGGTTGATGCATGGTCAATTGAAGACATATCAAGAAGATACTTGTGGAGAGTCTGCTTGGACCGTGTTCAATCTACTGGTACATTTTAATTATCAAAAGGTATCTTTCTGACTTCTATTTTTATCTATTCATTTGTAGATGGCTGACTTTTTTGCCTTTGTGGATGAAATTCGGCTTGTAGTTAATGAGCCAGCAAGGCCAGAAGAAGTGGAAATCTCCTCCCCTTCTCCTGAGCCTGAAGTACCTGCAGTCCCAAAGGAAGTGGCCAACAATCCAAAGGGAAAAGCTATAGTTGGGTCTTCACGGTTTGAAAGGGAAAGGCAGCAAAAGAAGCAATTGATCGACCGAGACTCAAATATTGAGGAGTTGGATAAGGAGATATATGTCTAGCGTCCAAGGCTCTCTAGGTGTCCAGACATGAAGGCATAGATCTTGAATAAAGTGAAACCTTCGAGTGTCTCGAATGCCTAGGTCCGAGATCAATATGCTAAGTCACTGAGGTTACCGGCGGATATGCAGCGCTATACCGAGGAGGGTCGGGAGGAGCTGTTCAGTTTCATGATTGGGAATTCATTAGAAGTAAGTGCTGAACACTTTTTATCTGATCTTTTATATTTTGGGAGGAGTTGTTTAGTTCCATGACTCGAGTTTCTCCTTTTGGAGATGACCCAAGCTTTACTGTTGGCGAAGGACCAGTATGTCTTCTTTAAGAGCCAGTACAGTTTAAAGGAGATGGATTTCGAGACTATAGCGATCGACTTCAAGAAAAATTTAGACAATGCGAAGGCGACACTGGAACTCTGCCAGACTAAATATGCAAAGGCCAAGTTTGAAGCAGAGGCAACTCAAAAGAAGGTGGCCGAGTTGGAGCATAGTCAAACTTAGCTGTAATGACCTAATATTTTAAATAATATAAAATTATTTTGAGATATGCAGTGTTAATAAAAATTTTAAATTTTATTTATACATTATTATTATTTGTGAATATTATTTATTTATTTTATTCTAAAAGTTTTATTTACATAAAATAATTTATTTTGAAAGTTTTATTATTTAAAACATTAAAGTTATTATATTTACTATTATTTTTATTAGTATTAGTGTTATTATTTTTATTGGTATTATTATTATTTTTATTGTTATTATTATGATTGTTGTTATTGTTATTGTTATTGTTATTTTATTAGGGTTATAATTATTATTATTGTTATTATTATTAATAGTATTATTTTATGTATGTCTTAGTAGTATATTCATTATTATTATTATTATTATTATTATTATTATTATTATTATTATTATTATTATTATTATTATTATTATTATTATTATTATTATTATTATTATATTATATTTATTTGTGCATGTGCATGTGTGTATTATACATGTGTATATATATGTGTGTGTGTGTATATATATATAAAATAATAATAATAAAAGAAAAGTTAAACTGAGTCCAAGCCATTCCTTTTCTCCCTCTTCACCATTTTCTTTTCTTTCTTTGCATTTTCTTCCCTCACCCGCGCGAACCATAGCCCCTAACCTTCATTGCGCCACCACTGCAATCACCACTCACCACCATCACCTCCAACCTCTTCCTACCATCAACCGCCACCTTCAAAACGTTAGAAGCCTGCTAGAAACCACCTAGATCAGCAGCAGTAGCAAGGAACCTCCATGAACGCCGGTAGCTTTTCCGGCCATATGAGCTCGTGTTCTTGGTCTTATTTGAATCTTTGAACATCGGTGAGTTCATTTTCGAGCTCCGTTTAACCTCAATCTTCCTTGATTTTGAGTTCTAGCAAGTTTTTAGTTTATGTGTTTTAGGGTTTCAAATTTTTATTTAATCATTGTCTTTGATTCATGGATTTTTGCTTTGATAATGTTGTTTATGGCAGCTTAATTTTCCTAAATATAATTTTTGTTTATTTTTTTGAATTATTTTGAATTATAGGTATTTTTGAATATTTTAATATTAAAATTTTGAATTTTCATTAATTATGTTAATTAATTATTTTGGATGGAAATTTGGTTATATTAGTGTTATTAATTTAAGTTATTAATTTTAGAATTTAGAAAATAATTTTTGGAAATTTTGTATAACTTTTGGGAATATTTTTGTGTTATGTGAATCGTGGATTTATAGGTTAAATGTGTATTTTTGTTGAAAATATTGTTAAATAATATGTTTTAAATAATTTTTGAATAATAAATGGTGTTAAAATAATTTTTTTAAATTATTTACTATTTTTAAATAATTAATACTAATTTTTGAAAATTATATTCAAATAATAAATTATTTACTATTTTTGTAATTAAATAGGTTTTTAATTATTTTCATTATACATATAACCTATCTGAGGAATTAAAAGTGAATTTTACTATTTTAATGCTAAATTATTGAAAAATTGGATTTTTATTAATATTATATAAATTATTTGGGATTTTATTTAGTTAATGTGTAAATAATTATATTTAGTGTGTTTAATGTTTAAATATATTATATTTTGGTATTTTATGGATATATATGGAATTTACTGGTTTTTTAATATATTTATTATTTAATATTGATTATTGGTGAATTGTGGACCCCGGTTGGGAATTTGTGTAGTTTGGAATTTTGAATTTAGAAGTGTATTGTTCTTGCAGAATTAGCTGTACTTTTTAGTAGAGAGATGTCTATTTTATAGAGGATATTCTGTTAATTTTTCAGTAGAATTCTTGTAAAACATGACTGTA
This sequence comes from Mallotus nudiflorus, assembly GCA_947683625.1. Lineage (NCBI taxonomy): Eukaryota > Viridiplantae > Streptophyta > Magnoliopsida > Malpighiales > Euphorbiaceae > Mallotus > Mallotus nudiflorus. Next base: position 3,920,145 of record CANTUR010000156.1, on the reverse strand, counting down.
GACAGTAGGGTTTAGCATGCATCCAAGATTTTAGCAACCGCGACACTGTTTGAGCTCAAGGCTTTAGAGAACATACTAACCACTGTCACAAAGATATGGCGTGGAGATGAGGATTCACCACCCAGGGTATTAACTAGGATGAATCGAAAAGGTGGTACTCGATTCCTTAAAAGAAAGCTAGCACCATAACCAGGAGATTTTAGATACGGAATACCAACTTCTTTCAGTTTTGTGTTCATTTAGAATAACTTTATGAAGTATTATCTTATTCTCTATTTACATGCAATTTCATATAAACCTTAAAAAACAATCAACTCCAAGGCAAACTAGTCATGAAATATACAAGTAAATAATGCATTTAATAAATCACATAATACCTAAGTTAGTCTAATCTACATGGATTTTAAATAAATGAGTTAAATCTACATATTTTAATTTATATGTGAACCTAAAAACCTAATTCCTTTTGATTTTAATTACATGAACTTAAGCCTACTTGTTTTAATTCTAAATATGAGCTTAAATCTACAAATTATGGAATATTTAAATTAGTGGGTCTAGTTCTACATGTTTTAATTAAATAGTAATCTTAAATCTACAAATTATAAAAAAAACTTAAATTAAGTGGCCTAAGTCTAAATTAATTAAATTAAATTAGGTGAGTCTATGTCTAATTAACTAAATGGGCCTAAGGATATTTCTAATCTAAAATCTAATTAATTATAGACCTAAAAAATATATTTTAATTAATTAAACCCAATTAATTATTGAGATGGGCTAAAAGAATTACCTAAACTTAAATAAATAAATCAAAGCCTAAAATGGGCTTAAGGCCCCAAAATGCATAAAAATAATAAATAAGCTCAAAAATAAATAAAAACATAAAAAACAATTAAATAAGATCAAACAAATAATTAAATTAATCCTTACTAAAACCCTAATTTTATTATCAAGCAACCTAAATTAATCTACTTCCTCCATTGATTTTAAATAATTACCTAATTGAAACCTAATTTTACTAACTAATTTAATCAAAATAAACATGCAACCACACACATAATTTCACTACTCCCACTATTGGGCCTATTACATTAATTCACAAAACAGTTAATAAAATAAAAATAAAGCAATAAATAAAATAAAATAAAATAAAAACCCTAGAAACTAAGTTTTTACGAAGCTTTATCTATGGCTTTCCATGGACTTCTCATGAATTCATCCCTCCAACATGATCACCATGTGTTTTCTCCATAATCACCACAAAAAATAAAATAAAATTATGATTAATGAATAAATTATAATAATAACTCGAAAGAATAAAAATAACCAATAATATAAAAAAGAAATAAATAAATAAATAGAATAAGAAGATGATGATGATGCTTATGAGTGATTTAGGGTACTCCTCAGATTTGTAATTCATCATTCTTGATAAGTCTTCGAATCTTCTTCTTCAAAAATTCTCCAAGGATCTTGAATTAATTAATAAACCAAAAGGAATTTTTATAGAAAAATATCTCGCCCAAAATTAAAAAAGCTCTCACAGAACTAAAAACTTTAAAAATCTGTTCCTGCCTTCCCTTCTCTTTTTTCTTCTTCTTCCCCCTTTTCTTTTGGCTCCCGTCCTCTTTATATAGTGAAAAAAAAGAAGTAAAAAACCTAGCTTCCTAACGTGATTCAAATTCCTCAAAATATAAGATTAATACTTAAATTATATTTAGGAATTTTAGACCAATTAGGAATGAGTTAAAAACCAATTAGGAATTTTAGACCAATTAGGATTGAATTAAAAGACAAAAAACAGAGATGGAAGAATTCACTTCCAACCGGGATTGTGCAATTCCGATTGGAATTACACAATTTCGATCAGAATTGGTGTAATTCCAATCAGAATTATGAAATTTTGACAGGTTTTTATTTTAACATTTAATTACAAAAATACCCCTAAAAGAATTTAAGTTTTGCAATTAGGTCCTAAAAAAATATTGTAATTTAGTCCTTGAAAACACTAAATCCTTCCCTCCAAAGATGCATTTAAACCCTTATAATTTTAAAGGTTAAGTATCAAAGACTTATTCATGATATTTTCATTATTAGAGTCCTTTTTTGCATCCATAACACATCATCCCGAAATTGGGTGTCTATAGTTGCCCTCCTTTGTCGCTGTTTGCTTGACAAATTATGGCAAAGTAAACTAGCACCCAATTTCTAAATTGAAAGTTAGAATACTTGCCTACATTCCTTGAAGCTTCTGCTTGTGAATTTTCTATACTCGGATGTACAACATTTCAAATGACATATCATACTCGGTCGTATGATATTGATTATACTCGGTTATATAACCTTGGGTGAAAGAAACACATTGTACTCGGTTGCACAATGTTGACTACACTCAGACGTATAGCATTGGATTGAAAAATTACACCATACTCGGTCGTATGATGCCGATTATACTCGGTCGTATAATCGATTGAAGATACATTACACTCGATCGTATAATGCCGACTACACTCGATCATATAGTCTGATTTGAAAAGAAACATCACACTCGGTCGTATGATACTGATTATACTCAATCGTATAATCGATTAAAAATACATTGCACTCGATCGTACAATGCTGACTATACTCGGTCGTATAGTCTGATTTGAAAAGAAACATCACACTCGATCGTATGAAGTTGATTATAGTCGGTCGTATAATTGATTGAAAATGCATTGCACTCGGTTATACAATGTTGACTATACTTAGTCATATAGTCTGATTTGAAAAGGAGCATCACACTCGGCCATATGATGTCAATTATACTCGGTCGCATAATCTTGAGGATACATTGCACTCGGTCATTCAATGCCAACTACACTCAGTCGTATAGTCTATTTTTGAAAAGAGATACCACACTCGATCATATGATGCCGATTATACTCGGTTGTATAATTGATTGAAAATACATTGCACTCGGTCGTACAATGCTGACTACACTTGCTCGTATAGTCTAATTTGAAAAGAAACATCATACTCGGTCGTATGATGCTGATTATACTCGATCGTATAATTGATTGAAGATACATTGCACTCGGTCATACAATGTTGACTATACTTGGTTGTATAGTCTAATTTGAAAAGAAACATTACACTCGGTCATATGATGTTGATTGTACTCGATTGTATAATCGATTGAAGATATATTACACTCGGTTGTACAATGCCGACTACACTCGGACGTATAGTCTGAAACATCACACTCAGTCATATGATGCCGATTATACTCGGTCATATAATCTTGAGAATACATTGCACTCGATCGTACAATGTTGATTATACTATTGACAATTTTAATAATTCCTTGAATTATTAAACTATAAAGCATTGCAATTTAGGACTAAATTCCAAAGAATCAAGTGGGCTTAAATGTAAACCAAAGTTCAAGGACCAAAGTGGTTATTTCCCATTTATATATTCCTTTTCTTCTTTTTCCAATTCATTTCTTCTTTTTCCTATTCTTCTTCTCTTTTTCCTTTCATTTTCTCTCGATTTTCAAATTTTCTTCCTTCAATTATTCTCTCAACCGACGTTTGATTTTGGATCTGTCTGATCCTATGGCCCACCCACAGTGTAGGCTATGCGGGAGTAGTTCTAGACAATTAGATCCCATTGCTTTGCATCTACATTTTTCCTAAAATGATTTGGGACTTCATGAAGATGAAAAGATACTTCCTTTGACTCATTTGCACCTCCACAGATGTTCTCAGGCTGGAGATGAGGAAAATTTCCTATCTCTGTTTTCAATTCTGTAATAAACATATTTATTTTAGTATATAAAATTAATGTTTATATGCATGCAATTTAATCATGAAAAATTGACAAATTAAAACCAAAATATGTTATAGACTAATATAAATATGTTAAATTTCACTGAAATTTTCATCGGGAGTCTGAATTCTAGTATTGAATTCACAGATTTCCAATCAGATTTCTCAAATTTTTGATTGGAAATTAGGAAATCCAATCAGAATTCTGGATTTTCAACTAAAAACCTAGAATTCCGATCGGAATTCTAGATTTCCAATTTGATTTTTTTTAAATGATGTCAAAAACAGAGATTTAGGAATGAAAAATGATCTTGTTGTTTCTGCATTTTTTAGAAACCCCTGAAATTCTCGGGTTGTTTCCACTTAGCGTGAGAATTGTTCTATGACTTGTCTGGGGAGGTAGCACAATATGTCTGGGAATTCGACTTTCAACATTTTGTTGCTGCTTTAACGACTGCTCAAGGTAGGTTAGATCACTATTCACTCTTTGCACTTATTGAGAGGTGGATGGACACCACTCACACCTTCCACACACAAGTGGGTGAGCTGACTATTTCCCCAATGAGTTTTTCTACCATTACTAGGATTACATTTAGAGGTACCCCAATTTTGATATCCATTACTGCACTCTTCTAGAGGATGCTAGGAGTCATTACATTCATGACCTGCTCAGGTTTGTTCCAACATGGAAGAATAGGAAGAATGTGCTTCTTTCTTCTCTTGTACAGTATTTCAGAAGACTACTTACCACTACACCTCGCCAGATTCTCTAAAAGGCGAGATGTTTTTTATTGATATTTCTTGGCACTACACTCTTTTATGAGACTGGTCATGAGGTTAGCATCACTCTTTTTGGCCCTCTTCAGGATCTTACTAGGGTCGCTACTTTGGATTGGGGGTCTACAACACTTGCTTACCTCTACTATAGATTGGATACTATTTGCAAAGGTGCTGTGACGATGTGCGGCTTCTGGCATGTCTTGCATGTATGTTTCTTATCCCTTTTTAACTTTTACTTACTTTCACATTCCCCTACTTATTTTCTTCATTTTCCTTTTTTTAAGATTTAGGGCATTGAGACTGGAGTGATTCAAGGTTTCAATACCATTAGCTTCGACAGGAGTCTTCCCCTGATGCAGAGGTGGGGTTCCTCTCATCTTGCTAGCATTAAGCATGATTTGTAGACTTATCTGGACTAGTTGAACTCCTTAGAGTGGGACCTGGTAAGAAAATTTTGACTTTTAGTATTTCATTAATTGTAAAACTTTAATAAATTTAAATTTAAATGAATAAGTTTGCAGGTTAGATCAAATTGGTTGGCTAGTGCTGAAGACATTCAGCAATATGATTTTATGACTGCAGCAGTGAGACTTGAGACTATAAGAGTTTTGCTTCCTGGTTATGGCTGCCAGATGTGGTATCTCGGTGAGCGTGTTTATCATTGGCATATGGGACCTTCCAGGAGGGGTGTTCCCTTTTTATTCCCTCCTTGACGTTACGGAGTAGCAGCATGACTGGTCCTGAGCTTAAAGCTGCTCTTGAGGGATATGACGCTTCAACCATGCTTGAGAGTTCTCGTCATTATCAGGAGTATATTCAAGAGAACCTCTTAGAGCAAGTTCCTATAGACCTAGATGAGGTATGCTTTCTCTCACTACTTTACTTCAACTCTCTCATTATTATTAATATTTGGTTCTCTATATAGGTTGAAGGAGTCCCTGATGCTGCTATGGAGGAGACTGAGGATGATACTGAGGAGACTGAGCAGGAGGTCGAGCCTATTCATCATAGTGAGACTATTCCCGATGAGACTTCCTTAAGTACCATTCTGGGTGATGTTCCCCCATTTGATAGGTTGATGTATTATTAGGCTCCTATGGTACAAACTCCTATTAAGCGACACATGTATTTTGATACAGCTCAAATTCCTAGCATCTCTCCTCATGATGCTTCACATTTAAGTTTAAATTGCTCTCTTACCAACCCTGCATAAACTTGCATTTGTTGCTGAATTAGTAAAATTTATTTTACAGGTCCCTAGGACACAGGCAGATTATTTATATGGAATTGCCTCTTCCCAAAGATTATTTACTATGCAGATTACAGATACTTAGAGGGTTAGTATTCACAACAAATATTCAGATGTATGCATGCTATGCAAGATATGCATGATTCTAACTAATTTCTAATGCAATAGAATTATGCCAGGGATTTGGAGCGTGAGAATGAGAGGTTCCAGCAACAGCTTGCTAGCCTTGGTTTTAATGGACACGACGCTGGGACTCCTATGCCCCCAGATTAGAGTGACGATCCACCTAGAGAATAGAGACCCTGGCCAAACACTAGAGCTTATGATGACTAACTTTCCTTAGGAATTGTATTAGCATGATTGTACTTTGAGATGTTTCAGAACTATTTCCTTTTATGCATCATGGACTTTTATTCTGTACCAAACCGTAATTTTCCATTTTTTAAGATTTGGTTACAGGATAAATTGAGTCTGCTTGATTCTCCTCCCAATGCTTTAATTTATCATTCTTATCATCTACAATCTCCTCCTTTTAAGATAAAGGATAAGCACACCACAGATCAATGGACTAATTGGATGAAAGGCATTGTTAATACTAAGATTACTTGGATCTATCCTTAGTGGAGATTAAAATTCATGACCATCAACTTGTATGACAATTGCGTCCCTATTCTCGGATTACACTTTTTAACTTTTCTTTCTCCCTCATGCCTCTGTCTTCAGTATAGTCACCCTCAATTCATTATGGTTGTTATAACTAACTTCAAAGGCTTCTTCCTGAGATAAGATTTCTTGGACAAGGTGAAGAACTTGTGGCCTCGTAGAGCTTTGGAACGGAATATATACCTGGATGCTAACATGACCACTGATGACAACTACAAGACTTGGGTTACTATGCAATCTATAGAATTACCAGAACTTGTTAAATACAAAAGGACTTAAATATTGTTAGATGAATCAAAAAAGAAACAAAAACAAAAGTAGTGGTCTCATAAGTCCAGTTTCTCGTTTTTTATTTTTCCTTCAAGTCTTTGTGCCTTGTAATAAAGATAGAAAATGAAATATTTAACAAAAATGTCTTTTCAATTCATTTCATTAACTAAGGCAAAAATGAGTACATTTATTACATCACATGACACAACTCCTGTTATCAGCTAGTCCTTTCAGATTTTCTAACTAAACATTTTTCTCCCATTTTCATTTCCCTAATTTTTGCCTGATCAGCCCTTTACAGGTTTTCTAAACAACGAGAATGTCCTAACTTTTGAATAAATAGCCTTTTTAGGATTTCTAGTTAGCAGACTCTTTTTTTTTTTCAAAGGTAGTATTTCTCAAGGTGATCAAGGTTGATTGGCTCAGTGAATTCATTCCCTTCTAGATCTGATATCTTTACAACTCCCTTGGGCAAGATTGTCTCTATTAAATATGGTCCTTCCTAGTTTGGTCTGAATTTTCCTCTTGGGTCAAACACCATCGCCCTTGCGTGCTTTAATACCATATATATAACTTTTATCTTTCCTGGCTTAACCTTTTTGTTGAACGCTCTTGCTATTCTCATCTAATAAATCTGAGTATGGAATAAAGCATCCATCCTTTTCTCATCCAGAGATATAAGGTGATCGAACCTCTTTTGCATCCATTCACTTTTGGGGATTTTTGCTTCCATAACCACTCTCAAGGATTTAATTTCTATCTCTATGGGTAGAACTGCTTCACAACCATATACTAATGAGAATGAAGTTTATCCTGTAGCAATACGTGTTGTAGTTCTGTATCCCCACAAAGCAAATGGGAGGTATTCGGACCAATCCTTATGTGTCTTCACCATCTTAGAAAGAATCTTCTTTATATTCTTATTAGCCATTTCCACTACACCATTAGCCTGAGGTCGATAGGGTGAGGACTTATGATGCTCAATCTTGTATCTTTGTAACAACTCAACAGTTTCTGCCTCAAACTAAACTCCATTGTCTGTCACAACATAGTGTGGGATCCCATACCTGTAAATGAGGTTCTTCTCAATGAAATTTTCCATCTATCTAGCTTTTAAGGTGCCAAAATGATTCTGCTTCTATCCATCTTGAAAAGTAGTCGATTGCAACTACTATATATATATGCCCGTTTGAAGCAGTTGGTTTTACTTCCCCTATTATATCTATTCCCCAGGCTACAAAGGGTCATGGAGATGTTAAACTATTTAGAACTATAGGGGTAAGGTGATTGAGATTCCCATGTACTTGACATTGATGGCATTCTCTCACTATTCAGATACAGTCCTTTTCCATACTCCCCCAATAGTACCCTTGCTGACTAATCTTCTTTGCTAGAATTATCCTATTCATGTATGATCCACAAACTCCTGCATGAATCTCTCTCATTGCCTATTCTGCTTTATCCTTCTTAAGACATCTCAGCTGTATTCCATTCGGCATCCTTTTGTATAGTATCCCATCATGACTTACATAATGGTGTACAAGAACACAAAGAGCATATCTATCTTTGGAAGTTGCTTTATCTGGATATCTTCTTTCCTCGATAAATCTCTGGATGTCATAAAACCATGGCTTTTCCTCTGGCCCTATCTGAATACTCATGACATGTTCTTTGCCATAACATGGAGCTTTCATTTTTATTATCACTAAAGGTTTCATCATCGATCTTGTCAGTTTATCCTACATTGAAGAAAGTGTTGCCAAAGCATCCGCCATTTGATTCTTGTCTCTTGGTAAATGCATAAAGAGACATTTGGTGAAATTCTTTATTAGTTTTCTCAAATAGTGGACGTAAGGTTTTAATCTCTCTTCTTTTACTTCCCATTCTTCATTAGCCTGGTTGATGACTAAAATGGAATCTCCATAAACCAATAGGTTTTTAACTCCAACTGCCAATGCTGCTTCCATGCCATAGATACATGCCTCGTACTCAACCATATTGTTTATAACCTTGAAGTCTAATTTCTTGGTCATTACGATGGTTTCTCCTTCTGGTGTGACAAGAATTACTCCTAACCCTGGTCCTCTATTATTCACTGCTCCATCAAAATAAAGTTTCCATTCTCATTGTTCTATTACTGCTAGGTTCTCATATGGAAACTCTAGATTCCACTGCTTGTTTCCTTCAACTGCATTTTGGGCTAGAAACTCTACTACAGCTCTACCTTTGATGACCTTCGTAGTGAAATATTCTATATCGAACTCAGTTAAAAGTACCAACCATCTAGACATCTTTCTAGTCAAAGCTGGTGCTTGGAACAAGTATTTTAAAGGATCTATCCTTAAAACAACTTGTACTTTGTAAGACTGAAAATAATGCCTTAACTTCTTTATAGCCCAAATCATTATCAAACATGTCTTTTCTATAAGATCATACTTTTGTTCATATGGTAGGAACTTTTTACTGAGGTAATATATAGTGTACTCCACCCCTTCAGGCCAGTTTGTGCTAGCATTGCTCCCATCACCTTTTCTTCTAAAACCAAATATAAGATTAAAGGCTTACCTTGTTTTAGTGGCCTCAATACATGTGGGTTAGTAAGGTATTCCTTAATCTTATTAAAGGCTTTCTGACATTCTTCATTCCATTCCATAGGCTGATTCTTCCTCAAGAGCTTGAAGATCGGATCACAAACCATGGTAAGTCTCGCAATGAACCTGCTGATGTACTGCAGTTTTCTGATAAACCCTTGTACTTTTTTCTCGATTCTTAGTGCTGGTATCTCCTAGATGGCTTTGATCTTGTCTGGATCAACTTCTATTCCTTTATTACTGACTATGTGCCCCAATAACTTTCCTGAAGTTACCCCAAAGATGCATTTCTTCAGATTAAGCCTTAGGTTATATTTTTCTATTCTTGCTAAGAACTTATCCAAAGCTTTAAAATGTCCCTCTCTTGTTTTAGACTTAACCATCATGTCATCAACATAAACTTCCATTTCCTTATGCATCATATCATAAAATAAGGCAGTGGCCGCTCTTTGATAAGTTTCTCCTGCGTTCTTTAATCCTAAGGGCATCACCTTATAACAGTATGTTCCCCATTCCGTGATGAAAGTAGTTTTGATCCTCTCCATAACTGCCATCATTATTTGATTATAACCTGAGACCCTATCCATAAAAGAGTACATCGCACTAGATGTTGCACTATCCACAATCACATCAATATAAGGTAAAGGAAAATCATCCTTTGGACATGCCTTATTTAGGTCCCTGAAGTCTACACACATTCAAACTTTTCCATCTTTCTTAAGAACTGGTACTATATTTGCCAACCACTGGGGGTATTCCACAACTTCTAGAAAACCAGCCTGGATTTGCTTAGCGACTTCTTCCCTTATCTTTTCTATCCACTCGGGCCTTAACCTATGAAGTTTTTGCTTAACAGGTTTAGCTTCAGGATATGTTGGAATGTGATGCTCCATAATTTCCCTATCTAACCTTGGCATATCCTCATAGGACTAAGTAAATACTACCTTTCTTTTTATTAATATTCTCTTAAATTTTTCCCTCTTTTCAAGAGTTAAGTTATATGATATAGAAATGTGTTTTGGTTGTTCATTTGTGCCCATGTTTAATGAATCTAATTGAATAGAATTAATGTTAAACATGCATGAACGATCATTATTAAATTGCACAAGACCATCAGAATCAACATCACACAAGTAAGCTAAACCAGAATTTATATCATTGACCATAAAGGAAACAAAGTTTTCATCCTCAAACAGACCAGACATTACTACATCATTTTCTTCATAAAAAACATCAGTAAAACTATTATTAATGATATTAGCTAATTCATGTGGTGGTTCTTCATTAGGTGGCAGACAAAGCAGTTTTTTAATGTCTTCGATTTTCATCTTTTTAGCAACTGTCTTTATCACCTCGTCCTTGTTGTCTTGCACCAGCTTTTCAACTATTTGTTCCTTAAAAATCTTAAATCTAGGGACATCCACACTAGCTACTTGGACAAGCTCCTTTTCACCCTGGTAGAACTTCTCCTTCCCTTGTTTAATAAAGTTACCTTTTAGGGGTCCCAAATTCCCTAGGCATTCTCATTGAAAAACTTTCTTCTTGCCCTTTTACTGCTGAACCCAGCTCCAGTATAGCCCAATCCTCTTGTGTCATCTTGGGTTTTGAAATCTAGTAGTTCTGGGCTTCCTTGCTCATTTTCCCTAGTCTTTGTCCTGATCTGTAATTCATCTTCTTGACCATGTTCATAACCCTTGGATCCATTGTGACTCCCTCTGAAATCAAGGCTACCTGGTAACCTGGGGGAGTGACTACCTATTTCTGACTATTAATAACTGCGGACACATTCTTGCCCATACTAGCATCTAAAGTCACCACTTCCCCATCAAGTAAGAATTTCACCTTTTAATGCACGGTCAAAGGCACTCCTCCCAAAACATGATACCAAGGTCTACCTAAAAAAAGGGCATAGGTGACAGGAATATCTAGCACAGTGAATTCCACCATTGCTTCTATAGGTCCAGTCTTCACAGAAGCCATAAATGTTCCCTTTACACTCCTCGTGCTATCATTATAAGCTCTTATTACAAGGTCTAATCTTGCCAAATCCTTCACCTTCACTCCTAAATTGGGTAGGATCTGTAGTGGGCAAACATTAATTGTGAATCCATCATCCACCATCACATAATTGGTCCTGTTCCCTCTTACTTCAGTCAAAATGAATAATGCTTTATTATGGTTCCTTCCTTCTACAGGTAAATCCTCATCCGAGAAAGTAATGACCCCGTGCTTTTTCTCAGTAACCTTGGCCACTATTGCTTCAGGGGTTGCTATAGTTTCAATATTCATCTTAGTCAGGGCCTTAACCAGAGCTTTTCTGTGGCTACTTAAATGCATCAAAAGCTCCCAAATGCTTACGTTGGCCTTTGCTTTCTTGAGTTGCTCGAGAATCAAGTCATCACCATGTTCATTTGAGTCTTCTCCTTTAACAGCTTCTTCTCTCTCTATAGCTTTCTCTGCTAGCTTATAACCCTTCCCGCTTCTGGTAACATGGCTGACTTCAGGATTATCTACCCATACATTATACCCTACAATGTCTTCCTCATCAGAACTATACCAAATATCAATCACCCCTATAATCCGATCTTTCTTCTCTTCTTTCCATACCTCAATTATACATTTTTCCTTCTTGATTAGCAGCTTTTCATCATCGAACTCATCATCCCATCCTATAGGCTCAATTGTATCAATGGATATATCAAAAAAAGGTGGTTTAAAGCAAAACACCTTATAATTGAACTTCCCTGAGGGCTAACCCAATAAGTCTTCTACCTCTTCCACTCCTTTGGGAGCGTTAAGAGATTTCTCTTTATTTTTAAGGCTTAGATCCTCAAAAGAGTTCAACACTTCTTCTTTGCTTACTCCTGAGTTGATTATCATGGTAGTTGGGGGTGGCACGTTTTGGTAATTTAGGAAAGGATTGTTTTGGGTGTTTGGGCTCAGGCTTGACTTTTCAGGGTCTGTGATCCTTTCAGAATCTATAAGGTTTTGGATTTCGTGTTTAAGACATATGCAAGAGTTAGTAGAATGGCCAGCAACTTGATGAAACTTACAATAACTGTTTTGATCAAAACTAAGGATGTTCGGGTTTGGTGGTCTAGAAGGGGTTAAGGGTCTAAAGAGGCTTTTTTGGATAAAATGGTCTAGGACTTTAGATAAGGGTTGATTAAAATTTGAGAATCTCCTAGGTTGCTAGATGGCATGAACTCCTATGACTCGGCTGGTATTTCCTTGCTACGTGCCCCCAGTTGGGTAATTTCTCACTCTAGTGTTCTTAATGGCCTTCTTTTTCTCATTTTCAATCTCTTCAACCTGTAACCCATCATTATAAAGGTCCACGAACATCTTAGGGTTCATCATTTGCAACCTCTCCACTAAGATAAGTGACACATTTTGAACTATCATCCTAACCTGATCCTTCTCTGCCAATTTGTTCTTCATTATTCCTACCTTATTCATGAACCTAGTTAGAAAATCTGAAAATCACTCATTGGGCTTCTGCTTGGGTAGTTCTAGATCTCTTATGGACACCTCAAGCCTAGTATCATAGTCATATTGCTTTAGAAAAGCAGTGCATAACTCCCTCCAATATGCTCAGATAGACTTCTCTAACCTATGATACCAATTAACAGCCATACCCTCTAAGGATAGTACAAACAGTTTAGTAACCATAGACAAATGAGCCTTAGTGGTACTCATAGCAGTTGTGTATTGACTGAGATGAATCCTTAGGTCCCTAGTACCATCGAACTTCTGCAACTGTGGCATATTGAATTTATCAGGTAGCTTATCTTCCTCAAATTGCATCACATCATCAAAGTCAAATAGGTACCCTAGGCATTGTCCCCTCATCAACTCCTCCATCTTAGACATCTTCTAAGTTAATGCCTTCATCTGTCTGGATTCCAGCTCTTGAACTTATTGAAAAATTATTCCTTTTTTGCTTTTTTAATTATATAACTCTCAACATCAACCATCTTTATTTCCCCAGTATTGTCATTGTTAACAGGTAGTGGTCCTATAGTAGGTGGGTTGGCCGCAGTGGGTGGTGCAGCAGCAACAGGTGGTGGCATCAGTCCCGCTAAAGCTTGTCTTAACTCGTCTTGTATAATTACTCTTATATCATCCATCAGTGCTCCTTTGACGTCTTCTAGCATCCAGTTTCCTCCCTCTTATTATTACATTCTTTCAGTTTGTTCAAGTTTCTTAGCTTCTAAATAGAGTAGATTGATGGGGCTCTTTTCCAATCTGCTAAGGATCTCTTTCGTGATCGATTAGGGGCTTGAATCAGTTCTCACCAGTCTACCACCTTTTCAACTCTAAACATAGGAAGACCCAGATGAATATATGATGGCTATAAGAAAAATTATTAGTATGATGCATGAGATGCATGTATGCATGATGCACGTGCTATGAAACAAGTAGCAAGTAACAAGTTAGGTGTACAGACATCCTTCCAACCTTATTCCTCCCGCACACGTATTCAATGGCGAGTCTCTTTTCCTAGGATTTTTGGTCTTGGTCTTAATATCAATAGGGGATATCAGGGATCGACATGCATGCCAAATCTCTCAAAGCAGTAGAAGTACAGAAATAACAATTCTAGGTATAAAAGATTAGCCCAATCTTTATTAACCTAAACGGGTTTCTAAAGTATAGGCTTGGGCCTTTACAGATAAAAATACCTCATGACAACATTCACAAGCAATTTGGGTAGATCCTAAGGGAAATAACTAAGCCATTATATATGGTTAGGGTCCAATAAGAAGGTCAAAGTTCCCTTAGCAAGATGCCCTCCTTTAGGACTTGAGTTATAGGCCAAGGTCAGAGGGGCCTGGCATCCTTTACAAACTTGAGAGAAGACTACCCCCCCCTTAAGGACTTGGGTTACAAGCTCTGGTCAGATGAGCCCAACAATCTCTCTTGGACCGAGTTAAGGCTAAGAGTAATGGTTAGCCAATCTACAACCCCATGAAGCTAGTGGAATCATGGAATCATAAACCAACGCCATCAGTTAATAGGGACATGTAGAACGAATGCAAGAATAAAATAATAATTAATAAAATAATTCTAAAAAACATAAGTAGAATCAGTATCTCTTATCTCCAGTAGAGTCACCACTGTAAACGGCGGGGTTTAACGCGCGTCCAAGATTTTAGCAACTGCGACACTGTTTGAGCTCAGGGCTTTAGAGAACACACTAACCATTGTCACAAAGACATGGCATGGAGATGAGGAGTCACCACCGAGGGTATTAACTGGGAAAAATCAAAAAGGTGGTACTCGATTCCCTACAAGAAAGATAGTACCACAACTAGGAGATTCTAGATACGGAATACCAACTTCTTTCAGTCTTGTGTTCATTTAGAATAACTTTATGAAGTATTATCATATTCTCTATTTACATGTAATTTCATATAAACCCTAAAAAAAATCAACTCCAAGGCAAACTAATCATGAAATATACAAGTAAATAATGCATTCAATAAATCACATAATCCCTAAGTTAGTCTAATCTACATCGATTTTAAATAAATGAATTAAATATGCATGTTTTAATTTATATGTGAACCTAAAGACCTAATTCCCTTTGATTTTAATTAAATGAACTTAGGTCTACTTGTTTTAATTCTAAATATGAGCTTAAATCTACAAATTATGGAATATTTAAATTAGTGGGCCTAATTCTACATGTTTTAATTAAGTAGTGATCTTAAATCTACAAATTATAAAAAAACTTAAATTAAGTGGCCTAAGTCTAAATTAATTAATTAATTAATTTAAATTAGGTGAGCCTATGTCTAATTAACTAAATGAGCCTAAGGATATTTCTAATCTAAAATCTAATTAATTATGGACCTAAAAAATATATTTTAACTAATTAAACCCAATTAATTATTAAGTGAGATGGGCTAAAAGAATTACCTAAACTTAAATAAATAAATCAAAGCCTAAAATAGGCTTAAGGCCCCAAAATGCATAAAAATAATAAATAAGCTCAAAAATAAATAAAAACATAAAAAAACAATTAAATAAGATCAAATAAATAATTAAATTAATCCTTACTAAAACCCTAATTTTATTATCAAGCAACCTAAATTAATCTACTTCCTCCATTGATTTTAAATAATTCCCTAATTGAAACCTAATTTTACTAACCAATTTAATCAAAATAAACATGCAACCACAGACATAATTTCACTACTCCCACTATTGGAGTTATTACATTAATTCATAAAATAGTTAATAAAATAAAAATAAAGCAATAAATAAAATAAAATAACATAAAAACCCTAGAAACTAAGTCTCTACGAGGCTTTATCCATGGCTTTCCATGAACTTCTCATGAATTCATCCCCCCAACATGATCACCATGCATTTTTTCCATACTCACCATAAAAAATAAAATAAAATTATGATTAATGAATAAATTATAATAATAACTCGAAAGAATAAAAATAACCAATAATATAAAAAAAATAAATAAATAAAATAGAATAAGAAGAAGATGATGATGCTTATGAGTGATTTGGGGTACTCCTCAAATTTGTAATTCACTATTCTCGATAAGTCTTCGAATCTTCTTCTTCAAAATTTCTCTAACGATCTTGAATTAATTAATAAACCAAAAGGAATTTTTGTAAAAAAATAACTCGCCCAAAATTAAGAAAGCTCTCACAAAACTAAAAACTTTAAAAATCTGTTCCTGCCTTCCCTTCTCTTTTTTCTTTTTCTTCCCCCTTTTCTTTTGGCTCCCGTCCTCTTTATATAATGAAAAAAAAGAACTAAAAAACCCAGCTTCCTAACGTGATTCTAATTCCTTAAAATATAAGATTAATACTTAAAATTATATTTAGGAATTTTAGACCAATTAGGAATGAGTTAAAAACCAGTTACGAATTTTAGACCAATTAGGATTGAATTAAAAGATAAAAAACAAAGACGAAAGAATTCAATTCCAACCGGGATTGTGCAATTCCGATTGGAATTGGTGTAATTTCAACCGGAATTACATAATTCTGATCCCTAGAATTATGGAATTTCGACAGGTTTTTTTTACATTTAATTACAAAAAGACCCTTGGAAGAATTTAAGTTTTGCAATTAGGTCCTAAAAAAATATTGCAATGTAGTCCTTGAAAACACTAAATCCTTCCCTCAAAAGATGCATTTAAACCCTTAGAATTTTAAAGCTTAAGTATCGAAGACTTATTCATGATATTTTCATCATTCGAGTCTTTTGTCACATCCAAAACACATTATCCTGAAATTGGGTGTCTATAGTGACATCGGGTCGATCCTAAGCCTTTGGTTTTTAATTGAGTTTTGAATTCTTAGATCAAGTCTTTCCTAGAATTCTTAGAAGTATAAGTTAGAATTTATTTTGATTTTTATGATTATTTATTTTTCTAACTGCGCCAAGACCGAGGCCTATTAGACCAGGCCCGTCGAGTCAATCTCAAGGAGCGCAAAGTTGTGAGTTATTACTTTATATATACATTGCATGTAGATTCATGATTATGAGTTTTCATGTTTTGATATAAGTTTAAACATGAATTATTTCATTAAATGAATAAGTATATTTTTTTTGGTATACTTTTAGTATATTTTTTATATATTTGATATATATGTGACATCTTACTTAGTTTGCTTTTAGTGTAGAATTCGTATATATGTGACATATATATGTTAGCATGTTTTAGTATATATTCAGTATATTTGACAAATACTCAGCATATACATTTAGTATATTTTTGGTATATGTTTAGTATATAAATGGTATATCCTATTTAAATGATTGCCATTATATTTAGATTGTGTAATTTAGTATTTTTCCATTAAATTATGGTTTTATTGAAGGATATTGATAGAATGTGCTACCTAGTGGGCTGCACTAGGACTGTGTATGTACCGGTGTGATAGATTTTAGGGTTAAGTTTATGAGATCATTTGAGGTGAAATTTAATTGATCGATTATTGAGATTTGATGTAATGAGTAGTATGATTGCGAGAGCTCAGTTGACTTAGTGTCTCGGGGCCAATCACACTGACAGTGAGATTGTGGGAGCTCAGTTGACTTATTGTCTTGAGGCCAGTCTATTGTCTAAAAATGGAATAACATAATTTCTTTGGAATTAAGTAAGCCTGCATGGCTAGTGAGATATTTGTTTGAGATTGCAAATACTTTTAGGGTTCTATTTGATCCTTTGTTTAAATAAATATTTTCTGCATTTATTATATATATATATATATATATATATATATATATATATAAACAAACTTTGGCATCTATGTGAAATGCATGTATATGTATCTATATATACTGATGTCTAACTGTATATGATTTAGATTACATGTATATATATTATAAAAATTCACTTAGTGAGGTTTGATTCCCCTCAATATTTTTTTAGGAGACTCCTCATTGTTAGACCTCAGTAGTAAACCTCTATGTCGGACTTCTTCAGCCCCTACTAGATTATGTAATTTATTTATCTGAACTTTTGTTGTATTCTAGAAAACTGTAGTAGTAGTGTATTGTATTAGTAGAACATTACTTTAGTAAGAGACCTATCTCTGAATATTGTATGAATATTTTTATTTATGATATGACATTTAAGTATTTATTTTATATTGATTCAAGTTTTAATTTTAATGTATTTTTATATTATTTATTACATGCATTTTTTTTATTTTTAAGGCTTGCTACGGGTTCTAGATTCGAAAGAATTCTCATTCCCTAACACCGGTCATGACTCCTAGTTTTGATCGTGACATCAGCTAACCAGGAGGATCCAGGAGTACGACTCCTGGATTATAAATCTGGAGAGAAAACTTGGCGAGGCTGAGAAATCCCAGGAGAATGACAAAGGTTCCTATCAGAACATAGTGGGAGGGTTTCTCAAGGCTTATAGGTTCGAATGTAGAAGGTTCCTACTTTCCCAAAATCTGGAGCTAGACTTGGCTGATATGGAGAAGATAACGTCGACTGACTTGGCAAGGATTGTTGCTGAAGAGGATGCTCGGAACAAGGTTGCTTCCCTCCATCTAAGAGATGTCTCCAAACCAGCTAGGGGTTCGTCATTGGATCCGCCTACGTCTGCTAGTGCCATAAGCGTTGTTCCCCCTCCTGTTTCAGAAGTTGAGCCATCTGGCACTGAATTATTAAACTAGGGATTTTTTTTTAATTGACTTTTATAACACAATTTTTCCCCAATGAATGAAAATACTTTATTTGATATCATTCCAAGTACTTTTATTGGAAATATTTTCGAAGGCAGTATGAGTTCCAAAATCGTTGTAGTTCCTTGCCTTGTCTATCTTTTTTTTATATGCCCTTTTAGATGTGCACTTTATAACCTGATAGGGGCCTTCCTAATTGGAACCAAGTTTACCGGTGCCGAAGTTGCCTTTGCCAATATCTACCCTTTTTAGTAGCCAGTCTCCTATCTTGAACTATCTTGGATGAATACGCCAAAGGTCATAATGTGTTATCCTTTACCTATATGCTTCAGCTATAGTGGATGCTTGTTCTCTTCGTTCTTCCAATAGGTCCAAGCATATCTGGGTGTCAATGTTATTGATGTCTTCATTTAAGTCTCTGCTGACCCTGTAAGTTGGTGATCTAATTTCTGTTGGTATTACCGCGTCCATACCATAAGTTAGCCTATATGGTGTTTCCTTTATGGATAATCTAGGAGTCGTCCTATAGGCCTAAATTATGTTGTTAAGTTCTTTGACCCAGTTTCCTTTCTTCTTGTCAAGCCTCTTCTTCAACCCTCACATGATAGTCCTGTTGGTGACCTCCGTTTGCCCGTTCATCTGCAAGTGAGCTACTAAGGTGAAACGAACCTTTATTTCGAGGTCAAAGTAGAACCTTCTAAACTTCTCATTATCGAACTGCTTACCATTATCTATGATCAAGGTGTGCGGCATGCCAAATCTATAGACGATTTCTCTCAAGAAGAAGTGTTGAATCCAAGTTTCTATGTTGGTCAACATTGCTTCCACTTGTACCCATTTAGTGAAATGATCTATGGCCATAATTAAGAACTTTTTCTATGAAGTGAAGGCCGAGAAGGGACCCAGGATGTCCATTCCCCACATAGCGAAAGGCAAAGGGCTACCAATCGAATGCAGGGGGTTGGAAGGTTTGTGATTGAAATGAGCAAACTGCTAGCACCTATGACATTCTTAAGTTAGCTTTTGGGCATCAATGGACATGGTAGGCTAGTATTATCCTTGCAATAGTGCTTTCTTGATTAGTGTGTAATGGGATTCATATGCTCCATAAATTAATTCATGGATTTCCCTAAGTATGTAATTCCTTTACTCTGGGGAAACACATTTGGACCATGGGTGTGAGAGGGATTTCTTGTAGAGCTCCCCATGTTGGATAGAGTAGTGGGTTGTCTTCATTTTTAGTTTTTGAGCCTTCAGTTTATCTTTTGGGAGTGTTCCATTTTCCACGTGTTGGACTATCAGTTTTATCCATTCCAAGACTTCCCGTACCTCCACGATATATGGGTCTTCGGTGTTGGGTCTTGTTAGTGCTTCGGTGAACTCCATTCCCTTAAATGCCTGATTGTCTTCAGCTACTGATTTGGCTAAAAGGTTAGCCTTATAGTTTTCGTATTAAGGTATCTAGACTATCTCCTACTGTCGACCGTCTTATTCAATTTTCTTTAGGAGTTGCATGACTTTTCCTGCATATCTGGCGATCCTTGGATCCTTAATCTGGAATGTCCTGTTGACCTAGTTTACTACTAGTTGAGAGTCCTATTATGAGGTGCTCGACTTTGACCTCAGTAGCCAACTTTAATCCTGTGATGAGTGCCTCATATTTCACAATATTATTGGTTACGTTGGACAATATTTGAATTGCATACCGAATGTGAATTTTATATGGTCCTTTAAGGATAACCCTAGTACCAAATCCTTGAGTGGGGGATGCTTCGTCAATGTAGAGCTTCCATTCTGGTGCTTTGGTGATGGTAAGATCTTTTGGCATCATTTTTTAATGAAATCTATTAATGCTTAAGCTTTCATCTGCTATTGAGGCTCATAGTCAATGTCAAATTCTCCAAGTAATACCGACCATTAGACCAATATGCCCGAAGTCTCAGGCCTTTGTAAAATTTTTTGCAAGGGGAAGCTAGTTCTTATAATAATAGGATAAGCCTGGAAGTACTGTCTGAGCTTTCGTGATGCATGGACGATGGCCATGGCTAGCTTATCCAGTATTGGGTACCGAATCTCAGACCCTTAGAGTATTTTGCTAACGTAGTATATCGGGCTTTACTAGTTCTCTTCTTCCTTTACTAGTATTGAAGCTATGCATTCTTAACCCACAAAGAGGTATAAGTACAGTGTTTCATCTAGGACTGGCCTATTGAGTAGAGGTGGTGAGGATAGGAATTTTTTAACATCTTCAAAAGCTGCCTAGTAGTCTTCAGCCCAAACAAATTTCTTAGAATTTTTTAAAGCTCGGAAAAATGGTAGGCACTGTTTAGCCAAGCAGGAGATGAAACATCCCAAAGCTGTGATCCTACCATTTAGCTTTTATAACTTGTGGATAGCCTTTAAAGCTTTCATGTTGAGAATGGCCTCCATTTTTTTTGAGTTGGCCTTAATACCTCTATAGGATATCATGAATCCTAGGAATTTGCCTGCTTTAACTCCAAAGATGCATTTTTCCAGATTCAGCTTAATCCTGGACTCGCTCAGTATTTTGAGGACTTGATCCAAATCCTCCGGGTGTTAATTTGCATGCTTGCTCTTAATAATAATGTCATCCATGTATACTTCCACATTTTTCCCAATCTGGTCCCAAATTACATGGTTCATCATCCTCTGATATGTTGCTCCAACATTCTTTAGTCCAAAGGGCATTATCTTGTAGCAGTAAAGACCTTTATGGGTGATAAAGGATGTCTTTTTTCTTCAGTATTTCGAGGACCTGATCCAGATCCACTGGGTGTTGCTTTGCATGCTTGCTCTTGATAATAATGTTGTCCATGTATACTTTCACATTTTTCCCAATCTGGTCTTAAAGTACATGGTTTATCATCCTTTGATATATTACTCCATCATTCTTTAGTCTGAAGGGCATTATCTTGTAGTAGTAAACCCTTGTGGGTGATGAAGGATGTCTTCTCTTAGTCTTTTTTCTTCATCAGAATCTGGTGATATCCTTGTGCTACATCAACAAAACTGTATAGATCGGGGTCGGCAGTGGAGTCTACTAGTTGGTCAATTATTGGCAATGGGTATCTATCCTTGGGGCATGCCCGGTTGAGGTCAGTATAGTCTACACACATCCTATACTTACCATTTGATTCCTTAACTAGCACCACGTTGGCTACCCATTTTGGGTGGGTAACTTCTTTAATAAATTCGGCTTCTAACAACTTCTTCATTTCCTCGGCGATTATCTTATGCCTCTCGTACACAAAGGTTCTTTTCTTTTGGATCACTGGCTTTGCCCCTGGTCTGATGTTCAAGCTATGCGAGGCAATCTAAGGATCTACCCCAGTTATTTTAGATGCCTGAGAAGTGAAATCCTCTGAGTGCTTAGTGAGGACTTCATTTATTCCTTGCTTTGTGTTATAGTCTAGCTCATTATCGATCTTTACCAATTTCCCATCAACAAGTTATAATGTCTCAGTGTCATCGACTAGTTGAGATCCCGCACCTTGTTTCTCTATTTACCAAGTTTCTAGGGGGAAGGCTTCTGTTTGAGGCTTGATTGCTATCTGGTAGCACTGTCTGGCCTCTACGGACCGTGA
This sequence comes from Mallotus nudiflorus, assembly GCA_947683625.1. NCBI lineage: Eukaryota > Viridiplantae > Streptophyta > Magnoliopsida > Malpighiales > Euphorbiaceae > Mallotus > Mallotus nudiflorus. The sequence goes on along the minus strand of CANTUR010000156.1, from coordinate 3,897,993 downwards.
GAGTTCCACCCTCGATTGGAATCTTTATAGTTAGGTGTCGGATGCTTGCAATTGCATCTATTTCATAAAGCATTGGCCATCCTATAATGTCATTATATGCAAGTGGGAGATCCACCACATTGAACAGAGCTTTAACAATTCCCAAATTCCAGATTTAACTATATAATTCCCATCAGCTATACTGTTCATCCACAAAAGCTTATAATGGGATTCTATATGGCTTTTAGGTTTATGATAAAGCCTCTTATTTCTTTGTAAGCATTCCAAAATAGTGCATTAATGGCACTTCCATTATTAACCAATAACCTCTTCACCAAATAATTGTTAATGTATGCACTTACCACCAGGGCGTCACAATGAAGGTGGCGAATATGAACCTTGTCTTTCGAATCAAATATGATCTCTCTTTTCTTGAAGGCCGGTCCTTCTCCACGGCCCCTTTTAGGTTTCTTCTCAGCGTTTTCTCCTCTGATAATCATGTTAATAACATTGGCTGGCTCATTCCGCGCCCCCTTTGGTTTTGACCTGTCTCACCCATGGATTTTAATTAATTACCCAATTGAATCTATAATTTCACTAACCAATTAATCAACATAAATATGCAATCACACACATAATTCCACTATGCCCACTATTAGGGCTATTACAATAATCTATTGAAAATAATAATAAAGATAATTAATACACCCCCAAAAAAATATAAATAAAATAAATAAATAAAAAATAAAAACCTAAAAACTAAATCTAGCTACAAGGTCTTATCCATGGCTTTCCATGGAATTCTTATGAGTTTCGTCCTCCAAACATGATCATCATGTATTTTCCTCCATAATCACCGTGAAAAAAGAAACAAAATTATGATTAGTGAATAAATTATAATAATAATTTAAATAAAATAAAATAAAACAAAATAAATAAATCAAGTAAAATAGAATAAGGAGAAGATGATGCTCATGGATGATTTTAATGGAGTGTTTCTCAGATTTTGTAAAATCACTGTTCTTGATAGGTTTTCGAATCTTGTTCTTCAAAAATCCTCCAAAAATCTTTAATTAATCAATTAAGCAAAAGGGAATTTTTGTAGAGTATGTTTTTTTTCAAAACAATTCACAAAGGAAAAGAGTCAAGAATGCTTTTTTTTTTAAGAAAAATCAACCAAAAGCTAAAAGACAATTTGGCGTAGAGAAAATATCAAAGTAAAATTGTGCATAAAAGTACTACTTCTCCCTCATGTCCCCTTTCCCAAGAGCCAAAACACCTCATTTTATAGTGAAACATCCCTTCAAACCCTACGTATAAATTGACTCCTAAAGACTTCTATTTCCTTAAAAATGTTAAATAAATATCAAAAATAATTTTAAGGAAATTTCATACCAATCAGGATTCAAGAAAAAGATATTTTTATTTTTTGATCCAAAAAACAGATGAAATAGGTCTAATTCCAACTGGAATTGTGTAATATAATTCCAATCGAAATTACATAATTCCAATCAGAATTATAAAATTCCAACCATTTTTTTTTAACTTTTAATTACAAAAAGGTCCTGAAAGAACTTAAGTTTTACAATTAGGTCCTTAAAAAGCATTGCAATTTATTCCATGAAAACATTAAATTCTTTCTTTGAAAAATGCAATCAGACCTCTGAAGTTTCAAAGTTCAAGTATTGAAGACCTATTCATAACTTTTCATCATTAGAGTCCTTTGTCATATCCATAACTCATCATTCCGAAATTGGGAGTCTATAGTTGCCCCCCTTTTATCGTTGTTTGCTTGATAACTTGCAGCAAAGCAAACTAGCACTCAATTTCTAAATTGAAAGTTAAGATACTTACCTATGCTCCTTGAAGTTTTGCTTATGAACTTGCTATACTTGGACGTACAGCATTGATTTATAAGGATATATCATACTCGATCATATGATATTGACTATACTTTATCGTATAGTCTTGTGTGAAAGGGATACATTGCACTCGATCGTATAATGTGGACTATACTCAGACATATAGTCTAAATGGAAAGATACACCACACTCAGTCATATGATGTTGATTGAAAATACATTGTACTCGGTCGTACAATGCCGACTACACTCAAACGTATAGTCTAAATTGAAATGATACATCACACTCAGTTGAATGATGTCGATTATACTTGGTCGTATAACCTTGATTGAAAATACATTGTACTTGGTCATACAATGCTGACTACACTTAGATGTATAGTCTGAATTAAAAATTCATTATACTCAGTCGTACAATGTTGACTACACTCGAATGTATAGTTTGAATTTGAAAATACATTATATTTGGTCGTACAATGCCGAATACACTCGGACTTATAGTCTGAATTGAAAATACATTGTACTCGATCGTACAATGCCGACTACACTCAGTCGTATGGTCTTTATTTGAAATGATACATCACACTCGATCGTATGATATTTATTATACTCAGTCATATAATCTTGAATTCTCTTATTCAATTATGTTGTAATCCATAATTGCTCGCGATTAGCTGTAACCCTTTTATTGCTCACTGATGATGCTGCAACTTATAATTGCTCACGATTAGCTGCTACCCTTTCATTGCTTACTGATGATGTTGTAATCAATAATTGCTCACGATTAGCTACAACCCTTTCATTGCTCACTGATGATGCTGCAATCCATAATTGCTTATGATTAACTGTAACCGTCTCATTGCTTACTAATGATGTTGTAATTCATAATTGCTCGCGATTAGCTACAAGCCCTTTATTGCTCACCTTTGATGTTATAGTCTATAACTGCTCACAAATTGACTACAATCCTTTTATTGCTTGCATTTGATAATGCTATAGTCCATAACTGCTTATGAATTGACTACAACCCTTTCATTACTCACTGATGATGCTACAATCCATAATTGCTCGCGATTAGCTGTAACCCTTTCATTGCTCACTGATAATGTTGCAATCCATAATTGCTCGTGATTAGCTACAACCTTTTTATTGCTCACTGATGATGCTGTAATCCATAATTACTCGTAATTAGCTACAACCGTCTCATTGCTCACTAATGATACTGCAATCCATAATTGCTTGCGATTAACTACAATCCTTTTATTGTTTGCCTTTGATGTTACAATATATAACTGCATATAAATTAACTGCAATCCTTTTATTGCTTGCCTTTGATAATCGTACTGTCCATAACTGCTTGCAAATTGACTGTAACCCTTTCATTGCTCGCCTTTAATGCTATAATCCATAATTGCTTGCAAATTGACTACAATCCTTTCATTGCGCACCTTTGATGTTGCAATCCATAATTACTCATAAATTTTATCTTTGGTTATTTGAGTCAAATGTTTTGAATTCTTTGTGCTCACTGACTTTTGCTGACTGACTTTAAATTTTATAGTATTGACTGATTAGAATTTCTCTACTGACTGATTTCAATTTCACTGCTAACTGACTTTTAATACTATTGTGTTGACTGACTCTACAAGTTGGGTGTACTTCCTTCTGGATTTACAATTCCTACAGACTTGTTGAAGTTATTTCTAATCATGATGAATGTACAAAAGCACATTATAATGTTAAAGATTAATGAGAAAATTCATCACTTTTTCATGAGATAGCATACACTCAATGAATCTCACTATTTTTAATTTTCATGACTATCATTTATTTTCCATTTGCAAATGTCAGAGGCATCGTTAACCATCTTATGTTGAGAGCATATCTTTTACTATGTGGAGAGCTTACTTCCACACTTAATTTCAGGGAGAATTTGCTAAACAAAACTTATGAAAATTGAATATAAAAAGATCAAATTATAAGAATTAAAACAATCTTTGAGTTATTTTTGTGCTTTCCTTCCTTATCCGAGTATTCCCCAACCTTTCTCATATTACTCAGTGTGGATATTGTTGGATAGGTCCTTTAGATACTCATACTCTTTTTAGAGCATTGGAGTAAATAGAGTAATTTTTTGGCATGGTCTTCTTTTAGTATTCCCCTGCCTTTCTTGTATTACTCAGCATAGATACCACCAGAGGTTTCATGTTTATACTCTTACTCATTTCTGAGCATTGGAGTAAATTATGCTTGCTCTTATTTTGATTCTCCTCTTAGTGTTCCCCCACCTTTCTCATATTACTCTATGTGGACACTATTAAGGGATTTTGTACTCGTACTCATTTCTGAGCATTGGAGTAGATTATATGCACATTTATCATTTTAAAGATCGAAATGATACTTTGAAATTCAAGCAATTTATGCTTCATGTCCACAGATTTTGTTTTTGCATTTTCTTCCCCTCGTTTAGGTGCAAAGCAAGCATTAGATTGATTAGAGTTTATAAGCTCTCAACACAAAACTATTAACTGATCATAAGATAGGCTTTTCACACATGAAATCGTGAAGTGGATGCATTTACTTTCAATTTATGAATTTTATGATTAAGATGGTTCTTTATTACAAAATCTAAGATAATAGAGTTCTTTTACTTCCCTTTATTATCCTGATGAGTGTTTGGCATGCAAGATGATACTTCTGATGAATGATTAGCATTTACAACCTTTCCCATTCTTGTTAATGTATCAGTTCCTTTCCCTTTCTTCATTCTCTTTTGTTTCTCCATACAAAATACCATAAGTTAGTATGGTCTATTTGTAAATGAATAAAATTTGTCAAAATGTAATATTATTCTTTTGCATTCTTCCCTTTTGATTATGGTGATGATGTCTCTGATCGCAGGATTATAATACTCCACCATTGAAGTTGTGACTTTGGGCTACATTTGTATTTCCACTATTCCATTAATGCTATAGTAGAGGACTTCATTCCTTTTATTGATATCTTATACAAAAAAGGTTTAAGAGTTAGAGATCTTATTTCATAATCAAATAATTTTTCAAAGTGCATTCATTTTAAGTTTAGAGTGCATTCTTCCCTTTTAGGGTCATCGAATGTATTGTTGACATGTTGGACGTTCTCATCACCATATTGTATACCCTACACTAGTCTAACTATTGAGAGATATTCCAGATGATGCTTCAGATGAGACTATGGAGATGGATGTTGAATCTAAGGAACTTAAGCATCCTATCTAACCTCTTGAGGTTGCCAGGATGATGCTTTTGCAAGTATCATTGTTGGTGATATTCTTTTACTGGATGGGCCCATGATTTATTGGTCTTCTACAGTCTAGAGTCCCATTGAGCATCTGGTTCACCTTGATAGTGTTACCCTTTTCCTTCAGATGCTTCACATGTGCACATTTTGACTACCTTTTTGCACTTTTACAATACTAATTTTGAATATTAGTAGCAGAGTATTTGTACAATCTCGGCTCAAGGACTTTATTATACAAAGCAAGTATTTCACAATAAATGTATACAAGTGTATGCATGTTATGTTTGACATGCATGATCCTAATAGGTCTCCTGTTTAGAATAGAGCTATGTTGCAGCTTAGAGTGTAAGAATGAGGTTTGAGAATTTAATGCTTCACTACTGGTACTTTTGGTGTCAAAGCTTTTGATACAGTTCATTGTACTGATGACTAGGCTAGCAAGTAGGGTCCATGGCTTTACAATAGAGCTTGTGATTAATTAATGCACTGTTGAACTTTTTTTTTTTGTTACTACTTTTGTTGTATGATGATTGATGTATTAGCTCTTATACTTATTTTTGCCCCAAGCTCTCTTGTACTACCTCTTATACTTCAGCATCCATCATCACTCTTTAAAAGTGGGCTTGTTTTTCTGCAATTTGCCCCCAGAGCTATATTTTGCCCCCGACTTCATTCTAAATTCATCCATGCTATTCATTAAGAGATTTAATTCATTCACTACTGTTATTAATCCTTTGACTTACTAACCTTATTAGTTGTAATCTCATGCATTGAAGATATAGAGGAGTGGACGAACTAACTAAAGCGAGTTCTTGATGATGAAATCGACTGGACTTGCACTTTGAAGAACTTTTGAGCAGAATATGAAGCTTGATGCTGATGCAATGATAGTTACAAGGTATGGGTTGCAATGCAAGTTATTGAAACACCTAAATTCTCAAGGTATAAGGAGATGTTAGGCCTTATAAGGAAAATTACAAAAAGGGTGGCAAAAAGAAAACATAACTAAAATAGTGATCTCATAGCTCTGATTTAGCTTTCATTATATATTGTCTTTCCATTCATATATTTATGCAGTATGATATAGACGAATATGCAATATTTGAATAAAATTTGAAATTCAATTTTAATCATTCATTAGGGCAAAAATGAGAACATTCATTACATCACATGATACAACTCTTGTTATCAGCCAATCATTAACTTTTCTCTTTAATTTTTACTTTACTATTCTTTTTTCTTTCTTTTTCTCTCTCTTTATTCTTTCTCTTTTTTATCATTCTTTTTATTTTTTCCTCAAATTTCCTATCTTTAGAAGTTACATCATATGATATATGAATGTTCTTTGAATTTGCATTTGTGCCCATGCTGAATGAATCTAATTGAATTAAATTTATGTCAAACATATAGATGCTATCAATATCATAGCGCACAGAACCATTAGGATGACAATACATAAGTAAGCATGATCTGAATTCATATCATCAATTACTATAACAAAATAAGTTCTAAAGAACCTAAAATTTTATTTAAAGAAGACAATAAGAAAATTTATTTCCTATTCTAGATGCTAAGGATCCTAGGTTTCATAGTGGTTATCCTTGAGGTGGCTGACATAACAGTTATTCTTGCATCTTCTTATTATTTGTCTCCATGACTTCATCCCTGTGTATCTCCATTGTGCATGTTTCTTCCTTGTATGGTAGCTTCTCATCATCAAACTCATCACCCAATCCTATAGGCACAATCGACTCAAAAGGTATGTCAAAAGAAGGTGGTTTAGTGTAAAACACCTTATAGTCGAACTTGCCTAAAGGCTGACCCAATAAGTCTTCTATTGTTTCCATATCTTTAGGGCATTAGGAGATTTCTCATTAATTTTAAGGACAAGGCCCTCAAAGGAGCTTAGCACTTCTTCCTCACTAACTCCTGAGTTAATCATCATAGAAACTGAGGGTGGTACATTTTTGTAGTTTAGGAAAGGATTATTTCTGGTGCTTGGGTTTTCAAGGGCTATGATCTTTTCGGAGTCTATAAGGTTTTAGATTTCATGTTTGAGGTAGATGCAGTTATCTGTGGAGTGTTGGAGGTTTTAATGGAATTTGCAATGCTTGTTTAGGTTATAGTATGGGGTGTTTGGGTTTAGTGGGTTTGGATTAGGTAAAGTTTGAAGTAAGCCCTTTTGCATTAGGCACTCTAGGACTTTTGACAAAGATTGATTAAAATTAGAGAATCTCCTTAGTTGTTGAACAGCATGCACCCCTACAACCCGGCTAGTGCTTCCCTGTTGTATGCCCCCAGTTGGGTAGTTTCTTGCTCCGATGCTTTTAGCAATCCTCTTTTTCTCATTCTCAATCTCCTCAACTTGCAACCTATTATCACAAAGGTCTAAAAATGTCTTAGGGTTCATCATTTGCAACCTCTCAACTAGATTAGGTGACACATTTTGGATTATCATCCTAACCTAATCCTTCTCAGCCAGTTTGTTCTTCATTAATCCTCCCTTATTCATGAATCTAATCAAAAACTCCAAAAATGATTCATTAAGATTCTACTTGGTCAATTCTAAATCCCTAATAGACACCTCGAGCCTAGTGTTGTAGTTATATTACTTTAGAAAAGTAGTGCATAGTTCTCTCCAGTCAGCTCAGATAGACTTCTCTAACCCATGATACCAATTAACAGCCATACCTTCCAAGGATAGTACAAACAACTTGGTAACCACAGACAAAAGAGCCTTAGTGGTGCTCATGTTAGTTGTGTATTGACTAAGGTGAATCCTCGAGTCTCCAGTGCCATCAAACTTTTGTAATTGTGGCATCTTGAATTTTTCATGCAACTTATCCTCCTCAAATTGCATCACATCATCAAAGTCAAATAAGTATCCAATGCCCTGTCCTCTCATCAACTCCTTCATCTGGGACATTTTTTGAGTCAGTGCTTTCATCTGTTTGGATTCCAGCTCTTGAACTTGCTTAAGTGATTCCCTTTTTGCCTTTTCAACCATGTAACTCTCAACATCCTCCAACTTTATTTTCACAACAGGTATGTTCCTAGCAGCATTCAATGGTTGCCCTCTAGTAGATGGATCTTCCACAATAGCAGTAAGTGGTGCACCTACAACAAGTGGATTGGTTACAACTGAAGGTGCAATAGCAACAAATGGTGGCATCAATCTGACCAAAGCCTGTTTATCTTGCATTATTGCTCTCATGTCATCCATCAAGCTCCCTTAATGTCTTCTAAGGTCCAATTTCCTCATTGTTGTTGTTCCATCTCTTCTGTTTGAGTTGGTGTAACTTCTAAGTAAAGCGAGTTAATAGGGCTCTTTTCTAAATTGTGAAGGATCTCTTTAGCTGTTGATTTTAAACTTAAATTAGTTCTCACTAATCTGCCACTACTCCATTTCCAAACATAAGAAGACCTAAATGAATCTATGATGGTTAAAATAAAAATTTTTACTATGATGCATGAGATGCATGTATGCCTGATGCACGTGCTATGCAACAAGTATCAAGTAACAAATCAAGTTAGGTGTACACACATCCTTCTAACCTTATTCCTCCCACACACGTATTCAATGGCGAGTCTCTTTTCCTAGGATTTTTAGTCTTGGCCTTAATATCAATAGGGGATATCAAGAATCGATGTGCATGCCAAATCTCTCAAAGCAATAAAACGGTCTAAGTATAAAAGATTAGCCCAATCTTTATTAGTACAAACGGGCTTTTAAAGTATGGGCTTGGGCCTTTATAGATAAAAATATCTCATGGAAAAATTCACAAGAAATTTAGGTAGATCCTAGGGGAAATAACTAAGTCATTAAATGTGGTTAGGGTCCGATGAAAAGTCAAGGTTCTCTTAGCAAGATGTGCTCCTTTAGGACTTAAGTTATAGCCTAAGGTCAGAGGGGCCCAGCAACCTTTACAAACTTGAGAGAAGACTACCCCCCTTAAGGACTTGGGTTACAAGCTCTGGTCAGATAAGCCTGGCAATCTCTCTTAGACCGAGTTAAGGCTAAGAGTGATGGTTAGCTAATTTACAACTCTATGAAGCTAGTGGAATTATGGAATCATATACCAATGCCATCAGTTTATAGGGACATGCAGAATAAATGCAAGAATAAAATAATAATTAATAAAATAATTCTAAAGAACACAAGTAGAATCAGTATCTCTTATCCCCTATAAAGTTGCCACTGTAGACGGGGGTTTAGCGCTCGTCCAAGATTTTAGCAATCGTAACACTGTTTAAGCTTAAGGCTTTAGCGAACACATTAACCACAATCACAAAGACATGGCATGGAGATGAGGAGTCGCCACCCAGGGTAATAACTAGGACAAATCAAAAAGGTGGTACTCAATTCCCTAAAAGAAAGCTAGCACCACAACTAAGAGATTCTGGATACAGAATACCAACTTCTTTCAGTCTTGTGTTCATTTAAAATTACTTTATGAATTACTATATTATCCTTTATTTACATGCAATTTCATATAAACCCTTATTCTAACAATTAACTCTAAGGCAAACTAGTCATGAAAATACAAGTTAATAATGCATTTAATACAAATGCATAATCCCTAAGTTAGTCTAATCTATATTAATTTCAATTAAATGAACTAAATCTACATGTTTTAATTTACAAGTGAGCTAAAGACTAACGGGCCTAATTCCTTTTAATTTTAATTAAATGAATAGGCCTATTTATTTTAATTCAAAAAATGGGTCTAAATCTACAAATTATGAAGTATTTAAATTAATGGGCCCGGTTCTACATGTTTTAATTCTAAGGTGATATTAAATCTGCAAATTATGAAAAATACTTAAATTAAATGGGCTAAGTTTAATTAATTAAATTAAATTAGGTGGACTTATTTCTAATTTACTAAATTGGCCTAAGTTATCTCTACCCTAAATCTAATTAATTATGGGTCTAAAATGCATTTTAATTAATTAAACTTAAAAAACCTAAATTTAAATGAGTTAAAGCCTAATGTGGGTCTAGGGCCCAAAACATATAAAAATAAATAAACAAACCCAAAAACAAACAAAACATACCAAAACAATTAAATAAAAAATCAAACAATCAATTAATTATTCTTTTTAAAACCCTAATTTTAATTAACATGCAATCCTAAATTAATCAACTTCCACCATTGATTTTAATTAATTACCCAATTGAATCCCTAATTTTACTAACCAATTAATCAACATAAATATGCAATCACACTCATAATTCCACTATGCCTACTATTGGGGCTATTACAATAATTTATTGAAAATAATAATAAAGATAATTAATACACCCCAAAAAAACATAAATAAAAATAACAATAAATAAAAAATAATAAAAATCTAAAAACTAAATCTAGCTACAAGGTCTTATCCATGGCTTTCCATGGAATTCTTATGAGTTCTGTCTACCAAACATGATCATCATGTATTTTCCTCCATAATCACCATGAAAAAAGAAACAAAATTGTGATTAGTGAATAAATTTTAATAATAATTTAAATAACATTAAAACTCAATAAAATAAAATAAAACAAAAGAAATAAATAAAGTAAAATAGAATAAGGAGAAGATGATGCTCATGGATTATTTTAATGGAGTGCTCCTCAGATTTTGTAAAATCACTATTCTTGATAGGTTTTCGAATCTTGTTCTTCAAAAATCCTCCAAAACTCTTCAATTAATCAATTAAGCGAAAGGGAATTTTTGTAGAGAATGTTTTTTTTTTTCAAAACAATTCACAAAGGAAAAGAGTCAAGAATGCCTTTTTTTTTTTTTAAGAAAAATCAACCAAAAGCTAAAAGACAATTTAGTGTAGAGAAAATATCAAAGTAAAATTGTGCATAAAAGTACTACTTCTCCCTCATGTCCCTTTTCCCAAGACCCAAAACACCTCCTTTTATAGTAAAACATCCCTTCAAACCCTACATATAAATTGATTCCTAAAAGACTTCTATTTCCTTAAAAATATTAGATAAATATCAAAAATAATTTTAAGGAAATTTCAAACCAATCAGGATTCAAGAAAAAGATATTTTTATTTTCTAATGCAAAAAACAGACGGAATAGATCTAATTCGGACCAAAATTGCATAATTCCAATCGAAATTAGTGTAATTCTGACCAAAATTACATAATTCTGACCATAATTACATAATTCCGATCGAAATTATGTGATTCTGATCGAAATTATGTAATTCCAATCGAAATTATAAAATTCTGACCATTTTTTAACTTTTAATTACACAAAGGTCCCTAAAAGAGTTTAAGTTTTACAATTAGGTCCTTAAAAAGCATTGCAATTTAGTCCATGAAAACATTAAATTCTTTCTTTGAAAGATGCAATCAAACCTTTGAAGTTTTAAAGTTCAAGTATTGAAAACCTATTCATGACATTTTCATCATTGGAGTCCTTTGTCGCATCCATAACTCATCATTCCGAAATTAGGTGTCTACAAGTGTCCCCTATATTGTGTGGCTCTCCGACTTGGACTTATTCTTCTAGCTAGGGTAATTCCTATGCCATTATGTCTAATCCACATAAGGATTCTGGATCTAGAGGTATTCATATGTCTGCTTCTTTCTCAAATCTTTCTACTAGGTTTCTAAAATTTGTTTGTGGGAAGCTTGCTCATCTGGATCTTGATCTTTCCTCTTTATTTCATGGTTTTTCTTCTTCCCTTTGCATCCTTCTATCTTCATCCATCTTTATCATTTTAACTGCCAAAGCCATTACTTCCACAAAAGTGCCAGGTTCCTTCGTCATTATCTTGTCTTTGAGCTTTCCGAGTCTAATGCCATTTTTCAGGGCTTCGATAGTAACTTCATCTACAAGGTTTTCAATTTGCATGGCTACCTTGTTGAATCGATCGAGGTAGCTTCATGGGGACTTATCGACCTTTTGTCAGCACATCTGGAGATCGTTGTTATTTTTGGCAGGGGGAATGTTGATGATGAACCTAGTACAGAACTTCTTTGTCAGGTCCTCAAAAGAAGTGATAGAGTTCTCTAGGAGCTGATGAAACTATTTTTGAGCATTCTTTGTGAGTGTGCTTAGAAAGACGCTGCACATGAGTATGTCATTCACGTTTTGGAGCAACATTCTTATTCTAAACAAGGATATGAGGTTGACGGGATCTTTGGTTCTATCATATTGATCTAGTTGTGGGACTTTAAACTTGGTTGGGATCTTTGTCTAGATTATCCTTTTTATAAATGGCGTTCTGCTTTCCATAACACATTTATCTTCCTTCTCTAGTCTCGTATGGGCTTTGTGTATAACTTCTTCAACCCTCTAGCTTAGCTTTGAGTCATCGAGAGCCGAAATTATTGAGCTAGATTCTCCTTCTGGAACTTTACGCTTCCCTTTATTTGCCTCAAGTATCTCCGGAGGTGTTGTGTTGTTGTTTATGTGAGCCAGCCCAGGGTTGCCGCTTTGAATTAAAGTGTTCAATTATTGTTGCATTAGGGCTATCTGAGCTTGGATGTTTTGTATCATTGCTTCCTTGTTTATTGGGATAAGGTTAAGTGTTTGGGTTACAGTGTTTAGGTTAGGCGTAGTTTCAGTTGATGTATCTGTTAGGTTTGGAAAAAGTACGAAAGGTATTGGTCGATGATGGTATTACAATGGGGCATAATATAGAAAGTTGGTGCCCAGAGCCAGCCACCCCTGGGTATTTCCAAGAGGAAAGTGCATACTCCTGAATGAAAGTCTGGCATTTTGGAAAGGTGCTAGAGGTATTATTGTTGGGAGAAGTGTTAACAAATTGATTGGAGGAATGGGTGCCGGGAGGTTGATGTGAGTGTTAGGAGTCGAGATTGGCGATGGGCTGAAAGTCATGGTGTTGATGTCTTAACTTGGCAGATGCACGAATGGCTTTTTCCTAAGAGTTCCCATAGATGGTGCCACTTGATAACTTGCTTTCCGACTCTTGAGTTGGAACCCTACAAGTGGTCAACAATGGACAACGTGAGAGGTGGGGAGGATCCCCACAAACACTCTAATGCCTAAGTTAGAAAATACAGAGAGAATCTAGAGAGAGAAAATGAGAGCAATTAGAATATAAGAGAATAGAATGAATGAGAATAAGGGATACAAAGTCCTATTTATAGTAGTAGTGATACTTAAACCTTAAAGGGGTAGGATTTCTCTTTGGATAAGAGTTCTACTTCAATTAGGAGAATATTCCTTCTTCGTTTGGGAGTTTTCTTAAGGCAAAAACCTTTTCCTGAATGGATTTATCTGTCTTTTTTTTCCGAGTAACCTGTATAGTAAATAAAGATCTTTAAATAAAAAGAAATATATGTATGTGGGATATCAAGTGGTGACACTTCTTCTTAAACAGAAATATATGTATGTGGAGTATAAAATGGTGAAACTTGCATATAACAAATTGAGTTTTCGGCATCAAAATGCATTCTTAACCACCCATGGAAATGCACTCACAAAACAATCCAATTGCACCTAATATCAAATACTCCAAGAAAAGGGGTTAAATTATAGCACCGTCTTCCTTGTGTTTAGTGTGGTTAGCGGTAACCCTGTCACTACGTGTTGGAAATCCAAAAGAGATGGAATCAAATTGCCTTACACAAAGAATGTATAGATCTACACAACTACAATATCTTGTAGTTTATACCTCATGTTTTAGCCTATAACAACTATTAATATATAGTTTTATTACTAAATTTTAGACATATATATATATATATATATATCCTACTAACATATTAACAATTAACATCGAACAGTAGTAGTTCACACGATAATAGAAAAAATATATATTATCATCATTATTTTATAATAAAATTTTAATATAAAATTACTTCCTAATAATAAAAAATTTTAAATGTGATTTACTATCAATATAACTATTTGAATATTTTTAAAAATATTTTAAATTTATTTTAAAAATATATTTCATTTCTAATAAAATTAAAATACATCTATTTTATTTTATTATGAGTTCATTGTAATTATTTATTATGAGTTCATTGTAATTGAGCAAATGTTATATCATTTATTAAATAATTTTAGTATTAAATATTTATATTATTTTAATATTACATCACATATAATTACTAACGATACTGGTAATTAGGATAATAAAATATAAATAAACTGAAAATATAAACCATTAAATGTCTAAAACAAAACCTTCAAATGAAAAATTTTCAATTATATAATTTTTTTATATTTTGTATTTTTATAATTAAAATTAAACTAATTTTATCACTACAAAAAAATTAATCCATTAATTTTTTACACTCTTGTTTATAATTGCATTTTATATTAATTTTTATAATGAATATAATACTATTGTACGGTAAATTGATATATATTTTATCTAATTATGATAAAATATATAAATAATTAAAATAATTACGAGTATAAATTAATTAAATAGTTTATAAAAAAATAGAAATTTATTTTCTTTTAGTTTAGTTTTATGTTTTTTTGATAAAAATATCAAATGTATATATATATATATATGGGAAAGGGAAAAATAAGAATCAAATTTTTTTAATATATTGAAGAAAATTATACAAGGTTTGGGCAAAATATTTATATAGATAGAGATTTTTAAAATTTAGGGACTTTTTCTAATATAACTAAAAATAAAAATATTATTGACTTTTTTTCTCGCAAGAATACTGTTTTCAAAGTTTTTTTTTTTAATTCGGGCTCCTTGACTAATGTAGTAGATAACTTGGTTAGCCTTAAAAAGTGTCAGCTGAAGTGATGCATTTGACAAGCTACACAATTTAAATTTACCATTTCAATAAATTCATGACTTTTATTTTACCAACTAACATAATATATATACTATTTCAGAGATACAAATTACAATGTTTCGGTCTTTCAAAAAAAAAAAAAAAACAATTACAATGTTTGGGTCAAATTACTCTACTGAAAACAATATATATATATATATAAGGACAAAAGCTCAACTTCAATGACGGGGCCAAAAATTTCTTCTTGAGTTTTTCCGCCAAAAAAATTTACATAATTAACCATAAAATGTAACAAGAGAACTAAATTTGTCAAAAATGGAAAATAAAGCAAATTTAATGAATTTTGTTTTAGAAGAATAAATTTTTTACTAAAGTAATAAAATTTAAAAATATAAAATATAAATTAATTCAAAATAATAGTAAAAAATTAAAATTGATGTACAATTGATTTTTTATGATAAATTTGTGGTGTATTCAACTCAAATATGCACCTTATACAAAATATCAAAAAATGAGGTTGTTTTAAAACTGATTAACCTTAGAAACTATTTTAAAACAATCAAAATAATGAATTTTTTCGATCAAAACAACCAATATTTTCAATTTAAACAAATACCGAAATAACTATTACAAAATAATTTCATAAAATATAAAATTGAAGCAAAGAAATAAAAAATAATTGTCAAAATAATTTTAAAAAAAAATCAAAATAACCACCAAAACAACAATAAAAAATCGCTGAAATAATCAAAATTTTCAACCAAAAAATTATAAAAAACAACACTTTATATTTTTTCAACCAAAACAACTACCAAAACAACTAAAACAATCATTACAGAATAACCTCATAAAATATGAAGCTGAAGTAACCAAAAAGAAAAACCAAAAACAACCACTAACATAAATAAAAAAAAAAATAACTATTGAAATAACCAATTTTTAACCAAAACAACAACAAAAAATAACAAACTTTAGATTTTTCAATAACAAAAAAAATAAAAAAACAAAAACAACTAATATTTTTCAACTAAAACAACCTCATAAGAAAGATAAAAAATAACTACCAAATCAATCGTTACATAATAATCTCATAAAATATAAAGTTAAAATAACTAAAACAACTAAAAATATATAAAAATAATATTATTTTCAATCATTTAATTTTGTACCATGACTTTAATGAAAACAGAATAATATAAAAAATAAAATAATTATGTAATAATAATAGTAATAAAAAAATAAGACAAAGAAAAAAACATACCGTAAAAAAAAAATGTGTATAAAGGTAAAATATATGAGCGTGCCAAAAAAAAAGCGGAACGTATTTTTGAAAAAAATTGGTCAAACATAAGTGATCCTTGTAATCATCCCTAAAATATAATATTTAATCATAGATTCATATGTCCACACACCCTATCAACTTTATGTTTGTAATTCTAAATGGGTTGTGCTTAAGATTTAGGCCCTCTAGTCATAGACATATTATATCCAAATGTTTCAATTATAGCTTAAACCATAATAAAGCCCACTACACTACAAGTAATAGTCTCTTTTAGACCATCATGAAGCTCCATTTTCTTTTATTTGAAATATTATGTTTCTTCTTTTATTAATTTTTTATTTAATTATCGATATTCAAAATTTATTGTACTCCACTAATTCAGTTCATTTCAAGCAGAATTATAAGAATAAAAAAAGTTTTTTGATAACTAATTTAACAAGACTAGACTACATGCATCACAGTTTAAATTTAAATGACTGAAATTAGTTATTGATTCTTCTTCTATTAGTTTAGCACAAAATAAAGTGTTATTTTATAAAAACAAATTTGCCAATAATTGATTAACTAAACAATTGAATTGCCTGAGATTCTGTCTCTAAACAGCACCTCATACCATATCAAATCTACAATAGAAAAATAATTCTTTAGATGTGTTGCTTTATAGATACATGCATTATTATTATTATTATTATTATTATTATTATTATTTTAGCACATTTGAATGTTGTGCATTTATTAGCAACCACCCTATCTTATTTTAATTTCAAATACATATTTTTTTCTCCTCCACTAAAATCCAATAAAGTGTATCATGATTTTAATTTGTTTTTATCGGTGTCGCTTGTTAGTACTTTTATGGAGTCACGACTGTTAGTTTGTAAATTTTTAATGGAGAAGGAGATTTTTTTAATTATTTCAAACCTGAAAAAACTACAATTTGAACTTAGAAGACCTCCACCTAAGCCACCCGAGCTAGGCCTCTTCCGCATCCTAATTTTATTTTATACATGTATTATTTCTTTTCTTCATTATAATTAGTCATCATAAATTATTTATATAAATACTATGATTTGCTTCTAATTTCTATTTTTTTTTTACAAATGATAACTTCATTCACAGCAAATTAACTTTATCAATTTTATTTTATAGAATTGATAACTATGCTTTTTTAGTACAGTAGTTCAATATTTTTTTTAAAAAAAATTGATATTCAATTTTTTTCTAAATAATTTTAATAAGGGATTTATTTTATTTAATTTGATTTAATATATTTAAAAATATTTACTTACATTTAAAAACAAAGCTAAATAGATTAAAAAAATAAACAAAATTTGATCGCTTATGATTTAACCACTTTGAAATGACCTTAAAATCCCTTCCCATGACATTTAATGAGAAGATAATTGCTTTTAACCCTGTGCTTCATGACAGGCTCAATCCCCAAGATACATCTGGAGTTTAGGTCATGTAAAATATGCCAACAAAGGGTGTCGGTGAGAGCAATGTTTTGGTCAATATGTAGTCCTAATCATTATTATAAATTTATTTGATTATAACTTAACAAAAGTGCCAAAAATAATAAATTAACAAACAAATAATATCATTTTATGCTAATCCTCTATGGCCATACACAAAAAATTAAAAAAAAAAGTGTATGAATCGAAAAGAACAAGTGGTTGTATTTTGTCTATGCTAGAATCTGATGACATGGGCCCTTGAGCAAATTTTTAGTTGTCGAGTTAATTAGTTTTTCTTCTTTAATGACATTCGTTTGATGTTAATGAATCAAAGAATGTATTAAAAAATAGAGGGTTGAAATTTTGGTGCCGTAAATTTGTAGAATTCTTTTTATCTAATTTAAAAAGTAAGACCGTTGTTTATTATATAGTTTATTGATATTTTTTTAGAAGAAAATAATATATCATTAACACAAATTAAAGTTCAAAATATTAGTAAGAAGGGAAGGGTAAACATCAAACCACTCCCCTTGACCAAGTATAGAAACTGTTGCGTTGGCCAAACAATGAGCCATAACATTCGTTGATCTTTTAATGAAAAATAATTGGCTATTCTGTACTTTATCAAACAAACATTTGTAGTCCTCTATAACAAGACCAACCGGAGAGGAAATAGTGGATATATAAGTAAATGCATTAACAAGTAATTGGGAATTTGTTTCCACCAACACATTCACTACTGCATTATCAACTAATTAGCTAAGAGTAGTTTTTAAAGCAGCAGCCTCAACCAAGAAGGGATCTATCAAACTTGGTTGACTTTTATGGAGAGCAGCTTTAGATGAATCAAAAAAGTCCCAAAAAATACACCCTATCCCAATCCTTTGTAACTTTAAAGACACATTAACATCCATATTACATTTGAGATGGCCTAGCGGGGGGCATTGTCATTTTGCAGGACCAGCAGATTAACCAGTAACACTAAAAACACTTTTGGAAACTTGAATTTCCTACCAACGATCATCAAAAGATTTGGCTTCCATAAGCAGATGTCTTGCCATTCCACACCTTATCATTATGATTCCGCCACAAGACTCACAGTGTAGAAGCCACCACATTTAACTCAAATTTTGACAACATTTCAGTCAGAAAAGTCCACCACTCCTAAAAGGAAGAAACTTGGCTAGAGAAATCCCTAACCTCATCTCTCACCCAAACATTTCTAGCACATTGACAGCTTACCAAACTATGAAAAATAGGCCCCCCAAATTAAAACATATGGGGCATTGATCCTCCACCTCAATCCACTTATATTTCAAAGCTTGCATCATTAGAAGGCACTCAAATAAAGAACGTTACAAATTTTTTTTAATTTTTGGGTGAATAGATAAACCCCAATAACACTTTTAATTAAACATGCAAGCATTTTCAGCAACAGAGGTGCTTCACGAATCACCCAATACTGACTTTTCACTGAATAAACTCCAGACGTCTCTCTACCATAGTAGCAACTATTAGTATTCTCAAGGTTGCTTAAAGGTACCGCTAATATGTTTTGTACATCATGATTATTAAATAAATCCATCATTATATCTCTATCCTAATCCTTCTCATCAACCTTAAGTAAAAAAGAAATAGTGGCATATTGTAACTCTTATGGCAGAACAAACTCTATAAAGGGATTATTTGAACTTAAAAGCCAAAGCTCACCCTAAATTTTGACGTTCTCACCAGACCCAATTCAAATTCTAGAATTGCTCTTAAGTATCTCTATAGTTGCATAAATATTATTATGCCATATAAAGCTTAGGTTCTGCCCCCAAAGATGCTTTCAAGAAATTAAAGTTTGGGAAATATTTGGCCTTTAATACATAAGAAGCTAAGGCTTTCGGTCTGGTCATCAACCTCTACCCTTATTTAGCTAACATTGCTAAATTAAAATCATGTAACTTTTTGAAAGCTAACCCACCCAACTCCTTTGCTTTACACATCCTGTCCCAACACTGCCAACGAATGCCACCCATCTAATTATCACATTTTCCTACCAAAAATTGTTTACCATTCTCTATATTTCTTCACTTAAAGAGATAGGTAAGAGGAAAACTGACATTATATAACTAAGAAGAGCTTGAACTATTAACTTGAGTAACACTTCCTTACCCGCTCTAGAAAATAACTTATAGCGCCACCCTTGCAACCTTTTCCAAGCCTTCTCTTTCACATAATTAAACATCTGATTTTATTTCTTCCAATAATTGATGGAAACCCTAAATACTTCCCAAGATTCATATATAATTTAACACCAAGAGAAATAATATCATTGGAAATGTTCCTGCTAAATAGAATAGAGGACTTGTTAAAGTTAACCATTTGACCTTACGCTCTTTCATAAGTAAACAAGCAATTCTTAATCGTTTAACATCCTTGGAAAGAAGCCTAGAAGAAAATAAAATTGTCATTAATGAAAAATAAATGAGAAATCTTAGGAGCTCTTCTTGCCACCTGAACACCTTGAAGAGAACTTGCATCACATTGCCCTTGAAGAAGAGCTGAAATGCCTTCCAAACATTTGAGAAATAGGTATGGCGATATTGGATCACCTTGCTAGAGACCATGACTAGGAGGGCCAAGTTCTAAATTTATGCACACTACTGAATATGTCACCGAAGATACAAATAACATGATAAGATCTATAAACTAGTTATAGAACTCCAACCCCTTCATCATGTGTTGTAAAAATGGCCACTCCACTCTATCATAAGCCTTAAACATGTCTATCGTCAATGAAGCCTACCCCATCTTTCCTTCAGTTTTTTGGTGCATATAATGGCTAATTTTATAGGCTACAAGCACATTATCTGAAATGAGATGCCCTAGAATAAAAGCACTATGTGATTCAGAAATGACCAAATGAAGCAATGGCTTTAACGATTTGCTATGGCCTTGGAAATGATCTTTAAAATAGTATTACATAATGCAAAAAGGAGAAATTCAGAAATTCACAATAGGCTTTTTACTTTTAGAATCAAAATGATGTTCGTTACATTCAAACTACTAGGTAACTCTCTTCTATTCAAGCAATCCAAGCAAAATGAAGTGATAGACTCACTAAATATATCCTAGTGTTGCTGGTAAAAACCTAAATTAAATCCATCAGGTCTTAGACTTTTATCAGGGTGTATAGCTTGAACAATATTCATAACTTCCTACTAAGTAAATGGCTTAACTAGCTCATTGTTCTAAATATCATAAATTTTTTGAGATACCACATTCAAAATAGCTTCATCACTACATCCCTGTGATTTAAACATATATCAAAATATCCCACTATATGATCTTGTAAACTTGAGTTTCACTCTAACTTATTACCATTCGAATTCACCAATAAGGAAATTAAATTTTTCCTATGGCAAGTTAAGGCATAGGCATAAAACGCCTTAGTATTTTGAATCGCCATCCCGTAACCAAAACAACTTAGCTCTTTATTTCTAATATTGTTCCCTCTAGTCCAGTAACCTTTGAAGACACTGTGAAGTCTGTTAAAACTCAGCAGAACTACTATATCTATCCTTCTTAATATCATTTAGTGTCCAGTGACAAGCATTAATATCAGATTGAAATTATTAATGTAACTTATCTTTCCACCTTTAAAGAGTCTGACCACACTTCTTCAATCTCAGCTGAGCATCATAATTAGAATTTTCCTCCCAACAATCTTTAATAAGCTGCTTACATCCACTCTTACTCAACTAACTATTTTCATATTTGAGTATTTGCCCACCCTTAATATTTCGAGTAGCAAGTGAAACCCAAATAGCCTAGTGGTCCGAAGAGCAAATTGACACATTATGAACTTTTATAGAAGGAAAAAGATTCAAACACTCATTTGTACAAAGGACCCGATCCAACTGTTCCTCAATATGAGTTGTTATTCCTCTCCCACATTCCAAGTGAACTGGTAACCCTCCATACCCACATCTAGAAGATTAACACTCTCCACCACTTTATGAAAACCATTGATAAGCGTGAGGGGCTGAGAGTATCATCCCTTCTTCTCATTAATAGGCAGGACGTCATTAAAATCTCCCGCACAACACTAAGGAAGATTAGAAGAAGTAGCTAACTTTCAAAGCAAAGCCTATGAATCTCATCTATTGCTTCTTTTTGGGTGGCCATAAAAGTCGGTAAAGCACCAATCCTTCTAGTTTTGATGAGAAATAGGAACATCTATAAAATTAGGTAAAAAACTTAAAAGTTTGGTTTACAGATTATTCTTTCAGAAAATACAAAGTCCACCCCCATTATTACTACCTTTATTAAAGAGAAACTTGTCGAAGCCAAACCTCTTATAGCCTTTTAAAGACAGGCCATCTTACCCTTACACTCCATAAAAAAAAAAAAACTAAACTAAGCTTAAATTTGGACATTAGATCCAATAACTCTTGGACTATCCTTGGGTTGCCCAACCCACAGGAGTTCCAATATAAAAGATTCATAATGCTTGGCAGGCCTAAATTTCAGGACCCACCTCCATATAACTATTTAAGCCCTACCTACTGTTCTCAATTAGACTATCTTCAGATACCACTATATTGGGCCCATATTGGTCTGGCCCAACCTCCTTTCTCTTTCTCTTAAAATCCATAAAAACTAACATATTGGACTCATTCCCCTCCTCTAATACCTCTATAAATTTTACTCCCCCTTTATTACTTTACTTATATAAAAGATCAGGATTATGGAAGTTACCTCTATTACCGTGATTCAATAATTGTCCATCATTCATCTTTTTAGGAATGTGATTCCTTGTTATATTCATGTCACCAATCAACCTCAATTGTCTCCACCCTTGATTAAAAGCCATCACCATACTTTTGTTAAGCCACTTAACATTAATACCTACTGCATTTCATCAAAAGGGTGCTATCAACCATATACCAAATAATTTCTTTACTGTTTTATCTTGGTAATCCGTACACTTCTCATAAAATCTGTTTGAGTGCTTGATTAAACCACAAAAAAAGCAAAAAGTAGGCAGCCTCTCGTATTTGAAATTTACCCAGGAGACAATCCCATCAATTACTTTCGTTCTCATTCGACGTTTCAAAAATTTTTGAACATCCAATGACACTTGAATGCACATAAAATAATGCCACGTACTAGAGAAATTGGACGGATCAACATGTAAAAACTCACTAATAAATTTTCCTATCTCTTTTACAATGCACTCCGACATAAAACCTGGTGGGAGATTATAGGCTTGTAGCTATAGCTGCGTTTTGAATAAGGGCAATTGTGATGGATTCTGCCTTGGTCTCATCTGGTAGAAAAGTAATAGGTGCTTATCAAATGTCCAGAGACTACCTTTAACAATCCTCTCCATATCCATCTCATGGTTAAATTCAAACAAAAATAGATTTTGATCTAATTTTGTAATACTCATCCCCTTCATCGGGCGCCATAGCGAGGCTAGAGTATTTTTCATGATAAAACGTTGATAATTTTGTCCGTCAAAAAACATCCAACAAGGCTTCAACAGTGGAGGTTTAAAGCCCTTAGTCACAGTAATCTCCAACAGTGGCCCTTAATTCTCTTCCAACTCGTCTCATGGTTGATTAATATTTAAATTATTTAATCTTCAATTTAATTAAAACATAGTTTTATATGATTTTTTTTTATTAATAGAGAGATCATATAACTTAAGTATTGATAGATTGCACAATAAAAAGATAATATTCCTCTTTTAAATCTATAATAGTAAAAATTAAACTTCACACTTTAAAATGCAAAAAAAAAAATTAACTTAACTTTCACATTTTATATCACATGGAGCTTTGCATTTAATGTGAAATGATCTATTTTGTCAAACTATGGAAAAATATATTTTTTATTTGAATTTAAAAAGATTTTAAATGGAAAGGAATTTGACTTATGTTTCTTTATATTACCTAATAGAGGTTTCAATAGCTAATTACAAAAGAAATTTGAATTACAAAAGAAATTTGGATTATGAGGTTGATTTTAATTTTGATAATTTAAATTTAAGTTAATAATAGTAGTACAAGAAAATAAAAAGATAATTGCATGTGTTTATGTAAGTGTTAAAAGATTTTTTTTTTCAAACTAATTAAAAGATATTATTATTAGAGCAACTCCAATGATAAATTTTAGTTCAAAAATTATTTTTCGTGCTATAGAAAATATTATTCAATGCAAAAAGCATAAAACTTTTTCTAATAATTTTCTTACATTTTCAATTTTTATTTTGCTTTTTCATAGAACATTAATAATTTAATTTTTTTACTATATTGATTAAAATTAGAAAACATCAATAGTAGAAATCCAAATAATAATAATAATATATTGGAAATTTGTATTTTATTAATTGAGAATGGGCCAAAAAGTGAGATTAGATTCCGTAAATACTGAGAGAAAAACTACTTTTTTTTTTATTTTAAATTTAAAAGTAAAGAGTTGATTGAAGCTTTAGTTTTTGGATTGACTATTTATAATAAAAATTTTGATCGATGTTTTAGAGATGCTTTTAGGGTAATAGGTTGACTTACCAATTCAACAATTTCATAGTACAATTTTGAACTTTAATTGGTTTTGTTTGAGCCAATAATTTAGTAATTGATTACTTGTTTAATAATGATTTGAACTACATTAATTCTAACAGCTTATAATTCATACATTAGAAAGGCTAACAAATCTCTAAATACACAGGATCATAATAAAGAAAAATTTACATCCTCCAAGACAATTATTGCTCTTATAATGAATCATCGAGTAACCATATTGTGAAAATAACAAAATCTTAAATATTTTTTATTAGACTAAACAAAAAAATTAAACACTATATTCTAATCTCATTCTCGCATAAAAAAAAAATTATTTTTCGGTGAAATAGTATTTTTTTTTTAGTATATTTATGAAGTATTTTTATACTATATTGAATATTACAATTAATCTTTATTTATCATTTATGGCTGATAGAGTTAAATCGTTTAAAAAAATTTGACCATAATATAAAATTTCTGTTATAAAACGTTATTTTTATAAAAATTTGGTGTGATTTTACACTACTAAATTAATTTTTTATTTTAAATAATATATATTTTCCTAAAAGGGTGAAATTCTAGTTTTATATTAAAAATGGTAAATTATATTTTTTATCAGATATTTTGTTGTATTACACTACTTTATCCTTAATATTTGAAAAAAATACTTATTAATTCATAATATTTGCTTTTTTATATACTATTTTATTCCTACAGATAGACTAATCAGTAAAAAAAAAGATAAATATTATGAATGAATAAATATTTTTTTCAAATGTAAAAAATAATATAGTGTAATGTAACAAAATAGAGGAACAAATGTAATTTACCCTATTAAAAAAAAAGGTGAAATAGCCCATCAAGTAATTATCATAAAAACAAAAAGAAAACTATTGAGTCACACACAAAAATGACATGAAAACAAATGCAAAATGGACATATAATGTTTAATATTATATAGAAACAACCCTAAAAACAAGAACAAAGTGGTTGCATTGCATTACTAAAGAAAATAAAGAAAACAAAAACAAGTAAAAGAAAACGCATGCCAAATGGCAAAGGTGGTGAAGTCAGCTTGAGAGTGACCAACAATCTAACGGAAGGCAAGACGTCGCCGTTCAGGGATTCTTTTGTTTTTGGTAAAAAAAAAAAAAAAACAAAAACCCTCCCATGATAATATTTTAAGACTACGCTCTCACGTACCAAAACTTCGCGCGTAAAGGGAAAGTAATAGTAAAATAGAAAAATAATGGCTTAGCGTAGAAACAAGGCATTAATTTATTGTCAGAAGGAAGGGCACCGACACCCATCACCTTACTGTATCCCACGCCCACCCCTTTGCACGTGAATCTTCCCCTCCCAGCTCCTGTTTGGAGCCGCCGCCCACCACCTCACTTACATATATTGTTTATTCATTTATTTTTATAGAAGAATTTGTAACATAAACATTGTTTGAATAACATATAGTTTTTTTTTTTTGTTACGTAATAAATGTATTTTTTTAAAAAAATTGATGACATATATAATAATAATATATAATCTTTTATTTATTACATTAAATTTATATTTTTAGTGAATTAAAATAAAAATTTGGAATTAATTAACAAACACAATTTTTGCTTAAACAACAAATTGAGTTCAAATTATTATGAGATTGTATTAATTAAAATTTAATAAATTTTACATAGTTTAAATAAAATAATAATAATAAATTATCAATTTAAAAGTTTATAATAAAAAAATAAAAAAATAAAATAAAGATATTTCGATAAAATTATGATCAAAATATATATAAGTAATACAAAATTTAAAAAATTAAAAACAATAATTTTTTTATTGGGAGATAAAATCAATAAATTTGCAATAAAAAGGTCTTCACTTGAAAAATGTGGGTAAAAAATAAAAATAAAAAATGATTATTTGATTACTAAAGTAGTTAAGAGGTCAGGTCGTAGTTTTACTTGTGGCACAAAAACTTTGTTTGATACGTTTGTTTTCTTTAGTCTTTTTCTATATGAAAAAGCTATTCATGAAATGAAATGATAATCTTTTGTAAATGATAATATTAAAGTTTATTTCTTTTTCTTTTATTAAATGATAGTATTTATGCATAACAATTCTTCTTAATTTGCATAAATATATGTATTAAATAAAAAAAAACACTCGTTTAAATTTATTTCTTGAATAAAACAATATTTTTAAAACAAAGTACTTAATTTTTTAATTGTAAATAATTTTTATTTCTAATTTATAATTTACAATTTTTATAACTCCATTTTAATATATAAATACTAAATAATATAATAATGTTTGGCTAAGCGTTCATTTGATAGCAAGTGAATCAAATTTAACTTAAATTGACTCGATTTTGTTATACTTTTATAGTTCAATAAATAAAAATATGATTATAATTTTTAATTTTCATCTTAACTTACCTAATTATGCTAAATAGAAAAAGTAAACTTGAACAAAAAATAGATGAATTTATCAACTCAAATTTAAAAAAAAATTGAGTTCTCTTAATTGAAATTTTGATTTCAAATTTTATTTGTATAACAAATATATGTTAGAAGATTTTTTTTTTCCTTTTTATAAATATCATTCAACACAAACTTTAAAGTAATTAAATTTTGAATAGTTAACATTCATATAATTATTGAATATTTTGTGGTTAGTCGATGTTTATATTTTCTTTTCTAAACTTTTAATTTTGGAAAAATTGTCTCAATTTCATCAATTATTGGTAATTTATATAGCCTATTGGTGAGAAAATCTAAACTCTTAATGACATTTTACAATTTTATCTAAACTTTTTAAATTTAAAAAATTATTTTGATTTCATCAATTATTTGCAATTTTTAGCACAATTAGGTTTTTATCAAAATTAAATAAAAATATGTTGACTTAGCATCTATAAAATGTCAAATTTATCTTTTATATTATAAAATTTATAAAAGTCTATTGATATAAAAATCTAAATATTTATGATTTTGACAATTTTATCCAGCTTTTAAATCTTAAAAATATTTTAATCGTTGGTAAAATTAAATAAAAAATGGTGACATGATAATTGAAAATAAAATCATATGTAATAAATTTTTAAATCTAGTAATTACTATTATTTAATAATTTTTTTAAAATTATAAATAAATAAATAAATATATATATATATATATATATATATATATATATATATATATATATATATTTGTGTGTATATGCATATATAGGTAAATATGATAAAGTAAAGTTACATATGTTTAGCTACTTCCAAATAAATTATTGTGAAATGCTTAAAAAAAATTTAATTATTAAGAGTAATAACATTTATATTATAAAATCTTTAATTTTTAAAATTATTATAATGATAATCATTTATAAATTTGTCAATAGTAAATTTGATTTTCTTATTAGCATGTCTATATTTTTATTTAATTTTAAATAAATAATTATTTGTATGAAAATTAAATAATTAATGAAATTAAAATATTTTATTAAAATTTAAAATTAAAATATAATTTGTTAAAATTTCAATAGTTTGCATTTTTATACTAATAAACTATTATAAATTTAGTAAATTAAAAAAAAAGTAAATTTGACATTCTACATGATGTTATGTCAGAATTTTATTTCATTTTGATCAAATAATTATTTGTATTAAAATTATTAAATATTTGATAAATCAGAATATTTTTATTAAAATTAAAAAATTAAATTAAAATTGTAAAATGCCTATATATATATATATATTGAATGATTTTTTTTATTATTATTATTAAAAAAAAAAAGGGTGAAGGAATTTGACCTGAACCCCTTTAGGCTTTAGTAGAGCTTTAAAGCAGTAAGATTAGCAGTTACAGAAGAAACGCTAAACAGAAGCCGTGCGGCTGATGACAGCGTAACATTTGTAAGTTTTCCCGTGTGATCCCCACTTCCAGCCTGTCTTTTCCTCCTACCCAACTCTTTATTTATTTATTACACCAACAAAAATAAATAAAAAATAAAAAAATACTTAACATGTGTCTGTTTCTCTTTACAATACATTACTTCTCAAGTCTCCTTCTTCTCTTCTTCCTTTTTTTTTTTTTTTCTACTTTTCTCTTCTCTAAGCAAAACCCAAACCCACATAACCGTCCACCATCTCCTCTTCCCTCCACATTAACTCCACACTCCTACCACTCTTCCCTCTCCTCAAAAGCCCATTGCCCATTTCCTCAAGTTTTGATCTTTTTCTTTCTTTTTTCTCTGAAACACAGAGAGAGAGAGCACCATGGATCCTCACATCTATGGTGTCTCCAAGTTCTTCTTCTTCTTCTTCACTTTCTTTTTCTTCTCCTTTTCTTCTGCATTGCCTCAAACCCAGTCTTCAAAATCTTCTGCTTCTTCAGGAATCAACTCTAACTCCGTTCTTGTTGCTCTTCTTGATTCCCATTACACTGAGTTAGCTGAGCTTGTTGAAAAGGCTCTCCTTCTTCAGACTCTTGAAGATTCTGTTGGTAAGCATAATATTACTATTTTTGCGCCCAGAAATGAGGCTTTGGAGCGTCAGCTTGACCCTGAGTTTAAGCGTTTCTTGCTTGAACCTGGCAATCTCAAGTCTCTTCAGACTCTTTTAATGTTCCACATTATACCCACAAGAGTTGGATCCAGTGACTGGCCTTCTAATGTATCCAAGCCTACCAGACATACCACTTTGTGCAACAGTCATCTTCACCTGCAGGTCCAGACTTCTGGTAAGAAAGTTGTTGACTCCGCTGAGTTAGTCAGGCCCGATGATGTTATCAGACCAGACGGTGTTATCCATGGAATTGAGAGGCTGTTAATCCCGCAATCTGTAGTAGAAGACTTTAACAGAAGAAGAAATCTCAGATCCATTTCAGCTGTGTTACCGGAAGGCGCACCGGAGGTGGATCCAAGAACCCACAGGTTAAAGAAACCAGCAGCCCCAGTACCTGCAGGAGCGCCTCCAGTGCTACCCATTTATGATGCAATGGCACCAGGTCCTTCTTTGGCTCCAGCACCAGCGCCGGGCCCTGGGGGACCTCACCATCATTTTGATGGTGAGAGCCAAGTGAAGGACTTTATTCAAACACTATTACATTATGGTGGTTATAATGAAATGGCAGATATTTTGGTGAATTTAACTTCACTCGCCACCGAAATGGGGCGGCTTGTTTCAGAAGGTTATGTCATCACAGTCTTGGCACCAAATGATGAAGCTATGGCTAAGCTAACCACAGACCAATTGAGTGAGCCGGGTGCGCCTGAGCAGATCATCTACTATCATATCATCCCCGAGTATCAAACAGAGGAGAGTATGTACAATGCAGTCAGAAGATTTGGAAAAATAAAGTATGACACTCTCCGGCTGCCGCATAAGGTGGTTGCTCAGGAGGCTGATGGGTCGGTGAAATTCGGATCCGGTGATGGGTCTGCTTATTTGTTTGATCCAGACATTTATACAGATGGAAGGATTTCAGTGCAGGGTATTGATGGAGTTTTGTTCCCAGAAGAAGAGAAGGAGACTGTCACAAAATCCACCGCCGTCAAGGTTGTTTCCAAGGCCAGGAGAGGTATAGCATTTGCTGAAAACCAAATTTTTTTTGGTTAATTTTATGTTAAAAAGTTGCAATCTTTTGATGCTAATTTAGATTATAACACTAAAATAATTGATAATTAACTCGAATTAGGTAGTAATTAGAGAGTTCAGAACTTGTAAATTGTTGTCGGTGCAGGGTAAGGGTGTGTTAATTTTAGATTAGTGGGTGATGTTTCTTTTTCTTTAACAAAGATTGGTGGTATTGTGATAGAGATCAGATAGAGCAAATAATTCGTTTAGTGATAAAAGAATAGTTGGTGATAATAAGTCTTTGGTGGTGGGGCAGATAAAAGAATAAAACCCACTTGGTAAATTGTAGTCTGTTTTCTTTTTGATGACTTTTTCTCTAGCACTATAAAGCATCTTGCAAGACCTGTCCTTCAAGCATTCAAGGATCCAGTTTTTGACAGATTATGTGTTAATTGAGTTAGTGGAGAGTTTTGCGATGACCATTCACTTGTCACATAACAATAATTAATTACAATCTTGTGTTAGCCATCTATATGCCAAATGCACACGCACTAGAACTAGAAGAAAACGGTGTAGATGAATATAGTTTATGGATCGTTCGAGTAAATCTGGTTATAAGAAGTCAATTGCTGCCAACAGAAGGCTTAACTGGATTCTAGCCATGGCCCTTGCCACCAAAGGTGGCGGCATAGGGGACTATTGAGTGCATGTGATGGAGGGTACTAGTGAGGGAATAAAAATCAATGGCATCCAAGGGGTTTCATAGCTGTGAGCCACATTCTGCTACCCCACCACAACTAAGATGCCAACAAGAGATGGTCAATAATTAACTTCCAACTCCTCATTGCTGCAGCATTCCCTTTATTATTAGTATTATTTTGGAATACCTCTGTAACAAGCTGGCATGACTTGTTGTGTCTTCTTCTTTGTTTATTTTCCTGATATTTAGTATTTTATGCAAATGTGTTTGTTGGGGAGTATAGTTTGCATTTAATCAACATATAATTAGGCTCAATTGGGTACTTGTTAAATCTCTTAATTATGCATGTTGATGCATCGGTTCGACCCGAATAAATATAAGAATAATTTTTATGTTGATTATTTTTTTCATTTGCTTGTGCAGGGAAATTAATGGAAGTAGCTTGTAGAATGCTTGGAGCTTTTGGACAAGCTTCAAAATTCAGTACATGTCATTAATGAATCTGCACAGCTATAAAAGAAGAAAAAAAAATCTTAATAATAGTAAAAGATGGAACCACGAAACAATAGAGAAATGGTTAGTAATGTTTCGTCTTCTTACAGTTTTGAGCAATGTTGTAATGATTTTTACTTTTATTTGTATTTTTTTAATTTTTCACTGTACATGAAATGCAGGAACACTTTTGTGTAATAAAAATCACAAATTAGAAGGGATGGGAGCAATGGCTTTGTATGATTTTCTCTAAATCTCCCCCACCCACATAAAAGAGAGTGTTGTTATTTTGTTATAATTACTGTAATTAAATATCAATTTTTTTAATTAATTTTAATTTTTTCTTTTTAATGTAAGATTTACTGTCAATGTATGCCTGAACATACCTTGTAAAACTTTTTTTTTTTTGGGTTCTTTAAATCTTTTTAATCACGGGTTGTGTTGTGTTCTTGTTCTTGTTCTGTCCTGCATCAATTGCTTGTGAATCCAACTTGGAAAGATTTATATTTTTCTTGTTAATTGTGTTTATTTTATTTCTTAATTATATGGATACAATATTTGGTGTTTGGAATTTTGCCTTGACTTTGTTAAAATTTTTTTAAAAAATTAGCAATTGTGACAGCAAAAGCTGCTGGTCCTTCACATTGATGCTTTTTGTTGCCATGTAATAAAATAAAATAAAATAAATAAATAAATAAATAAAAAATAAGACAGAAAACCCTACCAGTCATTGTCAATGCTTTTCTTTTTGAGGGAATCATCATCAATTATTGGTTTAATGGTTAAGAAAACTTAGAATTAATCACTTTTTTTATTTATTGTGGATCAATTGTAATAATAATAATTTAGGAGTGGATATAACTATTTAAACTTTCATACAAAATATATCTGAGACATCCATCTTTAAAGTGTATTAAGTTTTGATTAATTCGGTTTTATTTTGATAAAATTATAAAGTAAAAATTTTTTAATAATTAATTTAATGTAACTGTATATATTATAATTTAAATATAAAATATTACTTAAGCAACAGTATTTGTTAGTTGGTCTCGATGATCAATGGTTCATATGAAGCATATTTTATTAAATATACAATTATTATTTTTCAATCCTAAAAAAAAAATTATTAATGCAAGAAAATTGACTCAAACATTATATTAATAATAGCAAAAAAAAAAAATCTTAATTAATAACATGTAAAAGGATTTTATTAACCGGAAATTAAAATGAGAATATAACTAGTGGGGCATTGACTTTATTGATTGATATTTTTTATAATTAATTAAATGGTAAACCTAACCAAAACATGGGCTAATTGAAAAAAGGGAAAGGGAGAAAGAGAATAAAAGAGGAGGCAAGGCACTAGAAAATTCCCATTCTATATCATCAAATTATAAGATGCATACACATGCTGAATACAGCTAGCTTAGCTACCTGAAGTCAAGTGGTTAAGAGGAAATGGAATTATTCCATGCCATTTCCAGCATCTACTACTAATGCCATAATTTCCTATTAAGTTGTTGAAAGTTAATTTTCCATTATTATCGATAAACTACATAATAAAAGACGGATAAAAATTAATGGCTGAAATTTCTTTTTTATCATTTTAACCTTTTATTAAAAAGTAATTTTTTTCTATAGGGGGTGTTTTTAGCCTTATGGTATTAAAAAGTGCTATAACCTATGGGCTACATGAATAGTGACTAAAGAGTTTTTTTTGGGACTTAAAGAGTAATTGTTAATTAAAAAAAAACATGAATTGTGAGTACATGTCTCAATCTAAGAGGCTGGAAGGTAACTATAACAAGCTTTCTAAAATGGGTTTGAGAGTGCAGTATATAGGAACAAGTCTAAATCAAATATAAATAAGGTTGCAGTTAGGTTTTCAGGAAGGTTTTGCTTTACTCCACAACAAAAACACTTCGCTTTCCAAGCAAAAACATGTTAACATTTGTAGTTATGTTGGCCATTTTTACCTGCATTCAACATCATCATCAACCTTTTCACCTTTTGCTAGCTAGTAACATTGCCTTCTCCATTCCTCTTCCTTTTTCTTCACTCAATTCAATTCTTCTTTCCTTTTGTCTTTTGTCCGAGAACAAATTTATAGTTGATGTATAATATATACTTGTTTACTTTAGAGAACTCATTTAGAGGCAATGTATATATATATATATATATATATATATATATATATATATATATATATATATATTTTTTTTTTGTTTATTGGTAGCCATCAAAATCTGTTTAATTCGAATTGACTAGGATGAATTTCGATGGAGAGAGGAGGTAAAATTCATCAAATACTTATATATATATATATATATATATATATATATATATATATATATATATATATATATATATATATATATATATATATATATATAACTTATATTTGAGGCCGGCATGCTCTTAGCTTTCAACCGATATTTTTAGGACTCGGGTTTGAGTAGCAATCCTATCTCCATTCCCCAAAATTACTAATGACAAAAAAAAAACTTAAATTTGAGATTTCATATATACATATCGTTTTAGCTGTATAATCGATATATTTCATCTAAAAATATGTTAATGTTAAGGTAATAAAAGAAATATGAACCTTTTTCACAAATTATTATTTTTAAGTTAAAAGTTTTATCAAAAGCTAAAACAACATGATACAAGCAATCAAAATTTGGGATTAGATTAAAAAGAAGTCTCTTTCCATGTTACAATGAAGCATTTTTATGGAATTGTTTGACATCAATTCTATTTGTTATTTCTTGCTATATGCTTAAATGACCCAAGAAAGGTAAATGGATTAATATTTTTGTTATATTGACAGTCACATTATAAATAAAACAGTTCCTTCATTATATTAATAAAATATGTTCTCCTAATCACATTCTATTTTCCTAATTTTTCTTTTGTGCAAATTTCAACAATTACTTTGTAAGGTACTTATTAGATATTTGGCTTAACACATTGGAAATCTCTTATTCATAATTGAGTTAATGAGTTTGACTTCTCAACTTATTAAATGATTATATAATATAAATACTTAAATTTACTGAAAATGGTAGTTATGAACACTTTTTTCCACTATTTGAAATGTCTAAATGGTTTTTTTTTTCACAACAAATTATATTTCTCCTGAAATTTGATCTAATTTATATTTTTTTCTTTTTATTTGAAAATTAAATTTTTTTATCCATTAATTTTTATTTTGTAAATATTTTAATCCTTATGATATAGTTTCAGTGAATCTCTTATATTAAAAAAAAAAAATTAGATTTCTCTATTTTATAAAGATAAAACAATTTAATCTCTCTATTTAAATATTATAAAATAATTTAACCCTTCAAATTTTTAATTACTTTAAATTTAAATTTAAATTATACTTTTAACACCTATAAATACAGCAATATATTAAATAAAAATTAAATTATAAATTTTCATCAATTTTATTTAATATTCATTTTTTACTTAATTTAGTTAATTTTTCTATTTAATAACTTTTAAAAAATTACAATTGTTGCGGTTAAATATTAAAAAATGAATAACTTGATTTTTTTAAAGTGGAAATCAAGCAAATTAATGAACTCATTAAAATTATAACTTAATTTTTCAATATAAGGTATTGATAGAACCATGTGTAACTATTGACCAAATAGTTCCTTTCAAAAATTTTATTAATTAATTTTTATTACTTTTATTAAAATATAGGAATTAAACTATATATTTTTATAAAATAGAGGGACTAAATTATTTTATCCTTACAAAACAAAGAAACTTAAATGTTTTTAGTGTAAGAGACTTGTCGAAACCTTATCAGAGGGATTAAAATATCAACGTAATAAAAATTAAGGGATAAAAAAATTATTTTCAAATAAAAAGAAAAAAATTTAAATTAGGTCAAATCTCATAACAAAAATATAATTC
The DNA here is from genome assembly GCA_947683625.1 of Mallotus nudiflorus. Taxonomy (NCBI): domain Eukaryota; kingdom Viridiplantae; phylum Streptophyta; class Magnoliopsida; order Malpighiales; family Euphorbiaceae; genus Mallotus; species Mallotus nudiflorus. Next base: position 3,863,141 of record CANTUR010000156.1, on the reverse strand, counting down.
ATCTTTTTGTAAGTTAAAATAAAACTATTTAAACACTTTGATTAAATTTAATTAAAAATGTGCTTATAGGTAGTTTTTTAGCAAAATGAAATGTTAAAATTATAAATTTATAATTGAAAAATTAAATTAAGAAAATGCGTGAAACTAAAAACAGGCGGTAGAAATATTAAGCCTAATTTTTTTTTTATCCAATTGCGAGAACATGTAAATGTCATTCCTAATCTTTGCTGGGAATTTTTTTTTATTTTCCTTTCCTTGGTTCAAGCTCACTCTCAATACTTTGGCATTTAATTTTTACAAAAATTGGTCCACATTAATAGATTGGTCAATTACTATTTACTCTCTAAAGTTTTGATGTATTCCATTAAGTGGTTCCTTATTTTTAAAAATTATATTTTTTCATTTTTTACGTTTCATTCCGTTACACTAAATAATTCTTATATATATATATTGAATTAACTTATATTTTATATTTTAAAATTTCATTTGTTATAATAAAATATATTATTGCAAAACAATTTCACTAAATTATCATCATTCTATTTTGACATTTTTATTGCACTTCCTAAATTTTAGGTAACTATAGGGACTCCAACTATTATTGAATTTGAGATTTTAAAATTTAAACTCTTTATCAGTTGAACTAAGAAATGTTGGTTAAATTAATTTTTTTTGAAATTGTAATAAAAATAAATTTTTTTAATATGATATATGAAAAAATCAAAAATAATTTTTTTCTATAGTTTACTTTTCTTGATATACTAAAAATTAATGTCAATGCTCTTGTTATCTCCTAATTATAATGTGATTAGGGGTGTAATTGAGCCAAATTTTTAAAAGTTTAGACTCAGCTCATTTAAAAATTAACGAATTTGAACCGAACTCATGTTTATTAAATTTTTAAAAGTCTAACTCAATCTCGATTTGGGTTCATGTTTGACGAGTCTGAGTTGAACTCGTGAGCCAAACATATATAATTTCTTATTATACTTAGTAATTTAGGTTTTATTTACTTACTACTAAATTAATATTATATAATATTTACTTAATATTATATTTACTTCATAATTAAAATTTCATTTACTTAATACAAATACTAATTTACTTTAAAACTACAAAACTTATCATCAAATTAAAATTATATTTAATTAATATTAAGGCTTAATAATTTAAATTATATTTACTTAATGACAATTTTAATTTTAATATTAATTTATAAAAAAATTGTATAATTTTATTATTAATATCTAATTTTTATTATAAAATTTAATAATTTTATTACAAATATGCATTTTTTACAAGAATTAAAAACTTTAATTGTATTATATTATACTTAATACTATACTTTATATTAATATTACTTCACATCAAAACTATATAATTATTATTATGAATATATAATTTCTATTATATTTAGTAATTTAAATTACGTATAATTTTTATTATGAGTATATGATTTTTATTTAATAATACAACCTAATAATAATATTTAAATTAACAAGTTAGTATATGAGCCTATTTACAATCCCGTTCACAAACCTGTTCACAAGCTCTCGTAAGCTAGCTCACAAGCCTACGAACAATCCAAACTTAAGAAAATCTAACTCGAATTGTTTAACTTACAAAGCACAAAATAGAGTTTGAACTTAACTCATTTACCTTAATAAACGAACTTGAACGAGCTTTTTTTTGAATCAAGTTCCAAACGAATCACAAACCATTTGACTCGGTTACACCCCTATATATAATCATTGAGTAGCACAGTTGTTGGATCAATGATAGTAATTAACTATGGAACATCCTCAAATCAATGATTGGAGCTACTGGCCAAGTGCACCTTAACCACCATTTTAGTTTTGATGATCACTCTTCTGCATTTCCTGTTCTGTGCAAAAAAATGACAGCAACCCTTTCAGCTTGTGCTTCTGCTAGCGGGGCTGAACTGCCAAGAATTTGTTTAAAGAAACCATCAATGGCTCTTCCTCTTCAATTCATTTCACAAGATTTGCCATCATCGCGTGCATGCATCAAGAGATGGATAAGGTATCTATAGGAACCCCAATAGGTTGCAATGGAACTATAAAGTTTTGGCAAATGCTACAATGCAACTTATTAAAAGAATACATACATTGCTTACATGTAATCTATTCAATATTGATTTCTATTACTTTTACAATATATAGTACCTCATAAAAAATGTCATACTCCAAAATACAACAATACTATTCACAACATCGAATTCTGAACATCAACATCTATAGATACAAGATATAACAATAATAATAGTAATGTTCTCAACCTCCAACTATGACTTCTGGGGGCATAATCTCAGGGTTGGTTGGACTCAATGTCAGTCCGTCCACCCCTTGAGAAGCATTCCTTTCAGGCATGGTTTCAGCTCCATTCTCGCATACAGGCAGGTTCACAGAGTTGGTATGGTTTTCTTTAGTTATTTCAGCACATGCTTCAGGATCTTGATTTTCTGCTTCTGCTGGCTTTGGTTTGGATTTGATGGTCTTTCCTTCATTTCCATTGGCCATCCTTTGTTGGGGCTGAGACTTAGTTTGGGACTTCCTGATTGATGTTTTTGAAACAACAGTACCCTTTCTCTGAATTCCCTTGGTAGATTTGCCCAATTCTTGGTTTAGAGGACGTGGGCTAAGAGAACCAAGACCTTCAATAGAACTGTTGATTGCAGAAGATGAGTTCTTGTGCCTTCCAAGCTTTGGTGATTTTGGACGGGTGGTGGGTATCTGCAATAAATTAGCAGGGAGTAGCTTTTATCTCTATGTTTAACAGGAAAAAGAAACGATGTCAAACTAGATGATGAGTTCAGAATTGAACTAATATATATTTGTGACAAGCAAGATTGATCAGCATTCCACTGAAGCAATAGTCTTGAGCACAACCTCTATGGATAACATCAGAGACTACAATGTCACTTGCAGCTCTCTTATTGCAATTATTCTAAAGGAAGAAAATCAACTGCAACAATGTTCCAGTACGACAAACATGATGTGGACATCACAGATGAGCATTAGGGTCCAAATCATAGACATGCCGTTGCATGAAAATACCAGAAATAAGTATACAGCCTCAAGTCCTAAAAATACCACAAATGCCAATGACCACACAAGTAAGCAGTGACTCACAGTGAGGACTTTCAATTGAAAAGAAGCTGATATAGAATAATGCTGAAAAGAATCCTACATGATGATTTTTTTTTTTTTTTTTACAGGTTTTAGAAAGTTCTTTTATGTGTTACCTTTTTCAGTTCAACTTTTGGAGGAGGCTCTTTGTAGAAACTTGGCATGGGTGCAGCTTTAAATGTCAAGCTCTTCCTTAGTTGCTTGATCTCTGCTTCCTGGTTCTCCTGCATACACCATAAAGAACAAAATATATATATACACAGACTCAAACTTCTTCAAATAAAGCAACAGAAATGTTAAAAGGAATAATCTTTCAGGAGAAAATGATAAAAAAAAAAAACCTTTGACTTGGCCTGCAAATTACTTTTTTCTATTTCCTTAGCATGAATCTTCTCCTCCAGCTTCGAGAAAAACTGGCAACACAAAGGCGATGATAACGCTATTATATTTTGAGAATAAATAAGGACAAAACAAGATGAAGAAGAGTGAGCTAAGGCCCATCAATAACCTCCTTTCTCTTTTCTGCACGTTCATCCAACCTGAAGGAGAATCCAGAACCACTGGTTCTCCGTGAACAAGGAGTGGCACTTCTGAAATAATAAGAAACATACAGAATGTTATGAAATGTTAAGTACTGCAAATGCTCAGCATGCACAATGAGATATAACAAGAATGGTTGATTAATATAAGAGTTATACGAAGTAGTTGAATGGATGTCATCATCTTCTTTGCTCAGCAATGTGGTTGTTTCAGGTTTTGAATTTTGATCAGCTGACCTGCAAGTTCAGAAATTTTATTCATTCAGCATAAATATTAGTTTGATTTGCCATTTTCCACATAACACTTGACAGCTTTTGACAGTTTTGTATCAGCCAACAAAAACAAGGGAAAAAAAATTCTATGAATTCAATAGAGACAATGAGCCAGTAGAAGAGAAAAAACCAGATGTAGGTAATGTTATGACTTACTCTGAAACTTCAGCAGGAGGGGAGTTAGTGGGTTCATCCAAAGGATTTGGCATCTCAGACTGATAAAAACCAACAAAGACAATATGAACAAAGGCCTTATCAAAACAAAGTGAAGCTGGAGGGAAAAATTTGAAAGCAAAATCTTACTGCAGCCTGCTGTTTGCTTGGCATTGTTGCTAAAGAAGTCCTCCTGGATGCAGCTTTACTGCCATTCACTTTTGGCTCCTTTGAATTCACTCCAGTCGACGCACGCCTGCTAGATTGAGTTAGACGGGACAGGGAAGTGACTGATCCATTTGAATTGACCTGACCACCCTTTTTGCTGTCACCTTTGGCATGCTTGGTCATAGTTTTTGTTGGGTGTCCATCAATGCTTGCTCTCACGTTCTCAGTACGAACTCCTTTTGCTGGAAATGAAAGGCTTTGAGAAAGTGATGGCTTTTGGTTGCGAGGAAATGGTCCAGGGCTTTTCAGATTAGGCTTATCCTTCGACAACTTCTTGTTCTTTGAACCAGGAGTAGCCGATTCCTGAACGCACAGAAGGACATATCAGCATGACAAGATGGAAATGCGAGCTTTTACATTTAGTCACAGGACATATTTAGTTTCAAATGGCTCAATTGATCAGCATCATTGCATAATTAAAGGTACCTTCAAGGAATTTGAGTGTTTTCCCACAGAAAGGTTTGCTTTCGCATTGGCTTTTGCGATATGCTCAGTAGTACCATTGGCATTAGTAGGCCCTTGACCATTAACATCAAAATTTTCTTCTTTCCTTGGTGCTTCAACAGATTCTTCAGTATTAATTTCCTCAGTGATAGTTTCATTCTTCAACACAATTGCATTCTCAGTCTCCATTCCTTCTCAAGTTCTCACGGGAAGAACTGCATTATTGCAATGGCAACAATATTATCAAACTGCAGTCGCGCATAAGCCCAGAAAGCAACTCAATCAAATTCCTCAATAATGTATATAGAATATTCACCAAAAGCTAAATCATAGTATCCTTCATACACAGAATTTGACAATTTTGGTCAAGAAAAAAGATCTTATTTTACAAGGATCAAGCACAGTTGGTTGTTTACCAACCAAAATCTGCAAAATTCAGAGGCTTGCCAGAACTAAACTCACAATAGCATCAAAGTCTTGAAACATTAATAAAAGAGAATAGCCAAAGTGTTGAATCATACTAAGAACAAGCAGATCCAACATAATTCAACCTTCAAACAAAAGATTATCGAAATTCATGAACATTAGAACAAAAGGGGAGAGGGTGATTTGAGAAGTGAAGCTGCAACAATCAATGATTTAGATAACCAGAGAATAAAGAAGAGATAAAATATATATCCTAACTAAAAGTCAGAATTCAAAAGTAAAAATTTTACCTGATTTTCAAAATTTCAAGACTCAGACATACTTTTCTACATTTTCTCAGCAACCAATCAGAGGATATAGATTAAATCATGACTTGTAAAAGAATTCACAGTTGAATAGCACTAAATTAAGGCAAAGCAAATAAGTAGAAAAATAAGGTCTACCCCATTGTTTGAGCAACGAAACAACACTAAAAACACGAACCCAGAACTTCAAACAAGGAAGGATGAATCGCAAACCAAAAAAGAAAGATCCAGCATTGAACCCACCAACCAAAACGAAAGAACTTACCAAAAGAAGCAAAAGAAGTAAAGATGATAAGAACCCAACATTACAATACAGAAACACAAATAAATACAGATAATGCAGCAGAGGATTAGATCAGAAAGGAAAAGAAAAGCATACCTCTTTCTCGTACAATAGCTAGCTAGAGAAGTTTAAACTGTTGAAAAAGACGAGACAGCAAATGAGAAAAAGAACACTTGAAGCTGAAATGTGTGTATATGTATAGACATGTAATGTAAAAGGCGCACGTAATAAAGAAGGAAGTGATGACAAAATCTGAGAGGAGCTAAGTAAGGTGGTAGTGAGACACTCTGTCACTGATATTTCTGGTTCGACAGATGCGAGAGATATGGCATGGCAGTGAGTGAAGAGATACATACATAAAAGAAAGGAAGTAGGACGGCCATTTCCGTGAAGTGGATAGATAGATTGATGAGACTCAGAAATTCTTTTGCAATGACTCTAATGCCCCACTACTTGCCAATGCTATTCATTGGCGTCTTCTTCTACCCTTTCATTTTGTTTTTTCACCTCTTGTCTACCTTTTTGAATTCTGAATCCACATGGAGGGAATTTTTTTCATTGATGCCCTTTTATTTTTATTTTTATTTTGGAATGACTTACCCTAACATAAGTTATTCGATGATATTATCCCATGTTGGACCATTTTTGTGGACTTGTCACAGTTACATTTGAGGAGTTTTAGATAATATATTCCATACTAGAAAAATGTAAAGTAATAAAATGGTTTAAATGTCGTTTAAGCAAAAATAGTTCATTTCTAGTTGATGAATTCAACATTTTTATTTATAAAAAAACACTTACCATATTAAATTGTTAATAATAAAAATGACAACAAACATGAATTATATACGGTATGGGGGAAAAGAAAACAAAAGGAAAGCTATTTCTTATCCAATATAACATTATTTTACTTGTTATGTATAGCCTATGAAAATAGAAAAAACAACGAAAACCAAGGCATGTGGAGTGTTCTTTTTCCCTCAAATTTGTTGATTTTTATCCTTCACTAGTCAATTTGTACAATGTGATATATATATATATGTTATCAAACACTTGCATGCATTGATTTTTCTTCTTGTTTTAGAAGTGTGCGCCCCTTTGCCATTCAAGCAAAGCAATGTTTCTTATCCAAAGTCTCTCTTATAATTCACACCTCATGATCTAACAAAGAGACTGTTATTAGGTCAATAATGTACAATGTGATCTAAGTAGTTCTTCGTACAACTTCATTTTTAAGCATGCAACAACTAAAAAATATTTGAACTTTTGATTCTTTTAATCATTTTGATAATAAGAGTTTTAAGCATGCAAAAATTTCAAAAAATAGAAAAAGTTTATTTCTTTTTATCACTTGGGTGATGAAGATTATAACCAAAAAATTAATTTAGAATGTTTTTGCAGCACTTTAAAATTTGTTGTATCTTGCATCTTTAAATTTCTTTATACGCTGATCTAAGAATAATTTAATGTATAAGTAAAAAAAAAATTAATTATTTTTATAATCTAATTTATAATATATATAATGTGATATATATATATATATATATATATATATATATATATATATATATATATTTTTATAATTATCTCTCATATTAGTTAGCTATAAGAGTTCACAATCAAGCCAAATAGACTCCATAAGAGGGGTAATGCTCTTACACTTGTTTTTTTATGTATAAAACTCAAGAAATTCTATTTAAAAAATTCACTTTTTATCATTTGAACTAAAAGATATATTACTTAATGTCATAATTTTTTTTACAAATCATTAACCATGATAATTCGCAAATATTAGAAATAAATGGATGGATTAAGTTAATGAGTAGTATTATAGGCCGAAGGTATAAACTATACCCCACGTTTTATTCTGATTTCATATCGTACCTTTTTTTTTTAGTCAAATTGGAACATTCTCTTTTGTAAAATTAGATCAAATTGGACTTTAATGAGTGCAAGTGAGTCTCATAATTTTTTTTAGTACAATTAAGTCTTATAAATTTAAAAAAAAAATTAATTTTAATGATTAACTAACAAATAAAATTGATAAATTTTTGTAAAAATATATAACCTAATTATAAGGTTTTAAAAGTTTCTAAACCTACAAAATAATTATTTTTTTTTTGGATTTTAAAAACTTTACAATCAAGTGATATACGTACTAAAAAAATGACTAATTTTATTTGTTAATACATAATTGATCAAAAATTTAATTTTAATGGTTGAATAAAAATTTTTATTAATTAATTACTGTATAAATTTAAAAATTTCAGCCAATGAATAAAATTTAAATTTGTTTATTTAAAAATTAAAATTAAATTTTGAATTAATTATTAATTTGCTATGCATATTAAATGTAATCATTTAATTGTAAAATTTTTAAAATTTAAAAACTTTTTAGAAAGTTATCGTGTAGATTTAAAAACTTTTGAAACTTTATAATGAAGTTATATATATATATATATATATATATATATATATATATATATATATTTAAAAAATTGTCAATAATTTTATTTATTAGTTAACTGTTAAAATTATTTTTTTAATTTTATAGGAAAAAATATCTTCACCCTAGTACCTTCATCCTAGTATAATACATCTATAATTAACAGAAATTACCTTGTTAATGACAATTATACCAACAAGGGCATTATGGTAAGAAGAGATCAAACCAATGATTGAAAACAACACAGGGCACTGTTTGACAACGTGAGGGTTGAGAAACTTGTCACATATAAGTGGGTCCCAGTGACTTACAGGTCACAGATGGGTGTGTTTCCCAATATTGCTGACGTGGACAAACCAGGCAACATGATTGGTCTCACGTTAGAACATGACAAGAGTGGGTCCGAGCGCCACCACGTACCAACAACCGATCCTGAGCTGTCAAAACGTGCGTTGAGGATATAGCCGCACCATTATGGAGGGAGAAATCATAGCCGTTGGATTAATAGTCCCAATCATTTGAAAAAGATATGGGACCCAGTCGATGGATTCTCTGTTTGTGTGTATATATATATATTTTTAAGCCAGGATTATGTGGGTGGTGCATTGCATTTGTTTAAGGCTGGCCTTTTTGGTTGCAGCTAATCTATACATCTTTCATATTTGAGGTTGATTTCTTACGTTACTACAAACATTCAATGGAGCTCCTAAACGTGATCATAACATTTGCTCATTCTCTCATGTGGCCTTGTAGCTCAGCATCTTCAAATGCAACATTCATAAATGGTTATCATGTCAAATATACAATTGAAATCTACTGATATGAAACTATTTTTACTTAAATGATATTTTAAATTTGAATTATAATATATACAATCATGTTAAATCAATTGTTGAAATTTTTTTATTATTCTTATGATCCAACCTGAATTGAATTGCATTAGTTAGAGCCTATTGGACTCTAAATATTGGTAGTTCATACCACATTTACAAATTCAGAAAAAATAAACGAGACTAATATGTGTTTTATGCTTAAATATTAACTCATTAAAAATTTTAATTGTTGAGAAACTTTTTTATTTTTGTAATTTATTCGAATTAAACTAAATTAATTAGAATTTAATGAATTTTAAATATGATAAACAAAAATTTTAATCAAAATAAGATATTTTTTTCATAAATTTTACCATATATAATTATGAGTCCACATAAATATGATTCATGTAAAAATCTTTCTTAATTTAAATCAATTTATCACCGTATGATTATAATGTTTAGATTATTTACAAGTGTAAGGTCTAAATTAAGAAGAAAGGTACATGCATTTTTGTAAAATTATATGACATGAATCAAAGAAGATGAGTTGGAACTTAAAATTATATACATTTTGTAGATGTAATATCACCATGATTATAAATAAATATAATAGAGACAAGAAAATTCACCTTAAATTAAGTTTTTTTCCATTGAAGGGAGGCAAAATGCCTAAAACAATTACATACGACATATACAAGCCATTGTAGCACCAATTACATCTTGAAAAATCAATTCACAAACTTCATTTGGAGGATCAGGAAAAATAGAACAACCAAAAGGAACATTTGTTTATGGCTGGAAACCCATAAAAAAATCTAAAACCCTTATAAAATTAGTCCAAACCGCCTTATGAAGAGGCGATCACCACATCGTAGAGGCGTCACCTCTATAGCAGCCACTTGCCTCTGCATTAAATGCAGAGATGACCATAGCAGTCAACTTGGTGAACCCACTTCCTCTGTAATTCAGCCTCTGGTCTGAAAAAGAAATCTTTGAGAGAAGAAAAATGATAGAAAATGCAATGATGGAAGAGAGTAGTAGGGGTATTAACTAGAGGTGTGAATAAAAGAGGAAAAAAGAGAAAGGAAGGGGGCTCCTTTTTTGGGAATTATGGAGACTTTTAGCAAAGAAGAAAAAGACTGAGCAAAAGAGGAAAAATTTCAGGAAAAAAAGGAGGAGCTCGGTAGAAAGGGAGTAAAAACATTCTTAAGAGGAAAAAGACCTGGAGGTGGATTTTTCTTGAGAAAGAAAAAGGGAGAAGCTTGCATTTAAGGGAAGATCAACACCCTTAATCATTTCTGAGGACCAACATTTTGAAAGCTCATTCTTCAATAATCATTTTATTCCTCTCCAAGCTTTGCATGATTCATTCCTTACTTGTGTATATGTAGCTTCTAGCTTATTTGATTACTAGCTTTTATATTCATTCCCTTATGTTCATTGTTCATTATTCGTAGTATGCCTTACTTTTAACATGTTTCACTGAGCTTTAAGTGTAGTTATGTATCTAGTTTGTTAGCATTAGAATTTTTTTACTTGAAGTGGAAGTTTGCTGACTTAAGAGTCGTTTGAGCCTGTTGATTAGGCGATCGCCTCTCAAAGAGGTATCTCCTCATTGCTATGAGGTGATTGTCACTTTGACAGGCCCACATGAGTTCATTATTTAGCCTAGTCTCTACAAACCATGTCACCTCATCACTGTGAGGCTATCGCCTCTTCACATAGGCGATCTCCCCTCTGATAAGGTTTCATATGACCTTGTCTTATTTTTTTTTATATATTGTGTAGAGTCTTCATGCATGAATAGGTCTTAGCATACTCAAGGCTATCTTATAGGGTTGTCCTACAATGTCATTCGATTAATATTTACTTTTTGTGACTTCGTCTCTTTGTTTTGCTAAATTGATTCATGAGTTGATTTTGTGGATTTCTATGTAAGATCTTTATTTATTTTAAAGAACTAACTTTTTTCTATTGTAAGGATTCATTGGTGATTTTTAATCATGAAGTATTTATCCCATTAATTAGTTCTTAAGAGGTTTTTTTTACTTAAATCAAGCAGTTTATTTTTGGTTTATTTCATGTTTATTATACTTTTACTTTGCACAAAATGTTATAATCCTTAATCATCCACTTGATTTGGAATGTATGGTTGTAAATTATAATTTTTTTTAATTCATGGTGAATGTTGAGACCAGTCGCATGAATTTAATTAATGTGCAAATTTTGGCCTAATTATAAAATGTGATAATTGTTTGAAGAAAATTACAACTCGTTTAGTAATAAAGATATCATTGAATAATTAAGGGTGATAAATTACAAAACACAAATGGAGGCTAATTGCAAGGTTGGGTGGGCATTTAAAGGCCCATATCCAGTTTCTGAATCCAATCTCTGATGATAGCTTCTAGGAACCTCCTTGAGATCCAGCTACTGTATAATGTCTCCTGGCTTTCATTCAGGTGGTGACTCCATCTCCGAGTTGGCTTTATGACCTATTTTGTATTTCCTAGTGGGCCTCGAGCCCATACAGTGCCGTGGTCACCAAACACTTAAGCACGTGCTAAACCCCATTGCTTATAGTGGTGACTCCACTGGGGATAAAGAAACTGATTCCAAGTGTTTTGTAATTTATCATCCTTGATTATTCTTTGATTTCTTTTGCATTTCTACTGCATTCACTACACTTTTTGTACACAATGAGCACTTCAGTCCCATTTTAACCCGACAATAGTCAATATTTTGCTACTTACATTTCATTCAAACATAGTGGTGGAATATTTGATTATTGTCACTCATGATATGTACTATCCATATCGCATGGACCCTTAGGTGGGGAGATGTATATGGATGTATATCATTATAGGAGCCTAAGCTTGCTACCCAAGACTCAAGCTCATATAGTGGCCTATCAATTTTCCTTAGGAATTTTCCCATTGCTTGTGTTTTATGCCTTTTAATGGACCCTTAAAATAAAACCTAAGCCTATTACAAATGGGCCTTCTCGAGATGGGCCTTTCATGCCTATTCTCAGCCCATTTCAAAATAAGTATTGTTAAAACGCGCTTATCATGCCTATACTAGCCTATTGAAATGGATCTTGATGAGGTAAAGCCTTGATGTCATTCTCGGCCCATTAAAGGCAAACTTTGGATTTATTTAGAGGATCCATTACTTGTTTGCACCATTCTGAGAGTTATCTTACATATATCGATTTTATTATCCCTTGTTGATAATTAAAACCTAGGCAAAAAATTCTACGACAAAATACTCACCATTGAACACATATGTGGGAGATATAAGGGCAGAGGGTATCATTTTCAAGGCTTTTCATTTTGTTTTTATGTTATGTATATATTAAATGTGCCTTCTTTTTTTCTTGTTTTCTTTGAATAATAAAACGAACCTACATATCATGCATACACGTCATGCATAATTCTAATATATGGTCTTGGAATAGTATAGATCCTTCAAGTTCATCCAAGTGGGTCTGGTCCGATTCTGGTCATTTAGTCATAAGATTAAAAATAGAAATGGCAAGAGGTTTTGATTATAAGGCTTTTAAGGCACAAATGAAAAAGGAAGTGTTCGTTGAGACTCAGTTTATAATGAGGGAAATGAGGGGAGAGATAACTAAGCTAATCAGAGAAAATCAGTTGGCACTGCTAACCAATCCGATTGATCTTGATGATGAAATCTCAATGAGAGAAAAGGAAGGAGATAATGTGACGGTATTGGCTAATCCACCAAATCGAAGGTGTAATAACCCTAGTTTTTAAATTATTTTATTTTATAATGAGATATACAATATTAATAAATTCAAAAGTTACATTTAAAATATTCTATTATTTATGATTATTAATTTTTATTTTTATGTTAAAGTAACTATTTTATATAAATTTGTACTTAGAAGTTAATATATTCATATTAGAGTTTATATCATTATTGTTATTTTGAAAGGTATTATTTTAAGTACTATATTATTTGATTGATTTGCTTAATTTTTAGTATTATTTTATTATTTCATAAATATTATTTATTTTATCATTATTATTATTATTTTTCAAGGTTATTTTATGCATTATAGTTATATATTATAATTAGGGTTTGTGTTTATTATTACATATGTGTGTTTATATGTGTGAGTTTATATATATATATATATATATATATATATATATATATATATATATATATATATATATATATATATATATATATATATATATATATTCAAAACGTGAAGAACACAGAAAACCAAAATGCAGCACTGTGCTTCCCTCCTTCCCTGCTGCCACCATCTGTTTCCATCACCAGCAGAGTGCCTCCCTCTGTTCCAGCCGACCACCCACCTTCTAGTCAACCTTCTGCCGCCTTCCTCTTGCTTCTCCGACGCCAGCAGCACGTAGTAGTCGTAAGTGATCGGAACTTCATTTTTCCTGCCAACTTCCTCTTCCGGCCACCTCTTCTTGCATTTCTAATGTCTAACACTCCTTTAGCTCCAATGAGCTTGAATCTAGCTTTAGTTTAAGCTTTAATCTTCCATTTCTTTAGTTTTCTTGAATTTATATTTTTGAACATTAGGGTTTTCCAATTTTTTTTAGGTTGATCTTGAATGATTCACACAATCTTCCTTCACAAAATTGATCTTGGTAGCTTAATCTACATGTATATATTCTTTAAAAAAATTTTGAAATTTATTTTAATTTTTGAATATTTTATTATTATTTAATTAATTTTCGTAAATAAATTATTTAAATTATGAATTTAGTATATTTGGTGTTTTTGTAAATTCTTATTAATTTTAGTGTTGAGATAATAATTTTTGTGATTTTTATGTAATTTTTATAAATATTTTTAGTTTATGTCAATATTAGAAAAATTATGTTAAAGTTGAGTTTTTATTGAAATTATTCATTAAATATGTATTTTAGTTGATTTTAGTATATTATATGTTGAGACAATAATTTTTAATGATTTTAATAGAATTTTTGGGAAATATTAGTTATAATATGGATATTTTGAATTATTAGGTTAAATATGTAATTTTGTTAAAATTATAGCTAAATATTATAATTTAGTTGGTTTTATAATTATTTAAGGTATTAAAATGATGTTACAAATTATTTACTATTTTAAACTAATTAATACTAATTTTTGAAAATTTTTTTCAAATAATATATTATATATTATCTCGGTAATAAAATGGGTTTTTATAACTTTTTGTTATATATTTGGGTTAATTAAGTTATTTGGATTTATAAAATGAATTATTATTATTTTATGTGTAATTATTGGAAAAGTTGGATTTTTATAATATTATATTATTATTTTGGAATTTTTATGTAATGATTGTGAAATTAAGTATGTTTAGTGTTTTAGTGTTAAATATGTAATATTTTGATATTTTGAGGATATTTATGAAATTTATTGATTTTTAATATATTTATTATATTATTTGAATTTTTGGTGAATTGTGAACCTCGGTTGGGGAATTGTGCAGTTCGGGATCCCAACCAAAGGTTGTGTGAATTTCGTAATTTGAAGTGTGTTTTTTTGTATGACCGGCTCTATTTTTTAGTAAAGAGATGTCCGTTTTACAGAGGAGAATCTGTCGAATTTTCGATAGGATTCTTGTAAAATGTGACATCAGGTCAATTATAAATTATGTGTTTGTTTGTGTTATATAATCTTAGATTAAGTCTCTTTAGAAGTTTAAGTTAGATTTATTCTGATTTATGTATTTATTTTATTATTTAGTTGCGCCAAGACTGAGGCCTAGTGGACCGGGCTCATCGAACCAGTCTCGTGGAGCGCAAACTTGTGAGTTGTTATTTTATATATACATTGCACTTAGGTTGCATGTTTTAGAAAATACATGTTTTGATTTGTAATTATTCATAAAATGTTTTATTAAATGCTTAAATATATTTTAGGTATATTTTTAGTATATCTTTGGTATATTTCATGTTTGATTTGAATTTATTTGACATATATATACTTGAAATATACTTAGTTTATTTTAGGTATATTATCGGTATATATATGGTTTATTTTGTTATTATGAATGACATTATGCATTATTTATTTTCCCGTATATATGTTTTATTTTAAATAAAGGATATCAATAGAATGTGCTACCTAGTGGGCAGCACTAGGACCATGTACCTACTAGTGCAATAGATTTAGGGTTGAGTGAGAATTATTTATGCTGATTATGATTTGATTGAGAATTATATGATTGATTTGATTGAGATGTGATATGATTAATAGTGTGATTGCTGGAGCTCAGTTGACCAAGTGTCTCAGGGCCAATCGCATTAACAGTTAGACTGCTGGAGCTCGGTTGACTTAGTGTCTCGAAGCCAGTCTACTATCCATATGGAATAAGTGAATTTATTTGGAATTAAGTGAGCTTGTATGGCTAGAGTGATGTTATTGTTGATTGAGGTTGCATTAAATAGGGTTCTATTTGATCATTCATAAACTTATGTTTTTCAGTATTATTATATAAAGTGATTTTCAGCATTTGTGTGAAATGCTTGTATATATATTTATTATATACAAATGTTTGATTGCATTTGACATTAGGGAATGCATGTATATATATTATAACAATTCACTCAATGAAGTCTGACTCCCCTCAGTTGATATTTTTATAGGAGAGTCTTCTTCTTCATACCTCAGTAGTAAACCCATTCGCTGGATTTCTTTAGCCCCAGCTTGTTTATGTAAATTATCTATTTAATTTTATATTGTACTCTAGAAAACTACAGTAGTGAGTTGTATTTAGTTTTTGTTGTATGTGATTCTAATTCAGAGGTCTTTCTCTAAATATTGTATTAATATATTTTATTTTATGATATGAAAGAGTTATATTTTTATTACATTGGTTTATGATTTTAATTATGGTGCATATTTTATTTTAATTATTGCATTTTTTTATTCTTTTAAGGCTTGCTACTGGTTCCGAATTTGAAAGAATTCTTATTCCCTAGTGCCAGTTATAGCCCCCAGTTTAGGTCATGATAGAAGGAATGTGAACCTAACTAAGGACATGGAACAAACTGACTGGGTCAAAAATATAACTAAGGGTATGAGTCAAATGTAGATAATGATGAAGTAGAAGGGCATGGATACTCCATTATATTACACTGATTTGAATTTAGATAGGAAGGATGATCCGCTACCTAGGAAATTCAAATTCCCCAACATGAAAAAGTATTCCAGAACTGAGGACCCCCATTTGTATATGAAACAATATATGATTTACATGAAAGCCATCGAACTGACTAAGGCTCACATAATCAAATAGTTCCCTATGTCATTGGAGGGCGCACCAATTTGCTTGTACTATGCTTTGGAACCATATATTCAATCTGATTGGAAAGAACTGTGTGTTGCATTTATAAAATAATACGGTCTTAATGTTCAATTACAGGTATCTTTGAGGGTTTGCAAAACACCAAGTAAAGGTTTAACGAGTTCTTCACTGATTATCTAACTTGTTGGAGAGGAAAACTATCTCAAATGAGGCATAGGCCTGTCAAGTCAGACCAACTAGTGCTAGCAATAGAAGGGTGTGTTCTGGCGCTGATTCAGAAGTTGAGGGATTTAAGAATCCAAAATTTTAAAGAGTTATACATATTTGGGGTTAAAAAAGGATCAGATTTGGCCTAGGAAAAAAGATTCTTTGAAGGGAGATCTGGGGGCAAAGATGGTGCCAGTTCACGTAGCAATGTCCATATCAATACCATTAGGCAACCAAGCAGTAGTCTACAGACTAACACTGTTAGGCAACTCCAAAGATTCTCTAATTTAGGGCGGCCTTTATCCAAAGTCCTCGAGAAGTTTATCAAGGAAAATCTATTATAACCCTTACCTTCATAGCAACCCTTGCCAGGTGCCAATCCAAAACTTTTCTGTAAATTCCACCAGACCATTGGGCATGACACTAATAATTATGCCCGATTGAAGCATGAAATCTAAGACTTAATTGATTTGGGTAAAATCATTGACCTCGAGACAAGAAAACCAAACACCCAAAATAACCTTTTTCCTAATTACCGAAATGTGCCACCACTTAACCCATCCATTTTAATGATTAACACCGGCCTGACAGAAGAGCAAGTCTTGAACTCTTTTGTTGACACCATTCCTAACCCACCAAGCCTGAACTCGAACCAAAAGGCCCAAACCAAAATAAATAATCCACTGAGTTTACTGTGCATGTATTGGATATCTAAAGCTTCGATGATGAAGATGAAGTGAAGGTTAATTTATGGAATGATGAGCAAAGTAGACCAGTCCAATCTGTGAAAAAGGGCGAGGAGAAAAGACAAGAAGTTGAGACTGCTGAGCCTGAATCAGAAGAGATAGAGAAGACAGGAAAAAGGAAAGAGGTGATAAAACACTAGGGAACCATTGCCAGCATTTGGGAGTTACTTATGCATCCAGGGACCATTGGGAAGCACTAATTCTAGCACTAGATCAGAAAAAGATCTCCACAAGCTGTACTCCTGAGCAGATGGTTAATTCCTTAATAGAAACCCCTCAAGGCACCATAATGTTTTTTAATG
Organism: Mallotus nudiflorus; assembly: GCA_947683625.1. Classification (NCBI taxonomy): domain Eukaryota; kingdom Viridiplantae; phylum Streptophyta; class Magnoliopsida; order Malpighiales; family Euphorbiaceae; genus Mallotus; species Mallotus nudiflorus. The sequence goes on along the minus strand of CANTUR010000156.1, from coordinate 3,845,501 downwards.
ATGATTTACCTTTGGAAGGAAGGGATCACCACAAAGCCTTATTCATCAAGGTTGAAGTGAAGAGGAAGATAACTTGTTGTGTTATGGTAAATAATGGTTCTACTATTAATGTGTGTCCGTTGAAGATTCTACCAAAGCTAGGGTTAACTATGGTAGATTTAAAACCTTATGAGGTAGTCATCAAGGCCTATGATAATACAAAGAGGCATGTTGAGGGAAAGTTTAGAGCATTGGTTAGGACAGGAGCTATTGAGACTTAGGTCAACTTGCACATGATTGATATTCCTGTGATCTTTGTTATTCTATTAGGAAGGCCATGGTTTCATCCCTTGGGTGGTGTGCCCTCCACAATCCATCAAAAAATCAAGTTTCTGCATGAGGGCAAGGTTGTCACCATCTTTACTCAGACTAAAGTCGCTATAGTTACCTTAAAGTTAAACCCCAGGGAAATAGCTATAAGCCCAAGCTTTGAAGTATGCATAATTTACAAAGATGAGATAAATGAGAGAGTTTTTAATACGATGTGTAGTATAAAATTTATGCCTAGTATGGGATTGGGAAAGGAGCAAAGTGGACCTTTGAGATTTATTAAGCGTAAAGTACCCATACTAAAGCATAGGGTAGGGTTTGAAAGGACTGATGGTTTTGAAGAAGAAATTGACATCTAGAATTATCCTGAGAAAGAAGAGGATGAGATTATGGTTGAGAGAAAGAACTCGTGGGAAAATTTTGTAAGAGAAGGCACCGAGTATCCGTATAATAGGACTCTATAACCTTTTTTAATGGTTGGGGAAGTTATTCCAGGGTTTAAAATTTGTACTGAGTTTATGAATGGAATAATGAAAGTTGATATTAAGGAAGTCCCTGTTGAAGAGCTGGTACCAGTTGAGGAAGAATCTGAGGAGAACATAGTCACTCCAAAAATGAAGGATGTCGATGATCAGGATAAAGGGCAGGATTTCGAAGCCTACATTCTCAACTCTATGATGGATGTCTTTTATAATGATTATGATGTTTCTTTTACTACTTTGTTTAAAATTGAAGATTTGTTCTTTTCGAAAGTGAATGCAATAAAGTTTGAGTTTGCTTATTTATGTGATGTATTTCCCAATAATTATTCTATTTATGATGATCATTTCATGCATATGTTTAAATTAATTCCATGCAAACTAAATCATTTAATTTAGGCAAAATGAAAACCCTAAAACTATATTTCTTGCTTTTGATCTAAATCATGATGAGAGAGAAAAAATGAAAGAAACACTAATAAAAAGATAGAAATGATTTGCTTGGGGCTATAAAGACATGCCTGGGACCGACTGGGAGATCTTTGAACACAGAATCCCTACATATCCTCACATATCACTAGTGAAACAAAAAAAAAGAATGCTAATGCCAAAATGGGTGCTTTTAGTCAAAGAGGAGGTCGAAAAGCAGTTAAAAGCAAAGTTCCTAAAGGTGGTGGAGGATACTCAATGGTTGGAAAACATAGTTCCAGTCCTTAAAAAGGATGGGAAGGTCAGAATGTGTATGAACTACAAAGATCTGAATAAGGCTTGCCCGAAGGATGATTTTCCACTACCACACATCAACACATTGGTCGATAGTGCAACTTCCAATGCAATGTACTCTTTCATGGATGGGTTCTTGAGGTATAATCAGATCATGATGGTAGAAATAGACAAGTTGAAGACATTATTCATCACTAAGCAATTTATCTACTGTTATTGAGTAATGCCATTCGGATTAAAAAATGCAGAAGCTACTTATCAAAGGATGATGACTGCTCTATTGCATAATATGATCCACAAAGAGATAGAAGTGTATGTGGATGATATGATGGTGAAGTCTCCGACCAGAGAAGGGCACTTTGAGGCTCTAGATAAGTTCCTAGTGAGGGCAAAAAAATACAACCTCAGACTGAATCCAAATAAGTGTGTTTTCAAGGTAATGTCCGGTAAATTGCTAGGATACATTATTAGCTAGAAGGGAATAGAGATAGACTTGGACAAGGTTAAGGTGATTAAAGAAATGCCCACACCAAAGAATGAAAAAGAAGTTAGAGGGTTGATCGGGCATTTACAGTATATTAGCAGGTTTATAGCTAAGTTGACTACTGTTTGTAAGCCAATCTTCAAACTTCTAAAGAAAAATCAGCCTGTAATATGGGGCGATGAATGTCAACAAGCTTTCAAAGCCATTAAGACTTATTTAATGAATCCTCGAGTTCTATAGCCACCAAACCTAGGTAAGCCCTTAATCTTATATTTAGCGATTAAAAAAGATGCAATAGGGGCAATGCTAGCCCAAGAAAATAAAGAGAGAATTGAATATATGGTGTATTACTTGAGTAAGAAGCTCCTCCTGTATGAATCCAACTACAGTCTTATAAAGAAAACATGTCTGGCTATAATTTAGGTGACAAAGAAACTCTAGCATCACTTTCAACCCTATAGAGTACAGGCAATTTCTAGACATGATCCCCTTAGGTACCTTTAACAAACTCCCTCAGTCATAGGAAAGATAGCTAGATGGTTAGTGCTACTCATTGAATTTGATATTGATTATGTGGTGAAGAAAGTAGTAAAGGGAAGGGTGATAGCAAACTTTTTGGCTTGTAATCCAGTAGTCGATGAGCAAGAATGGGAGTTAGAATTTCCTAATAAACATTTGGGGGCCATAGAGGTACAAGGATGGAAAATGTACTTTGATGGAGTCGTGAATAACAAAGGGGCTGGTATTAGTATAATCCTGATCACGCCAAAAGGGGAAATGATCCTGATGGCCAAAAGGCTTGAATTCGAGGTGACAAATAATCAAGCAGAGTATGAGGCTTGCATCTTTGGTTTGGAAGCATTATGTAGTGTGGGGGCAAAGGATGTTACAGTGTACAAAGATTCAATGCTGGTAATAAAATAGACTTTTAATAAGTGGGAAGTAAAGGAAGGTAGACTACGTCTGTATTAGGATTACTTGGCTATCTTTTACTCAGTGAAAATTTATTCATCTACCAAGAGAAGAGAACCATATAGCTGATGCTCTAGCTTCTCTAGCTTCTATATGGGAGAGTGGAAAACAAATAGAGGTTAGGCCCCTAATATTAGCAAAGTCTCAAACCTTTTGCTATAAAGAAATAAGGGTAATGCTGCTGGATACTATTGAGAAGCCTTGGTTTTATGATTTGCAGCGATACTTGTAGATGAGATAGTTCCCTGAGGATATTGACAAGAAAGAAAGGATGTCTCTGTAAATGCTATCCCGACAGTTCAATAGCCATAATGGAATGTTATATAAAAGAATGCCTACGGGTGTCCACTCGAGATATGTTGATAAGAAGAAAGCCAAGAAACTTATGGAAGCAATTCATGAAGGGTGTGGGCCACATATGAATGAGACCATCCTCATAAAGAAGATAGCTCGTCAAGGTTATTTATGGATTACCATGGAAACATATTATGTTAAGTTTGTAAAGAAATGCCACAATTGTCAAGCTTATAGGGATGTTAGCCATTTGCCGCCCATAGAACTCCAAGGAATGACTTCGCCTTGGCCATTTGTAGCGTGGGGAATTGATATCATAGGTGAGATAAGATCGAGGTCATCAAACGGTCATTGATACATCATCATGGCAATTGACTATTTCTCCAAATAGGTTGAGACCGAGTCCTACGATCGACTTAAAGCAAGAATTATCAAATAATTTCCTAGTACTATCTAAAGGCCCTAATAAGAGCATTCATGTAATCTTTCTCATCATCAAATTTAACCATAAAGTAATCATTATCGAGGTCCACTATTTTGTACCTATTGAGAGGCTACCATAACTCTTCAATTTTTAGGCTTAGTAATTTGTATCCAATTTTCCTTCGTAACAAGTGCACTATGACTGCTCTTTTTAAATGATTATACCATTAGGTCTTAAATACAAGCTCAGAATTCGATAATTGGCATTTAATCTTCATTAAGTGACCACACATCCTCATCCAACATGACAATTTCAATAGTTTTTTTCACCACTTTCTCAATGTTCGTCACTTCAGCCATGAGCATATCCTTAAACGACAGTCGTTCTCTTACTTCACCATTCCTATAATTATCATTCTCTTTCTCTTTTATTTAACATTTTTTGTATATTTGTTATCGACAATCATTAGAGGAGTTTGTTCTTTCAGTTGGCGAGATAAAGCAATCTCAGGGACCCTTTAAATTATTTTTTTTTAACATTATACAAAGTAAATTGAGAAAAAAGATCAAGTCCTCCTTCTATAGGTGTTATAGGTAACAATAGGTCGAGTTTCTACTCTCTTTCTCAATTCCTCTTACATAACCTTAAATTAATTTGACCACAATATCTATAGAAGACTTGACTATTAGATTAAAATATATGGACAAGGTAAAATATTTGCCTCTATACTAAATGATGACTTTAAAGAATAAATTAATCATGTTATTAGATTAGCAATTCAATAGTGGAGTACTCACTTTATGGCTTTTTTAAGCAAATATTTAGTTGCCAAATTCTGTGGATCATCCATGAGAAGGAAAAGTAACAAATATAAGTTCAGCCATCTCTATCATATTCATAAGCATTATTTGTCTATGTCCCATCTCATTTACATAGGGATTAATTGAGCTTATTTCTTTAGGCTCATACTCTGTTCATTTTAGAAATTTTTATTTATCTATAGTTTTATGAAAATTAATTAGTTTGTGTCAATTTTATATTTAATGCTCACTTAATAATTGTGCACCAATTTAAGTAATTATTTTTCTTTCTCTTTTAGGTTTATTTTTTTCTTTTTAGAAAAATAATTTACTAATTTATCAATAAATTCTTATATTTATGTCAATTAGTTTTGATAAAATAGAATGAGTTGTCAAATATTAACGAAGTGATATATGAAAAGTACTATATTTTAATTCTATTAACTAAATAAGATTATTTATGAATAAAAAACTAATTAAAATTATTTTATAGCTTCATCACCACTCAACATTGTTTGTGGTTTAGAAAATATACTGCCATTCATTTAGAAAACATTTAACAGACAAAAATGGATTTTATTGGCTGACTTTCTTCCCTGTCAATGTCAAATCATTCAATCTAGCCCAACTGCTTGGTGGGCACAAGCTATATGTGTTTACGGGAGAATTGCAATCTTTCTCTATATTTTATCCATTACATTACTTTATTTTAATATTTTAAAAAATATTTATTTATTTTTATATTACTTCATTTCATATAAAAATACTATAAGTGTTAAAAATAATTAAATATAAATATAAATAAATATTTTTTAAAATATCAAAAATAAAATAATAAAATAAATTAAAATACAGAAAAAAATTATAATTTTTCCAATATTTATCCAGAAAACAAGAAATAACATTCTCAACCAAAATTTAAGCAATTTGGTGATGAAAACCAAATTAAGTTTAACAAAAACTTAAGGAAATGTTAGGTTAAACTGCTGTTGATAGTTAATCGATATTAAGTGTTTGATAAAATTATATCAACATTTACTTATAGTGTATTTAATTACATATATAGACATTATATATATATATATATATTTATTGGTAAAAAAATTATTTAATACTTATAATAAAAAATACTATAGATGATTTTATTTATATAATTTTAGAAAAAGAATATATCTACTTTTATTAAATAATCTATTTTAAATAAAATATTAATATTATTACTATCATTAATATTAAAAATAATCAGTTGTAAAATGATTTTTTAATATAATTTTTAATATATTTATTGTGTGGTTAATATTTTTTATAACTATAATATTAATATTTTTAATAATTATCGAAATAATAATTTATTAAGTAATGATAATTAGTTAAAGTTAAAAAGGTAAGAGTGAGATAGTAAATATAATTTTAAACATAAGAGCTGTTGGTAAGAAGCTCCAAATTAAAGCTTTTATAAACTGTGTTATTTAGATGTCTACCAACTATCAGCCCCTTCTCAAAAACATTAACCAAACAAATTTTTTTAATTGTTGGGAAATGAACAGCTAACACTAACAATTGCATTCCAATTGCAATGCAATGTCAAGGTATATATAAAAATGGGAGAGAGGAGGAATGAAATTAAGTGTTACATAGAATATGAGAATAGTACTCTATTTATTTTTTTAATTTGATTATATACAACTATCGGGTGCAATATAGTCAAAATAATAAATCTTCCGATATGTAACATGTATATCGACCATTTTCTTTTTTTCACCTGATAATCCTTGAAGGATTGCATAAAAATCTATGGAGAAGGAATTTGTGGAAAATCTATAAACAATTAAGGTAGAAGAATGAAAACAAAAGGCCTTGCTAATTGTATCACTGTCAACAAACTTGTAGGGCCTCCCTGAAACCAATGCTAAAATTTCTACCCTTAAGATCATTCTTACCCATTTCACAATTCCCTTTCTGCATCATTGCCACAAACTCTTTGTAATCGATCCGACCATCCTGTCAAACACAACAAAAAGCTAAAATCAACAAATCTTGCAAATTCTATTCCTGTAACCCCTTTGTTTCAGGAAATTGATAATAGTTAATAGCTGATAGTTGTTGTTGATAATGGTTAATAGCTAATAATTGTTGCTGATAAAGTTAATTAATATGACAAGTTAGAATAGTACTCACATTATCCTGATCAACTTCTCGTATCATTTCTTCTAGATGAACATCCTCCATGCCGAATTCGATACAAGCTTCTTGGAGTTCATCTAGAGTGATATAGCCGCTACCATCTTTGTCAAAGTATGAGAAGGCAGCAAACAGATGATCTTCCCTGTCAACTTTATTTAGATGCAATGTGGCTGCTATGAACTCACCATAGTCTATTGTTCCACTATTGTTAATATCAGCCTGCAATTTCAAAACAAAATCATTTGATCAAAACTTTCAGACTCCAACTTCAAGTTTCAGTGTAAAATTTGGAGTGATTAGGATGATTCTTACCGCCTGCATTAGATCATATATTTCAGACTCATCGAGATTGGCACCAAATCTTTTGAGTCCCACTTTGAGTTCTTCAAAAGTGATCTGACCACTATTATCTGCATCTATCGTCTTGAACATTTCTTTTAATCCAGCAATTTCTTCTTCAGAGAGGCTCGCAGCAATAACCTGCAGCCAATATATGCAAGGCTGAATAAGAACTAAGAACTTGAATGTATGATTGAAGAAAAATTTTCAAACATGACAATCCAGACAAAAAACTTACTCTTAGAGCCATCTTCTTAAGCTTGTTCATTGCAGAAAACTGCTTCAACCGACTTAATACTGCAGGATCAAGAGGCTTATCAGGAGCAACCCCATCGTCACGAACCCAAGGATGACCTGAAGCAAGCCAAATTAGCATTAACAGAAGTTACAAAGTCCTGAGGGAAAATCCTTACAAGCATATTGTGATTAACTTACAAAGAACTTCATGGGCTGTGATTCGCTTTCTCGGGTCCCTGGAAAGCATTCTCCTAACTAAATCCTTTGCGCTTTCAGAGATATGAGGCCATGGATCGGAAGTGAAATCTAAATGACCATGCAATACCTCTTCAAAGATTTCCTGCTCGGTTTCTATATCATAAATGAAAGAGCACAAAAAAAAAAAAAAAAAGAGAGAGAAAGAAAGAAAATTATGATTCGTACGAAGTCCAAGAACTAAGAAGAACAAGTTTATCAATGAAGCAAGGAGCATTAGTCCAATACTCTTACCAGCCCAAAATGGTGGCACCCCACTTAAGAGAATGTAAACTATTACTCCAGCACTCCAAACATCTGCTGCTGGACCATAACGCTTCTTCAGAACTTCAGGAGCAACATAGTATGGGCTTCCAACCACATCAGTGAAAATCTCCCCTGAAATTATGCAGAGCATATAAGTGATATTGTGTGGAGGCAATCCGTTTTCTTTGATATATATATATATATATGTCATATTAGGTAGTATCAAATAGTTTTGTCAGGAATGTGTCATGTAGCAAAGAAACCTATGTCCAGTATTCAGGAATTTGACTCGTTACTTGTCCATTTCATTTTCCTATAAGTACAATCACAGCACTCACTTTCAGAAATTCACCCTCTAATAAATAGAACTTTCACTTTTCACTAAACAATTCATAAGAAATTAAGAGTAATTACAGAAGTATAAAAGCAAACTACATGATTTTAGAGGAGCAATTCATACTAACTAGCTAGTGAAACATACCAGGTTTGAAGAACACCGATAAGCCGAAATCTATTGCCATGAGAGGTGAATCCTCCTGCTCATTGACAAAGAGAAAATTCTCAGGTTTGAGATCCCTGTGCATGACTCCTAAAGAATGGCAAGCTTCTATAACTCCAACAATAGTCTTAGTAAGTTGAGCTGCCTTTCTTTCTGTATAATGTCCTCGCTTAATAATCCTATCAAAGAGCTCACCGCCAGCACACAATTCCATCACAACATGAACAGCCACTGCATCTTCATAAGCTCCTTTGATCGATATAACATTAGGGTGTCCTGACAGATGATGCATTATCTGAATTTCTCTCCTGACATCTTCTACATCATCTATTGTTGTTAGTTTTCGTTTTGCAATAGACTTGCAAGCATACTCTTGTCCTGTCCCTTTCTCAGCACAAAGAAAAGTTGTACCAAATTGTCCATGTCCAAGCTTCCTCCCCAAATTGTAATACTCTTTTAAATGACCTGTTTTTGATCTCAACACCGATTCTGCTTGAAGCCCTGCACTAGATAATCTCTTTACATTATGTGGCTTTTTGGGTCTTCGAGGAATAGGAGGTTTCTTCTCTTCGTTGGCACTTTTCTGCTGCGCTGGTTTACTCTCTTCTCTTTGATTCCTGACGATGGCATTAACCTCGGATTGCTTTACCGTATCTTCTTTTGGTTTTGGTGGCAATGCTTCGTGTTTAGTCTGTTTCTTTGGTGGTGGTCGTGGTGGCAATTGGGCTTGTTTAATCTCTTCTTTAGTTATCTTTATAGGCTCAGGAGGCATATTTGGAGATTGAAAAGCAGTAGTTTCTTGTTCTTGTTTATTAGCAGATAACCCTTTAGTGGCTTCTTTATCAACATGATGATGATAATGATTAGGTAAGCAATCTGTTGGATGTGTAAGCCACCAAATCGAATCCGAAGCCCTTGTTGATCCAGCACAATTATTTCCCATCTGATAATCAATTACCTCGCTAGTGACTCTCTTTCTCCATTTCTGTTCTCATTAAATGCTTATTTTCTTGAAGTAAATACATAAAAAATCAAGAACAGAAAACAAACAACCTGTGTTTCCTCTGAAATAAGAAAAAAATATAAACGAAGAAACCAAGAATCAAGAATCACTTCAAGAAAACTGCCACATGCAAATTGACAGATTCTACGTCAGGAAAACTTAATAAAAAAATTCTGTCATGAACCTAAAACAAGAAAAGAAGCAGAGGAATTATATGTACATATCTATATCTATATGTACACAAAATAATCAAGAACCAAGAAGCAGTCTTCTTTATGTATCAAATAAAAAGAAAGGATAAGGAAGAAGAAGATGAAGGTGATGAAAGGTATTCTTTCATTTTCTTGACATTGTAAAAGGAAGGAAAATATCAAAGAAAACGAAAGAAAGTGAGAGAGGAAATGTCAGAGGAGAAGAAAAAAAAAAGAGAAAAAACCGGTTTTTTCTGTTGGAAAGTTTCAAAACGCGTTTCATATATACGCATATTTGAATGTATCTTTACGATTTCATACAAATTGCATTGTTACTATAATAATAACTTAACAAGCAACAGAAGAGCAAAATAATTAAATTAATTTTGTTTGAATTTTTAGATTTGTGGGTCTTTTTTGATATGGACGGCTGAGAATTGGTCTTTTTTTTGGGAAGAATTTTTATGTTTATTTTTGTTGTGGAGGCTGGCATAGGAGGTAGTTTTTTTTTTCTCCGGCAGCGGGCAGCCGGCGGCCGCCTCCTGTACTATTGATATATATGCATTTTTTTTATTTGTTGAATTTTTCTATGTATAGTTTTTATGTTAGCGGTAACAAAGGTATGTAAATTATAGTTTTTTTTTAATTATTTAATTTTGTGTTTACTTAGTATAGGATCTAACTAATATGGAAAAAAATGTCAAAGTTAGCAATTGGAACTAAAAAGGGGTTTAATTTTGGAAAAAGAATTGGTGAAAACTGAATCAAAAGAACTTGGATTTACAAGGACTTAACTTCCTTTTGTCTTCTGTAATATCAAATATTTAAATATGCTATCACAATTTCAACACTTACATGCCCTTCAAAAGAAGAGAAAAATCCTTCTATCCCTGGTAAAAATACAATAATACCTCAGCAAATCAGAGATAATTATTTCACTTCAGTTTTATATTTTATTGGGGTGAAATAAAATTTTTCCAAACAAAATATGACTAATTGTTTTGGTTTTAGATAAAAAAAAAAAAAGAGGTGAAATTTTGGTTTGTCCAAGTCAAATGTTATATGAACTATGAGTTCCAATTAAGCATATGATAGATTATATGTAATAATTTTCTATAAGTTAGACCCTGGCATGTTACGACAAACCTGAAAATTGTGTATGTTTACACGTGCAGGCTTCAAAAGGGATCAATGTTTCAAAGCATGCACCGGTTGTTTGGGTATACAAATTTGACTCAGAATAAAAAATTCCACCAATCTTAGGCACAAACAAGATAACGCAAGACTACTGGAAACAGGAAAGCTTAAATTGGCTTTTGCTCTGGTCATGAATGGGTAGTGGCTGTGGCATTGACAATATGAATTTGGTGGAAATTAAAAGCATGCCACTTATTTTATCAGTTGAAAAGCACATCGACTCTATAACTCTTGAACTAGCACGACATTTCTCACAACTCGCACTCAATAGACACAAGATTGAAACAAGCTTCTTAGTCCAACTCCTGCCTATACGTTGAACTAGGAGTGTAATTGAGTTGAATCTGCTAAACTCAAATCCGACTCAACTCAAACTCAACTTGAGATTCAACTCGATTAAATAATTCATATAATCGAACTCATCTTGACACGATTAATTAAAAAAAAAATTAAATTTGTGAAAATATATATTTTAAAATATTCAATCTCGACTTGAATTTGAATTCGAATCGATTCAATAAAATATATTTATAATTATATTAAAATAGAAAAAGGTAAAATGATAAATATACACAATCGATTAGGAAGAATTATACCTTCCATCCCAGAGGCTATTTATATACCTGACCATATACTCTAATTCAGTTTGAATCACCCAGATCATTTTCTTCCATCCTGCACATTGTAGATTTATATATAGCATAGAATTATACATAGCCACACATGTAGAGGAAATGTTGAATGCAAAGCTATTCATAAAAACCCTAGCATGCAACAGCCAGAAAAACATCGCAAGTGACCACTGGTCTTGAGAAAAGCACCAAGATCACACCTGAATGACAAGGAAAAAAAAAATTCATAGTCTAGCATTACATTCTAATAAGTAAACTGTATCTCGGATTTCCAATTGTATAGAAGGACAGGCAGGCGTAGATAATTCAACTTGGCTGCTTCTCAACAAACGGCTTCAGACATCCTTGGCCAAACCAGAAAGATCAACATGGCCTGATTCATTTTCCCTTTGTTTAGTTGAGGCTTCCTTCTGGGAATAGTCTTCGATAGGTATTCCTGGTCTCATAGATGGAAAGTAAGATGGATTATCCTTTTGTAGCTCCCCAAAAACATCAAAAATGCTACTCTTCATCTGCTCAGCAGCTTCAAAGAAGCGGCTGATGCCACCAAGGAAGCTACGTTCAATGCCTTCGATATCACTTCGCAGCCCAGGGAATTCAAATGGCGACCCATCAAACTTGCCTGGTATGGAAGACCCTTTAACTACAAGATCCGTGACATCATCTTCCGTATACTCCTTGTTCGACTTCAGCACTTCAACAGGCCTACGTGAAAATTTAAAAAAAAAATAAAAAATTCAGTCCCTAGATGCCAACAAAGACATATTTGCGTATCTTAAACAAAAATGACATTCCTATAGTACACCGCATACAATGCTTGTCATTCACCGCTCCAAATGTATGAGAGTTTGGCAATAAGACATGATAAGTCCGAGTACGAAGCCAAGACAGGTAATCAAACATTCCAACAATTTTGGATAATAGAAACCGGAATCCTAATAAAAATTCTATTGTTTGACTAAAAATGAAGGTAATAGTGTGATTAAAACATGTTTCAAGCATCCTCCAAAAATCGAAATTTACTTCAAAACATCTATAATTCACCTTCTCAAATAAAAAAATTGAAGGCATTTTAGTCTCTCTTATCAAGTTCCAAGCATCCTTCAAATTTGAAATTAACATAAAACATCATTATAAATTACTCAATAAAAATCATTAAAATTCTTAATCAACACCAATATCACTTACAGAAATACACAATTAACTTAATCTATCAATAACCATCCCAATAATAATTTAGCCCTAATGTTGAGTATGAACACACAAACAGCAACCAAAAAAAAAAATGAAAACAAGCAGAGAAAGAGTGAATTTACTCTCCAAGGCACTCCCTAAGGATTTCCTCTGTTTTCTCGCACTTTCTAATGAACTTTCCAGGCTCTACCTCTTCCGTTTTGCACTGCGATTTTACAACTTTCCTTGTAGAGCACGCCTTCTCCGACGAAGAAGAAAAATTAGGGTTTCTGCTGTTGTGTTCGCTGATTTCGCCGGCGATAGAAGATGATAAATTGAATCCTTCTCTTCCGTCGTCGCCGTCGCCGTCTCTCCACACCCAACCCATTTTTAGTGCGTTTCTGTTACTAGAGCTGCAACTTCTTTGTCTTCTAAATAATCTCTCTCTGTTCCTTGTTTGTTTGGGCAGTACGTTTCCATCCTTCCGCCTATTGCCGTGAAAGATTCAAGTTTTCGACACGTAGTTAAACGACATTCAGCGATGTCGTTTCTCGGATCTTTTAAAAAATCCCTCAAGTCGTCTAGAGAAATCTTTAAGAAAATAATTTTTGACAATAACCCTTTTCTTTTGTTTTCCAAAAATGAAAACATTTCAGGAAAAAAAAAAATCACGTTCAAATAATATTTATGTTGAATTATTTTTAATACTAAATAATTCATATTATTCTATTAAAATTAATAATTCAGATAAAAATACATATTAAACATGGAATTGTTAGTAAAATAATAAAAAAAATGTATTATTATTATTTTAAATGTGATTTATAATTTGGGATGGCTAAAAAATAAAAAATAAATTTATAAGTTATTGACATAGAACGTGTGAAGAGACTATAAGTTATTTCTTCCTATTTAGTCTTAAATAATTTTAGACTGATTTTATTTGATTTTACTTTTATTCCTATTCTAGCTTGAATTTATTTTTTTTTTTTAATTTTAGTTAAGATTATTTTTAATTATTTTTACTTTGTTTGAGACTATTATTATCTTATAAATAGGTGCCATGTTCTCTTATTTTTATTTAAGAAATAATACAATAACACTTATTTTAATTTGTTTAATTTTAATTTTACTTTTAATCCTATTTTATTTTAGTTTGAACTTATTTTTTCTATCCTATAAAAATAGGTTCCATATTCTCATATTTTTCATTTAAGAATTAATACAATAAAACTTATCTTAATTTCTGTGTATATTTCTACAATTGAAACTTGTTTAACTTTTTAGTAAAGTTGGTTATGTATTAAACTTATTAATCAATGATAATTCATTGCAATATTCATTTATTTAAATTAAAATATATGTCTCTCCCTCTGAAATTATATTTTTATATATTTATAAAAGAAGATATTAAAATTATATATATATATATAAGGCATGGTGTGCTAAACCATAAAATGTAATGAGCTAAATTTGACTTACTATATTTCAATTATATCACTAACTTCTCTCCAAAAATTTACAATCTTTTTTTCTTAATAAGGAACTTCAATGGACTATTACTGCACAACGAAAATAGCTCTCCCCTCTCCTCTTTTAAATTGACAAAGGTAAAATCGAAAAAAATTACATCTTTAATTCAAGCAACAGCTGCCCAAGTTGCAAACAAAAAGAAAACAAATATGGTAAGAGAAATTAAGTTAAGAACTTGCGTTTACTTATTAAAGCCAACTTCTGCTGCAATAGAGTCTGAGCTAAATCATTTTTACCTTCTCTATTTAACCCAAAAAATACAGTTCTAAAGTTTATGCTACTAGGAACCATCCCATCATCCGACATTTCTGATACAAGTTGAAGAGCTTCTTCAGATTTCCCTGCCTTGCATAGACAGCTAATGAACATAGAGTAAGTCTTGAAATCAGGTTTTGGTCCTTTCAGTTTCAGATGATTGAACACATTCCAAGCATCATCAGCTCTACCCATGTTCATATAGCCGCGAATCAATGCTGAATATGTAACAACTGTTGGTTCACATCCCACTTGCTGCATTTGCTCAAAAGTTTCCATTGCCTTTTCCATCTGTTTCTCTTTGAAGAAGTGAACTATTAAGGATGTATACACATGGACAGTTGGTTTAATGCCTGCCCTTTTCATAGAATCCATTTTAGCCAATGCTTCTTCTTGTCGTCCACTTCGTAGTAGTCCATGAACAAGTGTTGCATGAGTGTATTGATCTAAGGTAGATCGCTCTTCCCCAACTTCATCAAACAATGATAAAGCTTCTTCTAATCTTCCTGCTCGACAAAGTGCCCTAATGTGCAAGTAATAACTAAAGGGAATCGTGTAACCGATCTTGCAGAGAGAACTTGTGCACTTTCTAGCTTCTGATAGTTTACCAACTTCACATAAACTGCTGAGATAAGTTTCCACTGCTTCTCTGTCAGGGATGTGTCTTGTGCGAATCATCTCATGGAATACCTTAATGGCTTCATCAACCTTCCTGCCTTTTTTCCCGCAAAGACTGATGAGCAGATACCTGTAGGTACTGTCATTTGGTATGTAACCGTTATCTTTCATCTCATTGAAAATCTTCAAAGCGATATCAGTTAGACCTGTTCGACCATACTGCATTATCATGATTGTCCATGTGTCTGGTGTTATTAAGCAGCCTTTTCTTCTCATCTCATAGAAAAGGCTCCTCATGTGCTTGAAATCCTTTCCACGTCCTGAAATTTTCATTGCCATGCTGTATGTTTCAGTAGTGTGACAATATCCAGGTTGCATTCCTACCCACAAGAAAAATTTTAATGCAGCATTACCATGCATGCTGCATTTATGCAAGATTTCCACCACAAGTCCTGGTGTGAACTGAACAGTGCATTTTTCCAAAGCTTCTTGCATTATGTGCCAATCCTTTGAGGATGATAATATGCTACAAATTTCTTGCAAATCTTGCTCATAATAATTCTCTGAGTGTGGCTTCACCAAGTGATTATGTATCCATCCTTTCTCTGAATCCATGTCATTATAATTCTTTGAATATGGCTCCACTAAGCGACATTTCATCCTTCCTTGATCTAATTGGTTGTGGTTCTGTTTCACTTGGACATCCTGTTCCCCAGATACCTCATCTGGTAGAGAATGAAGTCGACAGATTCTTTGAATCTGCTTTACTTTTTGAACATTGTCCATATCCCTCTTCTTCTCCATAAAAGCTATCACGAACTTGAATGTTTCATCATGAATGAATATCTTGGAGGCCTGCATTTTGTACAAAACTTTCAAAATCTCATCTGTTCTTGAAACCTTGCAGAACTCCTTAATGAATATGGAATAAGATTTCCGAGTAGGATTGACTCCCATATTTTCCATTGTATTGAACAATTCCCATGCTTCTGATAAATGGTTTTGGCGAACATGAGCTGCAACAATTGCCATAATTGCCACATTATCAATCCTAATTCCTCTTTCCACCATCTCATTGAATAGCTCAAAGCCTTTATGATATTCATTCAGATTGAATAGATGTTGCATTAACTCTGTATAGATGGAAGTGGATGGTTGATGACCAGATTCTTTCATGCTTTGAAATAGCTCAACTGCCTTTGAAAGTTCTTTTCTCCTCAAGTACCCACCAATGATAATCCCATAAACTTTTGCATCAACAAGAGTTCTTTTCTTCATAATTTCCATGATTTCCAGAGCATCTGCAATCCTATCAGCCTTGCACAGTCCATTCACTAATGTCTCAAGATATTCATTGTCAATTGGAACATCTTTATTTTTGAGGTCCCGAATCAATTCTAGAGCTTCTCTGATTCTCCCAGCTACACAATAACTTTTCAGAATACAAACATAAACATCACGTTCAGGAATTTGTGAAAGCGTAATCATGCCATTTGCAATTAAGTGAACTGCACCAACATCTCCCAACTTTGCCATGCTATTGAGTAACATCTTATACAGACTTAAGTCCAGCCTCATGTCCTGTTGTACCATCTCCCTGTAAATTTCAATTGCAACCTCACCTTTTCCAGCATTACAAAGCGAATGCACCATTATTTTATAAATTTTTTCATCCGTTTCATACCCAAATGTCTTCATCTTCTCAAAAAAGAACAAGGCTTTGCCTGTCAACTTCGCCTTCCCAAACTGTGAGATAAGAATACTCCAAGTTTTAATATCCTTTTTACAAGAGTTCTTGTCCATTTCCTCTAACAAATCATCCACCACCTTAAATTCTTTTGCTTCCCCAGCTATATACAGCATAGTATTATAAGTACTGGTTGTGTGACAAAAACCATCTTTCATCTTCACCCAATTGAAAAATCTAAATGCTGAATGTGGAACTTTGAAGCATCTTTTCAGTACTTTTTCAACAATCACCGGTTCAAATCGGTACCTCAGACTCTCTAGCCTTTCCTCCATAGAAACCAAGCCAATTTCTGCCCGAACAGTGCTGGTTATTTCACTAACTGCGGAGCTAACATCAATTTCATCCAAATCTCTTATCTGGGTATCTTCCAAAGCAGAAAAATTTTCCTTTTCTTGCAACACCTTGTTCAATTCAACATTTCCACAAACACCTTGTGTGCGAGTCTTCAATTTCTCATTTACCAAATCATTTGTCCAGACATTTTCTTTTGATATCAAAAACCCAGATGAGGTTTCATCAGTGCTTACATCATTAGCTCCTAAAATCTCAGTGATTTCCTTGAAAAGTGAATTGATACTAGCATTTTCTGATTGGAATTGCAATTGAGGTTTTTGGGTTGGTTTATGGGAAAGTTTAGACGATTTAGAGAGGCTTGAAAGGTAAAAAACCTGCTGCATGGAGAGGTAAGAACTATACAGCTTGTAGCTTGAGTTTGAACTCAATAATTGGAGCCTGATTATACGTCTCATTGTCTTAGTGGATTGTGCAACTCTCAACTCTCAAGTCGCACAAACAAACTAATTGCCGCCAATTCTAGATCAATACTTCAACGTCATTCTTTATAAGACGTCATGTCGTTTGTATCAAGCTGCAGGTATTGAATCAGATAATTCCAGTCTCCACGGCAACTGTTGTTAAAAGCTAAATATGACCTTGTTTTTTTTTTTTTTGGCCATTTACAATTTTTGGCGGGGAGGGTACTCGACGGCAGATGGGATCCTGATGCTCGTAGTATGTTGACTAACAGACCAAACAAACAAATGCAGACAAATATGACTAAGATATATTTAATTTTTTTGTAATTCATATGAGATTCAATGTCATCATAACTGAGACACGGTATTTTAAAAACCATTTTTAGGAGTTACAGTCTCACAAATTTTAATGAAAATGAGAGAAACTGGACTCATAATCTCTTTCTTTTAATAACAAAAGACTCTTACCACTTGAGTTAAGTTTCAATGTGTAAATACCATAACTTTTGATCAATATAAATCAATATTGATTTATAAAATAAAATCTCTCGAATTTTTCTTCTTGTCAAAATAGAAAGTTCTATAAACGCCTTTAACACTAACATTCGTAATCTATAAGGAGGTCTTAAAAAGCACCACGTTCAAAAAACGAAGTATTATAAAGGTGAATCTAAGATTTTCGGTTTTGCCATGTTCTCATGCGGGTCACAAGTTAGAGTCATGTCACAACTCACAAGTTAAAAAGCTGGCTTTTGCCACTTTCGTCAATCACCATGCTCCAACTGCATAATTTATTTGAATACAGAGTAATGTCCTCCACATTTAATATTACATGTGTTTCTTTTATCCAATCAACAACTAATTTAAAGCTGAAACTTCATGATCAGTCAAAAACCAACCACCAAAAAAAAGGGAACTGTTATTTTCATGGAAAAGTCATAGCAGCTCTTATCCGAGATTACAAGAAGAAACAAAGCATTTGCGTTGGAGAAGGATTGCTTTACTATTGGCTCTTGATTTCTCTGAATGTTTCTGGCTAAATGCTATGGCAAGCAATCTTAAAAAAACAGGTCTACTACCAGTTTCTGCTTGAAAAAGATCAACACAAGACAAGCAGACAATGGTCAAAACCAATTTGCTTATTAGCAACACTGCAATATCAACTTCCCAATCAGTATTGCATTGCATTACATATATATATATATATAATTCCTACTTGACAAAGTTTTAGAATTATATATATATATATATGTAATGTAATGCAATACTGATTGGGAAGTTTGTCAAGTAGGAATTATATCTCTTAGTCAACTAGAAAAGGAAATAAACTACTAAAGCAAATAAAAAAGAAAATATAAAATATTATGTTAATCCTACCATAAATAGGACAATACTGTAAAATTAGGATTCAAATTTCTAAAATTAAGCATACTTTTGAAAATGTAGTAACTTGGTTTCTAATAATGAAATCCTCAAATCTAGTCTTGCTAAATTGCTGTTAGTGTTGCAAAACTGAATTGCGCTCACAAGCATAAAATATGTTCAGCACTCTCTTGCACTCATTCTCCACTGGATCAGAAAACTGCATGTTTAAATTCTTGAGGCCAGTGGCATCCATTACTATCTCAAAGTGGGAATTGCAACACAAAGATCCAAAATTTAGATGTAATCATTCATTTGAGAAGTCTGGCATGAAAGACAGAATCTCTAGCAGCTAGGTAATGCCAAAAGTATAACTATTTTTCCCTACAAATAAAGCATAATATACCTATATATTGATCCGAAGTTAATTATCGGTGAACACTCTAGAATAACTTGCCCAATCACCAAATTTTGCTCCTGGAATCAACACCCTGAAAATGGTTAGTAGACTAGAGATTGGTAAAATCTGCTGCTATAATCATTCAACATGAAAAAAAAAAAAACAAAAACAAACTTGTTCTCACCCTTCTCCAGTTCCTATTTTATAAAGAGGTTAAACTCCAATTAGAATTCATGCTACAAATCGTGAGCACACTCAAAAGAAATCTCAATTTTGATTATATTTGGCAGCCTGGATAATTTATACTACACAACCATTAAGAAAGTTGATTCAAACAACATTCACAACGGTTAAGCAATGGCAACAAAAATCTATCTTCACTTTTCTTACAATTGTTTTTTTCACAAAATTTTCTTACCATCAGCTAATATATAGACCATATTAAATTATTTTTCTAGAATATTATTTCAAACAAAATCCAATTCTCTCAATTAATTTTCCAAAATCAGAGTAGGTGTAATTTCAGAAATCAAGAATACATTCTGCATTTAGGATGTTGAAATTATATTGAAGAAAAACATATTCTTCCTTGAGCAACGTTCTTGTATAAAACATATTGTAATCTCTTTCCCTCACAATATCATTCCATGACTCATTTTTCCTATTCTTAATGCTTGTGGATACAAAATAAAAGTTGAAAAGAGTACCTTCCTAGAGCCTCTTCACAATTTCCTCATTTACACGGTCATAGTAAGTCATTCGACGAATACAAGCTATAGCATCCTCAAATTTCCGGCTTTGAAAAGCATTTGCAAAGGAATTAGACCATTGTACTATCTTTTCTCTCATCTACATCAACAAAAACAAAAGCCAAAGCATTTTCATACTAGTTAAGAAAAGAAAAGAAAAGTTATTATTCCAAAGAAGTTGCAAAAAAAATTGGAGCCTTTTCTTTAATATGCATGTATATAAGTAATTCTAACTATCTAATGTTCAAGTATGCGTTGCCCATTCTCACAGCAATGCTACAAAAAAGATTCATACCGAAGAATGAATCCCTGTTAAAGCCTTTGAGTCAGGAGCCTCTTCAACCGCTTCTCTAATTTCCATAATCTGCAGATTCAATAAAAAAAAAAAAAAATTCTAGTTCCTTTTCTAGGAGAAGATAAAAAGATTCTCAGATCTACATCCTTTTGCACTCATGCATGCTAAAGGACACTGGGACAGGGCTAGTGGTTATAATAGAAATAAAAAGGATTTCTGATTAGAGAAACAATAGATCAGGCCAGTAGAAAAGTCATATCAACACACCACAACGACCTCCATTACCACAACTGAAACACCTCAAAATAAACATTGGTTGGGTTCCAAAATCCACCATTGTTTATTCACAAAAGAAAACACAAACAAGACACAAGAATGAAAAGAACTCAAACCGCTACTATAGTTCAAGTGATTTAAAGAAAAAGCTGTATTTTATAGAGCAACTAAATTATTATGTACAAATTTGATTTAGAAGTAGAACACATTAAACTCTTATGAATTACCTCAGCCAACAACTGTGGTTCAGAAATTGTTTCTTCTTCATTAACATCTACTCCTTCAAGCTTCAGCTGCAACAAACAGAAGAATCAATCTTATAAATATTTTTTAAACGGACAACTAATGCATTTAATTCTTTAGGCATAAAATAGAAAGCAGACATTCACAGATTGCACAACAAAGAAAGTACATTTTAAAATTAAAAAAAAAAAAAAAAAAAAAAAAAAAACCTTAAGAATGAACCAATGCCTTGCTACCTCAACTTCAAAACTACAAACTCCACTTCATTATTTTGGTATTATAGCTTATATTGCCTGATGTTTCCTCTAATTCATCTACTATTTAACAGTAAACAAAAGCTTATTTCAAGGAAGATTATCATCATCATCGTTGTCATCCTTTGCAATGATATGCAAAAATCATATTCAACATAAGCCACCAATCACAGCATCTAATTATACAAATTAAACACTATCTACAAGGTCCCAATATAATCCGGTAAAAATACCAACATTTGAACGATTGGGTTATGAAACTTATGCACCTAGCAAATGACAATTTCAGTTCAAGTATAAACATATTATCAAAAAGCCAAAAAAAAAAAAAAAAAAATCAAAGATTAAAAAAAGATAAGCTTTACAATGTAAATTGCCCTTAACCGAGGATCACTAAGCGTTCTATAAGCATCAATCACCCGAGCAGACTGTTCTGCAGCAAACTCCCTCTCTTTCTGTAACATATAATAAATGAAAAGAACCCAGAAACAAAAAACACATCAAGAATTAGTTTCAACCAAAAGAAAAAAAAAATTAATTAAAAAAAAAAAAAAAACTCTTTACCTCAGATTTTGAATGAACTAAATCAGGATGCAATTTTTTTTGCCAATCTTTATATTTCCTCTCCAAATTTTCATCCTTGATCTCATAATTCTTCTCACTGTTTCATTAATTTCAATTAAAAAATGGCATAAAAATTAAGCTAATCAATAAGCTCAAGTTACTGCTTTATAAAAAGAGAAAAGAAAGAATCTTTACAGTCCAAAAATCTGGAAGTAATTGATAGATTGATCAAGAGGCTGGATAGTGCGGCACGACTCGCAAACCAGAAATGGTGACTGCGCATTGCAATTCCAGCAAGTAGCATTAGTGGAAGCTACGGAGGAGAAAAGTTTCCAGGAAAATTTGAGATGATTCTCGGGAAGGTGTTGGTGTTTAACAGTGCTAGAGAAGGAAAACGTAGGATTCGAGACGCGAGATGCGAAACGACGCATCGTTGATGGGAGAGGAAAAGCTCTTTGACGAAGAAATGTTGAGAGAGGTCTCCATAGTTCTTTTTTCCCCAACATTTTTGCTCTCCTGTGTTTCTGGAGAATACAAATATACAAGAGACTCATGAGAAATGGCATATATCCACGCTCTTAGCATTCAATTTTTTTTTTTTTTTTTTAATTTTGGCAAAAATATTACAATTCCATCAATTTTTAACAATTTTAACACAAATAAATAGTTGATCAAAATTAAAGAAAAGATACTATCATGCAAAGAGCAATTAACCCCAAAACTAATTTTTTTTTTCCTAGTTATTTCACCTAAAAAGATGCCAATTTTGGCTATTCACCCCAATTTTGAGAGAGTGAACAACACTTGCTTGTTTGAGCAAGTGGAGCAAATTAAAAAATAATATAACTATATAACTATTAGCAAACAAATAAAATAAGTTAAAAAATATGAAAATTAATTTTCCCCAATTCTCTCACTCTTGTAAATTATCATTATAATTTCAAAAAATTATTTACTAATTTTAAATTTCATTTAAGGATTTTTAATATTCCTAGTTATGTAAATTTATGTAATTAATAAGATAAATTCTTAATTTATCATAAGAATTAACATAAAAGATTAAAAACAAAATATGTGTTTATTGTCATTTTATAAGCTTTTCAAGTCCTTAGAAACCCTGTAAACTCCATCAAAATCTAACTCGCTTCACAAATCTACTAATCAATATTCAATATTTGGTAAAAACTTAGGTGCATTCTATAGTTAATTTGATTTTTACAAAGTAAAATATACTTTGTTAATAACCACCATTGAATGATAAAATATATTGTCATCCAATGGTGATTAGAACAAAGTAAAATAGAAGTAACTACAAATCAAAATAACCATAGAATTCCCCAAAAACCTAAAGAAATAAATTTGATTAAACTAAAAAATTAAATAAAAGATCACGAAAGCATGAAGAAAAAAAAAAATTAGAACTTCTCAAAACATTCAAAGTTTTTTTTTTTTTTGAAAACTTAAAGATACCTATTTCCTTCTTGTAATTCAGAAAAGATTTTTCAAAAAAGAATGTTCATATTTTTCTTTGAGGGATATAAGAAAACACTTTATGCTCAAACTACTAATAGATTGAAAATAGTAGTGAAATATCATACTTCGTCTTGAATGTTTACAACCTCAATGCTTTAACAACAAAGCCAAACAGAGAGTATGGTCTATTTAGGCAGAGAAAATTATGCTGCCTTCTATTGTTAGGGGAAAAATACAAAAAATAAACCCTGAACTATTTCACCTGGGTTGATGAGTGGACGAGCAAACTAGAACAATGAGAGATGGTTGCAGTAAGAGGAGGCGGGGGTGGGTTAGTTAATGTCCGAAGCAAGCTGGTTGCTATCAGAGGTAGTGGTGGTTGTCATCAACAACACCACTCACCTTTAAATTAATACCACTGCCACCAATAAGAATTTAATCAAGAATTTGATGTAAACTACTCAAACATATCTCAACTGAAACGAGAATGTGATGTAAACCACAAAACTGAAACAATTGATGCATGATGAACATCACCTTATCAATAAAATTAACACCACTATAACCACCTCCAACATAAAAAAAGCCCAAAAAATACAAGATCAAAATTAACAAAATCAATAAAATCAAAGAAATAAATGGGAGGCAATTATTAAGATGGGCAGTAATGAGAGATGATGGTGGTTAGTATTAGGTGAGATGCGATAGTTATGGGGAGAGGTGTCGATGATGTTTATTAAGAGAGGATCCGATGGTGGTTAATGATTCTACAAAAAGGGATGTTGTTACTTGGTTTGCTTTAACTATTGGTTATGCTAGGAGAGGAAAATTATGTGCGGAAATAACTTTTGTTGGGGTTCTAGTTGCATGGCAATGGCGACGGTTGTTGGGAGAGGCGGCTGATTTGATGGTATTAACAAAGTTTTTATTTTTATTTTTATGTGATATTGATTTTTTTTATATTGATTTTTAATTTACTGCATTAAATAAAGGAAAATTTAGTAGTAAGTAAATAACACCTAAATTACTAAGTATAATAAAAAGTTATACATGTTATATGTTGAACTCGTTTGGCTCGCAAGCTCAGCTCGAGTTTGTCAAATATGAACCCAAGCCATTGAGTCACACTTTTAAAATTTTAATAAGCTTGAATTCGCCTCGAGTTCTTTAATTTTTAAACGAGTCAAACCTGAATTTTTAAAAGTTCGGCTCAGTTCAATTCGGTTACACCTCTAAAATGGATCTCTTAAAGACTTACTCTATTTTTGCATTTTTCATCATCCATTGCTTGAAAACTCCAACATTTTCAATAGTGTCTTATGGCCTTAAGACATTAGAGCCTCCAGCAACTCCGTAATGTCTTTTCGAATTATACATAATATCTCTAACTATAGAAAACTAGATATATGCATTTTTCATCATCCCTTACTTGAAAACTTCAACATTTTCAATAGTGTCTTATGGCCTTGAGACATTAGAGCCTCCAACAACTCCGTAACATGTCTTTTCGAAATGTACAAAATTCTATAATTACCTTGATTTATAATTACTTTTATTTTTCTCACCATTGAATGAGAGAATATTTTATCATTAACTGGTAGTTATTAACAAAGTATTATTTACTTTGTAAAAACCAAAATAACTAGAGAATACACTTTTAAATAAATATTATTTAATGTAAATAATTATTTTAATGAGAGTGGGTAATACACTCTCCTTTTTTAATTAGAATTTGGGTTAAATGGTTAAAATTGGAAATTTTAAGGACTAAATAGCTAAAAAAAATTAATTTTGGAATTAATTGCACTTTGACCAATAGTTCAGGGGTAAATTGCTACGTTAGCCATAAAAAATCCAAACATTTGTAATTTTTGGCAAATTTATCCCATTTTTTATTTTGAAAATGATATTTCAATTTAAAATCATTTGATCAAAACTAAATAAAAAGTGTCGATATTGACCCTTTGCATGATCAATTTTAAATAAACCTTAATTTTGACTTTAACAATTAATTTTTATTATTAACATGTATTTAAATAATGTATCTTAATTATGATCAAAGGCAGGCTTAATGGATGAAGCTATGGAGCTAAAAATGTGATCAAAACACGAAGACAAGATGCTCACAAGTGGCATCATGATTATGAGCATTTCCACGATCTTAAAGGAGACAAGCCAAGCCAATATTTAAGAGGGTTGTCCTTCTCATGATCTCCATCATGATCATGAGTAAGCCTATCATGATTTTAAGGTTTTAAGAACTCGAAGAACAAATTTAAGGTAGTCCTCACGATCTTACTAACAATCATGAGTAAGCTTACGACTTTCACTTTACAGCTCCCAATGACTATTCATATAAGTAACGACTACATCTTTGTTGTCCACGATTTGATGTACATCCTTATGACCGTGAGCATTCCAAATCCTGAAAAAAGTAAAAGAAATATTAAACGAAGAAGGAGAAGGTGTGGACATTTTGACTTAACTCCAACAATTAGAATTTGAGTCTCTAGCCACAAATACTTCCTCAAAACACATTGAAAAGGATTAAGAAGCTCTTTTGGAAAGCTTAAATATGAAATTTATTATTTTTAATTTTTTTCAATTATTTATTTATTGTATTTATTCTTGTCTTGAAAAGAGTTGCAGAGTGGTAGAGATAGGTTTTTCATTTTAGAGCTTTAGAGTAGTAGGAAGTGACGAACTATCAAATTGTTGGGTTAGTATTAAGCCTTTATGAAGAACACTTATTGTAAAAGGTTGCGAGTGAACCTTAAAAACTTAATTGGGAAGGTGTAAGGGTGAGACTTGAAAACACTTGAGAATAAATTAAGTGTAAGCCTTCAAACACTTGGTGAAAGGTTAGTATTGAGCCTTACAAAAACACTTTGTGTAAAGTTTGGTGTGAGCCATTGAAAACACTATCTTGGAATTAATCTTGTTAATAAGATCCTAACTTGGGGATAAATTAGGTGGGATCGTAGGATTATTGAGAATTCAAACTCCCTAAAATCATTTGTGTTCTTGTGTTTAATCTTGTCTTTGTTATTTTTTTTTCTTGTTCTTGTTCATATTTGTTCTTTCCTAAATCACCTTTTATTTTCCCTTTAATTTTTAATTTTTCCTTTAAGCTTCAATTAACCCTATTCACCCTCTCTATAGCTCCTATAATTGGTATCAGAACTTGACTTCTTGGTACTCAATTGTAAAAAGATTACATCATGGGAAGTGAAGTTCTTTCTTTCAAAACCTATAGACCTATGTGTAATATCCCGTGTTTTTAAATATTTTTACACTATACCGGGATATGCAGTGTTAATAAATTTTGAATGTATATATATGATATTTTTACGAGTTAATATGTATTTAAAACCTATTTTAATTACTGTGTATTATTTTCAGTGTTTT
Source organism: Mallotus nudiflorus (assembly GCA_947683625.1). Taxonomy (NCBI): domain Eukaryota; kingdom Viridiplantae; phylum Streptophyta; class Magnoliopsida; order Malpighiales; family Euphorbiaceae; genus Mallotus; species Mallotus nudiflorus. The sequence goes on along the minus strand of CANTUR010000156.1, from coordinate 3,819,125 downwards.
ACGTAAAATTTTCCCGGGACTTGCATTTTCGGGGAAATTTTCACGTAAACAATGTATTATTAATTATTTTAAATGTATTTTCGGACTTGTATGAACTCATACGTATTTTTAAAATACTAAATAAAGCCTACGTGTGTGTATATTTATTTAATTAGGGTTTAGTATTACCCTAATATTTTATTTATTATTTATTAGTTTTATTGATATTTAATTATTTTTATTTAGTATAAATTATTAAAATATTAAATTTTATGTGTGTGGTGTATATTTAATGTGTGTGATTTAATATTATTTTATTATATAGTGTAAAGTATATATATATACATATATACATTAAAATTTGTCAAAATTACAAAGATTGGAAAATTACCATTTTGCCCCCGTAAGTCTCCTTCTTCCCCGATCACTTCCCTTCGCCGTTCCGGTCGCTGCCGTGCCGTTCCCTTGCCTTGAGAGTGCCGTCCGGTGTGCCACCATCTTCCCCAACCTTTTTCGCCGCCTGTGGTAGCTGTTTCAGGAGCCTGGAAGTCGATTTTGGCCGGAGAAGCCGAAAATCGATCCACCGTTGATCACGCCGATTCCGGCCACCGTTTTCGACACCGGTGGTCTCTTTATTCTCCTTGAGGTCCGGTGAGTGTGATTCTAGCTTTGGTTTGAGCTGAATTGGTCTAGAATTGCTTAGGTTTCGAATTTTCAATTTCGGCCTATTAGAGTTTTTGATTTTTTTGAGCTTCTAATTGATTGATTCATGAAAACTTACTTCACAAATGTTGTTCCTAGTAGCTCAATCTACATGTGTGAATTTTTGTGGAATTTTTGGAGATTTTTTGGATTTTTGGGTATTTTTGAATATTTTAATATTATTTTCTAATTTTCGGAAATTAATTATTTAAATTATGAAATTGGAGTTTATGGTTAAATTAGATGTTGAAATGAATTATAGGAATTTATTTGGAATTTTTATGAATTTCTAAGTATTTATTTTGAATTATTTGAGTTTATGTGATTTTGGAAAAATTAGGGTTAAATGTGTTTTATTTGAAATTAATTGGATAATTGGGTTTAATTATTAATATTATTGATAAATATGTTGAGAAAATTAATTTTGGATAATTGTATGATTTTTGGTGAATTTTTGAAGTAATTTAAGTATATTTATATATATAGGGGTATTTTGGTAATTTTACCCTAAATTGTCTAAAAATGTAATTTAATTGGTTTTAATAGTTATTTAAGGTATAAAAATGATTTATACAAAATATTTGGTATTTTTAACTAATTAAAACTATTTTTCGTGAATTATTTTCAATTATATATATAATATACGGTTTTTCAAATAAAATGAGTTTTTATCGGTTTTTAATATGTTTAAAGGTTAATTAGGTAATTTCTACCTATGAAATTTATTTCTATGCTATAAGGATATTTTCGGTATTTCTGAATTATTCTGTGTTTGTGGACCCCGGTCGGTAGATTGTAGTCTGGAGTCCGATTGAGGGGTTGTGAATGAGATGTGGTGTTTATTTTCGAAGTGTGTTTCTTTGCAGGGTCGGATCTACTCTTTTGAGTAGAGAGATGTCCGTTTTACAGGGGAGGTTCTGCTGGATTTTCGATAGAATTCTCGTAAAACGTGATATCCAGTCGAACCCTAATTTCTGATTCTGTGTTTAATACTCTAGATCGAATTCTAGGATTTCTATTAGGGTTATTCTAATATCGGTTATTTATTTCTTGTTTAATTGCGCCGAGACCGAGGGCTAGTGGTCCAGGCCCGTCGGACCCGTCTCGTGGAGCGCACTAGGTGAGTTGCTATTTTATATATATATGCTTAGGATGCATGATTTAGAAATGCATGTTTTATGTTGATTAAATATGCATAAATAATTTGATTATTTCTTAAGTTTATATTAAGTATATTTTTGGTTTATTTTTGGTATATAATAAATTATATACATGTTTTATTAATAAAATATATTTAAAATGTTTTTAAATATATTTTTAGTTTAATTTATGATTTGATTGAATTTATTTGACGTATATATACTCGAAATACACCTGGTTTATGTTTGGTATATTTCCGGTATATATATGGTTTATATTGTTGTTTTATTTAAATTCATGCATCATTTATTGTAAATAAATGATTTATATTATTAATGAAGGATATCAATAGAACGTGCTACCTAGTGGGCAGCACTAGGACCGAGTACGTACCGGTACGCCTATAGTATTTAGGCTATTATACTAACTTAATTGTGGATATTGATTTGATGTGATCATTGATATGTGAGATGTGGTTTGTGGGTATGACTGCTGGAGCTCGGTTGACTTAGTGTCTCGGGGCCAATCACACTGGCAGTCAGACTGCTGGAGCTCGGTTGACTTAGTGTCTCGGGGCCAGTCTACTGTCCAAATGGATTAAGTGGATATATTTGGATTAAGTGAGCCTGTGTGGCTAGAGTGTTGTCTAACACTATTTCCGAGGTTGCGATATTCTAGGGTTCTATGTGATCCTTCATAAAAGAGGATTTTCAGATAAAATATATAAAAATGATTTTATTGCATCTGTGTGTAATTGCCTGTATATATATATTAGATATATACTGTTGACTGTATGCATTATCATTTAGTGTGTATGTATATATATTATAGTAATTCACTCAGTGAGGTCTGACTCCCCTCCGTTGACTATTTTTCAGGAGAGTCAACATCCTCAGACCTCAGTAGCAGGTCAATACGCCGGATTTCTTCCGCCCCGGCATCTTTGTGTAAATTATCTACTTGAATCTTATTTATTTTATCTAGACATTGCAGTAGTTGTGAATTAAAGTATTGGATTTCATGTATTTTATTTAAAGAGATGTATTATATTGAAACTGAATTTGTATTAAAGATTATATATCTATGAGATGAGATTTGATTTAAATCCAGTTGATGTGAATAATATTATGATATTATGATTTTTTATTTCCGCTGCATATTATATGATTATTGTTATTATTGTATGATTTATTTTATTTTTAGGCTTGCTACGGGTTCCGGATTCGAAAGAATTCCCGTTCCCTAGCGCCGGTCATGACCCCTGTTTTGGGTCGTGACACTATGTTTGATGAGAGTGATTATCATTTTCAGAAACACAACATGAAACTTTATCTCATAGTGATTCTATTAGATTATGAGATGTGATCTCAGATGGGGGGAAATTTCTCAATAAGTAAATTTAATTCTTTTATTATTGTATATGTATTTTATTTAATTTTAAATAAATCATTATTTGTACTAATAAATTGGCTAAATTAAAATGTTTTATCAAAATTTAAAATTTGAAAAAATTGTCAAGAATTTCAAATGTTTAGATTTTTTTTTCTACCAATAGAACATTATAGATTTAGAAAAATTAGAAAGGGTAAATTTGACAACTAAATTAACAACTAGTTTTTTTTATGCCAATAAGTTTTTATTGTTTTCAAAAATTTTCCTCATTAAAAATATAAAGTGAAAGCACAAAGTTTTCATTTAAAAACACGTTATTTTCATTATGACGTTGTTTTTATTATTTTATTATAATATAAGAAGGTAAAATAAATTTTACTTTTTAAGCCCTAATTATATGAAATTTTATTTTTAAAATTGAACAAGTAAACACATTTTTTGATAAAATAAATTTTACTTTTCAAGCTCTAATAATATGAATTTTTATTTTTAAAATTGAACAAGTAAACACATTTTCTGTTTTCAAAAATTGAAAATAGGTTCTAATTTTTAAAAATGAAAATGAAAAATTTTCTATAAAAATGAAAAATTTTCATTTTTTTGGAAAATTAAAAAATGAAAACACAAAATAATTCTCCACAAGTAAACACACCCTCAGTCTCTCACAATATTGCAACTAATACCAAACTTTATATCTGATAATTATAAAAATTCTGGCTATTTTAAAATTTAAACCGAATAAATTTTATAAAAATATAAAATTTTTTAATACCTATTTCCTTTTATATATATATATATATAACCCAAATTTAAAAATTTACATGCTCGTAACTTTAATACATCAAGAAACACAAACCATAAAACTGCTGCCAAAGAAGAATTTTCAATTATTTTTCTTGCATTGTTATGGCAATGCATCTATATATAGACTATTCAAATAATTATCGTATAATGCTTAACATCTCTTTGACAGAAAAAAAAAAAAAAAATTACATAATGGTACATTTCATACAAATATAAAAGGCTATTTCTGTGGAAGTTATTATATATCTCCATGCACTTTTCTATATAGGCCAACACATTCCTGGCCTCTTTGTTCATCTTAATTTATTCCCCGTCAAGGCATCTTTTTACCTGTTGACTACCCCAAAGCAACACACTCTACGGTTTCTCTGCCTGCTCAATCTTTTCTTTTCTTGCAAACCAATTTCGTGGATGCCATTTGCTTCTATGCGTATTTGCTTTTCATCTCCTGACATTACGTCCATTATTGATAGGTCTGTTATCACACCTCTAGAAGATCCTAATACATGGTTACTTTCATAGGGAAGTGAAGGATACGGTTCTGGAGATGCTGGTGCTATCTTGTTATGGTTTACTTCCCTTGTGAAAGAATTGGATCCTGTTCGCCTGCTAACATATACAACACAGAAGGCTTACGATTTGCTGCAAGAATAAGAGATCTTTGCTAAGCAAAGACACTGACATGAAAGGTAGAAAAATAAAATGCGAAGGGAGTTGACACAAGTACATTATGATTCGATCAAAAAATATTGCTGATCACAGAATTTAAATGACCAGTTTAACCATCATCATCACCATTGCTATTGTTAACAGTAAGTACCTGACATCGTGATTGCTTGAGCTACTCTTGGATTCATGTGAGGTCCTCCCCACAATTCTTCCTTTTTCAGTTACTTCAACAGAATCCAAAGGTACTTCACCATTGACTGCAACAGTTGAGCTCCTGTTTGCACTCTTTTGTATATTTGAAATCTCTTCATTGACTAACACAGAGGAAAACCTGCCTAGAGCATTAAATCCACGCTCCCGGACCAAAGAAATGGCATTTTCTAAAGTATTTAAAGCTCGTTCTACCTCAGGACTAAGCATAATATCTGTTTTACAGTTGACAGGACTTTTCTGTGCAACTTTATAATTTAATGTTTGACCCATACTTCCACCGTCTTTCTCTAAGTCTATACTAAATTCACTCTCTTCTTCCTCAATTTCACCAAATACTTTCTTATCTGCAGCCATCTCAGTATTTTGCAAAATTTCAATTGAACAGTCACTGCTATGAACTTCCTCTTCAGTGCATCTGATTTCATCTTTCAATTGTCTGCTTTCTTCACTCTCATGAGTTTCATATTCGACAATCTCTGAACAAGTTTTCTTGTCTGAAACTTGTTCATTCTCTGGCACAGATTCAATTGCATCCTCAATCCCTCGAGCTTTCTGCTCCTTATCTACTAAGCTTCTGTGCATATCTCTAATAGAATCCTCTTGTAAAGGAGGACAGGCATCATTTGTGAATTCTTTCCTCTCTGTGGTCTCACTTGGCTCAACAGTAGTATAAAGAGCCTTGTGTATTCGAGCATACATCGGATCTTCCAATGCTTTGCTGTAATCTTCATCATAGTTGGACACAGAAGCCACTGCCTGTAGAAGATTAGAGATTGGATGTAAGAAAAGACAGTTGAAGAGAAATCATTTCTAAATGAGAATGAAAGGATAGATGATTAGCTGTCAGTTGCAGATTCTCTTGGTATGAAACTTCAGAACATCCTAAGATGCCCTAAGTTCCACACATTTATCTATTCAGGTCAAAGGATTAGACAATCCAAGGCCTTGCTGCTATCGTTGCAGCTTGAGCACAAGATAGCCCTTAATTTTCTGGTGCAAATTTTAGTAATACCACAAGGGCTCTTAAACCTTTAAAGAGCTGAAAGGCTGGGCTCAGTCCCATACGTTGCATACCATCCAAAGCACAAAAATCATCTCAGACTCTACAAACGGAAGAAAAAGCATCATTGAAGAATGCATACAACCTTTTGATAAAGTCTGAATCCACTTCCAATAAGCTGCCTTGAGATGAAGTTTATAAGGGATGGAGGGACAAAGTCCAGCTTCAAATCCACAGTTCCGATTGTCCTGCAAAATTTGCACTTTTTAAAGCATGTAACAGGAAAGTACAAAATCGTATCAACTAATTTTAGTTTTTCCGATTAGCCAATCCCCTTGCTTAAGCTGCAAACATCCTTGGCTTTACTAAAACAAAATGGAATAGTAAGAGATAGTAGTTGACCAGAACCTTGCTGAATTGAGATTTAGTTAATCCCAGTAAAGTTATTTTTCCATTTATTCCAAACTAGGTTAGATTTGTTTCGTATAACTTATGATGTCTGCATATCTTACATCATAGAGGGATTCTTTTATATATCTAATAATTAAATTTAAAACCTCACCGGAAGTAACTTCTTTCTGAGGTAACTTTCTGTATGGCAAAGCCTCCCACTAAATCAATCCTTACCACGTCCTTTGCTTCAGGGATCCCATGCCTGCTAAATCCATGAGTACTTTTGTCAATGCTCTCTGAATCTGAAATCTGAAAGCAACATTTTAGTGAAGTTTGCTTGTTTAGCTTCAATCTAAAATTAGCTGAATTTTCAAATCTAAGGCTAAGAAAGAAATCACAACTGAAAAGATAAAGAATTCAATAATTTTAAGGGATTACCGAGTTCACAAGAACAACAACCAAGCCATCTTTGAGGTATTCAAATAAAAAGTAGTGTACAACAGCCTCCCTAGCTGATAGCGGCCATGTTATCTTCACCCTTTCTTCCAAAATTTTAAGGACAAATCAGCATTTTAAGTTGTCGAATTTGAGCAAAGGAATCCAACAGGTGACTTTTAAACAACTGCAATGGTTTAGGCTGGACAAACCTCAGTAATGATACATGTTCATCAATCCGGACCTTCTGCAAACATTTGCAACTAGTAATTTTAAAAGGTGGGAAACTAATCTGCGGCCACCTGGGAGAAATTACATAAAAAGAAATATAAGCCAACTTCAGTGAGTTTCAATCCATGGTAAAGGAGCAGGAGAGTACTCTTCATCTTAAAACATGTAACCCTTGATTGCTTGAAGGTGTGCCAAAAAAAAAAACAAGAGGAAGGAAAAGAAGAAAATGAAACAATGTTGTGGATACTGCAACTATGTTATGCACTTGCAAAGAAAAAATTAAACTGACAAAATGCATATTTCTGTTGATTTATAAATTCATAAAATTCCCTCCACAGATGATGCAAATTAAGGAATGAAGCCAAAATTTAAAAAAAAAAAAAAAAATTCTTAATATCTTGTGCATACTGCAACGATGTTATGCGCTCATAAAAAACAAATTAAACTGATAACATGCATATTTATGTCGACCCATAAATTCATAAAATTCCCTCCACATAGATAATGCAAATTAAGGAATGAATCCCAAATGTAAATGGAAACAATTCTTACCATTTCCTGTAGAGGGCTGTCTCCCAAGAGATGCACAAACCTGCAATATAATATGCTATCCATCAGTATCAAACAAGCCTTAATAAGTACAGCAATGGCTTAAATAATTGACTACTCTCTGCTTGTAACCGTAACATGAAGCTCAAAATTTAGTGCACATTTTCCCAAGCTTACAAGTATCAAGAGGCCCATCTACATAGCCTTCAACAAGTAATGTATGAAGTGGAGTACCATGAGGTCCTGGGCGATACATGACACGGTACTCTTCGTTGTCATCTTTTAACTGTCAAGAAAAGGAAGCTCTAGCAAACTCAATATTTAGACAGCATTTGATAAATATGTAAAACAAAAAATTTAAATAGAAAAATAAAAGAGCAGCAGAAGGAGAGGGAGAGGAAAAAGAACAAGAGAAAAAGTTGTCTATAAGTTTCACAAATGAGAAATTCTAAGTATAAGAATCCAAGAGAAGCTGAAAAGAGAACAAACAGAAACGGAATGCATACTTTCCATTCACTATGTGACGCCTGACCAGTTTTTAATGTCTCATGGTCACTAACGGTAGCACTCCTCAACATGTCAAGAAAAAAGGAAAGTTCATTGGTCTTCCTTTCAATTACATTCTGACTACATCCTGCAGATACACAAGTAAAAATTTTGAGTGTCTGGCAAATGCAATTTATTTTAACAATTATTAGCAATTAAAGTGTTGTAAGGAAATCCCCTCGAAAAAGGTTGTATTGAAAGCATCATATCTAGTTTTTTAAGGAATAAAAAAGATAGTCTATGCAGCTACAAGCCTTCATCTTCATTAAGTGAAGACTGGAGGAGCTGATCCTTGATGAGGGTTTTAAGTGCATCATCATTTGTAAGTTCTGGGGAAGCCAGTGTCCTGTCAAGCTTTTCTCTGTATTCTGAGATCTTCCCACTCTTTCCCATCTTTGCATCTCCAAGCGAGTAAACACTGCTATCTGAAATTTGGAATAGTAAATTGACCCAGCTGTGAATTTCTATCAACTCATATTAGTAAAATATGTCATTTGTAAGCATTTTGGAACGAAAAGATACTTAGCTGATTGCACGTTAGAATACTTTAAAAGAACATAAAATTTCCAAAAACAAGATAATATTTTTAAACATATTGATTTTGAGAAGGTGTCAAATCAAGAAAATAAGAAACTAATTCAACAGTAATAACTTCTGTAGACATACAGCAATAAATAAATTCAAACTTTACTATAATACAAAGGTATGATATAAAAATTCTTCCATCGAAAAGTTGACAGGCTGCCTTAGCAATCGAATTCTATGTATATCACTGTATGAACCAATTTCAAAATCCACATGTGTAATCAAGCAAAACTATAGGATCAAATCACAAACACAAGCCAACAGGAAACAAACACCAATCAAAGTTCTGAAGAAAAAAGCCACAAACTTTTCTCAGATGAAAGCAAAATCAGCCTCACAAAGAAAGCAGTATGTAGTGATAACAAAGCAGAAGATGAAAAAGGAAAAGTACCCAGATAAAGAAACTGCAAGATTAATAATTTAGAAACAAATCTACCTCAAATGGAGCTCTTTGGCAAGAACTTAATTTTTTCTTGGCCTTTCAGAATTCTGAACAATAACCTGAGTTACAATAGAAAATTCTTCAATATGGGGTTGCAGATCTCAATATATGAGATAGGAAATAAATCATGATAACAAGCCAGACAAAGGCACCTGATACGTGACTGCCCAGAAGGGTAAAGAACATGGACTCTTCTTGAACTTGACGAATTCCAGACAAATTAGCAGAAAAGATTCACTTTTTCCCACAAAAATACAGAAAAGAAATGTAATACAAAAAGATATTAATCACCGGTAAAGTTGACGTTAAGTTGTGGACCATTGGTATGTGGACTTCTATGCTAACATTTGGACAGCCTGTTTAGTGGCAGTGTAACAACCGCTGCATTAATTTTGGGCAGTTGATACTGTTTGTCATGTGGGTAATTGAATTAAAATTACGGATTATTGACAGGTAATAACATGTTTTGCAATAAATGCTATGGTTGGATGGTATGCCAACTATTATTCTCAAAAAAAAAAAACAAAACAAAACAAAAAAAGAGATAGTATGCCAATTATGCAGAGTTAGGCTTCCTTAGCTGAGTGCTAGGCGTTATCCCTAAGCAACAATATACAAATGTTGTCAAGTTGGCTAAGATTACATTCTTCTTACTTTTGTTTGCTAAATGATACATCATCTCTTTATGATCCCCATGATGTATTTTTTTATGATCCCCATCTGAATTAATTTTGTCGTTGTTGTGGTTCTCATTTAAAGTTCCAAACTTTATCATTATGGTTAAGTGACCACTGTGATGATAATGGTAGTGGGTAGGTTGTTGTGATGGTTATGCTATTTAATGGAGTCCATTATCTTTGACCCCATGAAAATTTCTTGAAAAAATTGTGCATTGTTATTGATAGGATAAGGTGAAAAACTGAAGAACAAATGTAAAATGACTTGAGTCTTTGATTAAAGAAAATTTCTGAAACCAACTACTATTTTCATATGCACATCTTGAAGTTTATCAACAACATTCTTCTTAAAGTGCAAGAGTGAATCTTTATGCTGTTTAATATCATTCAATTCCAATCCCTCCATGGACTCTTCCAACCAATTCTTGATCACTACCACCACCACTCACTCTTGCCAGGGGTGGAACCATTAACAATGATAGGGGGAAATTTTGAAAAAAATTTCTCATATATATATATATACTTATAAATTGGCCCCCCAATTTCATAATTTTATTATTGTATATGTATTTTGAAACATGGCTTTACAAAACTTAAACCCTTAATTAGGCAAGCCTAAAATAAATTTAATTAAAAAAAATAAAGTTTAACTTATAAGTATCTTTTGTGGCTTTTTAGTTTTCATTATCTACCAACCTCTTTTTGCTCTTCCATACAGTTCACAGATTTGTATCCTATCATCTTTATTCTTTTTTATTTTCCATGATCACATTTCTCAATTGTTCCAAATTCAATTCTATTTTCACATAAAGTGCTTTAAAATGGATAGTTTTTTTAAATATGAGACAAGATATGCATCTCATTAAAAATGAAGGTAAAAATTTATCTCTTTTTTATTTTTTATTTTTTTAATGACTATATTTTTTTTCTTTTGAACATATATGATTGAAATACCATTAATAAATGCATTATGCATCAATGTTCAATTGATAAAATTTTTTAAATTTAGGGTTTAAGATTAAAATTTACAAATAAGTAATATTTGTAATTTATAATTTTTATGTTATAAAGTGTTGCAGGAAAACTTTCTTTTATTTCTACTTTTTTTGTCATTTTTAAAGCTAGCTTGGTATTATTCATTAGTTATTTGTAACATAGCAAGTGTTCTTTGTAGTTTCACTTTTGGATATTATGTAAAGCATTCCTATTTTTAATGTTAGAATAGATAGGTTGAACAGTTGGTTGTTTAAATGTAGCTAGACAATTAAATCGTAGCTACTAAAGGTCACACTTGCTTTTTATGAATTAAAGAAAACTAATATAAACTAAAGTCAACAAATACTTTTTATTTGTTGAAACTCTCACAAGTAAGGCAAGTCTACGATCAAAGGCCAAAGATCATGAAAAAAGAGGAATATATGCAATTAGGCTTGCATCCTAAGTCAAGTGTGCAATTGGACCAAAATTAATGTGTTGTTGTTGTTGTATATAATGCATAAATAATAGCATCCGAAATTAATCTTTCCCGAAATTACTCTTGCAGTATATGATATAATGCATAAAGAATAGCATCCAATACTTTACAAGCAAACTTTCTTTTGGTGGGTATTGGTGAAGGGATAATATATTTCACATACATATTATACAATTTAACTGTATATTCCCAAGTTGACATGGATTATTATTAAATCTAAGCACATCATGAGCAATAAAAGAGTTTATGTTATGTTGGATTCAAAAATTTAAATTGTTGGAATACTTCTTTTTTTAAGTTAGATATTGGTAGTACCTAAATCACGAGAAATCAAAGAACTCTTAATTCATTCTTCAAAAAGAAAAATGTAGCAGTTTTGGAAATTCATCAAGCTTTGGCATTAAATGATAATGCTCAAACAATTGACACACCCTTGCTATTAAATCTTTATGAAGTCGATTATGATTCTGAAGAGCATCCACCTAAATATAGACGAATTCAACTTGAAGCAATGGATAATACAATTTTATAACGTGATCTAGGTATACGTCCATTGATATAGGATTTTCATGTTAGTAAAAGAGATCAAGTTAGGCATGCCTATCTCAAAGCTAGTTTGTATCAACCAAAACTTTCAGAATATCCATTTTCAGGATCAGATAAACGTCATCATCGATTTTAAGCTTTTTAGTTTAATGTGCATCCTTATTGGCTGTAATATTCACCAAAGACAAATGTTATCTATTGCCTACCTTGTTACCTTTTTGGTAAGGAATCTATATGCCATTTTGGATCAAATGCTTTTATAGTTAAAGGTTTTAATAATTGGAAAAAAGTAAATGATGGAGTGAATTATGCCTTATTGGGTTATGTAGGAAAGGATCCAAATTCACCAAATAAAATTATTGTTAAATATTGTGAGGATCTTATGAAACAAGCTCAACATATTGATGTTTTAATTGAAAGGAAAAAATTTAAGAAAATTAAGAACAATCGGTTGCGACTTAAGGCCACTATTGATAGTGTTCATTGGTTAACTTTCCAAGCTTGTGCATTAAAAGGTCATGATAAGAGGGTTGGTTCTAAAAATAGAGGAAATTTTATTGAATTAGTAAAACTTTTGGTAACTTATATTGATGAAGTTGCTAAAGTTCTTCCAAAAAATGCTACACAAAATGCCAAGTACACCTTACATAAAATACAAAAAGAAATTTTGCACATCTTTGCAAGTAAGGTTCAAATAACAATTCGTAAGGAAATTAGGGATGCAAAATTTTTTATTATTGTTGAAGAAGCTAGAGATGAGGCAAAAAAGGAACAAATGGCAATTATCCTAAAATTTGTTGATAAAGAAGGTCTCATTTGAGAGCCTTTTTTTTTCATGTTGTGTATGTTAAAGATACTACTTCATTGACTTTGAAAAAGATGATATGTGTTGTCCTCTCTCATTATAATCTTTATGTGGAGAATATTAGAGGCTAAGGATATGATGATACTAGCAATATATGAGGTGAATAGAATGGACTTTAAGCTTTATTTCTTAAAAAGTGTTCTTATGTTTATTATATGCATTATATGGCTCATATATTACAATTAGCCTTGGTTGCAACATCTTAAGAGGTCAAATCTATTTATCAATTTTTCACTAACTTATCTTTTATCATCAATGTTATTATTAGTTCATCTAAAGAAATTATGAGTTGCAAGATGCTTAAGAAATTATCATTGAAAGTATTATTGTTAATAATGAAAATGAGATTGGAAAAGGAGCAAATCGGCTGGGTACTTTATAAAGAGCTGGGAATACTCGATGGGGTTGACATTTTCATTATATTTATAACTCACTAAGAATGTTTAATGCAGCTTGCTCTGTTATCAATACCATTTCTAAGGAGGGTGCTAACTATTCTCAACGTGGTGATGCTAAAGCAGCATATCTTGCATTAAATTCATTTGAGTTTATTTTCATACTGCACTTAATGAAATAATTTATAAGAATCACAGATATTCTTTATCGAGCTTTGCAGCAAAAGTCTCAAGATATTATAAATGCCATACAATTGGTTTCAACTATAAAAGTACTCATTCAAGGATTGAGAGATAATAGTTATCTACCTTTACTTGAAAGTGTCAAAGCATTATGTTTAGAAAATGAGATTGACATTCCAAATCTAGAGGCTCTATATACAAGTTCTCGAGGTAAGGCTGCCCATTAAGTTGAATCTCTCACAATATTATAACACTATTTTAAAGTTGATATTTTTATGCTATAATAGATTGTCAAGTACATGAGTTAAATACTATATTTTATGATCAAGCTTTGGAATTGCTTACTTTGAGTCCAACTTTGAACCCTAAGAATGCTTATAGCTCCTTTAAAGTTAATGATATATGCAAATTGGTTAAGCAGTTTTATTCCAAGGATTTTATCGAGCAAGAAAAGGTGCATTTGAGATTCTAATTACAATATTATGAGCTTGATGTAGCAAAGCATCTAGATTTTTAGAATTTATCATCTATTTCTGAGTTATACTGGGCTTTTATAGTATCTGGAAAGTTAAAGGTCTACCATTTGGTTGATAAATTAGTGCGTTTTATGTTGACTCTTCTAGTTTTTACAGCAACAACTGAGCAAGCTTTTTTTTATAATGAAACTTGTAAAAACAAGACTTTATAGTCAAATGGAGGATGAGTATCTTGCTGACAGTTTAGTTATTTATATAGAAAAAGAGATAGCTAAAACTTTTAATGTAGAAATGATCATGGATGAATTTTATTCTATGAAAAATTGATGTGGATAATTTGTAGATAGGAATGTCCACTTTTTTTTGCTAGTCAATTTATTTTTGGAATTTTATTATGATATTTATATCAAAATATGTAACTATTATATGTTTATTGAATATTTTAATGATTTTGTTTGCATACGAATATTTTTATGAACCATTTTTATATTTTAGGATATTATTCACAATTATAAATTTTGATATATTATAATACTAGTTGATAGATAGTGGTGAGAATTTTTTTTACTAATAAATTTATTCGATCAACTTGGTTGTTAAGACTTTTCGCTCGCCCAACTTGAATGTCCTAATTCTGCCTATTATGCTTACAACACTAAGATTGCTCATTATAATCACTATCCAGGTATATGCGCTCTAGCAAAGGGTTTTCCATAAGGAAAAACAATCAATGACGGAATCTGTAGTAGGTACTCCAAACACATGGGGAGTTCCATATTTAGAAAATGTAATAACAACAGCATTAGCACTAAAAAGCTTGTAAAATTCATCAACTTTCTTGAAAAACCCTTTTCTTCACTTAGTGAAAGTAGCCTTCATGAGACTCTTTTCTTGAATTTTCTTTATATTTATCTTCTTGTGCCTTGTCCCTTGTGCCATTATTTTCTTGAACTTTTCCTTCAAACTCCTAAAATTAAGTTTCTTGAACTCTTGAAACTTGAAGAAGAATAATGTTATGATTTTCTTGAACGGACAATGATACATGTCACTAGTAATGACATGAATAGTGTTGTCCATGACACTTAAAAGATAAAAAATTTTCAGTTAAAATTACATGTTAACCCCATATACAGGGGCTAATCAAATGGAAGATAATGACATAAAAGGAATTTCTCTCTTCATTTACAATACTATTTATGTAGCTACTAATGACATAAATTATTTTCCTTCTTAAAATTTTCTTCAACGTAGAAGAAGAATCTTGAAAAAGAATATATGGTTATGAGGTCTAAAAACAAGAGCATTTACAACATAGGTTGTTTCATAATTTTTTATGCTTTTGGGAAATGGATATGTAATAGCCCAAAAAGAGTACAAGAAGAAAATTAATTAGGAAATCTTGATTTTAACTTGAGAAAATTAAAAAATTATGCTACTTTTCTCGCTGATTTACATTAAATGACCCATCTTTATCATAAATTACACACGTGTTCTAATTCATTTTCATGTGTGTCCTTTTTTTAGTTTTGTTTTCATTTGTGCCTTTTTTTTTATAAAGAAGAGAATAAAAGAATAAGATAATAAAAGACTGGAGTTTATAAGGAACTCAACATCCCTAGGATATTGGCCGAAAGAGGAAGAGAGTGAAGCGAGTATAAAGGGAAGTGTCATCGGAATTTGGTAAGGGATCATTGGAGATATGGAATCTGGCTGAGGACCCAACACCTGTCCATTGAAAGTAACCAAATGCGTTCGCTAAAGTGACCTAATAAGATCCCTTTGATATGCATTTCAACACCAAAAGTGTAATGATCATGTATTTTAAATAATATAAAATTTTAAAATTTATATTAAATTTTAAATTTTATTTATATATTATTATTAATTGTGTATATTTTTCATTTATTTTATTTTATTTTAAAGGTTCATTTATGTAAAATAATTTATTTTACATGGGAGTTCTATTACTTGATAATATTAAAGTTGTTGTTGTTATTATTATTATTATTATTATTATCACTGTCATTATTATTATTATTAAATTAATTTGAGTGGCATTTTAGTCTTTTCATTATTAAATAAAAAATAAAAAGTCAAAAAATAAAAAACAGGTTAAAGCTTTTCTCTTTCTTCTTCTTCTTCCTTCTTAGTCAGCCACCCAAGATCACGCCAGACCGCCATAGGCTCAGCCACTCACCACCATCACCTTCCCTCTTCCTCCAGCCACCATCCACTACCAGTAGAGCTGCCAGCATTGTCGGAAACTGCCTGGACCGTGACTTTTCGAGAGAAGCTTCCATTTTTTTCGGTGAGATTTCAACCACCATTTAACATCGTACCGGTCTTGTTTGGACCACCAAGCTTTGGTAAGTCCATTTCCGAGCTTCATTTGAGCTTAAATCCCTTCCATTTTTGGATATCTTCGATTTTTAGTTTATGTGTTTTAGGGTTTTCATTTTTTTTTGAACTTGATATTGATTGATTCATGAATTCTTGCTTAAGAAATGTTGTTTATGGTAACTTAATCTTCCTAAAACTATTTTTTGTTTATTTTTTGAATTATGGGTAATTTTTTATTATTTCAATATTAAATATTGAATTTTCATAATTATGTTAATTAATTATTTTTAATGGAAATTTAGTTAAATTAGTGTTAGTAATTTGAGTTAATAATTTTAGAGTTATTAAAATAATTTTTGGCGAATTTATATAATTGTTAGGAATATTTTATATTATGTGAATTTTGTATTTATGAGTTAATTGTGTAATTTTGTGGAAATTATAGTTAAATAATATGTTTTAGAATTTTTTAGGGTATTAAAATGATTTTTATAAATTATTTACTATTTTTAACTAATTAATACTAATTTTTGAAAGTTATATTCAAATAATATATTATTTACTATTTTGGTGATTAAATGGATTTTTAATTACTTTTAATATATATTTTAGCTATTTAAGCTATTTGAGTGTATAAAAATGAATTCTTGCTATTTTATATGGAATTATTGAAAAACTTGATTTTTATTAATATTATATTATTATTTGAGATTTTATTTAATTATTGTGTAAATAATGGTATTTAGTGTTTTAATGTTTAAATATATTATATATTGGTATTTTATGAATATTTATGGAATTGAATGATTTTTAATATATTTATTATTTTATTTGTATTTTTGATGAATTTGTAAACTTCGGTTGGAGAATTGTGTAGTTCGGGGTTCTAACCTGAAGTGTTGAGCCTTATATTTTAGAAGTGTATTTTTCTTGCAGGATTGATTCTACTTTTTAGTAGAGAGATGTTCGTTTTATAAAGGAGGTTCTACCAAATTTTTGGTAGAATTCTCGTAAAATATGACATCGGGTCAATCCTAAATTTTTGTGTTTGTCTGAGTTTTGTATTCCTAGATTGAGTATCTTTTAGAAGTATAAGTTAGAAATTTATTCTAATTTGTCATTATTATTTATTTTCTAGTTGCACCAAGACCGAGGCTTATCGGACCGAGCCCGTCGAACCAGTCTCGAGGAGCGCAAACTTGTGAATTATTATTTTATATATATATTTATAGCTGATTTTAGTTATATGTAGTATATATATACTTGAAATATATTTAGTAATTTTCGGTATATTTCTAGTATATATATGGTATATTCTTTGTTATAAATGTTATTTATGTTTAATTATGCATTTATTTATTTTCCATAAATATACAATTTTATTCAAAGGATATTAATAGAACGTGCTACCTAGTGGGATGTACTAGGACTATGTACATACCGGTTCGTTAGACTATAGGGTCTGTATTATGAGAATTATTTGAGAAAAATTTGATTGATTGATTATTTGAGATTTGATATGAGTGATTAGTGTGGTTGTTGGAGCTCGGTTGACTTAGTGTCTCGGGGCCAGTCTACTGTCTAAAATGGAATAAGAGAATTTATTTGGAATTAAGTAAGCTTGCATGGCTAGTGAGATATTTGTTTGAGGTTGCGATTGTTTTAGGGTTATATTTGATCCTTAACCTAAATTAATATTTTATGTATTTCAATATATATATATAAGTGGATTTTAGCATCTGTGTGAAATGCGTTATATATATATATATATATATATATATATATATATATATATATAATGCCTGACTGTATATGACTTAGATTTCATGTGTATACATTATAATAATTCACTCAATGAGGTCTGAATCCCCTTAATATTTTTTTCAGGAGATTCCTCGTCTTCAAACCTCAGTAGTAGACCTTTACGTCGGACTTCTTCAGCTCTGGCTAGAATATGTAAATTATTTATCTGAACTTTTATTGTGTTTTAGAAAACTACAGTAGTAGTGCTTTGTATCTATAGAATGTTATTATAATGTGAGACTTCTTTGAATATTGTATGAAATATTTTTATTTTATGGTATGACATTAAGTATTTATTTTATATCGATTTAAGTTTTAATTTTGGTGTATTTTTATTTATTTATTGCATGCTTTTTATTTCTATGGCTTGCTACGGGTCCCGGATTCAAAAGAATTCCCGTTCCCTAGTGCCAGTCATTACTTCCGGTTTGGGTCATGACAAAGTTGGTATCGAAGCCTAGGTTATTAGTGTTGTGGACCTAGGTTTTCAGAGTCTTGTTTTCTTTGAAACTATTGCAGTTAATTAGGTTTGAATATGTCTTCGATAAGTTTTCCTTGATTTAGTATTCTGCGTAACCGCTATATTGTCTGTTTTGTCTGAATCTCTTTGGCTTTGTCTTTTCAAAATGAGGAGGCAAGCATGTGTTGCTCCATCGGTTGTTAAGGCCGAGGATGATAAGTCAGTTCAAGATGAGGTTTTACCTCCTGAGCCACCAGCGAGACGCAGAGGTCGAGGTAGAGGTAGACCTCAAGGAGCGTTAAGTCCCATAGACAGCTAGAGCTACAGGATGAGGAACTTATAGAGATAAATTACGAGGAAGTTGCAATACCTCCAGTTGCATTGCCATTACAGCCTGCCTATTAGCAGGGTATGTCTAACCTTAAGGCAGCATTGTTTTGTGCCAGAGTCGGCAGGATAGCCTTTGATGGGATGTTAGATCTGTTAGACTTTCTGCATGCTATTGAGATGAGAACTCAGACTGCTCACATTGAGTACCAGCAAATCATGATCATCAAGTTGTTTGTTGAGGGACCAACCCTGGATTAGTTCGTTCAGGTGATTCAGCCGTACATGACTATGATGACCTGGGCTCAGTTCAAAGAGAGGTTTATAAGGAGATTCTGTCTAGAGCGACTTCGGATGAATTTTAGACTTTGGTTGACAAGCATCACCAGAGGTGACAGATCTGTCAAGGACTACACCAAAGAGTTTATTTGACTTGGCAGATATATATAGGATCTGATGCGAGATCAGTATTTTACTATCATGATGTACGTCATTGGTCTAGGTTCTGCATTTGCTGCCTACTGCGAGCCTTACTCTAGAGTCGGTGATAGAGTTAGCTAAAGAGATAGAGTTGAGGCTAGTCCGGCAAGGAGATTGAGTTGAGGCTAGTTAGGCAAGGAGCTATGCCTAATTACTATCAATTGGGTATTTAGTCAGGAGGATTTCAGACTACTCCATATTTGACTTTTTAGATTAGTTCCAGTAATCAATAGAGAGGCTTAGTGTAGCAGAGAGTATATAGGAGTAATAAACATGGTCGTGCTAGACCTCGTAGACCTATCAGATTTGGGTTAGGTGCTTCTAGCAACAATACTGGTTGGAGTTCGAGATACGACAACACAAGATCAGCAGCTAGCGCCTGTCAGACTTGTGGTAGAGTCCATCAGGGACCCTATTATATGGTGCCGCTAACATGTTTTAGATGTGGACAGAAGAAACATTTTGCCAAATCATGTCCATATTCTAGGTTTCAGCCACAATAGTTTTCGCAGTTTCTGCAGCAATTGATTGCTAGTGTATCACTAGGTCCTTTTTAGTTGCCTCCAGCTCAGCACCCGAGTTTGATGCAGATTGTAGCCTAGTAGAGGTGTGGTAGAGGTACCAAAGGAGGTGCCAGAGATTTTGGCCAGGCTTTTACCAATCAGCAGGGAGGTCGAGTTTAGGCCAAGGTTTTCCATCTGACTCAATAGGATGCTCAAGCATCTAATGCCATCATTGCAGGTATTATTCCTATCTGTTACTTGGATGCTTAGGTTTTGTTTGATCTGGGTGCCACACATTCCTTTGTATCCCCTATTTTTGCTTCAAAGTAATGTTCGCAAGCTTCTAGGATGACTTCTCCTTTGTTTATTGCCACTCCCTTAAGCGATTCATTGGACACTGATGTTGTTCTTTCTGGTTGTCCAGTATTTATTGGAGATAGAAAACTGCCAGTAGAATTAGTGTTGTTGGATATGATGGAGTTTGATGTGATTTTGGGTATGGATTAGTTGTCTCAGCACTATGCTGTTGTAGATTGTTGGAGTAAAGAGGTAATTTTCAGAATTCTAGATGAAGAAGAGTTTAAGTTTATGGGTGATAAGAGTTCTGCACCTCAGAATCTTATCTCCGCCATCACGGCTAAGAAGATGCTGAGGAAGGGTTGTCAGGGATATTTGGCATTAGTCAGGGATACTTTAGTGGAGAAGTTATCACTCATAGATGTTCCTATTGCCTGTGAGTTTCCTAATATTTTTCCTAAGGAGTTGCTAGGTTTACCACCTCACATAGAGATTGAGTTCTGTATAAATGTGGTTCTAGGCACTACTCCTATTTCAATACCGCCCTACAGAATGGCTCCTGCAGAGTTGAAAGAGTTGAAGGAGCAGTTGCAGGAATTGCTAGATAAGGGTTTTATTAGACCCAGTGTTTCTCCTAAGGGTGCACCAGTTCTGTTTGTGAGAAAAAATGATGGTACCCTGAGACTGTGCATTGATTATAGAGAGCTGAACAAAGTGACAGTGAAGAATAAGTATCCTTGTAATATCCTGAGATTTTATATATTTTCAAACTGCATCGGGATATACAGTATTAATAATTTTAATAAATATATTTAACTATTTAATTAGTTTGTTAATTATTAAAGTTATTTTTAATTATTTTAAGTTTTCTATGTAAAATTTTCTCGAGAATTATATTTTTGGGAAAATAAAACCTAAATAAATATTTATTTATTTACGTTAGTCCATTTTATTAAATTGCATGATTCCATGCATGATTATATTTTCATATTAATATATATATATACATATACATGCCTATATATATATATTTAGCATTTTTAGGGTTTCTTATTTTTATTTATGTATATATTATATAGTTTTTATTTTTATTATCATGTGAAATATATATATATACATATACACATACAGTTAGTTAGTTAGTTAGTTAAATTTACAAATTGTGTCATTGCCATCATCTCCCCTTTCTCGACGTCCCTTCCCCCTCTCACCACTGCGCAACGCCATTCCCTCATCGTCACTGTGCTTCCCGGCGTGCCACCACCATTTCCAGCTTGTTTCGCCACCTGCCACCTTCTTCTCTGGCGTTGTTTGGCCGAAAATCCGAAACCTCTATTAACTCTGTTCTCTCTCGTTCGGCCACCGTTCTTGATGATTCCGATGTGATTTTGCTCCTAGAAGTCGATTTTAAGCTCTTGGAAGCTTGAAAACTCGAATTGGTAAGGATTTAAGCTTGGTTTTGAATTTGGCTTCTTTGGGTTTTTGATTTTTTTTGAACTTCAATATTGATGATTCAACCTTACTTCCTTTACAAAAGTTGCTCATAGTAGCTCAATCTACATCTTGTAATTTTTGTAAAATTTTTGGAATTTATTTTGAATTTTGTGAATTTTTTATTATTTTATTAATATTTTCTAATTTTCGTAAATTAATTAAAAAATATGTGAAATTGTGATTTATGGTGTTTATAGAGGTTGAAATGAATTTTAGAATTTAATTTGTAATTTTTGTGTAATTATTATAATTTTATTTCGTTTAGGTGAATTTTGGAAAATGAGGTTAAATAAGTATTTTGTTAAAATTAATGGGTTAATTGAGTATAATTATTGATTTTATTGAATTATATGTTGAGAAATTAATTTATGAGCAATTATATAATTTTTGGTGAATTTTTGAATAATTATTGTATATTATGTGAATTTATATATATTAGGGGTAATTTGATAATAAATTGGTTGAAAATTAAGTTTAAATTGGTTTTAATAATTACTATTTTTAACTAATTAAAACTATTTTTTGAAATTTATTTTCAAATTATATATAATATATTATTTTTGTAAATAAATGAGTTTTTAATGATTTTTAACATGTTTTTGGGCTAATTATGTAATTTGGATTTATAAAATGAATTTTGGTTAGTATTTATGAATTTATCGAGAATTATGGATTTTTAATAATATTTTATTATTATTAGGGTTTTTGTGTAATTATCGGTAAAATAATTATTTTTTTAGTGTTTTAAATACCTAAATTTCTATATGTTGATATATAAAGGGTATTTTTAGAATTTTGATGTATTATGTGTTTATCTTGTGAATTGTGAACCTCGGTGGGTAGAATCGTAGTTTGGGAGTCCGACCGAGGGGTTGTGTGGCTATATATACTCGAAGTGTGTTTTCTTGCAGGACTAACTCTACTTTTTGAGTAGAGAGATGTCCGTCTTACAGGGGAGGTTCTGCCGAATTTTCAGTAGAATTCTCGTAAAACATGACATGCGGTCAAATCCCTATTCCTAGTCTGTGTCCGATGTTTTAGATCGAGTATCTAGAATTTCGTTAGATTTATTCTAATTTCGTGTTGTCATTTATTTGTTTAAATGCATTGAGACCGAGGCCTAGTGGACCAGGCCCGTCAGACCCGTCTCGTGGAGCGCACAACTGTGAGTTGTTATTTTATATATACGTGTATTTAGGTTGCATGATTTTAGAAATGTATGCTTTAATTGTATGAAATCTGCATAAATGATTTAATAAACGCTTAAGTATATTTTAGGTATATTTTAAATTAAATGCATGTATTATTCTTGATTTATACCTAAAATGTTTTTAAGAATATATATGGTTTATATTGTCATTTTAATTAATGTTATGCATCATTTATTTTATGAATGTATGGATTTATTTTTAAATGAAGGATATCAATAGAACGTGCTACCTAGTGGGCAGCACTAGGACCGAGTACGTACCGGTACAATGATAGATTGTAGGTTAAATTACTAACCTATTTATGAATATTGATTGGATTAATTTGATTGATGTGTGATGTGATTTGAGAGTGTGAGTGTTGGAGCTCGGTTGACCAAGTGTCTTGGGGCCAATGACACTAATAGTCAGACTGTTGGAGCTCAATCGACTTAGTGTCTCGGGGCCAGTCTACTGCTCAAATGGAACAAGTGAATTTATTTGGAATAAGTGAGCCTGTATGGCTAGAATGTTGTCTAACACTATTTGAGGTTGTGATCATTTAGGGTTCTATTTGATCCTTCATAAACGGTTATTATTTTCATTATTATATAAAATGATTTTTGTTGTATCTGTGTGTATTGCTTGTATATATATTTATTATATATACTCTGTTGAGTGTTTGCATTGTCATTTAGTTATGCATGTATATATATTATAACAATTCACTCAGTGAGGTCTGACTGCCCTCCGTTGATTTATTTTTCAGGAGAGTCTTCGTCCTCAGACCTCAGCAGCAGACCTTTACACCGAATTTCTTCTGCCCCGGCCTTATTGTGTAAACTGCTTACTTGAGTTTTATTTTGTATTCTAGACACTGCATTAGTTATTTTTGTGAGCTGTAGGTATTATATATATATGAGATTTACATTTTAAAAGTTTGAACCGAGAATTTGTATTAAAAGATTTTATATATATGAGATGGATTTGTGTTATTAAATCAGTGGATGAATTATATTAATACTTATAAGATTTTAATTTTCGCTACAAGATATTTTATTTATTTTATTATTATTGCATGTTTTTATTTTTTTTAAGGCTTGCTATGGGTTTCGAATTTGAAAGAATTCTCGTTCCCTAATGCCGGTCATGGCCCCTGTTTTGGGTCGTGACAATCATCTCCTAAGGATAGATGATTTGTTTGATCAGCTTCAAGGTGCACAATTCTTTTCTAAGATTGACTTAAGGTCGGGTTATCATTAGTTGTGGATCAGTGAAGCCGATTTTCCTAAAATGGCATTTCTCACTTGTTAGGCCACTAGGAGTTTCTAGTGATGTCATTTGGGTTAACTAATGCACCAGCTGCTTTTATGGATCTAATGAATAGGGTATTCAGACCATTTGTGGATCATTTTGTGGTAGTCTTCATTAATTATATACTGGTGTATTCGAAGAGTATAGAGGGGCATGTATATCACTTAAGGACTATACTGCAGACACTGAGAGAACATCAGCTTTATGCTAAATTCTTGAAGTGTGATTTTTGGTTGGAGAGTGTTGTATTCCTTGGACACATAGTGTCTAATGATGGTATCCAAGTTGCTTCATGAAAGATAAAGGCAGTGTCTGAGTGGCTCAGATCGACGACAGTCACTGAGATTCAAAGTTTTCTAGGTTTAGCTAGTTATTATATGAGATTTGTGCAGGATTTTTCCAGAATTGTAGCTCCTATGATTTGCTACCTAGAGATGGTTGCAATGATCTTTGCTCTCAAGATTTGGAGACATTATCTATACAGGGTGACTTGTGAGATTTTCATAGATCACAAGAGCCTTAAGTACATTTTTCAGTGGAGAGATCTTAATTTATGGTAGAGGAGATGGTTAGAACTCCTGAAGGACTATAACTGTGAGATTCTCTATCATCCAGGCAAGGCTAATGTGGTAGCAGATGCCTTGAGTAGGAAGTCCTCAGGTAGTCTTACTCATATAAGTGTGGAGAGGAGATCGTTGATCCAAAAGTTATACCAGTTAGTGGATCAAGGTTTGATGATAAAGATGAGTATATCAAATGGGTTATTAGCTCAATTCAGAGTTTGATCTATGTTGAGAGATAGGATTAAAAATATTCCACTAAAATATATACTTTCTAGAAGATATGAGAAGATTCAAGAATATTCCAAGTCAAAGTCAACAAGTCAAAGTCAAAGTCAAATAGTCAGCAAATTAGCTTGAATTCTTCATATTTAGGCATTGTTGATCCCTTTTAAGGTTCATATTAAGATTTGTATTGGTAGGATGGACTGAAGAAGGATGTAGCTGATTTTGTTGTTAAGTGCTTGATGTGTCAATAAGTGAAAGCTGAACATCAGAAGCCTTCTAGGTTGCTTCAGCCACTTCCTATTCTTGAGTGGAAATGGGAGAGAATTGCTATGGATTTTGTGGTTGGGTTACCTCATTCTAAGGATGGATACAATTCCATCTGGGTGATTATGGATAATTTGACCAAGTCTGCTTATTTCTTGCCTATGAAAGCTACTTATTCTGTAGTTAAATTGGTGAAGCTGTACGTTAAGCATATTGTGTGCCTTCATGGAGTATCTATGTCCATTGTATTCAATAGAGGTTCAGTGTTTACCTCTTATTTTTTACAGAAGTTACAATAAACGATGGGCACAAGGCTTGATTTTAGTACCGCTTTTCACCCTCAGATAGATGGTCAATTTGAGAGGACGATCCAAACACTTGAAGATATGTTAAGGATGTGTGTATTGGATCTAGGAGATAGCTGGGATGATCATTTGCCACTTATGGGGTTTGCATATAATAACAACTACTATAGTAGTATTGGGATGGCACCGTATGAGGCTTTTTACGGAAGGAAGTGTAGATCCCCTCTAAGTTGGGATGAGATTGGAGAGAGTATGTTGACTGGACCTGAGATGGTTCAGGATGCCGCTGAGAAGGTTTTTATAATCATAAGGAGATTAGAGATCGCAGTTAGCAGACAGAAGAGCTATACGGATTTGAGATGCTGAGATGTGGAATTTCAGGTTGGAGACTATGTGTTCCTGAAAGTGTCTCCAATGAAGGGTGTGATGAGATTTGGCAAGAAGGGTAAGCGAGCACCGAGATATATTGAACTTTTCGACATTCTGGAGAGAGTGGGCATGGTTGTATATCGGTTGGCCTTGCCTTCGAATTTGTCTCAAGTGCATCCAATGCTCCATATCTAAATGCTGAGGAAGTATATTTCGGACCCTTCGCACGTGTTGTAGCTTGATAGTATGGAAGTAAATGAAGACTTAACATATGAGGAGGAACCTGTTGCGATTGTAGACTATTAAGTTCGTTAGTTGCGTTCGAAGCAGATTCCGATGGTTAAGGTGTTGTGGTGAAATAACAACGTGGAGGAGCACACTTAAGAGACAGAAGCAAAGATGCGAGCTTCTTATCCTTATCTCTTTCCTTGATAATTCTTGTTTCTATTCTTTTCTTTAAATTCGAGGACGAATTCTTATAAGGAGGGAAGATTGTAATAACCCTGTATTTTAAATAATATAAAATTATTTTGAGATATGTAGCGTTAATAAATTTTAAATTTTATTTATATATTATTATTAATTGTGTATATTTTTCATTTATTTTATTTTATTTTAAAGATTCATTTATGTAAAATAATTTATTTTACGTAGGAGTTCTATTACTTGATAATAATAATAATAATAATAATAATAATAATAATATATGAATTATTTTATTAAATGAATAAGTATATTTTTTATATACTTTTGGTATATTTTTATTATATTTGATATATATGTGTCATATATATTCGGTATATTTTGGAATATTTATGGTTGATTTTGGTTATATGTAGCATATATATACTTGAAATATATTTAATATATTTACGGTATATTTCTGGTATATATATGATATATTTCTTTGTTATGAATGTTATTTATGTTTAATTATGCATTTATTTATTTTCCATAAATATACAATTTTATTCGAAGGATATTAATAGAACATGCTACCTAGTGGACTGCACTAGGACTATGTACGTACCGGTTCATTAGGCTTTAGGGTCTGCATTATGAGAATTATTTGAGAAGAATTTGATTGATTGATTATTTGAGATTTGATATGAATTATTAATGTGGTTGTTGGAGCTCGGTCCTAGTGTCTCAGGGCCAATCACACTAACAGTGAGACTACTAGAGCTCGATTGACTTAGTATCACGGGGCCAGTCTATTGTCTAAAATGGAATAAGAAAATTTACTTGAAATTAAGTAAGCCTGCGTGGCTAGTGAGATTTTTGTTTGAGGTTGCGACCGTTTTAGGGTTCTAGTTGATGCTTCACCTAAATTAATGTTTTCTGCATTTCAATATATATAAAAGTGAATTTTAGCATATGTGTGAAATGTGTGTGTGTGTGTATATATATATATATATATATATACTGATGTCTGACTGTATATGACTTAGATTGCATGTATATATATTATAATAATTCACTCAGTGAGGTTTGACTCCCTTCAATATTTTTTCAAGATATTTCTTGTCTTTAGACCTCAGTAGTAGACCCTTACACTGGACTTCTTCAACCCGAACTAAATTATGTAAATTATTTATCTAAACTTTTATTGTATTCCAAAAAACTGCAGTACCAGTGTTTTGTATCTGTAGAATGTTATTGTATTGTGAGACATTTCTTTAAATATTGTATGAAATATTTTTATTTTATAATATGACATTAAGTATTTATTTTATATCGATTTAAGTTTTAATTCTAGTATATTTTTATTTATTTATTACATGCTTTTTATTTCTAAGACTTGCTACGAGTTCAAGATTTGAAAAAATTGTTATTTCCTAGTGCTTGTCATGACTTTCGATTTGAGTTATGACAAAAAGCATCGTGATTTTTATTAAAACTCTCTTCCGAAAATGAATAAAAATAATTAAAAAATAAAATAAATTTCTCAGGCGAAGAAGAAGAGTGTGTTTTGTATTATGTAATGTTTGTTTTCCTTTCATTGTTTTTCATTGATGTTTTGGGACCTTGATAAAGAGAGTTGTTTTTTTTTTAAGGGATCATGTGCAATTTTCTTCATTTTTGTTGTTCTAAAAAAGATAATGTGGTGGTATTTGATGGGATTGTTTTTGTTGAGTATGGTGCTTGTGTTTTCAAGAGCTTGACAGATGGTATTCAGTTTCTTTATTTGATGAGATTTGTGTTGGTAAATATTTGAGCCAGATATACAAATCAATCGTGTTGTATAGGTATTTATTTTTATTTATTTTATTTTTGTGAAGCAAGAAGCTAATAGTGTTGTTGATTTGGGAGTTAAACATGTGTCACTTTGTATTAATAACCCTTCTTTGGTTGTTAATATCCATGAATTAGCCAAAATGTAGTATGTTGAAGTAATGATTTCTGGTTAATGAAAGTTTATTATTAAAAAAATAATATTTTTATTTAATTTTTATTTTAATTAATTAAATAAAATTATTTTGTTTTAACGTACTCTAATGCACATTTATTTAGAATAAAATGATAAACTTAAACAAAGAATTTAGAGTTTTGTAATTAGCAAGTGAATTGTTATTATTATTTTAAAAATATATTATTTAAAATGGTCAAAGGGGTAGAAATAAAAAAATATATTATTTATTTTTTTATTTTAATTAATTAAATATAATCTAATTTAAAATTTATTACTCAATACCAACTATTTCTTTGATAGTTTTTCTAATAATAAATACTTATTCAAATTATCATATTCAGATATTGTTTTGAGTTTTATATACTGTTTTTAGTTTCATATAGTGTTTTGAGTTTCATATATTATTTTGAATTTCAAATATAAATAATATTAAAAAATATATACTTTTAGTTAAAGGAAAATATTGAAATAATATTTAGATGATATATTGTTTTAGTATCATATATGATTTTGAATTTTCACATATATATAATATTCAGCTAATGTACTATATTTTATGAGTTTGAAATAATTTTTTTAATTTTTAAATATTGTTTTAAGTTTTTGATACAATTTTGAGTTTCAGATATTGTTTTGAGTTTCGGATACTATTTTGAGTTTTGGATACTGTTTTGAGTTCCAAACACGAATAATATTCAGAATATATACTTTTGGTTAGGCATGAGCATCAGTCGGTTCGGCTCGGTTCAGTTGATGAGGGATACATTTTTATCAATTTTTTGAAGTCATTTACAATACCGAACTGAGCAAAAAACATTACAAAAATAGTCAGTTTTACAAACTGAATTTTTCGATTACATTGGTTCGGTGAATCACTTTATTTTAATTGGGCCCAAAATTATGGGCAGAGCCAAAAACTTATTAAAACAAATAAAATATAACTATTTTAATACTTTGGGTGAAGTCCAATTTAATTGACATAATTACAAAAGACTTTTTAAGGACAAGCCCCATGTGTAATAATTACAAAATACCTAATTGGGTATAAGGCCAATGTGTTACATATTCAAAATGTATAAATTACAACTGCAAATTATTATAAATTTAAATAAAATAATTACAAAAAAAATATGTGAAGTCCTATTTGAGTTGATGAGCCTGACGCGTCCACCATTCAGTCTATTTGCTAAGTGTTACTTACAAGTTCCCACTTCGCATTACTTCACAAAAATATTTAGAAGCCAACTATTATTAGAAAAGCTTCCACTAAAAAATATATGCAAAAAAAGGGCCTACGCATCAATGCAAAAAATTCTGATTGTAGACAGATCAAAGCTACACCAAAATAAATAACATTCCTGCAGTTTAAATATAGATGTATACAAAATCAGTAAACATGAATTGAAAATCAAATAAAAAAAAACACAAAGACAGTGGGCTGATATATGAGTTTTCAAGTCATGTCCAAATGGTGCCAAAATTTCTAGCAATAAATATATGTCACTAAAGAAATTTCAATAAACATATTCAGACTCTGTAAGGAAAGTGCAAGGTGGAAGTTTCATCATTGTCCATTTAGATTTAGACAGATGCAACAAAAAAAAACTCAATTTAGGACAACAAAAGTAGATTCATTATATTCACAGAAATAAGAAACAATGTACTTACAAAAAGCCAAAAGCAGATATAGAAATGAATAACAATTAAAAGCTAAGAAAAAATGAAAATGTTTAAAAGGTGGGCTTAAATATATGTAATTTTAATTCATTATAAAAATGCGGCCATACTTTCAGGCAATAAATAAATGCCACCAAGGAAATAGAGGCAAGCACTTTTACTTCTCAGTAATCATCTGGTGGAAGCATCATCATAGCCCATCAAATGCAACAATAACATTGACAACTTTAAATTAAAGCCACTTTAGTGTTGGTAACAACATTAGCAACTTTAATTTTTAAGCCACTTAAATGGAGGTCACATTTCAAATAGCAATTAGTAGCATATGCAGGCAGATCATGAAGTGAATATAAGCATACAACACATGCACAACACAGACAACATAGCAGTCAACATTCATCATAAATAATCAAATGAATTCAATATTACTGAATTATCATTTAAGTGACACTTGATGATGCCATTGTAGGGCTAACTCCAAGTGGGGGCAACTCTAACAAAGCAAAAAAAATTAAGTAAATAAATTAGAAAATAGATTAGGAAAAGCCTACATAAGAAAATTGAAGAATGCAGATTATTAAATTCTAGAATTGTACCTTTCTCAAAATTCTCAATCTCCTCTAAGGTCTCTTCAATTGATATTAGAGTTAATGATAATCTCAGCTAGTCCTGAGAACATATTAATGCTTCTATAACTTTTAGAGTTAAAGAACTCCTAAAACAATCTAGCACCCTCCCTCATATGTTAAATACAGATTCAGAAACCACAGTTGAAATGTGCATAAATAACAAATCATGTGCTAGGGTTGAAAAAATTGGAAATCTCTCAGTAATAAGCTTCCACCATTTGAGTGTTAGAAATCAGTTATTCTATTTAGGAATGAAATCCTAAGTAGAGTAAATTTTAAAAGTTTACTAAACACAACCCTTGATCTCATGAAGAATTCCAATCCTAATGATCCATTTTACAACTAACACATTAGTAATTCATAAGGCAATACAAGTAATAAGTAATCAATAACTTAGGAATTCTAAGTTTTAATGAAAACTTACAATCTTTTAAGTTTGATGTATACCATAAGTATTCTACTATCTTTGTGTCCTCTTAAATCAACTCCTCAGTCTCCCAAGTGTGAGACCTCTAACTTGAAACACCAAGCTTCACAAAATCTCCTTCTTGCCTTGATCGATTAAAAGCAAGTATCCTTTCTCAATTTCCCTTATAAACTTACACTAATTGATCCCTTTGTAAGTACTCTTAGGTTTTGTGTATGTGCGTTTCCTTTTCTTTTTCTCTATACTTTCTCTACATTAATTCTTATAATAATTGATTTTTACTTACCCATTTAGATAATCATGGTAAGTGATAAGTGTAGAGATTGATGACATCACCCATATGCCACTTGGTATGATATATTGACCATTGTGTAAGTCACTAGTGTTCAAAATAGAAGGATGTAGAGATTACAATTCATGCACTTTCTCCACATCACCATGAACTTACACATGTCATTTAACATCTTTATTTTAATTTGATTTAATAAAAATTAAATATTATATCACTTCATGGAATTGGGATAAGTCATTTGGCTAACATTTGACCATTCCATCAAATAAGTAAGCCTAGATAGGGTTAATGGGCTTTTTCAATATATTGAGTTAATTTTTGATCCAAAACTCTTTTGAGCCTAGGTTCATAACACTTGGGCCATTAATCCAAATCAAATAGAAACAACATATATTTATATTATTAATTTTATATCTTAATTAATATCTCATATTAATTAAGTATAAATTAATAATGAAACCCTTTCATTAAAATTAGATTTTATGATATGCTAAAATCATTTCTTTAAGCATAAATTCAATTTTATTAATTTTAATTAATTGATTAAACACTTTAATTAATAATTAGATTAATAAAAATGGAGATTTGGTAAAAACCTTTTAGGTGTGACTTACTAGGTTCATGTCCAATTGGCATTAAGAAGATAATATCAACACTTGATATTATTTGAGTGACCTTAAGCATCGATATTACAACTACCCAATTAGAAATGAATGCATATATAGATTCACATGAACCCTTTTGGTAATAATTACTTTGCACTAAAATCCCTTCATTAGAAGATCCTACATAGCCTAGAGTCAAGGTTTAATCAAACTCTAATCGCCATATGATATGACCTCATCTCAAGATCTATTTCTTAATAAAACATAACAAATACTAGAGACACTTTTGTATCACTAAAACTCTTTCAAACTATTATGTTTGTCCTTACTAGGAACTTATTCATCAAGAAAAGACTTAAATAGCATAGGATCTTATCCCAATTCACTCTAGGCAATGAATCCCATCTTGGTTGAACACTCATCCCTATATTTAACTAACTAAAGCCACAACATGCTATATACCCATGTGTGATTAACACAAGTACGTAAGCGGTAACAAGCTCTAACCATTCAAATGTGGATGACCATGTCATCTCAAGTCAAAGGACTATAGGCACCATTATGACCTAGACTATGATCATTGATTATAAGTGAACATCCCTACAATTATATATCTAACATCACTGTTTGATCCACCCATCACATAAGTATCCACATGTCTATTCTGATATCTCATGTCAAGTAGCATAAGACTCATTACCTCCCACAATTAGTATCATATACTAATCAAGGAAAATAGATAGAGCTGATAGTTTAATTAAGATTACCTAAATATTAATTATATGACTATGAACATTTTATAGCAGATGTACTAAATAAATTTATAGCTCATATTATCAACTCTAGATAATAAATATATTTAACATGATGCTAATGGATAAATATTCAATTTAATAAACACTTTAAATAATAGAATATTCTTTTGTTGCCATTTAGGATAATTTACAATATCACAATATGTGATTAGCTTTTAGGGCATACCAACTATACTAATAATCTCCCACTTACATTAGAGCCAATCACTACAGTATCTAAGACCCATTTTCTTAAGATATTGATCCAACTGTAGTTGTGTCAGCACTTTAGTAAGTGGATTAGCGACATTTTCAGTTGAAGCTATCTTTTGCATGACAATATCGCCTTTTCCAATAAGTTCTTTAATAATATGGATTTTTAGTAAGACCTCGATTCTTTTGCCAAAGCAATAGCTCCATTGTTGTCACAATAGAGAGGAATCGAGGACTCAATGGAAGGAACAACTTCTAGTTCAATAATGAACTTTTTATTCTAAATAGCCTCCATAACGGCATTTGATGCAACTATATACTTGTCTTATGTAGCAGAGTCAACAGTGACACTTTACTTGGAACTCTTCTAGCTCACTGCACCTCCATTATAAATGAAAACAAACCCAGAGATAGATTTTCTATCATCAATATCTAATTAAAAATTAGAATATGTGAAACCATCTACTTGTAGATCACCTCCTCCATAAGTTAAGACTAAATCTTTAGTGCTTTTCAAGTACTTAAAGATAGTCTTAACTATTATCCAATGTGTCAAACCTGGATTGGATTAAAAATTATTGGTTATACTAATAGCATAGGCAATTTTAGGCCTAGTACACAACATAGCATACATTAAGCTTCTTATAGTAAAGCATAAGGAATTTTGGCCATCTCCTCTATCTCCTCGAGTGTTTTAGGTGAAATACCATTAGATAAATGGATACCATGCCTATATGGTAATAATCCTCTCTTGGAATCAAGCTTATTAGACCTTTTCAATACCTTTTCGAAGTAAAGACTTTGGGATAAACTTATCATTCTTTTTTATCTATCTTTATAGACTCAAATTCCAAGAATATAAGTAGTTTCCCCTAAGTCTTTCAAGGAGAAAGATTTGCATAACCATAGTTTCATATTTGTAGGCATGCCAATATCATTCCTAATTAATAAAATATCATCCATATATAGTGCTAGGAAAGTGAGTTGGCTCCCACTAACCTTCTTGTACACACAAGGCTCATCTTCATTTTTGATAAAACCAAATGATCATATGACTTCATCAAAATGATGATTTGAACTCCTTAAAGCTTGCTTTAGACCATAAAAAGATCTATTAAGCTTGCACATTTTGGAGCTTTCCTTAAATTCATTACCTTTAGGTTGTTCTATATAAATCTCTTCCTCAACATAACCATTGAGAAAAATAATTCTGACATCCGTTTGCCAAATTTCATAATTATAGTGCGCAGTAATGGTAAGAAGTATTCAAATGGATTTAAGCATGGCTACCTGCGAGAAGGTTTCTTCACAGTCAATCCCTTACCTTTGGCAAAACCCTTTCATTATAAGCGTTACTTTGTGGGTGTTAACCTTTCCGTCTACACCAATATTTTTCTTAAAGATCCATTTACAACCTATAAGTACAATACCTTTAGGTAGATAAACAAATGTCCAAACTTAGTTTGCATATATGGAATCCATTTCGGATTTCAATACTTCAAGCCATTTTAAAGAATCTTTATCAGATAAAACCTCTTTAAATATTATATGATCATCTTCATGATTGCCTTTTTTATGAATATGCAACTCTTGCATATCATGTAGAAAACCATATCTCTCAAGTGGATGAGATACACTACCTAATTTTTTAGGAGTTGGTGTGATGATATTTTCAATGGGATTAGACTTTTAGAATTGATCAATATTCATTTAATCAACTTAATTAGCCTTATTAAAAGACTCCTCTTCTAATGTTATCTTCATTCCTTTACCACCTTCTTAAAGAAACTCTTTCTCAAGAAATATTGCATCTCTGCTTACAACAATAACTTGTTCAGTTGAAAAATAGAAATAATACCTTAAACTGTCTTTAGGATAACTAATAAATTTGCCTTGAATTGACCTTGCATCTAATTTGTTTATTTTTAATCTTTTAATACAAGTTAAGCATCCCTAAATCTTAATATACTTAAGACTTGGTGTCTTACCATGCCATATCTTATATGGCATGGTAGAAATAGACTTAGATAGAACATGAGTTAAAATGTAAGCAATAGTTTGTAATGTAAAAAGCCAAAAAAAAGTAGGCAAATCTGTATAGCTCATTATTAATCGAACCATATGTAATAAAGTTCAATTCCTCCTCTCAAATACACCATTTAATTAAGGTGTGTCGAGTGGAGTTAGGAGTGATATAATGCCATGTTCCTTAAGGAACTCCACGAATTAGGTACTTATGTATAACCTCCTCGATTTGATCATAGAATTTTAATACCTTTTCCCATTTGGTTCTTTACTTGGACCTTGAACTTTTCAAAGGATTCATTTTTATGTTTCATCATATATAAATGTCTATACCTTAATAAATTTTCTATAAAAG
This sequence comes from Mallotus nudiflorus, assembly GCA_947683625.1. NCBI lineage: Eukaryota > Viridiplantae > Streptophyta > Magnoliopsida > Malpighiales > Euphorbiaceae > Mallotus > Mallotus nudiflorus. The sequence goes on along the minus strand of CANTUR010000156.1, from coordinate 3,784,068 downwards.
TAATGAAGTAGTAGACCCTCCTTTTGCCATTTGATTAAATGGCCCACATACATTACTATATATGATTTCCAAAATTTCTTTAGCTCTTTCCATTTGTCCAATAAATGGTGACCGGGTCATTTTTCCTTGGATATAAGCTTCACAAGTTGGAATACTTAAGGATTCAAGATTACTCAAGATTCCTAATTTATCTAACTTTGTGATTTTATCATCCGTAATGTGACCTAATCGCAAGTGCCATAGATATTTTGGATTAGAGGCATTATCAATTAGCATTGTATTCACAACATTCAAATTGATTGGATATTGTTTGTTATTGGATTTATTATCAACATAATAAAGACCAAATAATACATAACCCATTCCAACTATCTCATTATCAAAATAGATAGTACATACATTTTTTTCAAATGAAAACTTATAACCTTTTCTAGTCATACTAGATGTTCTTATAACCATTAAGTATATATAAAACATTATTCAATAACAAAACATGATCATTTAAGTCAATAAAGGTGGTTCTTATAGCTTTTGCAGCAACACTTGTTCCATCTTCAAGCTTCAAAGTCACCTCATTTGACTCTAACCTTTTTTCACTTGCTAGATCCTGCAAAGAAGAACATATGTGAGAACTAGCACCAATATCTAATACCTATGCTTTATATGAGATCTTAGAACATTTAGAAATAAATAAATTAGAGAAAGTCTCACCTTCTCCAATCTTGTCCTTTCCTTTGGTCTTGATAAACTCAAAGAACTTAGGACAATTTCTTTTCCAATGTCCTTTTTAATTGTAATAGAAACACTTTCCTTTACTTATGTTCTCAACTTTCTTTTTGCCTTTTTTTTTTCTTACACCTCTTGAAGCTTTAGGAACTCTTTCCTTAGCTTTTTTGCTTTTATTGCCCTTACTCTTCTTAGTCTCACTAGAAGAGGCAACCAAAGTAACTTTGTTCCTCTTTTCATTATGAATAGCCTTTTGGGCCATTTTAAGCATGTTTAATAATTCTATAAGAGTTCACTTAATTTTATTCATATGGAAATTTGCAAAAGATTACCCAAATGAGTCCAAAAGGGATTGTAAGATCAAATCTATTTGAAGTTGACCATCCATAATGAAATCTAAACTGTTAAGTTCCTCAATGGAATGAATTATAGAATTCACATGTGCTACAACATTATCTCCTTCCTTCATTTTAGTATGGAAAAGCTTCTTGCATATCTCATATCTAGCAGTCCTATTTTGTTCACCAAACAACTCTTGTAGGTGAAGTAGGATTTCCCTCGCATTAGTGTACTTCTTATGTTGTCTATGAATATCATTACTCATGGAAGCCCATATAATGTAACGTGCTTGTATATCATTATCTTTCCAATTTTCAACAGTCTCACATTCCTTTTAGGAAGTATTAAGTGGAAGGGGTCTGGGAGGACTTTGTTCTGAGACATATAAGATGCATTTAGAGGCCAAAACAAGTTTTAGATTATGAAGCCAATTAATAAGATTAGGCCTAATGAGTCTATTGTTATTAAGAATGATGCTTAGCAAGTTTTTAGATCTCGTATTATCAAATTACTGTAAGAGTATAATAAGATAATTAGTTATTTTGACATTATTAATACGATTAGATTTGGTCTTTAATCATAATAGTCTCCCATTATTTTATTGAATCCTACACTTCCAAAGTAGGAAATGAAAACCTTGTGGGATAGGTTTTTAATGGGTGATTGAATTATTAAGGAAATAATAATATTCCTCAGGTACACATAATTTCCATTCTTAGAATATTAATATTCATCAAGTGAATAACTTTTTTCATCACATCTCATGTCAAGTTCAATCAATCCAGCTCCTAATGCTTAAAAACCTCAGGTACACATAATTTCCATTCTTGTTCTTGTTACATTAGTTAGGTCCATACCATTGAATCAATGTAATTTATAAACTTGAACACTACACACCTCAGGTACACCTATTTTCCATTCTTAGCATGTAGTGTGTTTATAAATTCATAACATCTCATGCTTAACAATGAACCCTACAAAGATCTCTTAGCATAAATATGCACCCTTATGTATCCATAGCTAAAGTATATTTGTTTAAAACTTTGCATGTCATTGCTTTAATGGAGAGCCTAGAGCTAAATTTATTTTAGAAGATTTTTGGGTCCTTATTTGAGGTCTCACTTTGCACATTAGCCTTTTTATATTGCATACATCACATATATACATAGCATGGCATTCATAAACATATCAAATATGCATATTACTAATGGCATCCAATTATACATATCATATATATACATAAAACATGCAAATTGGATGCATAAATAAATAGTGATCATGGACTTTTCTAAGACCTATTCTAACTCTCAGAATAAGCTAGATAAATGGCCACCATGTAATCATTTCCATGGATATCCCACTTGAACTCTTCAAGCTCCATATCACAACACTTATGATTTACAATTAATCTTTAGTGTACCAAGGTGAAATTTACATCCTAATTGTATGTAATCAGCACTCAATTACATGCCAAATAATAAAATTAATTATTATTACAAACATAGGATATCCACTAAGTCCATAATCATTCTTGCATGTATGTCAAGCAAAAATATGCATTTAAAGGCCCTTAAGCATTCCAAAAATGGATATGGACATAACTCAGCATCATTATGCCGACTCAGGATTGACTCAGTACATGTTGCCCCTGACACATATTAGCACTCCTGTGATGAGTTGGCATAGCCAGCCATTGTCACGAGTCGGCACGCTCGTGATGAGTTAGCATAACCAGCCACTGTCACGACTCGGCACTATAGTGATTGTGCACACACTTAAGCCTATTTTTGCATATATTTAGCTATAACACTTACAACTAACATCCATCTAAATCACAACACTTATAATTATCAAACAATGTTTTTAATACCACTGTCAGGAATTGGTTATACTATTTAGGAATCAAATCCTAAGTAAAGCAAATTTCAAAAATTTACTAAATACAACCCTTCATCTCATGAAGAATTCCAATCCTAAGGATCCATTTTACAATTAACACATTACCAACTCATAAGGCAATATAAATAACAAGTAACCAAATAACCTAGGAATTCTAAGTTTTAAAAAAAACTTACAATATCCTAAGTTTGATGTAAACCACTAGTATTCTACTATCTTTGTGTCCTCTTGATTCAACTCTTGAATCAACTCCTTAGTCTCCCAAGTGTGAGACCTCTAACTTGAAACACCAAGCTTTACCAAATCTCCTTCTTTTTTTATCAATTAAAAGTAAGTATCCTCCCCCAATTGCCCTTATAAACTTGCACTAATTGATCCCCTTGCAAGAACTCTTAAGTTTTTTATATGTGTATTTCCTTTTCTTTTTCTTTACACTTTCTCTATATCAATTCTTATCATAATTGATTTCTGCTTACCTATTTAGATAATCATGGTAAGTGGTAAGTGCAGAGATTGATGACATCACCCACATGCCACTTGGCATGATTTATTGATCGTTGTGCAAGTCACTAGTGTCCAAAATAGAAGGATGTAAAGATTACAACTCATGCACTTTCCCTGCATCACCATGGACTTACATATGTCCTTTAACATCCTTATCATAATTTGATTTAATAAAAATTAAATATTATATCACTTAATAGAATTGGATTAAGTCATTGGGCCAACACTTAACCCAAGCCCATTCTATCAAATAAGTGAGCCTAAATAAGATTAATGGGCTTTGTCAATATATTGAATTAATCTTTGGTCCAAAACTCTTTTGGGCCTAGGTCTATAACACTTGGGCCATTAATCCAAATCAAATAGAAACAACATATGCTTATATTAATAATTTAGTATCTTAATTAATATCTCATATTAATTAAGTACAAATTAATAAATAAACCCTTTCATTGAAATTAGATTTCATGATATGCTAGAATCATTACTTTAAGCATAAATCCAATTTTATTAATCACAATTAATTTATTAAACACTTTAATTAATAATAATAAAGATTTGGTAAATAACCTTTTAGGTGTGACTTACTAGGTTCATGTCCAATTGGCAATGAAAAGATAATATCAACCCTTGATATTATTTAAAACTCCTTTCAAGTCTAAATGTGAAAATCCCAATTATTCACATTTATTTCTCATAAGTTGTGAGTGACCCCTAACATCGATATCATACCTACCCAATTAGAAATGAATGCATATATAGATTCACACGAACCCTTTTGGTCATAATTACCTTGCACTAAAATCCCTACATAGCCTAAAGTCAAGGTTTAATCAAACTCTAATAGCCATATGATATAACCTCATCTTAAGATCTATTTCTTGATAAAACATAACAAATACTAGAAACACTTTTCTAGTAGTGAAACTCTTTTAAACTGTTATGTTTGTCCTAACCAGGAACTTATTCATAAAAAAAAGACTTAGATAACATATGATTTTATCTCAGTTCACTCTAAGCAATGAATCCCATCTTGGTTGAACACTCACCCTTACATTTAACTAACTAGAGCTACCATACGCCATATATCCATATGTGATTAACACAAGTATATAAATAGTAACAAACTCTAACCACTCAAATGTGGATGACCGTGTCACCTCAAGTCAAAGGACTATATGCACCATTATGACCTAGACTGTGATCGTTGATTATAAGTGAACATCCTTGCGATCACATATCTAATGTCATGTTTGATCCACCCATCGCATGAGTATCCACATGTCTATTCTGATATCTCATATCAAGTAGCATGAGACTCATTACCTCCCACTATTAGTATCACATACTAATAAAGACAGAGGTGATAGTCTAATTAATATTACCCACATATTAATTATATGACTATCAACATTTTATAGCATATGTACTAAATAAATTCGTAGTTCATATTATCAACTCTTGATAATAAATATATTTAACATGATGCTAACGGATAAATATTTAATTAAATGAACACTTTAAATAATAAAATATTCTTTTATTGGCATTTAGGATAATTTAGACTATTAAAATATATGGTTAGCCTCCAGGTCATACCACCTCTACTAACACTAAGTATATTAAAATGAGCCCTCCTCCTTAATAATAAACTTAGACAGGTAAAGTTCTAATTCAGTCTTTTTGCCTCCACCAATTCCAAGTTCCATCTTATTCTTCTTAAATCTAGCTTTTAAAAAGTTCATAGATTACTTAGATTAAGCAGAAGTAGGTTTAGATATAGTAATTGATAGGCTAGATTATGAACAAGCTTGAGAAGGAGGTTTAACAGAAACAGAATAATTATCAAAGAGTTTTACAAGTGCATATTTCATATTACAAAATAGGCATCCACCCACAGAATCCCTATACATTTGAGTCAATTGACACTCCATGTATTTTAGCTTGTCTCTAGGATCTAGAACAGTCATAATAAATATTAACAAGTTCATTTTTTGAGGACCCCCCTAATACTTATCAAATTTGGCTTTCATTGAAAAAGCCATTGATCATTTACTTGTATCATCACAATTTTGCCACTTATGTAATATAAAAAATAGATAAGATAGTTTAGTGAAAAAAAATTTGCAATAACATATTGAGAACCGAAGATTCTCAAAGTCATCTTAAAAAAATGTTGTAAAAAGACAACAAGTTTCTTAACTGAAAGCTAGTCCATGTAATAAGGTACATCATCCCCTATATCTGCCCTAAATGCATGCTCACATTCCTTATATTTTTTAAAAACTTTGTCAAATAAGCAAGCAACTTTTAACATAAAATATTTTAAATTCCACCTAGTAGGCACATCTAGACTCAATGAACATTTACAATCAACACCAATTAAATCAGCAAATTCTTTAAACTTATGCAACCTAGTAGGTGAATTTTTAATGTACCTGACTACTTCTCTAACTCTTTCGATAGACATATGAGATTCTTTTACCTCTCATTAACAACTAAATTGAGAATGTGTGCAATGCAACGCATATGAACAAACTCAACTCTAATAGCATATGTGCCCCAAGACATTAATTTTTTTAAAAAACTGAAGTGCAATGTTATTTGAAGAAGCATTGTCTACTATCACAATAAACACATTTTTAACACCCCAATCAAGTAGATAGTTTTCTAAACTTTTTGCAATGTACTCACCCTTATAAAAGGTAATAGGGACAAAGGAATTTTTTTTTTGAGCTTACACTCAGCATCAATGTAATGAGCAGTTATGCATTGAATTGAAGTTCAACAGTTAGTTATTATGACTCTTTGACTTTCGCAGTGATTCAGGAAAACATATTTCAAATTCAACCTTGCTTTTAAATATGTATTATAACAGTCTCGGCTGATTATCCATCTACTAGATAACTTAGACCTAGGATATGCAACTGAGATGAAATGATTAAATCCCTCCCCCTCAACAAATTTAAACGGGAGCTTATCAACAATCACCATATTAGACAATGCATTTCTAATGGCTTCATTATCAAACTTCCAGGTCACTAACACACCTATGGCTCAGAATTATGCAGATTAGGTTGGAGAGTTAAAAGGCTCTACTTATTTTCCTTAGGGTTAGGGTTTTTAGTGCATATGAGCATATGATTTCTAATGGATAATGTACCATTTTTTTAAGGTCAGCAAACAATTTTTTAGCACAATAAATACATCTAGCTTTTACCAACTTCCCTTGCTCATTAAAGATTTTTTCGAATTGCTCCCACGCCTTCCTTCTGCTATCACTATCCTCCTTTCTCTTTTTTTTTTAGCAACATTTAGTTGCTTTTAGGCTTCCATATTTTTAGTTTGTTGGGTCTGATCACCAATAGCAGGTTCATTGGCACTGGGACCTTCTACTTCTTTTTCCATCAAAAGCATAGATTTGACATGAAACAAAACAATAAAACTATCATTGATAGCAACTTCCACCAAAAAAATAATATAACAGCCACACAATCTATATAAATCAAGTAAACATTCAAGCATATTAATAATTGAATTAGGAAATGAATCAAATTAATAAAAACTGAGGAAGGAAATTGATTATAATTAGTATTAATATAACAAATAAATATTATTAAAAAAACATAAAAATATTTATAATATTATTTATTTTGTAAATAATAATAATAATAATAATACTTATTATTATTATTATTATTATTATTATTATTATTATTATTATTATTATTATTATTATTATTATTATTATTATTATTATTTATAAAGTTTATTAATCATAATATAAATATATAATATAAATATAAACTTAAAAAATCAATATTTATATATATTTATAGTAAATTTAGAATTTTTTAAAAAGCAATTATCAAATAAAATATGATTAATAAAAAACAGAATCTAACTTTTTTAGGGAAATTATTTTAAAAATCATTAACACAAACATATGTTTGATTAAAGCAATGATCAAAAAAATATATTTACTAATATTAATATTTTTAAAGTAAAAAAAAAATCATTTTCAACAAATCTATTTTCAAATCTATTTTAAAAATTAACCAATTGACAAATCAACTGCTTTAGGCTTCCACCATTAAGATCTCTTTATAAGATCAAGTAAAAAACTTTGTTGATTTAACCATTGAATCAATTCACCAGCATATCATGTAAAACACATGAGAAATAACACAAAATCCATCAAGATCTAATAAAAAAACCATAAAATTTAAACATCAAATAAGAAAAACTCAAAGATCTTAAAAGAACATTACCAAATATAGTTGATCTGGCTAAGATGGGTTTTGCATTTAATTACATCACAGTTAATGTTATCGATTGAACATTGATAATAATAAAAACAACAAATCAAGTTTTTGTAATGAATAACTTATAGATCAAATCATTAACTATTTTTTATATACCAAATGCCAAGTCAGAGAGATAGAAATGAAAAGTAGATGATAGAACAAAAGAGTGATTCATCATTCATGTGTCTCTGAGAGAAAGAGATAAGAGATGAGATGAGAAACTGAGAATAGAAAAATTCAGGCAAAAAGGGTAAGAAGAAAGCAAAGGAAGAGGCAAAGCTAGATGAACGACGATGAGATGATTGAAGGGTTACTGGGTAAGGTTAGAGGAGTCAAGGGTTAGAAGAGAGAAGAGAACTTTAAAAGGATTGAGTGACAGAGGGAGGTGAGAAATGGTAAAAAGGAGTGAAAGCGACGTATATATAGGCATAATAATTTTTTTAAGGTTAGGGTATGATACATGTTAAGAATGTCAGACATACATTGTATACATGAGACTCATAAATGATGCATCCATAAATGTTCAATTTGAGTTCATATGTTAATATATATAACAAGATTTTTTTAAAAAAATAACACATATCACACACCATAAGGTTCACAACATCAAGTAGTTCACATCTTTCCTTATATTATTAACAGACAATACACTAGCCTTAATGCAAAATATGAAAAACTACTAAACATGCTCTATTCTAGAAAAACTAAGGATGACCTCCAATTGACCCACCTAACACAATTTTAGTGTAATGGATGCAATTATTTCTTCAAGACTAACTACAGTTCTTCTAATCCTGAAAAATAATGCAAAGGAGTGAGCCTATAATTCAATAAAGGAATAATATAATAATTTATGCAAAATAACACATTCCAAACATGTAGTATAATTAATTATCCATCCATTCAATGTTTAGCTATGAATTTATCATATGTTCATAGCATAATGTTTCCTTTTGGACAACAAAAAACTTATGAATTATATGTAAAACCAAAACTTCTTTCATTTATTTATGGATCCTATACGCACACAGCCTGCCATAATCTTATACAACATTTTTCTTTAGCCATTTTTTGGCATAACAACATTGCATTATTCACAAGTAGAATTGTGTCCTCGTGTCCTCATATATATATATATATATATATATATATATATATATATATATATATATATGACATATACCACTATATTAAACAATTTACAATGACATACCAAAAATATACCCATATCTCAACAGGGCAAACTTGAAGTGCAAATTCAAAAATATACAAAAAATTTCATGTTATGAGTATCAAAACCATATTCTCTATATCAATAACATCGTAACTCTAAATTAATTTGCAATTGATTTCACATCAATTTAATATATATAGAAAGAGAAATAATAAAAATAATCCACTATGGTCAACCTGTCAATAAAATTAAGCAAGAAATAGTTTTGCCAATTTGGCTGTCAAGATAGGAAAATCAAGCTTCCTCTATTTCTATCAATTTTATAATTTTTATAGGAGAAAAAAACACCCCATTTGGAGTTATAAAACTCAAAATATGGCTTCAACAAGTATTATATTCTCACCCAAATAGGACACCCGAATTTAGTAACTACCATTCATATGTACAATCTCATTCATGTATACAATCTCATTTCAAAACAATCAACCATCAACACAATAATAAAAAATCAGCATCTATCAATTATAATATGCATGTTCCCTATAACCAATCAACTTAACAAATAAATTTATAATTATTTATTTTATATGTTATATTTACATAAAAAAAAATTAGGTTATTCTCCTACCTTTATTGTTTACTTCCCTTTGCTTCTATTAACATGTGTGAAAGCCTCATTGCCATATGGTTTAGCTGAAATAGATCATAATTCACTTATTTTTAAACATTCAAAAAATAATGGAATGTCATATAGCATGATAATATCACTAAACTACATAAACATATGAAGCTGCCAACTATAGCAAATTTAATAAGGTGAATTTAAAAATTCTCCAATAATTCTATACAATGAATCTCAAGATTAAACTTTCTAGATCACTAACCCTATATGTTTATAGTAGTTTAAAATTGATTTTACTTCAATTGGACGTATATCGAGGAAGAACCCTAAGAAATAATCTACTATACTCATACCAGCAATGGAAACTGAGTAATAAAATGTTTCCTTTTATTGCTAACATAAAGTTTGGATCAGATCAAGATAAAGACGGAAAATTATAGATAACTTATCAAAGTTTCCATATCATCAAAGAGTACTCAATTTGAAGCTTCCTAGCTTAAGATATTATTAAAACAATAATACAGAAAAACTAGTTCCTAAAAACTTGAATTCTGCATCTTCTAAACATTAACTCAATTCAACAAAAATATTAAAATTACGTACCAAATAAACCTTTTAAGCCTTTGAAGATGAAGATTATGATCTGGAATAAATTCTAAACCTTCAATTTTCACTTAAAATTCAGCTCTCTATTTTTTTTTAATAAGAAAAAGAATAAGAATAAGAAAAACACACCCTCCTTCCTTCCCTTTTCTATCAGATGCCTCCTATTTTTTTCCTCTTTCAACAAATGGATGCTACATACCTAATCAAATCTCTACATCCAACATTTTGTTTCTAACACAATCAAGTACCTATTTATGTGTGTGTGTGTGTGTGTGTTTTTTTTTTTTTTTGTCTTCTTATGCCACTTAACCATATATATATATATTGCCATATATCAATTTAAACCCTTAACTCCCTATTTCTTATTATGGATTTAATTGTAAATATTACAAATAGTACCACACATATCTCATGCTTTCCTCACGTCCATATGAGATGTAGGTTATACAAATAAATGTAAATAAATTATGTGGGCATTACATAAGGTATATAAAAATGACGTTGTTTTAATGTTTAGTATACAATGTTCAGTTGGTTCAATTATTTCAACCCTAGAACTGAATTGATAATAAAAAATTTGAAAAACACTACTTCATAAACCGAACCACCCTTCATTCAATTTCAATGGCCAACCGAACCATTGAAATTGGCTCAGATCGGTTCAGTCTATATGGTTCGGTCGGCTAATGCTCACCCCTACTTTTGGGTAGAGGAAAATATTTGAATAATATTCAAGTAATATACTATTTTTAGAATCAGATATGATTTTGAAGTTTCACATACATATAATATTCAGGTATTTATGAATTTGAGATACTGTTTTAAGTTTCAGATACTTATAATATTAAGATAATATATTATTTTAATTGTATCATATACGAATAATATTCAAAAAATATACTATTAAGTAACATTCTTATTATTTCTTAAGCTTGTTATGTAACAAAAATTTTAATTAATAAGTTTTGCTAATTTTTAACATAATTGGACAATATAACTTTTTATTTTTTAAATAATAATACACTGGTCTAAAATATTAAAAATTTTAGAGATACTAATTTCTATCCACAAAATATGCTCTTAATTTGTGAAAGGAGTGAGAGCTTTTGATATTTTTTTTAAGAACAAAAAAAGATTGCCTTCACCAAACTTGTTCTCCCGACATTACATTATAAATTAAAAATAGTTGAAATTATAGTCCTAAATTAAACTAATTTAATCTATCGGTTCATTAATGCACCAGTAAGATAATATATTATTTTTTTAGTATTAGATGCAATTTTGAATTTTCATATACATATAATATGTTAGCATAGGTGGTCTATCGTAGAGGCCAATCACATATTTTGACATTGTAAATTATCCCAAATGGTAATAAAATAATATTCTATTATTTAAAGTGTTTATTTATGTCACGACCCAAAACAGGGGCCATGACCAGGCACTAGGGAACGAAAATTCTTTTGAATCCAGAACCCATAGCAAACCTTAAAATAAATTAAAACATGCAATAATAATAATAACATAAATAACACTATGCAATGGAAATAAATCATAAATATTAAAACCATAATCCATCAAAAATAATTAAAACGAACAATCTCATCTCATATATAAATAATCTCTTAATACAAATTCCAGTTCAAATCTTTAAAATACACAACTTACACAAATATAATACAAAACCCCTTTAACAATTTACAACTACTGCAATGTCTAGATCATAAAATGAAACTCAGATAAGCAGTTTACATAATGAAGCCGGGGCAGAAGAAATCCAGCATATGGGTCTGCTACTAAGGTCTGAAGACAATGACTATCCTGAAAAATAGTCAACAGAGGGGAGTCAGACCTCACTAAGTGAATTGTTATAATATATATACATGCATAACTAAGTGACAATGCACACAGTCAATAGTATATATAATAAATATTTATATACAAGCAAATACACACAGATGCAACAAAATCTTTTTATATATTTTATTGAAAATCACTGTTTATGAAGGATCAAATAGAACCCTAGAAAATCGTAACCTCAAAACAGTGTTAAACAACACTCTAGCTATACAGGCTCACTTATTCCAAGTATATTCACTTATTCTATTTGGACAATAGACTGGCCCCGAGACACTAAGTCAACCGAGCTATAGCAGTCTGACTGTCAGTGTGATTGGCCCCGAGACACTTAGTCAACCAAGCTCCAGCAATTAGACTCCCAAATCATATCACACATCAAATCAAATCCAATTAATCCAATCATAATCCACAAATAGGTTAGTATATAGCCTAAATGCTATCAGCGTATCGGTACGTACTCGGTCCTAGTGCTGCCCACTAGGTAGCACGTTCTATTGATATCCTTCATTTTAAATATAAAACATACATTCATAAAAATAAATGATGCATGAATTTGAAATAAACAGCAACATAAACCATATATATACTAGAAATATACCAAAAGTAAACCAGGTATATTTCGAGTATATATACGCCAAATAAATCCAATATAATTGCAAAATAAACTAAAAATATACTTAAAAACATTTTAAGTATAAATGTGTAATAAAAACATGCATATAATTTAAAATATATCAAAATATACCAAAAATAAACTTAAACACTAATTAAATCATTATGCGTATTTATCAAAATAAATCATATATTTCTAAAATCATGCATCCTAAAACATATATATATAAAATAACAACTCACTATTTATTGCGCTCCTCAAGATGGGTCCGACGGGCCTGGTTCACTAGGCTTCAGTCTCTGCGTAACTAAACAAATAAATGATAGCAGAAAATCAGAATAAATCTAACAGAAGTTCTAAAGACTCGATCTAGAATACTAGACACAGAATTAGAATCAGAATTCGACCGGACATCACGTTTTATGAGAATTCTATCGAAAATTCAACAGAACCTCCCCTGTAAAATGGACATCTCTCTACTCAAAGAATAGAGCTGGTCCTGCAAAGAAACACACTTCGAAAATAGACACAGAATACAACTAAAATCCCTCGATCAGACTCCAAACTACAATTCACCGACCGAGGTTCACAATTCACAGAATATTCATAAAATACCAAAAATACCCTTTTATAATAAAAATACATTTTATAAATCCAAATTACATAATTAACCCTAAAACATGTTAAAAACCGATAAAAACTCAATTATTTAGAAAAATCTATATTATATATATAATTTGAAAATAATTTACGAAAAATAGTTTTAATTAGTTAAAAATACTAAATCATTTTTTAGAAATCATTTTTATACCCTAAATAACTATTAAAACCAATTTAATTACATTTTTAGCCAATTTAGTGTAAAATTACCAAAATACCCCTATATATATAAACTTACTAAAATAATCCAAAAATTCACCAAAAATAATATAATTGCAAAAAGTTAATTTTCTCAACATATAATTCAATAATATCAATAAATATACTCAATTAACCAATTTATTTCAATTAAACACATAATTAACCCTATTTTTTAAAATTACATAAACTTAATAAATTCCAAATAAATATATAAAAATTCACAAAAATTAAAAATAAATTTCTAAATTTCATTTCAACACCTATAATCACCATAAAACAAAATTTCAGAATTTAATTAATTAATTTTTGAAAATTAGAAAATAATAAAAAATACCCAAAAATCAAAATAAATTTCAAAAATTCTAAAAAAATTCAAGCATGTATATTGAGATTGTAGGATCAAAGTTTGTGAAGTAATTTTTCATGAATCAATCAAATTGAAGCTCAAAAAAATTTGAAACCCTAAATGGCTGAAATGAAGAAATTAAAACCTAGGAAAATCTAGACCATTTTAATTGAAAAAAAACTTGGAATCACTCTCACCGGAGCTCAAGGAGAAGATAGAGACCAGTGGCGTCGAATTTGGTGGCCGAAATCACGTCGATGAGAGCTTGATCGATTTTCGGCTTCTTTGAGAAAAACCGGTCAAAACTCGCTAGAATAGGGAGCTTCAGGAGTCAGGAGTGGTTGGAAAGGGAGGAGGAAGGTTGAAGGGCACAGTGACAGCAAGAAACAAAGGTCACAGTGGCCGGAAATGGTGAAAAACTTATCGGGAGGGAAGAAGATGAAGATAGTGGCAAAACTGTAAATAAAGCAAACTTCTGATTTTTGATAAATAATGATGTATATATGTATATATATATCCACACTTATATTATAATATTATATATATTCCCACACACAAATAATACTCACCACACAAATAATTTAATATATATAGTAATTTATACACTTAAAATTAATTAATTAATATTAAAACTAAATAATAAAAATTAAGATAATTAATTAAATCCTAATTAATTTAAATAAATACACATATATACATGTTATTTTAGCACTTAAAAATTATGTATGAGTTCATGCAAATTTGTAAAACTAGTCAAAATAATTCATATTAAATTATTTACGTGTCAATTTTCCCAAAAATACAATTCCCAGGAAAATTTTACGTAAAGTACTTAAAATAATGTAAAACAATTAAAATTAGCTTTAATAAATATCAAAATCATAAAATATCATAAATATATACAAAAATTATTAACACTGCATATCCCGATGCAGTATAAAAATATTTAAAAACTCGGGATATTACAATTTAATTAAATATTTATCCATTAGCATTATGTTAAATAAATTTATTATCAAAAGTTGATAATATGAGCTATAAATTTATTTAGTACATATGCTATAAAATTGTTCATAGTCGATTAATTAATATTTGGATAGTATTAATTAGACTATCACCTCTATCTATTTTCCTTGATTAGTATGTGATACTAATAGTGGGAGGTAGTGAGTCTTATATCACTTGATATGAGATATTAGAATAGACATACGGATACTCATGTGATGGGTGGTTCAAACATTGACGTTAGATTTATGATTACATGGATATTCGTTATAGTCAACAATCACAATCTAGGTTATCATGATGCATATAGTCCTTTGACTTAGGTAACCTGATCACCTATATTTGAGTGGCTAGGGTTTATTACCATTTACATACTTGTGTTAATCACACATGGATATATAGCGTATAATGGCTCTAATCGGATAAATGTAGGGATGAGTGTTCAACCAATATGAGATTCATTGCTTAAAGTGAATCGAGATAAGATCCTATGCTATCTGAGTTTATTATTAATGAATAAATTCTTGGCCATGACAAACATAACACAATCCAAAACAGTTTCAGTGCTAGAAAGTTTTTTTTTAGTATTTATTATGTTTTATCCAGAATAAAACTTTAAATAAGGTCATATGATACAACTATTAGAGTTTGACTAAATCATGACTCTAGGCTATATCGGGATCTTTAAAAGAAAGGATTTTAGTGCACGGTAATTGTGACTAAAGGGTCGTGTGAATTAATACATGCATTCATTTTTAATTGGGTAGTTATGATATTGATGCTAGAGGTCACTTACAACTTATAAGAACTAAATGTGTATAATTGAGATTTTAACATTTAGACTTGAAAGGTGTTTCAAATAATGTCAAGTGTTGAGATTATCTTCTTATTGTTAATTACATATGAACCTAGTAAGTCACACCTAAAAGAGTTTCACCAAATCATCATTAATATTAATCTAATTATTTATTAAAGAGTTTAATCAATTAATTAAGATTAATAGAATTAAATTTATGCTTTAAGAAATTATTCTAGCATATCATGAAATCTAATTCAAGTAAATGTAACGAGGCAACAAAAGGGGCCCTGGGGGTCATGCACCCTTAGAGTCCTTAGCTTATCTTAAGGACATAGTAGGACAAGAAAAGTATATTATGGCTGAGCAAAGACACACGGGAAGGAAAAATACAACAAAGGGTTTAATTATTAATTAATATTTAAGTAATATTTAATTAATATGAGAAATTACTTAAAGTATTAAATTAATAATATGTGTTGTTTCTAATTGGACTTGGATTAATGGCTTAAGTTGTTTGGGCCTAGGCCCAAAAGGGTTTTGGACTAAATATTAGTCTAAGATGTTGAAAAGGCCCATGAACCTTATTTAGGCCCATTTGATTGATGGATTGGGCTTAGGCCAAATGTTGGCCCAATAACCAAGCCTAAGTCCATGTCAAAGGATATGGTCAAATTTGTCATATTAAGCACACATTATCTTTTTATGTAAAATGTTGATCATGGAAAATTTGGTATATTAAGCACATTGTCTCTTAAGTGTATATTGTTGACCATGGCAAGAGAAGGATTAGGTTACATGGTTATGTGTAGAGAATGTATGTAGATATAATACATGAGATGTATTTGATTTTCTACACACTTCTTTATACACTAGTTAATCACTTATACAACTTGTATAATTATCATAACAAGTTGTATTGTAAATGATAAAGTGATAAGGTGCTTGCTTTTTTTAAATATATATACATAACCTAAGAAAGGTTGAAAGTGGTTAGAGATTTGTGAATATATACCAAAAGGTAAAAACAACATATACACTACATAAACCCTAATTGTTCTTACAAGATATTAAATTTAATGCAAGACTTGTGAGGGTCATTTGAGACAGCACTTGCAACTAATCAATTCAAAGCAAGAAGGTGGTTTGTAAAGCTTTGGTGTTTTAAGCTACAGGCCTCACACTTAAGAGGCTAGAGCATTTGATTCATGTGTTGAACCAACTACATCAAAGCTTATAGATAATTATTATGGTTTACTTAAAACTTAGGAGTTGGTAAGTTTTCTTAAACTTAGAATTTCCTAGGTTGTTGCTTTTATATGCTAATGTGTTATTTAACTATGTGTAAAATGTAAAATGGATCTATAGGACTGGAATTCTTCATGTGATGAAGGGTTATGCAAGTAAAATTTTGAAATATTACCCTACCTAAGGCATGTGCTCACCATACTTGGTTGTTGCATAACCATTTCTTACATAATATTCATATAATATACTATATTTATGAATTTTAGATACTATCTTGAGTTTTAGATATTATTTTAAGTTTCAGATACTTATAATATTTAGATAATAAACTATTTTTATTATATCATATATGAATAATATTCAGAAAACATACTATTTTTAAGTATTATTTTTATGATTTCTTAAACTTATTGTATAACAGAAATTGGTAATAAAAAAATTACTAAAATTTTAATTAATTTAAATTTTTATTCACCGAGAATTTAAAAAATTTAAAATTATGAACTACAAAATAAAAAAATTAGTATTGAATACAATAACAAAATGTTTAATGCAAGTTGTAATTAGTATATAAATAAATAATAATAATACAAGATAATTGACTAGTTTATTATCAATATCAATAGATTAGTAAAACAATAATATTCTACGTATACTTGAAAACTTTAAAAATTTAAAAGTAAAGCTTTGATTTGATTAATTTCAATGATTTAATTGATACACATAAATTTATTATGATTTGATGATGCATCAACTCATCTAATAAGGTAAGTGATATCTCATATCAGTATCCTATTCTAATGAGGGTTATATTCCCTTAAAGAAGAGGATTACTTGAATAAGAAGAAAGCTTAATAAGGAAGTCTATTCCAATTAGGAAGATTACTCTATAAAGGAAGTCTTTTTCTCTCCTAAACAAGGTAATCCTACAAGACTAAAGAATCATATTCCTAAAAGCTTTGAGTAATACCTTCTCCTATAAATACATCTCATGACATCTCATTTCATTCATTCATCATCTCTATATAACATCACACTCTATATCAAAACATTATTCCATCACCTCATCATACAAGCAATCATCATTTACTCTTTTACTCTCTATTCTATTATGCCTGTTTTCTTTATTTTATTTTTTCTCATACCAATACTGACTTAAGTTTTGGAGTGTTATGGAGGAAACCCTGCCCCTTTACCCGTTCTCCTCATCAATGTAGGTCCACAAATAAGAAATATCAATTCATAGTTATCAAGTGGCGCCATCTGTGGGAAGGAAATTAATAAATTCTAAATTATCACTTGCTGGAATCTTGCTCCCTCATCAGCTTTGTTAAAAAATAGATAAAAATCATCACCACAAAGGGAAGATTTTTAAAAAAGCATGCTTTTAAATCACAAGGTATGGTCATACACGGTTAAGGAAATAGCTTGGTATTATGTATGATCTGCAAAGGCAATCCATGCATGGTGTCGTGCACCAATTTGGATTGTACCTACTTAGATGAACTAGGATACAACTTCATAAAATTCAAGGAAGATTCAAACTGCATGGTAGTGTGGATCGAGGATAAATATAGTGAAGAAGAAGCACCTCTATTCATTAATCCTTGGATCATCTGGAATCATACTCTAAAAGAAATGAAAAGAAAGCTCAAGAAAAATTATGACACTCTAAATTAAACAGTATTTAAGTCATCAACATCATCAAGAGCCCATTGGTTGGCCAATCATCATCTCTAAAGCCTAAATAGCAAGACAGAGCCCTACGTTCCACCTCTTGAAGAGCGATAGCAATCAGAGGGATCACCTTAAGGTTTGGTGTTTAACATAAAAGAACATAGTACCATAAGAATGAAAAGACTTTAATGTATCAACCATATTCATCATGGCACTTGATTCAAGGGCAATGAGAAAAATCATAATTAGATAAGTTAAGCACCTTGCATGAAGTTATTGCTTCTCTTGATGCAAAACCTAAGTCAGAAGAGTCAGAAGGACAATATGAGCCAAGATAATATGTACATAATCTCTTAACTCATAAAAAAAGAGCAACTATCAAAGAATTAGTCACCTAAGAAGTAAGGATGAACCTCAGGAGAATCCAAGTGATGTAAGCTTTGGTAATTTCATCATTCAGTTTGTTCTAGTCCTCTTTGCAGCAGTCAACACTATATCCCAGTTCTCTCTCCTATAGAGAAGTTAGTCAAGTCATCACAAATACCTGCGCAAGATGAGAGAAGCCATGAATAATTACAAATAGTCAGCCAAAAATCTGGGGGTATACTATATTGAGTTTTAGGTTGCAGAGAGTCTAAAGAGCCACTGGTGTCATCATATTTTGGTTCAAATATCACTGTCTTCTCAAAATTGAGAGCATTCAGGATGGCACGACATCAAGGTAACCAAATCATAAAAGCATGCACCCTGGAAAAGCTAGAGCTCGATGGTGCGAATGCAAATCTGGAATTAACTTTATAATGATAGTTGAGAGTCCATATTGGAATGCCCATTCAGAGCATCTAGCTTTAGAACACCGAGCTTTAAAGCATAAGCTTCAGAGCACCAAATCTTCTGAGCAATGAGCAGTTATAGAGGGTCCAACATCTACTTCATGAGCATCCACCTGAGATGACATCCATTATAAGAAACCTAAAGAATCTACAGCGTCCTAATCATGATTCATAAAGCAACAACAAATTAATTGAAGAACTCTTTACAAACTTGTCTAAACTTTAATTGGTCTCCATTCAAAAAAAAAAAGAATCATAGGGTGAGAGAGGCTCAAACCGTCGACTTCAGGATAATTGAGGAGCTATAAAGCCTATGCGATGGCCAGCTGCGCCACCACCCCACTTCTGAGAATTAACAAAGACAGCAGAATGAAAGGCCTTATCCGAGATTGGTACCTTAACAAAAATTGAGCTTCTAAAGCAGTGAGCATTCGAACTTAATAATAAAAAATCGAGACATCTCATATTTCCATAAATATATTGAACTTTCACACTAAAAAGCACCAAGTTGATGGCATTGAGATGGTGATAGCTTCTACAGTATTACATCTACATAGATCATTAGAGAGAGATTCATGCAAAGCTATAACTTCGGGCTATACCTTAAGTAGCTCTTCATTAGCTATAGTATATGTATTTATTACTAACCAACATTGAAGATCATTTCATTGAGCATTGATGATCGAGTACCAAAGCTCTGGCTATCCGAGCATCAAATCCAGATGAGCACTCAAAACACTGAAGCTAGGAAATAGTTATTACTAAGGTCGATCAACAAGTGATAAGCATCAAGATCCAAATTACCTATACAAACGTTAAGTTTTGTTTAAAGAATTTTGAGCATCAAGCTCTGTCACCTGCTAAACCATAAATTTTGATCAACTATTCAACCTCTAAGTACCAAGTTCATATGCTCAGTATCAAACATCCACCGAGCTCCGAGCTTCAAGCTTTAAAGCACTAGTGCCTAAAAATAGTTGGGCATCCGAGTCTAAACATCAAAAAGTCCGAGTATCAAGAGCTCCAAGAATCAAGTCACTGAAGCATATCCATACTCGAACATCCAAATTGAGGCTATGATTGGTTGGATCTGAGTATCGATTGAATTCCAAGAATCAGACATCGACTTCATGACCATTCGGACTCTGAGCAATGAGCTATCAATCCAAAGTTAATAATCACACATATTTGATATTCTTTAGTTGGTATTATTTCTCGAGATATCTGAGTAAGCCATCTCATAAAATATATTCTTATTTGTCAAATTTTGCCCATGTTATTCTTTTGCGTCTAAGTTTTATAGCCAGATAAGATATATAAATCTTTGAACAGCTACTACCTTCATTAACTTGAGAAAACATGAACTGTACTTAAAAAACTACAAAAAAAAGAGGTGACAATATACAAAAGAACATAGATGACCAAGTATTCGAGTACACAAATCCAATCATCGTGGCACTAAAGACTAAAGCCAGATAGTCATTCGAATCAACTAACCAGAAAGAAGTTAAACTCGGAAGTTGGACATCTAGAGAATTTGAGATTCTGAGGTGACAAGCATCAATCGAGCATCGAGCTCTGGACATTTAGCATCCAACAAGCACCCTTCGTAAGCACTCAGACTCAAGCATCAAACAATAAATTCTAAGACAATCTTTAGCTTATGGGAGTTTGGGAGCATACCATCTCGAAGCCAAAATGTCACCGCTGGGATTCTGAGTTAAATAAGAATGAAAAAAGGAAATATATCACTGAAGATTTGAGTCAAGCAAAGCCCCATCAACTCCACTTTCAATCCTAGGAAGATAGGGCATGTTAATTTTCAAGCCATCTCGATTTCATTCAATTGGATAGACACTTATGCCACATGAACATTCAATAGAATAAGTTTCGGTGATAACGTCAAAGAAAACAAAAAAGGTGTACCCAATTTTGATGGGTTATCACAAGGTGATCATCAAGACAGTTGTCTCCTTTACAAGCATTCACATGGCTTTTCTTATGTTAGTGGATGGCCTCACCACCACTTAAATTTCGCAAAGTGCCCTCAATGCAATGCAAAATGCATAATAATGGATGAATTACACAACTATACTCAGACTGAATGTCACGACCCGAACCCGAGGGCACGTGACCGGCACTAGGGAATGGGTAAGCATAAGGCCCCCGAAACTCGTAGTAAGCCTAAAGGAAAAAGAAAATAAAACCATTCATATATTAAACTTTACTTTAAAACATAACACATTATCAAACTGATTTTTTTCTCAGAATACACAAATTCAACTGCTTAAATAATAATGTATTTCAACATCTCATATCATAAATCAAATTTGAATCTTATATATAAGCGTAGTTTACACAATAAACTACACAATCAAGTTTAAACCATACAAATCCTTAGAACATATACTACTGCAGCAACCTAGATTTACACACAGTACAGCCTACAATGACCTATATAAAATAGCCGGTGAAGAAGAAACCCGGCGTGGAGCTAGTCTGAGGTCGAAATCCCAAGCTCCTGAAAAAAATAAATTGAGGAGAATTAGACCTCACTGAGTAAGTCAATAAAAAGAGTTGTATGTTTGAAAACCTTTTTGAAAACTATATATGTTTATAGTGAAAATAATTTATAATATATATATTTATAGCTTTTGAAAAATCTCGGTAGAACCCTAAACCCAATAATCTACATGGCCAACTGGGCCCACTTATTCCAACTAGACTACCGGTCCCCGAGAGCAAAAGGCATCAACCGAGGCACCAAGCCATAGTCATTCACTTAATCCATATATATGGCACTGGCAGTCCCCGAGAGCAAGGGCATCAACCGAGGCACCCATCCCAGTCCATTTTAACCTTACAAATCACTAGTGATCCCCGAGAGCGTAGGCTTCCACCGAGGCACCCGTCCCAATTTAACAATCACCAAACAGATATATTACGGATCCATCTCTCAATCTCTACCATGTGCACATAGTCCTGGTGAAGCCCACCAGGTAGCCCGTTCTATCAAAATTTCTCAAAATCGATTTTAAATAAATAAAATGCGTTTAAATCTTAAATAACAGCATTAAATTAAATAAACCATATAATCAATATTAAAATAGGAGCGCACGCATTTGTCAATTAAAACACACGCACAGATCATTCTATCGACTTACAGGATGAATGTGAAGGCTGACGACCACGTGTCTGCCTCAGCCTCACAGCTTCTGCCCCGAGATGATCTAAAAGGAAATAATAATAATCGACTTTTAAAACATGACTAAGGAATCGAAATAAGAAATCAACAAAATAATAAAATTCCAGACTGACTCAAGGAAAATCAGACGAGACTCGACAGATAGGATTTAACCTAACTAACGGTAGGAATTTTTACGGATATCACGTTTTACGAGAAAATCTATCAAAATTTCGGCAGAGTCTCCTTTGTAAAATGGACATCTCTCTACCAAAGGTAGAGCCAGACCTGCATAGAAAATGCACTTCCAATATACACAACCATTCACACTCGAGTCGGGCTCCCAAACCATAATTTGCCCCGACCGAGATCGCAATTCAATAAAATATCAAGAATAAAACATTTATTTCTCAAATACATATTTCCCATACACGTATACTAAAATAAATGAAAATTATATAAAATCTCAATTATTCAAAGTTAAACAATTAAATTTGTATTCCATCACCAACAATACAATTATAATTATTATCCAAATTAAAACCTTTGTAATGTAATATATATATATATATATATATATATATATACATTATTTGAAATTCAATATCTAAAATTTACTCTACTTAAGTGATTATATCAATTAATTTATAAAAATTATCTAAACCTTTTAAATATTAATAAAACTAATTAAAATATATATTTATCATATTTAGTGTAAAATTATATTTTTACCCCTAGTATATATATAAATTACATAATGTGCTATATATACAAAAATTTTCCTTAAAATTATCTAATCATCTAAAACTTATTTTTCTCAAGATAATTCCTCCCAATATTATAAAAAAAATTTAATCAACCAATAATATTTCTCCCAATATATTATTTACCCCAAAAATCAATTTTTTTTTGGCATAAACTCAAATATATTTATAAAAATAGTATAAAAATCTCAAAATTTATAATTTGTGTTCTAAAATTTATAATATTCACTAATAACCTCATTTATCAAATTTTATAATTATTTAACAATAAATTTCGAAATTAACATAAATATTGGTTAAATACCTAAACTTTATAAAATCTATCATTAACTCCAAAATTTCTAAAACCCTAAATAGAATTAATAAACTCAAAAACACTTAACTATATTTAACCTAATCACTAATTTCACTTAAGAATAAAATTAAATCAAGTAATTAAAATGGCAAAAATTCAAAAAAAATTCTGAAAATTCAAATAATTCCCAAAAATAATTCAAATGAGCAATTATCTTCCTCATAGCACAACCACACCCTATATAGATACTCAACCGAAGGAAATTTCAAGATCAAGGAAGAAATGAAGGCATCGGGTGAGCATTACTCACCACCTCGCTGCTGGACGAAATAGAGGGAGGGGAAGGAGACCTGCTGCCACTGGAGAAGATGAGGAAGATGGAGCTGCTCAGGCAGAATGGACAGCAATGGCAAGCGGAGGATCAAGCTGGCAGGAGGGTGTTGTCGCGCGTAAGGAAAGAGGAAGTTGCCTGACGAGGGAAGAAGAAGAGCAGCAGCTGCCAGACTTGGGAGCTTCTGAAGCACTGCGGAGATGGAAATTCTCCGGCAAGGGCGAGGGCAGCACAGTGAGGGAAGAGGATGACAGGGTGACAGACGGTGAAGAGGGGTTTAGTGGGTGTTTTTGTCTCGGCCAAAGCTTAAATATACATATATATATATAGGTAAATTCTGGTATATATGTACATATACTACATAAAATTATATTATATGTACATATACATATTAACAACCATTGATATAATATACTTAATATATAACTATATATTAATATTTATTTATGCATGTATGTATATAGACAAATATTAGTACATATGTACATATCTATATACATATACTATATATACATAATATAATATAATGCAAAGTAACCATTTCTAATATTATTTGAGAAAATATCCCTTTTAATTCAAATAAATATGTATATATATATATATAGAGGGTATTACACTGAACTAATAGCTTTAACTTGGAGTCCTCGATTTTCTTAGCAAAAATTAAGCAAACAACGAATATAAATATTCGTTACTTTAAGAGGCAAAAAAAAAAGCTCTACAACTAAGATAAGTTTCTTTCCTAATTATTTATTTTCATATCCATTTTTCATAAAATTATTATCACTTGTTATACAAGGATTGATCATTAATTGGGATGGATCAAACGATCTCGAGATTCTCGTTCTTTTATTGTTTATTGTTATAGTAAAACAATACAAATGTATATGTTACCATGAGCACCTCAACGTCAATACTCAAGACTTTCAATAAAAAAAATCATCATGGCCTTTAGGAACTTGATCTAGCTATTAATCTCAGAGTAGTACATTCGAATGGTATATTTTCATGAAGCTAGATATACACAAAATGCCAACGAATTGGATACACACAAACTTGGCAGTACATTACACCAAATTAAAGCTAATTAAAACTCAGATATTCAACATTACATAAAGCAAAAGTCATGGCAGCAGCTTCAAGGACAAGGTCATTTAAGCTACAATTAAAGCAAACAATGAATATAAATATTCATTAAACTCAAAGGCAAGATAAAAGTTCATCAAGAGATAAGTTTTCCTTCTCAATTATTTATTTTTACATTTATCTTCACTTAATTATTTATTCTTATATGAATATTTATAGCTTGTCACACAAGCATGCTTACATATCTACACATAGATTCTCGTCCATATATACATTATTATTATTTGTGCAAAACATATATCAATTATATTTTATACATTTATTACATAAGGACTAATTGTTAAATAGAGATCAATTAAACAATCCCAAAACTATTGTTCTTTTATCTATCACTACAGATAAAGAAAATGCATTTACTGAAGACGCTACTTTAAGCACCAATCAGTCCAAGCAGTCAGACATTTTGATCACCTCACTCAGCATCAACATGCAAAAATTATCAAATGACATCTGACACACTATCAAGCATATAAGTCTCAAGTCCTTGCACCGAGCATCTAAGCCTCAAGCATTTAAGTCTAATGATTGAAGCTGGCACCCTCAAGTCGCTTCTATAGTACTGAGGTTCGGCACTCGGGCCGCGCTTTTAATGCACCAAGATTATCTGGCACTCGGACCACGCTTTTAATGTATCGAGCATCAAAACTCCAGCGACGGTTGGTTCCGCCATGTTGTCCCCATACTAGTAGGTTAATCCCTTGCACCAAGCATTTTTATTGCAAGTTTTGTGCACTCAAGTCCAACTAACACTTCAATGATGTTCTTATACGATGATTTTAAAACTCGGTATCAAACTTCATCTTTTCCTATAACTGAGGCTAGCCACCCCAGCTCATCGTTCTATATCAAACGCAGTGATTCAAGCAATCTCTCTTTAGATGGAAGAATGATGTTTCCATCACCTTACAGACCCTGATATATCGAACATAAATATCCAAATAAACTTTCAAGGGAGACTCTTGATATCCCATATTAGTATTATATTCTAATAAGGGTTATATTCCCCCAAAGAGGAAGATTACTTGAATAAGAAAAAAGCTTAATAAGGAAGTATATTTCAATTGGGAAGATTACTCTACAAAGGAAGTATCCTTCTCTTCTAAACAAGGCAATCCTACAAGACTAAGGAATCATATTCCTAAAAGCTTTAAATAATACCTTCTCCTATAAATACATCTTATGTCATTCATTCATCATCTCCACATAACATCACACTCTATATCAAAACATCATTCCACCACCTCATCATATAAGCAATCATCATTTACTCATTTACTCTATATTCTATTATACTTATTTGTTTTATTATATTTTTCCTCATACCAATACTGACTTAAGTTTTAAAGTGTTTATAAGGGAAACCCCACTTCTTTATCAGTAAAAAGCATGTGCAATAATTTACTACACCTCCTTGGTGTCATTGGTGTGAGACTTGGTTATTCTTCATTTGTTTAGTGTTATTTTATTTCAAACTCAGACTAATGCATGCCTGATATGTCCTTTTACAGAATGCTATAGGGAATCAGGTAAAGAAAATTTGAGGATTAAACGGTTTCAATATCAAATAAATGATCTAA
Source organism: Mallotus nudiflorus (assembly GCA_947683625.1). NCBI lineage: Eukaryota > Viridiplantae > Streptophyta > Magnoliopsida > Malpighiales > Euphorbiaceae > Mallotus > Mallotus nudiflorus. The sequence continues at coordinate 3,757,355 of CANTUR010000156.1, read as the reverse complement.
ATGACAACTTAAGATAATTGACTAGAAAAGTAATCTAGACACTGATTAGAAGACAGAAACAAGAAAATTGGTTTATTTCTCATCCTTTTTCAGCTGCTTTCTACCTTCCTCGTCTTCAGGAGTTTCAGATGATGCAGAAGTGTCCAACAACATGAAAGTGTCTAATGCAGAAAAATCCAAAAGCAAATCAAAATCATCATGTGCTCCTATAATAGTCTCTTACTTCCCTGTGAACACATACATGTCAAGGTTATAGCAAGTTATTTTCTAGCAAAATAAAAGATCTTTTCTAAATTTTCTATTTAAATAATTATATAACAATCTTTTAAAAATTTTTACTTTATTATTTTTTCATAATTAATTATTTTATAAAATTTATCAATTTTGATTTCAATTGTTTATTTATTAAATTGTAAATAAGACTTATAAAATTCTATCATCTAATTTGATTTATATTAGATAAAATATCTAATTAAAATAGAAATATATATTTTTAACAAAATTACAATTAAAATTTTAATTAATTTGATTTTTGTTAGAGATAAAATAGAAGTTAACCTAACTAAAATAGTAAATATACTTTCAATTAAATTAAAATTATATTTTAATTAATTTAATTTTTATTAGAGATAAAGTAGAAGTTAAAAAAATAATTTTTAACAAATTAATTAATCAATTATCATTTAATTTTATAGAAAAAATATTATGGCCATAATTAATCACAAAATAATAAAAAATCATTACTTATTTTTCTAATAAAACTTTTTAAAAATAGTAAAAACTTATGTTTTCTTTATATGACAATATAAATATTACAACCTCATTAAACTCATAATTTATTATAATTTTAGTAAATTTTTTTATTTAAATAATGGCATTTTATTTCTTCAATATCTTTGATTTTAATACTTTTATTTACTCAAAAAGTAATTTTTTTAATTTTAACTAATAAATAAATTATAAAGATTAATTAATTTAATTTTAACACTTTTTTTATTAAATTTTATTAAAAATATCTAAAAATGATAATCATACTATTTTTTTTTACAGAAATACTATGCTTTTATACAAATTATACTACTTCTTTCTAATTTAAATTTTCGGTGAATTAAAAATTAAATTAAATTAGTTTATGATTTTAATTTTTTTTATTTTCAACGCAGATGATAAACCCAAAAGAAAGTTAGGACCCAAAACAATAAAATAGCAAAATTAAAAAAAAAATCTGCAAAATAAAATTGCAATATTGTTAGATTGGACAAGAGTGGGTTTTTTTTATTTTAAATTGTAATACCAAAATCTTTAACAAAACAAAAGCAGATGAGAGTGGCAAAATTTCGGATAAAAAATAGCAAAAAACCTAACAATAAAAATCAATGGAACCATAAACAACGAAAGTTTCATGGATGGAGATGAAAGTCAGCATGCAAAATGCCCTTTTCTTGACCTAAAATTGCAACAATCATCTTCATCCTTAATCTTTATCTCTTTCTGTGCGTTTGTGTATATCTATAAAATAAAATAGATATAAGTTGCTCTATTTTTTCTTTTTTCTTTTTTTGTAAAAATTATTTTGTAGTAGCGAAGAAGAGTCAAAAGCAAAGCAAGCAAACCAGTTGGAGAAGAAGAAGGCGATGCAAGATGGAAGGAAAAAAAAAAATGAATACGCGTGTAATTTTTTAAAAAGATATAACATACATATAATGTTTTTAAAATATGAGACATTTGATATTAATAGTAAGTATTTTTTGAACATTTTTGTAAAAAGTCCTTTTAACTTTCCAATAGTAAAGAGCCCATTGCAAATTTGATTCAAATAAAAATAAATAAGGTACAATATATGTGCATTTAATTTTACAATTACATAAAAAATATATTTATATGTTTATAGGATAATGATTTAAATTGAGTCACGACATTTTACCATTATATTTCTTTTTTTATAAATAAATAAATTAGAATAAATTATAAATGGTTAAATTATGGCACCATAACTTCACTCATTTTATTTTAAATTTTAGATTCTAATATTTTAATTAATTATTAAAAAAATTAAGATTTCAAAAAAATTAAATTTTAATTAACATTAGAGGCAATATAAGAATTGTCTCAAAAAAATTTTGTGCTGCAGCAAGCCAATATATATATATATATATATATATATATATATATATATATATATATATATATATATTAGTAAATAACTACATATTTTGCATATGAATAAAAAAAAAATTTAGCCTTGTGATAATAAATAAATTATTAAATATATACAATGATATTATTATTATCATAATTATTACTATTATTTAATTAAATAAAAAATTAAAAAAAATAAAAGTTTTATTTATTAATAATTTAGCATAATTATAATTCATAGAATTTCGATACATCATTTATTTAAATAACTGTATGATATTTCTTTAATATTTTTTATAATTATTTTTTCAATTCTAGATTAATTTTATATAAAAAATTATAATTATAGTTAATTATAAGATAATAAGAAATCGTTTGTTATTTTATAAAAAAAATTCAAAAAATAATAAATGATAATTAAACTACTTTTCTTATATAACAAAAATACTATTATCAAACAAATTATGTGCTATTTTCTTAAAATATAATTATATAATTATAGATGCGAGACAAATAAAAATTTTCATTAATTTAATTTTAGTTCCTTACTTAAGAAAATTGAACTTAATAAGTTTTTAAAAACAATAAGAGTAATTTTTTTTTACTTATATGAAAATCTAATTTTTCAATATTGATGGAGTGATATTATAATATAGTAAAGTAATTTATTATAAATTTAATAAATTTTATATTTTAACAATTATACAATGCTTTTTCAATAATTTTATTTAAATAATCATCTAATTTTACAAACTTGATAGACTTATAATATAATAATTTATTCTGTTCTTTCTAAATTTTCTATTCAAATAATTATATAATAATATTTTAAAATTTTTGACGTTATTATTTTTTCATAATTAATTATCTTATAAAATTTATCAATTTTGATTTCAATTGTTTACTTATTAAATTTTAGAATGACTCATAAAATTCTATCATCTAATTTAATTTATATTAGATAAAATATCTAATTAAAATAGAAATATATATTTTTAATAAAATTACAACTAAAATTTTAATTAATTTGATTTTTGTCAGAGATAATATGGAAGTTAACCTAATTAAAATAATAAATATACTTTCAATTAAATTAGTATCATATTTTAATTAATTTAATTTTTATTAGAGGTAAAGTAGAAGTTAAAAAATTAATTTTTAAAAAATTAATTAATTAATCAATTATCATTTAATTTTATAGAAAAAATATTATGGCCATAATTAATCACAAAATAATAAAAAATCATTACTTATTTTTCTAATAAAACTTTTTAAAAATAGTAAAAACTTATGTTTTCTTTATATGACAATATAAATATTACAACCTCATTAAACTCATAATTTATTATAATTTTAATTTCTTCAATATCTTTCATTTTACTACTTTTATTCACTCAAAAAGTAATTTAATGTAATTTTTTAATTTTGACTGATAAATAAATGATAAAGATTAATTAATTTAATTTTACAATTTTTTATTCAATTTTATTAAAAAATATTTAAAAATAATAATTATACTACTTTTTACAAAAATATTATACTTTTAAACAAATTATATGCTCTATTTTTTAAAATATGTTTACAGAAAAAATTAATAAACCTTTTATTTAAATAATTATACAACATTCTTTCAATATGTTTATGTAAATAATAATCTAATTTTACAAACTTGATAGAGTTATAATATAATAATTTATTATATTCTTTATGAATTTTCTATTTAAACACAACATTTTTTCAACATTTTTTATGTTAATATTTCTCGTAAAATTTTATGTTAATATTTCTCATAAAATTATGTAATTTAATTTGATTTATATTAGATAAAATATAAGTAGACCTAATTAAAATAAAAAATATATATTTTTAACAAAATTACTACTAAAATTTGAATTAATTTAATTTTTATTAGAGATAAAATACAAATTAACCTAATTAAAATAGAAAATATATTTTCAATTAATTTAAAATTATATTTTTAATTAATATAATTTTATTAAAAATAAAATAGAAGCTACCCTAATTAGAATAAGAAATATACTTTCAGTTAGATTAAATTTATATTTTAATTAAATTAAATTATATTCTATGTGATAACCCTGATTTTAAATTATTTTATTAAATATTGAGATATGCAGTGTTAAGAAAGTTTAAAAGTTATATTTAATTATTTTATGAATTATTGTCATTATTTTCTATTTAATTGAATTTTCTACGTAAATATAGTAATTTGGAATTTATTATTTTGAACGTCTAAATTCCATTAGGTATGATTATTATTTTCGAATACTATTATTTTAATAACATTAACTTAGTGCATGGTTATCTTAATATTCTTTTTTTTTTAGTACTAACCTTATTTTATTAACTTACGCGCTTCAAGTATTATTAATATTTTAAGAATATTTTGAGAACATCACTATTATTTTATTTTATTGATTTATATTAATGCATAATTAAACTATTTCATAAATATTATTTATTTAATAGCAATCGTGTTGTGTTATCATTAGGATGAGTATTATTTTTATTATCATTTTAATAACACTACTTTATGTGCATTATTATTTCTATGGTATTTTTATTATTTTATTACATATACGTTATTTATATTATTAATTATTTAATAATTACGGTTTTTATTATTGTTATTTTTATATATATGACAATTCTATGTGTTTATTTTTATGTATGTGTAATTATAAGAGTGTGAGATTATATGTGTGTATTATTTGTGGTGGAGATTAAACTAAATTAAAGTATATTATATTATATTATAAGGTTGTGGTTTAATATATATATATATATATATATACAAAACAAAATTTTAGAATCCATTTTCTTCTCTTCCTTCCGCCTGTCCCGACCTTCCCCTGCTACTGCGCCTCTTCCATCGTCACGCCGGAGCTGCCTTGGCTTCAATCACCATCACCATCATCTGCTTATCTCTTCTTCTCGTTGTCACCACCATGGACGAGCTGTAGAAGTTGCTGGAACCAGTAAGGATCGTCGGAGCAACAGCGTTGGCAGCAACATGGTCCAACGATTACCGGTGGCTTTTTGATAGCGGGAGCTTGATTTCTCTGACTTGGTCGACTCCTTGAGTTGAGGGGAGGATGATTTTGAGTTTGATCAAGCTCAAAGCTAATCATTTGGTGAGTTTTGCATATTTTTAGTTTATGTATAATTTCTTTTTAATTTTTTTTAAGCTTGAGTTCGATGGATTCTTGATGATTTCTTTTAAAAATGATCATTTATGCATCTTCACCTACTCATAGATATATTTTTATTTATTTTGATGATTTTTTTTGATTTTTTGTTAATTATTGAATATTTTAAAAAAAAATGAAAGATGAAATGAATTTTTGTAATTAATTAATTAGATTATGAATTTGTTAAATTATTGTTATTATATATTTTTATTGACTTTGGTGTTGAGAAATTAATTTTTGGGAATTTTATATAATTTTTAAGAAATACTTATAGTTTATGTGAATATTGGATAATTGAGTTAAATGAGTATTTGGGTTAAATTTAAAGTTTAATTGTGTGTTTTAGTTTATATTAAAATGTTATTTGATCATAAAATAATTTTTAGGAATTTCTATTATTTTTATGGGAGTTTATATAATTTATGTGTATTTTGGAATTAATAGCTTAAATATGTATTTTAATAGAAATTATTGGTTAATTAGGTGTATTTGTTGATTTTATTGAAAAATATGTTGAGAAAATTAATTTTGAGTAATTATATTATTTTTGGTGAATTTTTGAACATTTATAGTGAATATATATATAGGGGTATTTTGGTAATTTTACACTAAATTGGTTTTAATAGTTATTTAGAGTATAAAAATGATTTCTGCAAATTTTTAGTATTTTTAACTAATTAAAAGTATTTTTCGTAAATTATTTTCAAATTATATATAATATACTATTTTTCTAAATAAATGGGTTTTTATTGATTTTTAGTATGTTTTAGGGTTAATTACGTAATTTGGATTTATAAAATGTATTTTTATTATATAAGGGCATTTTCGGTATTTTATAAATATTCTGTGAATTGTGAACCTCGGTCGGTGAATTGTAGTTTGGAGTCCGACCGAGGGATTGTGGTTGTAATCCTGTGTTTATTCTGAAGTGTATTTCTTTACAGGACCGACTCTACTCTTTGAGTAGAGATATGTCTATTTTACAGGGGAGGTTCTGTCGGATTTTCGGTAGAATTCTCGTAAAACGTGATATCCGGTCAAATTCCTATTCTAATTTTGTGTCTAAAATTCTAGATCGAGTCTTTAGAATTTCCGTTAAATTTATTCTGATTTCATGTTGTCATTTGTTTGTCTAGCTGCGCCGAGATCGAGGCCTAACGGATCAGGCCCGCCGAGTTTGTCTCGTGGAGCGCTAACATGTGAGTTATTATACTGTATATATATGCACTGCATATATGGTGCATTATTTAGAATTTTTCATTTTCATTGTATGTTTTAAAAAAAATGATTTAAATTATAATATTTTTGGTATATCTAGGGTTGCATTCTTATATATATGCATATTAAATAATTATGCACGTTAGTTTGATATATGCATATTAAACAATTAGGTTTAGGTTTAATACATTTGAGTATTATACAAATGTTTTAAAATGTACACTTAGACATAATTATTTTATTAAATGATTAGTATACTTTAGGTATAGTTTCAGTAGATTTTAGGTTTATTCTTAAATAATTGCATGTTAAATTATAAACCTACACTTAAATTATTTTTAAGTTTATTTTTGATATATTTTTTTATTTATTTCCGAATAAATAAATGTTTATTATTAAATTAAACCTAGCACATTAGTGGTATATTTAGGGTTTATTTTTGATATATGCATGCTAGATAATTAGATTTATTTTTAGTATATTTGTGAATATATGTTAAACCTAAACACATATTTAAATGAATATTTATATATAAATGTTTTACTAAATGATTTATATACTTAGGGTATATCTTTTGTATATTTAAGTATATTTTTAAGAAAATGCATGTTATATTACTGTTACTCATTTAAATTGTTTTTAACCATATTAATGATTTATCTTTAGTTTATTTCATATTTTATTTGATATATATATATATATATATATATACCCGAAATATACTGGGTGTAATTTAGGTATATTTTTGGTATATATATATGGTTGATTTTATTATTATGAATGTCGTTTCACATTAATTATTTTCAGAATAAATGATTTTATTCGAAGTGAAGGATATCAATAGAACGTGCTTCCTAGTGGGCAGCACTAGGATCGTGTACGTACCGGTACGATAGATAAGGATTGAGTGAGAGTTAAAATTGGGTGATTATAATTGATTTAATTGATTTGACTAAGATTAATGGTATGTTAGATAGTGTGATTGCGGGGCCAATCACACTAACAGTCAGACTGCTGGAGCTCGGTTGACTTAGTGTCTCGGGGCCAGTCTACTGTTCATAAGTGAATTGAATGATCTATTGGGTTGATTGAGATGTGAGGTGAAGGATAGTGTGATTGCTGGAGCTCGGTTGACCAAGTTTCTCGGGGCCAATCACACTGACAGCCAGACTGCTGGAGCTCGGTCGACTTAGTGTCTCGGGGTCAGTCTGCTGTCCAGATTGAAATAAGTGTTCTATTTGGAATCAAGTGAGCCTGTATAGCTAGAGTGATGATGGGATTATTTGAGGTTGTTATTATTTAGGGTTCTATGGATCCTTCATAAATTAAAACAAACGTTTTATATATTTAGTATATTTATAAAAGCAGAGTTTGACATTCGTGTGAATCGTGTGTATATACATACATATATAATAATGTCTGATTGTTATGGTTTAGTTTACATGTATATATAGTATAATAATTCACTCAGTGAGGTCTGACCCCCCTCAATTATTTTTTTCAGGAGATTCCATATCGTCAGACCTTAGTTGTAGAGTTCCTCGCCGGTGTTCTTTAGTCCTGGTTGTTTTATGCAATTGTATATTCTGAACTTTGAATTGTATTCTAGAAACTGCAGTAGTAGTGTTAATATTTTTGGAAGTGTATTATTTTGTTTGGATATTAAATACTCTGAGAATTTGTATTTGAATATTGTACGAATATGTATTCATTTATAAAAGGATTTGGAGTATTTATTTTATATATTGATTCAAAAAAATTTTAATTTGGTCATAATTTTATTTAATTATTGCATGATTTTATTTTCTTAGGCTTGCTACGGGTTCCGGATTCGAAAGAATACCCGTTCCCTAGCGCCGGTCATAACTCCTAGTTTGGGTCGTGACAAAGTTGGTATCAGAGCTGAGTTCTGTGTCAGGGCTTAGTTGTTTGAGTTGTGGCCCTAGTTTTCAAAGTTGTGTTTTCTGTTAAACTATTGCAGTGAATTAGGTTCGGTCATGTCTTTGAAAAGTCTTCCTTGCATTAGGAATTTCGTGTAACCGTTAGGGTGTCTGTTGATGTTTGTGATTGTTTGAACTAATTATTTATTTTTGCTCCTTGTTGATTGCCTTGAGCGTGAGTCGCTCCATCGATCGATGAGATCGATGATAGTTGATCTTCTGAGCACGAGGTTCTACCCCCTATGCATCCTGTTAGGCGTAGGGGTAGAGATGGATTTAGAAGGCCTGATGATCGTTGTTGACAGCGGGAATAAATGAATGAGGAGCTGGTGGCTTAGCATTACAATGATGTTGCTTCTACAGCAGGAGTTAAGCATGATGCGATGTTGATTCCTTCGATCGTTCAACAGATGTAATTTCTTTTCAGCCGAGAACTTGAGACATGTCAATTCTGCGTATATTCTATATTATGAATTCTGTTGATTTCCATATCTTTTCAATGCAGTGAATGTGAATTATTTCTTCTGCAGAGACAATATTGATAATCAGTCTTTTCAAGTTGAAGTTGTGGTTATAGTTCCAGCTCTACTACACCTATCTAGTATAGGGGTAGGTTAAAGGCAACTATAACTCAAGGGTTAAGGTAGTCATTGTAAGTAGTACAAGCATTCCTTTTGGACTTGAACTTGCAGCAATTGTGACTACGATAGCCGAGACTAATAAGAGCTTGATAGCATTTAGTCAAGTTTGACAGTTGTTTGAATATGCTTTGATGGGGGAATTGGAAAATGTCTAATGAAGACGAAGCACTCTTGTACTCTTTATGGCAAGCTGTCAGTTCTGACTGCAACGCATAATTTGAGTTAAAGGGGGATTTTTAAGATACTTCCATCCACCTTTAAGGAAGGATAATTACCTGTATCGGCTATTGCACAGAATAAGGGAAGAGCAATCAGTTGAGAAGATTACCTGTAAACTCTTCAATCTGATATGTCATGTTAAAGACATAATACAGTATAAGAGGATACTGGTAGAATTATGTGTTATAGGATTAAGCGTAATATATTGGCATCTGAACCAAGAATTAAGATTCAGAGAGTTATTATGAATTCAGTCTTTTGGGTGTAATTAATCTTGATGAGATGTGAAAGGGTTGTCAAGAATATTTGGCTCTAGTTGAGTATACTTCAGTGGAGAAGTTGTCTCTCCCAGATGTTTTAATTGCCTGTGAGTTATCAAGTTTACCACTTTATAGAGATTGAATTCTGTATCGATATGATTCCTGATATAACTCCTATTTCAACATAGCCCTACAGAATGACTCTTGCAGAGTTGTAGGAGCAATTGCAAGAGCTTTATGACCAAGTTTTGTTAGACCTTATGTTTCTCTTTAGGGTGCACTAGTCCTGTTGTAAAGAAGAAGGATGGTACCTTGAAACTGTGCATTGACTGCAGAGAGATGAACAGGGTAATAGTGAAGGACAAGTATCCTCTTTTGAGGATAGATGACCTGTCTGATCAGCTAAAGAGTGCACAGTTCTTTTCAAAAATTAATTTGAAGTCGGGTTATCATTAGTTGTGGATCAGTTTGTAGTAGTCTTCATTAATGATATACTAGTGTATTCGAAGTGAATAAAAGGGCACGTATATCACTTGAGGACTATACTACAGACACTAAGAGAATGTCAGCTTTATGCTGAATTCAAGAAGTGTGATCATTGGGTGGAGAGTGTTATTTTTCTTAAAATTATGGCGCTTAAAGATAGAATTCGAGTTGATCCACAAAAGATCAAAACAACATCTGAGTGGCCCAGACTGACTGAATCCATTGAGATCTGTAATTTTTTTGGGTTTAATTGGGTATCATAGGAAATCTGAATAGAATTCTCTAGAATTACAGCTCCTATGACCCTCATAACTCAGAAGAATGGGAAGATTGTGTGAACAGATGTTTGTTAGAACAACTTCTAAGTACTAAAGAAGACTGATTGATTTGAGGGTTACGTGAACTTTAGAGGATAAGACCTGATATCATTATAGCATTTCATCATATCATCATAGCATCTTATTACAGCATTTCATCACGACATTTCATTCTAGCATTTCATCATAACATTTCATTAGATCATCTCATCATGACATTCATCATAGCATGTCATCATGGCATATCACCATAGAATGATCTGCTAATAGGAGATGCCCAAGTTAATGATACAGGGTTGATGTTGTAATCTGAGAAAGGGATTCTATATAGCTGTGGAAATGAACTTGTAGTGTACATCCAAATGGTTACCAAGAATTATCACAATATTCAGGATCAGTACTAGTGGGTTGGATTATAGAAGGATGTGACTGATTATATTTCTAAGTGTTAAAATTACCAGCCGGTGAAAATTGAACATCAGAAGTCTTCTGGGAAGTTTTGATCTCTTTTGAATTGAGGTGGAAATGAGAGAGAATTGTGATAATTTTTGTGGTTGGTTACCTCGTTTGAAGGGTGAATATAATTCTGTTGGAATGACTGTAGACAAATTGACCAAGTCAGCTAATTTTTGGCCAGTGGAAGCCACTTATTTAGTAGCTAAGAGGGCTAAGCTGCATATGAAACATATTGTGTGCCTGCATGGACTACCTGTGTCCATTGTATATGGTAAAGGTACAGTGTTTACCTTTCGATTTTGGCAAAGATTATGGAGAGTAATAGACACCTGATTGGATTTCAATACTGCTTTTCATCCTCAGACAGATGACAGTCTGAGAGGACGATCCAAACACTAAATAGTATGTTGTAGATGCGTGTTTTAGATCTGGGAGGTAGCTGGGTCGACTATATGCTACTTGTAGAATTCGCTTATAATAACAGCTACTATAGCGGTATTGGAATGACACCATATGAGGCTTGTATGGAAGATTAAAGTTGAGATACGAGCTTCTTACCCGTATCTCTTTCCTCCTCGATTCTTGTCTATTATTTTCTTGGAATTCGGGGACGAATTCTTATAAGGAGGGGAGACTGTGATAACCCTGGTTTTAAATTATTTTATTAAATATTGAGATATGCAGTGTTAAGAAAGTTTAAAAGTTATATTTAATTATTTTATGAATTATTGTCATTATTTTCTATTTAATTGAATTTTCTACGTAAATATAGTAATTTGGAATTTATTAGTTTGAACGTCTAAATTCCATTAGGTATGATTATTATTTTTGAATACTATTATTTTAATAACATTAACTTAGTGCATGGTTATCTTAATATTCTTTTTTTTTTAGTACTAACCTTATTTTATTAACTTACGCGCTTCAAGTATTATTAATATTTTAAGAATATTTTGAGAACATCACTATTATTTTATTTTATTGATTTATATTAATGCATAATTAAACTATTTCATAAATATTATTTATTTAATAGCAATCGTGTTGTGTTATCATTAGGATGAGTATTATTTTTATTATCATTTTAATAACACTACTTTATGTGCATTATTATTTCTATGGTATTTTTATTATTTTATTACATATACGTTATTTATATTCTTAATTATTTAATAATTACGGTTTTTATTATTGTTATTTTTATATATATGACAATTCTATGTGTTTATTTTTATGTATGTGTAATTATAAGAGTGTGAGATTATATGTGTGTATTATTTGTGGTGGAGATTAAACTAAATTAAAGTTTATTATATTATATTATAAGGTTGTGGTTTAATATATATATATATATATATATATATATATATATACAAAACAAATTTTAGAATCCATTTTCTTCTCTTCCTTCCGCCTATCCCGACCTTCCCCTGCTACTGCGCCTCTTCCATCGTCACGCCGGAGCTGCCTTGGCTTCAATCACCATCACCATCATCTGCTTATCTCTTCTTCTCATTGTCACCACCATGGACAAGCTGCAGAAGCTGCTGGAACCAGTAAGGATCATCGAAGCAGCAGTGTTGGCAGCAACATGGTCCAACGATTACCGGTGGCTTTTTGATAGTGGGAGCTTGATTTCTCTGACTTGGTCGACTCCTTGAGTTGAGGGGAGGATGATTTTGAGCTTGATCAAGCTCAAAGCTAATCATTTGGTGAGTTTTGCATATTTTTAGTTTATGTATAATTTCTTTTTAATTTTTTTTAAGCTTGAGTTCGATGGATTCTTGATGATTTCTTTTAAAAATGATCATTTATGCATCTTCACCTACTCATAGATATTTTTTTATTTATTTTTATGATTTTGTTTGATTTTTTGTTAATTATTGAATATTTTAAAAAAAAATGAAAGATGAAATGAATTTTCGTAATTAATTAATTAGATTATGAATTTGTTAAATTATTGTTATTATATATTTTTATTGACTTTGGTGTTGAGAAATTAATTTTTGGGAATTTTATATAATTTTTAAGAAATACTTATAGTTTATGTGAATATTGGATAATTGAGTTAAATGAGTATTTGGGTTAAATTTAAAGTTTAATTGTGTGTTTTAGTTTATATTAAAATGTTATTTGATCATAAAATAATTTTTAGGAATTTCTATTATTTTTATGGGAGTTTATATAATTTATGTGTATTTTGGAATTAATAGCTTAAATATGTATTTTTATAGAAATTATTGGTTAATTAGGTGTATTTGTTGATTTTATTGAAAAATATGTTGAGAAAATTAATTTTGAGTAATTATATTATTTTTGGTGAATTTTTGAACATTTATAGTGAATATATATATATAGGGGTATTTTGGTAATTTTACACTAAATTGGTTTTAATAGCTATTTAGGGTATAAAAGTGATTTCTGCAAATTTTTAGTATTTTTAACTAATTAAAAGTATTTTTCGTAAATTATTTTCAAATTATATATAATATACTATTTTTCTAAATAAATGGGTTTTTATTGATTTTTAGTACGTTTTAGGGTTAATTACGTAATTTGGATTTATAAAATGTATTTTTATTATATAAGGGCATTTTTGGTATTTTATAAATATTCTGTGAATTGTGAACCTCGATCAGTGAATTGTAGTTTGGAGTCTGACCGAGGGATTGTGGTTATAATCCTGTGTTTATTCTGAAGTGTATTTCTTTGCAGGACCAGCTCTACTCTTTGAGTAGAGAGATGTCTGTTTTACAGGGGAGGTTCTGCCGGATTTTCGATAGAATTCTCGTAAAACGTGATATCCGGTCAAATTCCTATTTTAATTTTGTGTCTAAAATTCTAGATCGAGTCTTTAGAATTTTCGTTAAATTTATTTTGATTTCATGTTGTCATTTGTTTGTCTAGCTGCGCCGAGACCGAGGCCTAACGGATCAGGTCCGCCGAGTTTGTCTCGTGGAGCGCTAACATGTGAGTTATTATACTGTATATATATGCACTGCATATATGGTGCATTATTTAGAATTTTTCATTTTCATTGTATGTTTTAAAAAAATGATTTAAATTATAATATTTTTGGTATATCTAGGGTTGCATTCTTATATATATGCATATTAAATAATTATGCACGTTAGTTTGATATATGCATATTAAACAATTAGGTTTAGGTTTAATACATTTGAGTATTATACAAATGTTTTAAAATGTACACTTAGACATAATTATTTTATTAAATGATTAGTATACTTTAGGTATAGTTTCAGTAGATTTTAGGTTTATTCTTAAATAATTGCATGTTAAATTATAAACCTACACTTAAATTATTTTTAAGTTTATTTTTGGTATATTTTTTTATTTATTTCCGAATAAATAAATGTTTTATTATTAAATTAAACCTAACACATTAGTGGTATATTTAGGGTTTATTTTTGATATATGCATGCTAGATAATTAGGTTTATTTTTAGTATATTTGTGAATATATGTTAAACCTAAACACATATTTAAATGAATATTTATATATAAATGTTTTACTAAATGATTTATATACTTAGGGTATATCTTTTGTATATTTAAGTATATTTTTAAGAAAATGCATGTTATATTACTGTTACTCATTTAAATTGTTTTTAACCATATTAATGATTTATCTTTAGTTTATTTCATATTTTATTTGATATATATATATATATACCCGAAATATACTGGGTGTAATTTAGGTATATTTTTGGTATATATATATGGTTGATTTTATTATTATGAATGTCGTTTCACATTAATTATTTTCAGAATAAATGATTTATTCGAAGTGAAGGATATCAATAGAACGTGCTTCCTAGTGGGCAGCACTAGGATCGTGTACGTACCGGTACGATAGATAAGGATTGAGTGAGAGTTAAAATTGGGTGATTATAATTGATTTAATTGATTTGACTAAGATTAATGGTATGTTAGATAGTGTGATTGCGGGACCAATCACACTGACAGTCAGACTGCTGGAGCTCGGTTGACTTAGTGTCTCGGGGCCAGTCTACTGTCCATAAGTGAATTGAATGATCTATTGGGTTGATTGAGATGTGAGGTGATGGATAGTGTGATTGTTGGAGCTCGGTTGACCAAGTGTCTCGGGGTCAATCACACTGACAGCCAGACTGCTGGAGCTCGGTCGACTTAGTGTCTCGGGGCCAGTCTGTTGTCCAGATTGGAATAAGTGTTCTATTTGGAATCAAGTGAGCATGTATGGCTAGAGTGATGATGGGATTATTTGAGGTTGTTATTATTTAGGGTTCTATGGATCCTTCATAAATTAAAACAAACGTTTTCTACATTTAGTATATTTATAAAAGCAGAGTTTGACATTCGTGTGAATTGTGTGTATATACATACATATATAATAATGTCTGATTGTTATGGTTTAGTTTGCATGTATATATAATATAATAATTCACTCAGTGAGGTCTGACCCCCCTCAATTATTTTTTTCAAGAGATTCCATATCGTCAGACCTTAGTTGTAGAGTTCCTCGCCGGTGTTCTTCAGTCCCGGCTGTTTTATGCAATTGTATATTCTGAACTTTGAATTGTATTCTAGAAACTGCAGTAGTAGTGTTAATATTTTTGGAAGTGTATTATTTTGTTTGGATATTAAATACTCTGAGAATTTGTATTTGAACATTGTACGAAATGTATTCATTTATAAAAGGATTTGGAGTATTTATTTTATATATTGATTCAGAAAAATTTTAATTTGGTCGTACTTTTATTTAATTATTGCATGATTTTATTTTCTTAGGCTTGCTACGGGTTCCGGATTCGAAAGAATTCCCGTTCCCTAGCGCCGGTCATGACTCCTAATTTGGATCGTGACATTATTTTAGTAAATGATTAGATTATCTAATTTTTGTATAATAATGAGTACATATATATATATAATATTATTACACATTATTAGAAAATTATACTCTAATTATTTATTTGATAAATTTATATTAGAATAAATTCAAAAAGAATTTAAAAATAATTCTAAAAAATTATTTAAAGTTTTCAAATTTTAAATAAAAATATATTACAAATTAAATTGTTGAATGAAAAAATTAAAAAAATTAGAAATATTTTCAAGTTTTACGCCAAAAATTCCTGAATTTTAAAATTTTTTTAAAAATTTATTAATTAAATATACAATTTTTGGATTGATTTTAATTTTATTGGCTAATTGAAGCCCAAACAGAAACAGAACAGGGTTTTAAGCACAGGCACAAGCAGAAGCACAGCAAAAGCAAGCACACTCTCTGAGCTAAAGCTTCTCGCTGCATTTTATGTTTTTCTTGGATCGAACAGTGTAGATTTCGCCGGTCAGGTAGTCATCTTCGCTTCTTATTTCACAATCTATTCCTTTTCTGTTTGTTTCTCGAGAAACCGAAGGAAAATGTAAATTTAAAAAAAAAAAGGAAACGAATGCAATCGATTCATTCACTTAACTCTCGCGTTTGGCTGCAGTTTATTATATGTTTATTTGGAGAGAAACTGAAATTAGAATTTGATTTTACTAACATTAGTCTGTGTAATTGCCACATAATAAAGGTATTAGGGTTTTAGGAAGGTCTCCGTTCTTTGCTTTGTGTTCTTGTTATTGGCATTTGGAGAGTTGCTTCGCTTTTCCTTTTCTGTTAGCTCTTCGGATGATTGTTGAAGGATTATGATTAAATTAACAATCTTTTCATGTTAGCTCTCCATGGGGTAAGCACTATGTTGAAATTTTTTCATGAGTGATCTCTTCTTTTTGAATTTTGATGATCATAAGGATTTTTGAGTTGAAGGCTTGTTTGTTTAATGTAGTTCTTAAAGTCATGGTGGGTTGGCAGAGACATCTACAGTCCTTACTTTGCCATGTTGGGAAAAGAGTGGAGCATAATTACTATGCTGTCGCAAGTTTTTCATCATCTCTGTCTTCCAGCACAGAGTCATCTCTAAAACATGGTTAGTTAATCTTGAAACCTCCAACTAAGACCTTGCATGGGTTTCCATGTATGAGCTATGGGTTTAGGCTTCCTTGTCTTGTTTCTCTTGGAATTTATCTTTGTTCGCATGTATAAAACACAGATGCATAATGTAACATGGACCCAACACAACATAGACATGTCTCAAAGAATATACAAATTTTGTAATGATATCTATCCATGTGTAAGCACCTATACTTGATAATCTGAATTAATCTCATTCAAAATGCAGAAATCATGAACCAAAAACATATGAAAGAGCTAGGTTTACCATATTTTCAATCTGCTGTGCTCTAGCATTTGTTTAGAATTGAGGGTTCCATAATGTGCATTACCTTTTATAGGTGAACTACCATGCTTACAGAGGTTATGGAAATCACCTTCCACCAACATCTCAAGGCCTTTCTATCATTATCTGCAACAGTCGGTAATGCCATCTCCACTGATTTTGCCATTATCTTACTGTTATCTAAATCTGAATTTGACCCTGCTTTCATCCTTCTTTTTAATGGTTTTGGCTTTTTAGTTTCACCTTAAATTGATTTGTCCTGTCTGCAATAACTTATTGAGATGATGCACATAAGTTGATATTAATCATGATTCATGGTTGGATTTTTTCTGGTGCAGAAATTCTTTTCATTTTTTCTCCTTTCAATTTTCGTAATCCTTGCTGTCTTTCTTGGTTATAGGGCATCTCCAGTTCAAGGAAATTATTAGCAGATTCTTCTGAGCAGACACCAATTCGATCACCATTGACCCCTGCATTAACTCCACTGAGCAGTGGAAAAACTGAAGAACAAAAGGCAGCCTCTAAACCAGCAAAGGTTCAAGCAGTATTAAAGAACATAAAACAGGTATGGGAAGCTGCATTTTTACTGTGCACCATAATTTTCAATTTAGCTCTCTTGGGATCCCCTTTTCGACTAAAATTCTGAGTGTTTGTCACATATTATGAACAATTTACATGTATAGAGAATTAATACAATTTGTAAAAAATCCTGATTACATTGTCAATGAATTATTGCATTGTTGTTGATGGCATGTGTAGAGTTCATGATCTTAGTAACTGGGTTATGCCTTGTATGCATGAGTGTCTATGCACAGCGTAGGTTTTTTTTTTGGGGGGGGGGGATGTAAAAACTCTATACTCATTCCTCCAGTCACTGTTTGAAGCTTAATGATCTGAATGATTGAAACATGCATCCTACTAAGTATTGCATATTTATGGGATAAAGTCTGGCATATACACGTGTGAAGGAATGGAAACTGTCTTGCTGTTCTATTACTTAATGAGACTACGCACGTCATCTATGTTCTAATTGTAATAAACTTACCATTTCTGATGCTTCTTAATTATGTACTTTTTCTTTACTGTGATTGAGATGTCTATCAGTTTCCTTCTTTTTTCCCCTTTTTTTGCTAAGTTGCATGTGAGTATGTTTTCCTTCAAAGATTTCATATTTGCATATGCTAAAAGGATGCATTAACATGTGGGTGTGGTAAAATAAGAACTGCAGAAAAACATCATCGTCGGCATCTGCTAGTTATTAGTATAAGGATATAGGTCAATTAAAGTGAAATGAGCAAGGCTTTGACCATGGACAGGTTTTCTTTTTGATCAAACCATTATAAAATATGTTTATATAGTGCTCCTTCAGTATTAATTAAATTTCAACTTTTAAGAATAGGACAATACAAATTCAGACAGCTTCATTTGATAAATTTGTGCTTGCTGATTTCAGAGTCCTAAGAAGGTCAACCTAGTTGCTGCATTAGTTCGCGGCATGCGTGTTGAAGATGCATTGATGCAGTTGCAAGTGACAATAAAGCGAGCTACAAAGACTGTATACCAGGTTAGACATCCTTTCTACTTCTTGTTACTCTCCTATTATGAAAGAGATGTTAGATTCATCTAATTCATAGTTCTTTCTTCTTCTTCCCTGGAAAAGTGCAAACTGAACGGAACAAAGGGAGCAGAGGTTGGGGGTTGGAGGAGAGAACTTTGTTCAGGGATAAACATATAAAGCTGACTTTTATCAGACAGGAACCTTAGTTTGTCCAGGTCTTGATCTAGACTTTCACAATCTGGACTCAGCAATTAAAGGAGAAATCTATATCCCTCATGGAATTAGGAAAACCGAAGAATGAGTTATGCTTTCTGAAGTATGCAGGGGTAATGAAAATCATTGTTAATATTTGTGGGGAGTGCTCATTTGGAGTTGCAACTGTCCCTTGGAACAGTGTTTGATCCTTGAACTGTGTTGGCTTGTCAAAAATTTTTGAGAGTAGAGTATATATTTTCTTTCTCTATTATAATATGGCCTGGATAAAGGTAAAGAAAATTAATTTAATAATTTTGCCTTTCACAGGTTATTCATTCAGCAAGAGCAAATGCAATCCATAATCATGGGTTGGATCCAGATCGTCTTCTTGTTGGTAAGTTATGAAAATGGACATTCTTTCTGACTTTATATTAGAACTATTTCTCAACCCTAGTTTTCTTTCTTTATGTAGCCGAGGCATTTGTTGGAAAGGGATTTTTCAAGAAAAGAGTTTCCTACCATGCAAAGGGAAGAGCTGGGATTAAAGTGAGACCAGAGTGTCGACTGACAGTAGTAGTGAGGGAGACAACTCCTGAAGAGGAGGCTAAGATTGCCAGGCTAAGAGTGCACAACTTCCGTAAGCTAACTAAGCAGGAGCAGAGGCTTGTTCCACACAAGCTTATTGAGACTACTCCAGTTTGGAATCGAAAGGGTAAAGCTGCCAGGCGTGAACCAGATTGCATGGCTGCATGAGATCGTGTTCTCTTTCATGACTCACATTGTCTTTGAAAGTTTTGTAGAAGTGTTGAATTCTTTCCCATTGTTTTGCGTTGTAATAAAGACAGTATTGTAGAATTACATGTGCTGAAGTGCTGGAAAATTAGTAAACCTGTTTTCATCTCAGATAATAGCTCAAAGAGTTTCAAATACTTCAACGTCCTCTTTATTTTACAAAACATTCTGGAAACTTCTTTTGTTAAGAATATATATATTTTTTCATTTATTAATTGCAGACTGGAAGATTGTTATTAATTTGGGATTAGGGATTAAGGCTTAGTTGAGTTTACATTTAAAAATATATATATATATCCAGTGCATGAAACAATCTTTTATGAGGATTGAAAAATAGTGTTGGCCTACATATATAGACTTATAAATAGAATTGAGCTCTTGTAACACAAAATCAATTGACTTGTGTTAAAACTTAATCTATACTATTTATAAGCCACTTCAATTAAGTATACTTTTTCAATGTAGAATTCTTCAATATTTCTCTTTAAGTGCAACTGAAATTTGACAGTTGTTACTTGAAACTTATATATATATATATATATATATATATATATTAAATTGAAAGGCAATGACAACATTGGACCGGACTACTGGGATTGGACATTCAAACGGACAACTGAAAAATTAAAAAATTGAACCGAATATACTCTCATACCATGTTAAACAAGTTCAGAGGCCCTAGTGCATGATACAATCAGATGGATTAGCATTTCAGTTTCTATTGAATTATCTTTTGTCGATGAGGACTAGCCTTAAGGATTATTTATCCTGCATTTTACCCAAAACTTTCATATATTCTGGTAGGCATGAAGAATTCACAACCAATTTTGCTGACTTTCCCTCTTCATATCCAGCAATAAAACTCTGGTTAAAATTATGAAATGTCCATGGTCATGAATGTAAGAAAAACAAAGTATGCTTTGTCTAATAGTACAGACTCCAAAGCACATCACTCCAAGAATCTTAGTACTTGACAACAGTTCAAACCCCAAAAGATCGCTGATTTCAACTCACAAATTTCCACGTTGCTGAAAATTCAGTCCCAAATGGCTGGATGCTACAATAAATAACACTTCAAGGCTGCTAACCAACTCAATCTCCACACCAAATTCCTTAATCTAGTTTGGAACATCAGCACTTCTACGTCTGAGAATCTCAACTCCCAAATAATCCAGAGGACCTTGAACAGCAACATGAGGCTTCCCAACTCTTACACGCACCACAGATATTTGGGGGAACTTTGTCAGGGTGGTGGAAGCAATATTCTGCGCCACTGACTCAAGAAGATTGTAAGGCGGTCCCTCAACAGCTGCCTTAACTATTCTGTTATAAATTCATGTAAAGAATTAAAACAAGTATCCCCTGAAAAGAAGAGGTCGTATTTTCCTAGAAGAGGGGATCAATAGATATGAATTTGTTGTCACAAGATTTATAGCTATAATCCAGCAAGAATTAAAGGCCACAAGCAAATATTAGATTCCAATGTAAAAATAAAAATGAAAATGGTTTAAGAAGCCATAAAAATCCTAATGATGAAATTTTAAATTTTTGATGATCAAAACACAAAAAGGAAACTCCGGTTGATACTGAAATGGAAGCTTCAAAGGATGATAAACAAATAAAGTGCCAACTTATTGCTCACCGATAAATTTCAGTATAGCTGATAGTATCTGAGAGCTGGTCAGATTTACCAGCTGCCCTGAGATCCATCCAGGCATCTACATCTATTAAGAATTTCTGACCCAAAGTCCTTTCTTCAGGTTTCACACCATGGTAGCCATGGAACTTCAACCCTCTTAATATGAGTTTGTCTCCACCCATTATCTCATCATTTTCCATCGTCAATCCTAACGAAAAAACAATACATCGTTAACAATTTTCTTCAAGGGAAGAACTGAAACATTATATCATAAAGAGAAAAAGAAAATCTATGGTTAAGAAAATATTTTCAGTCAAAGCACGCAAGTGCCTAAGACAACATTAACTTTCCCATTATCTTAACATCAAATAACAAATTAATGAAAAATTAAATTACACTTCTAATAAACATTAGACCCTTTCACATCATACTTCATACATAAAATCTGGTTCTCTCAAAATGAAGAACAATTTAAATGTCTAAAAACAGGGTGCAACAAGAAAAAAAAAATCAAAACTTGGAGTTTGATTATAAAGTGGAATCAATCAAGAACAACTTAGCAACAAAGCAACCAACACACATTACAGAGAAGAAGAAAACAGCATTCAAGCTACAAGCACTACACTATAGCTAGTGAAGAATCTCAATTTCATATTAGCTGCACAATTTCTACAAAACAATATCAAAAGTTAATATAAACAGCTACCAAAGTGAATTTCAGTTCAGAGAACACTAAAGCACTTGAATTGTAATAACAATAATAAAAAAAGATAAAGATTTCAGTAGCTGAATCCTCAAATCTATTGAATATATGATGATAATCATATACGCATTTTGAGATGAAATCAGATGCAATAACAATTGATTTAATCAAGAATCAATCTTTTCTTATAATAAAAAACCGTGAAATGTAAATGTAATTGCATTAAAAAACCCAAAACAAAAAAAACTTGCCTCTATGCAGAAAAATTCCGGCTACCCTTTGTAATTGAATCGACTAATAATCGAAAGAAATAACTCGCAGGCGTCAGAGATCAGGGATGCGACAGTCAGGAGCAAGACGGTGTGCTTCTTATTATACTATTTGCCAACTGCCATTCTTATATTAGATTAGTTATTCTTTCAATTAAATTTTTTGTTAAAAATTTTTATTAATTCATAAAAAATAATCGAAATAATATTTAAGACAAAAATAATTATTTTTCTCCTTTATTTTACTTTTTTTTTTATTGTTTTCCTCTTAATATTTAGAAATTCTATTTTTATTAGTATATTAATTTTATTAAAAATTTATATAAAATTATCATTAACTAATCATAATTAATTAATCATAAAATATTTAATAAAATATTTAATAAAATATAAAGTAACTAATATCAATATTTTTCACAAAAATATTTATTAAATTTAACATAGTTAAAATTTTAAGTAAATATTAAGTAATTATTTAAATATATATCAATTTAAAATCCTTATTTTTCAAAAAAAATTAATCAAATAAATTCTCTTTTTAACTTTAAAATTCTATTTTTATTTAAATTATTAGTTTGAAATATTGAATTTATAATTAAATTACTCTAAAATAATTTTATTTAATAATTGAACCTCTTTTAATTAAAAGTTTACTTTGAGCATGAATAATTATTTAATAATAATTTTAATAGATAAATTTGACTAAATGTAAAAAGTATAACAATAAAAAGGTAACTATAATTCTTAAATGTTAAGGAAAAATATTAAACTATAATAAAATAAGGAGCAAAAAAATTTGATTTTAAATATTTTATATTTTATTATGTAATTATTCTTTCATATCCAAACAATAGTAAACTTAGTAAAATAAAATAATCTTTATTTAATAATTGAACCTCCTTTTAATTAAAATTTTACTTTGATCATTATTAATTATTTAACAATAATTTTAATAGATAAATTTGAGGAAATGTAAAAAGTGTAAAAAAAAAAAGTAACTATAATTCTTAAATGTTAGCGAAAAGTGTTAAACTATAATAAAATAAGGGTAACTAATAATTGTTTTTAAATATTTTATATTTTATAATGTAATTATTCTTTTATAGCCAAACAATAGTAAATTTAGTCAGATTGATCATCCAAGAGATAAATAGTACAATATTGAAAAATAAAAATTAAATATATATATATATAATAAAATAAAAAACACAAATAGTAATTAAATCATTAAATTATTACTAATACAACCATTAAGAATTAGCTCAAGCTTCAGGGGTTCAACATCATGTAATTGTTACATTGCCAAAAAAACCATCATGTAACTGTTACGATGATAATTTCTGATTTTTTTTTTAAAATTTATTGCACAGTACAAATTAATACAGTTCATCGTAAAAAAACTGTTTTAAAATAGTAATTGTAATACTGTCATAGTGAACAATATTATATAATTTTATTAATACTTTAACCAAAATCCCTAATAAGCAAAATAAAACTTCTAATTAATTGAATTTAAGCAAAAACAACCCTACATCTAGTCTAATCTAAGCTAAAACAAAAATATTATAAAATCATCATAACATAAAACTATTCTATAAAATTCTAATGAGTCTTGTAAAATTCTACAAAATTAGGAAGAATAAGATAAGCAAACATGGTAAGAACAATATCGTCTCTATTGACGCAATATGCAACCCACTATTTGTATTACTTACAACATTCTTTACTAATTTTAACATATGGAAAAAATATGTTACTAATAAATTGAATCACACATTCACCAACCTCAAAACCATTGACAAACACTTTTCAATAACCATTGACAAACACTTTTCAATATCTATAGGTGGCGAAGGTGACTTGTGTTTGTGATGATGAGAAGATGGTGGTGATTTGTGTTTCAAAAGAAAAGGAGAAATATTTCTAGAATCATTTGGGTGGCAATTGCATGTGCATTCAACAGTCTTTTGTGTTGCAAGATACAATTACAGCAAAACCATGTTGAATTAAAGTTGCTAAGCATATGGCGAGTAACAACATGTATTGAAAAAAACAAACCCTGCCACTCATCATCGTGAATTGATTATTTCTTTCTCTTGCTATAATGTATGGAATAAATATTTGTTTATTTTAGAGGAAAAATATGGCAAGCTTGATGGAAATCAATAGATTCACACCCCAAACTCCCCAACAGTTTCAATACTATGACAAACTTGATGATTAGAATTTATCACCTTCCACAATTATGTTATAGGATTGTTTAAAAATGAGATAAGAAAAACTATTTTATATCTTACCAAGTTAGAATAAGATTATTAGCCCTTCGTTCAAGCTCCTCAATAGCTAAAGAGTTATGATAAACTTGCAATAAAAAGAATTAACACCCTTAGACAATTGATAAATCTTTAATAGACTTTCAAGTCTTCAACATAAACAAACAAAAACAAGTTTGAAAGATGAAAAAGAAGACAAAGATTTTGGATTTTGACACCTCAAACCTCACTAGGCTTGATAAGTCACAAAGTTCATACAAGAACTTCAAAGCAAATTCCTCACCAAAAGAAACTCAAAATTTTATAACTCAAATTTGATATATGTCTTACAATGAAATGAGGTCTTGTTTATATAGATACAAGACCAAGCTCATAATATTACTCTAAGCACTAACTTGTAATTATAGTCATTAATGATGTAGATTCCCACTAACACATTTAAATCCTACTAACTTTTGATAATGTAAATTCCCACTAACACACTTTAGACCCCATTTATTATTAATTATTTAAATTCTCACTCATTATTAATTATGTAAATGTCCACTAATGCACTTTAAACCTCACACTTTTAAATCTCACTCATCATTAATAATGTAAATATCCAATAACACACTTTAAGGCCTACACTTTAAATCCCACTAATTATTAGCCCTCTAAATTCATTTGTTTTGATATGGTAAACAAGACTATTTAGGTCTCTTTATTGATTTTGATTGTACTTGGAAGTTCTTGGGCTTTCTAAATACTTTGAATGAAGATTAGTAATGCTTTTTGTAATTTTTTGATTTTTGACATTGTCATTAGGCCTTGTTGGACTTGCAATGGATCTTGTGGATCATTAGACCTTGGTTTTGAGCTTGAGATCACATCAAAGCTATTTATAGGGTATTCTATGTAGGTTTGGTAGTTCGATTAGGGTTTTTGTTGGATCATAATATTTTATGTAGGTTTTTGTACTCATGTAAGAAATAGATAGTTTGGCTTCAAATCAATTTGAATTACACTCTTAGTCCTATTATTACCTATTGATTCAATTTTCTTCTAATTCAAGTTTTTTTTTTTTTTTAAGAGAAAAAATGAAACTTTCATTCATTGAATATTAAAAGTACATCTTAATGAAATAATAATAAAAATAACACTACAATCAAGAAATACCAAAATAAAATCTTACTAAAATTAGAAACTTTCTGGTTGTTATTCCTCAATCGCATTGACAAAGCTCTTCTAATTTTCAACTCGGCAATCTATACGCTTCGTGGATTTATTTAGCCATAAATTGACTACTTAGTCTTTGAATGAATATGATTAAAGCTTTTTATAGGGTATTCTATGTAGGTTTTGTGTTTGGATTCAAGTTTTTGTTGGATTAGAATATTGTATGTATTTGGACAAAAAAAAAAAGAATATTGTATGTAGGTTTTTGTACTCATCTAAGAAATAGATAGTTTGGCTTCAAATCAATTTAGATTACACTCATAGTCGTATTATTACCTATTGATTCAATTTTGTTCCAATTCAAGTTTTTTTTTTCAGAGAAAAAATGAAACTTTCATTCATTAAAGATTAAGAGTACATCTTGATAAAATAATAATAAAAATAATATTACAATCAAGAAAAATCGAAATAAAATCTCACTAAAATTATAAATTTTCTGGTTGTTATTCCTCAATCACATTGACAAAGCTCTTCTAATTTGCAACTCGGCTATCCATTGATTGATTCTCACAAGCATACGAGTTTGTTAAGCAATATAGAATAAGTACTAATCAATCCCACGATGATTGAATATCTATTTAACTATTAATTTTGTTTTTAACTTGTTTAAAAATCAAATATCAAGTGAATTATAATTGCTAAATTTTAATAGTCAAAATGAAATTAAATAATAAAATCTATTAATTTAAATTTTAACAAGCAAATAAATTTTAACAAGAAAATGATAAAATAATGTTAAAGATTGTATCACTATATTTTAATTAAGCCGATTACAAGAAATTTGTCTTCTTTCTATTGCAATTCTTAGGGGTTCAAAGGTAGCAATTAATCTTTCTCAAGTAAAAATTACTTGATTTATTTAAGTCAATTGAAAAGGCTTTAACTAATTTTCATTAAATTAAAACCTAATCAAATTTAGTAAATAAATCATAGAGCACAACCAATTGAAATTAAAATAATTTAAGCTATCTCTAAACTTAAATCAATTAATCAAGCATTCATATTTCTATTAAGATTAATATTTCTCAATAACTAACCTTAATTAAAAATCAATTATGAATTGTCAAATTATAAACAATTAATTTTAATGAATGTTTAATGCAAATTAAAAGAAAAACCAATATATATATAAATCAACTTAAATTAAAATAAGTTCAACAATTCCCAACATAAATAAAATTAACTAAACATAATATTCATCATGTTCTCAAATAAAAAATAAAATACATTAAGAACTTAGAAAAATAAATAAGAGAAAAAGAATCTCCAAAAATAAATAATACATTAATGGAAACTCTTCTAGCCTTATTCTCCAGTAGTCTTTTTTTTTTTTCTTCTTCTTCTTCTCCTTCTTCACCGTCTACCTCGTTCTCTATATCAACTTTTTTCTCTTATACATACATATTTTATAATAATCCAACATATCTTCCCATCTCTAGTTCATATCTCCTTCCCTACCATAATGCTTTCATTATTATTTATTCTCTCTCTCTCTCTCTCTCTTTGTATATATTCTCTCCATAATTGCTTGTCTCCCTCCATAATTGCTTGTCTCCTCTTTTGCATTTTCATTATTGTTTCTTTTCCATTCCTATAATTTATCCAAACCCCACAATAAAGAAAAAACATAAACAAATAAATAATTAAATTCTAATAAAATATAACAATAAACACTATAAACATAAAAAAAAAAAAATGCACCAAACCAACCAAAAAAAAAACTATTAAACTTAACACATAATCAAATACCCCCACACTTAACTTCTTGCTTGTCCTCAAGCAAAATGAAAATAATATGTATCAACAACATGAACTCAACACATTAATCAATTTTAACTTGACCAATTAACAAAATTTTCACTTAATATAAAAGTTAAATCATAAAAAAAAAAACCAAGCAATTCATGATCAAGAACATATATAAAAATTATCGAGAAGATAGCAAACTCTCACATTTAAAAATAAAAAAATGTGCATAAATCAAGATTCACAAAGAAAGGAAATGAGCCAGACAACTCTTTCACTAGAATTACCTTTACAAGAAACAAATAAGATTTTTTTTAAAAAATTTTGCTTGTGGATGTTCCAATCGTCATAATTCCTCCGTCTTTCCTGCACTACTCAGTGTGGAATCCTCTGAAAGGTCCTTTTAGAATACTTTTACTCTTTGAAGAGCATTGAAGTAAAGGAACATCTACAAATTTGAGTAAAAGATTTTAGCTCCATTCCACAACATTTATTTATTTTTATTATTATTATTTTATTATTATTATTATTATTATTATTATTATTATTATTATTATTATTATTATTATTATTATTATTATTATTATTATTCTTTTCACATAATTCTAATAACTCAAGCTATCTAACCCGCAACTTCTTTAATTCCTCTTAAATTATGCACATTTATACATTCAAAAAGAGAGTAAGCATTAGATTCATTAAAGTATAAAAAAAATGTCCCTAACCACAAATTGCCCATAATGCTTAAAAGCCTCAAATCAAACATTAAATGGAGATTAAATCAATTAATCAAGAAAACTACCAATGTGTCAAATTCAGGAAGTTGATAAGTTACACGCATCAAAGTTGTGGGGAGAATTGATTATACTTCTACCTTGTGCATGAATATAATGCAATAAAACACAATAAAATATATTGAAATAAATTAAAATAAAATAAAACACATCAAATGCAAAATAAAACACATGAATTTCCAATATGCAAAATGCACCCATAATACCCCTACACTTAAATTTCACATTGCCCTCAATGTGAAACATAAATGTGACACACAAAACAAAGCAAATTAAAGAAATAACTTAATAAAGAAAGTGAAAAACTCCCATAAGATGGTGATTTTGGTGAAGATGGAGGTGTTGGCGAAGATACTTCTAAACCCAAAAATTTGATGTATTTGAGAAGCTTGTAATTATGGTAGCCTATTTCTTTCTTCAGAAAATCAATTTGATAATCTAGCTCATCATACTGGTCATCGATTTTCTTCCCTATTGCTTCAAACTTATCATCCATTTTCTTTTCCATGGCTTATATCTTTGCCAAAACTCTTTGTTAACCACTATTGTTATTTTTAGTAAAATTATCTCCATCTTCATGGGCATCTATCTCCAGAGTAGGAATTGGTGCCCGATCTTCTATTATATGTCATAAATGATAGCATTTATGAGTATTTAGTGCCTGTAACTCATCTTGACTTATAATAATCTCAGCACGAGATAGAAGATAATAGTGCAATACGCCCGCTTCTACAAAGAACATGTTAGTAGTAGACGGATTAAAAGCACGAAAATGCTAAGTAAGACCGGTCACAATATAACCCAGGAAATGACAACATGAGATCAATACTCCACAAGCTATAAAATATAAAATATATGGTAGAGACTTTGGTTTTGGTATGCAGGGACCATAGAAACAATAACTCTAGGTTTGACACTTTATTTCTATCAATTTTCCCAAAAATTGCATAGCACATAAACTTATAAATGATTAAATACCGATGATCAGTACTTAACCCATTAGGTGTAATGTGTGCACCCATATAATCATCTTGCATTGAAATTTAATGCCAAAAAGCCTTGAGGTCACAATTTTTAGGGGGATGAAAAATACCACTTTTAAGAAAACCAAACACTTAATGCATAATATTATAATTCACATGATGATTTTTACCAAACAACTTAAAACAAAAATTCTTATCACTCTCTTTAATCAAATGCAATGTGGTAAAAAAACTCAAGTGTGATTTCTCTATGGGTGTTAAATGGTGTGGAAACAAATTGAGACCACCCTAATCTACCACATAATCTATATATATCAGCCTTAATGCCCAATTTACTCAAAATATCATTCTTAAAATATTTGCAAGTGGAAATTTTTCTTAAGGCAAGAATTGTATACCTTTTACCCTCTTTATAACTTTTAATGGGAAATGGATCACTATACTCCTGGGCAAGGTAAATTACCTCTTCATCTTTAATTACATGCTTCCCTTTGCTTGTGCCTTCCATGGAACTCCTAACTTTCTTTACTGCATTTTTGGTTCTTGACATTGTGAAAGAAAGAAAGAAAAATGACAATGAAAGAAATTTTTATGAGAAAATGAAATGGTGAATAGGTAATGCAAAGTGAAGAACAAAATTGAAAAGAAATTGAAAAGAGTTTAAAGGGAAATAAGAAATTTAAAAAAGAAAATAAAAAAATGGGACAATAAGATTAAGAATGAGGGAAAATTAAAGGGATTAGGGATTTGAAAGGAAAAGGAAAGGAGATTGGGAAAGAGAACATGAATAATGAAAAAAGGAAGAGGTTGGGCTATTTATTATATATATATATATTCAATAGTGCTACGATAGTAGTTGGACTTCGATGGTGACAATGCGCTAGAGGGGCTTGAGAATTTGGCAGGGATACGATAGCAGCAGAGCTACTATGGTGATAGAATTTTAGTCGTGCATAGATAAAGTTTAATTTATTATTTTCCTGTCAAACTTGAAAGAAAACAAAAACACACTTATTAAACTTATTAAGAATTTCAAGACATCATAAAAACAAGTCACACAAAGAAAATAAATAATAAAAAAATTAAAAATAAAATAATAAAATAAAATAAAATGCTAATTTTTAGGTCTATAACATGACCAAAACCAGAATTGTTCACTAAGGTTAATGAAGCAAAAGAACTTCCTTCTCCTTAGAAATTAGTCCTCCTTAATACACTTTGCACCTTTATCCATTTACTCGAAAATACAGTCCTTTTAAATTGATGAGTTCAAGTGCACTATGAGAGAAAACTTGTTGCATCTTAAATGGACCACTCCACCTCGATCCCAACTTAATCGAAAACAACTTTAGTCTAGAATTAAATAAAAGAACAAAATCACTAACTTTGAATTCCTTCTTAAGAATATGAACATCATGCCACCTTTTGTTTTCTCTTTGAAAAGCTTAATGTTCTTATATGCTTGAAATCAAAACTCATCCAACTCATTAAGCTATAATAATGTCTTTCACCAGGTGCCTTCATGTCAAAGTTTAGCACCTTAATGGCCCGATAAGCTCGATGATTAAGCTCCACCGGTAAATGACTAGCTTTCCTAAAAACTAATCAGTAAGAAGACATACTAATTGGAGTTTACCCCTAGAGCATCATTCAATTTAAACGCCCAATCTTTTCTCGAAGAGCCCACTATTTTCTGTAAAAAAACTTTTATTTCCCTGTTAGTGACCTCCACTTGACCGCTGGTTTAAGGGCGATATGGGTTAGTAACTTTATGGTAAACTCCATACCCTTTGAGTAATAACTCAAATTGCTTGTTGTAAAAGTGCAAGCCTCCATCACTAATCACACTCGAAGTACTCTAAACCTTTCTTAAAAAATCTTATCACTTTTTTAGCATCATTTGTAAGGGAAGGAATGGCTTTCGCCCACTTAGACTCATAGTCTACTCTAACCAAGATATACTAGTTCCCAAAAGATTATGGAAGTGGACCTATAAAATCCAATCCCTAAACGTTAAAAAATCTTCATTTCTTGAATTAATGCGAGTGATATTTCATTCCTTTTAGAGATATTCCTATATCTTTGACATTTATTACAATGTTCCCTATACTCCTTAGTATCTTTAAATAAAGTAGGCCTGAAAAAACCACTTTCCAATACCTTTGCAGTAGTTTTTATTACTCCAAAATGCCCACCATATGTAGAATCATGACAATGAGATAAAATTTTCAACATTTCAATTTTAGAAACACACCTTCTAATCAATCCAACTCCATAAATATTGTAAATAAATGGACCCTCCCATAGATAGTGTTTTACCTCATAGAGGAAACACTTCCTTTGTTGATAGGAGAATTCTTACTGTAACACTCCATATGCTAAATAGTTGGCAATGTCTACAAACCATAAAGCACTAAAATATTGAACTGCTAACAATAAAGCATCAGGAAATTCTTCATTGATATGCTCTTCTTGCTTTACTTGTTCATAACTCTTTAATCTGGACAAATGGTTAGCTACAACATTCTTAAAACCTTTCTTGTCTTTGATCTCCAAGTCAAACTCTTGTAAAAGTAACACCAATGAATAAGACATGGTTTTGCATCCTTCTTGGCAAAGAGATATTTTATTATTGCACGATCAATGAAAATAATAGCCTTTAAACTAAGTAAGTATGACCTGAATTTGACAACAACAAAAACCTGCCAACATGTCTTTCTCGGTTATGGTATAGTTCAACTAGGCCTTTATAAGAGTTTTACTTGTA
The DNA here is from genome assembly GCA_947683625.1 of Mallotus nudiflorus. Lineage (NCBI taxonomy): Eukaryota > Viridiplantae > Streptophyta > Magnoliopsida > Malpighiales > Euphorbiaceae > Mallotus > Mallotus nudiflorus. The sequence goes on along the minus strand of CANTUR010000156.1, from coordinate 3,725,247 downwards.
TAATATATGACATGGAGCTTGTTGTCTTTCCTCTGACCAAGCATTGCCCCCATAGCGTGGTCACTAGCATCGCACATGATCTCAAAAGGAAGTGCCCAATTTAGAGGTGAAATAATTAGGGTCAAAACCAAAGCCTCCTTTAACCTATTAAAAGCATTTAAATAATCATCATTAAAATTAAAAGGAGCATTTATAATTAACAATTAGGTTAAAGGTTTAGCAATCAAAGAAAATTTTTTAATGAAACGCTTATAAAAACTTGCATGTCTTAGAAATCCACAAACTCCTTTGACTATTGTTGGAGGTGGTAACTTCTCAATAATCTCTATTTTAGCTTGATCTACCTCGATTCCTGCACTCAAAATCTTATGACCAAGGACTATCCCTTCTTTTACCATAAAATGACACTTTTCCCAATCAAGAACTAGGTTAGTTTCTTCACATCTGTTCCATAACCTTGTCAAGGTTAGACAAACATAATTCAAAAGAATCACTAAAAATAGAGAATTCATCCATAAATACCTCCATGATGTTCTTAATGAGATCAGAAAAAATTATTGTAATACATCTTTGAAAAGTAACTAGTATGTTGTACAATCTAAAAGGCATGTGTCGGTAAGCAAAAGTTTCATATGGGCATGTGAATGTTGTTTTCTTCTAGTCATTTGGAAAAATAAAAATTTGGTTCTAACCCAAATAACCATTAAAGAAACAGTAGTATGCATGTCTTGTTATCCTCTCTAACATTTGATCAATGAACGAGAGAGGAAAATAGTCCTTCCTCGTGGTTGAGTTCAATTTTTGGTAATTAATACATACTCTATACCCATCAACCATCCTCTTCAAAATTAGCTCACCTGCTTCATTTTCCACAACAGTCATTCCACTCTTTGCGATACACACTACATTGGGCTTACCCACTCACTATCAGAAATTAGGTAAATAATGCCTACATCCAATAACTTGACAATCTCCTTTTTTACCACCTCTTTTATGTTTATATTTAAGTGTCTTTATCTTTCTATGACAACTCTGCTCCCCTTTTCCATATGGATTCTGTGCATAACAATTGAAGGGCTAATCCCTTTTATATTTGAAATTTACCACCCAATGGACTTCACCCTATTTCTTACTATTTCACATATCCTTTTCTCTTATTCAATAGATAGCTTATTAGAAATGATAATGGGTAAAGTGTTTCCCTCTCTAAAAAGGTGTATCTCAAATGGGTAGGTAACAGTTTAAGCTCTAACTTGGGTAGTTTTACAACAGATGAAGGAATGGGGTTGTCACTACGCACTAATATTTTAGGCTTAACAAAAGTGGATTCTTATGAGGGGTCACTATCTACTTCACACTCTAAGCTTTTATCAAGAATCTATTTATTCAAATTCACCTCTTTTACACACTCATGTACAACTTCCACTCTTATGCAAAATTCCTCTTCAATTGGGTATTTTATCAATCGAAGCATCATAAATTCTACACTCTCATCACCAACCCTAAAAGTAATTTTTCCTTCATGAACATCTATGATGTCTCTCATAGTATTTAAAATTGGTCTCCTAAGAATTAGAGTATACTTATTATCCTTTTCAAATCTAAGACTACAAAATCCACAAGAAAAATTAATTTATCTACTTAACCAAAACATCCTCATTGATCCCATGTGGTTTCTTTGAAGAATGATCTACAAATTATAAAGTTATGTTCATAGGGGTTAACTCACTAAACTGTAATTTTTTGAAAAGAAAAAATAGCATATGGTTAATACTTGCACCCAAATCAGATAAACATCTAGGAAATTCTTGAGCACCAACTACACAAGGAAGAGTAAAACTTTCTAAGTCTTTTATTAGTATTTTATGAGTGATGATGGAACTATAGGTCTCAGTTAATTCCACAGTTTTATTATCATCTCATCTCCTTTTATTGGTGATAACATCCTTCAAGTACTTGGCATATGTTGGCATTTCTACAAGAGCTTCAGCAAAAGGAATGTTAAGTTTAAGCTTTTTAAAAGTATTTAAAAACTTAACAAACATCTTTTCATCATTAGGCTTTTTCAATCTTTGTGGAAAAGGCATTCGTGTCTCATATTTCTGTGAATTAGTGATAGGCAGCTGCTCTTTCCCATCACTGTTCTTTACTTGCTGCTCCTTACCTTCCTGGAGTCATCATCATCATTCTGAATGTTTTTTTCTTGAGTCTCCACCACTTCTTTCTTGAGCTCATTTCCTGATCTTATTTCTTTGTCACTCCTAAAAGTAATTGCTTTCAGCTGCTCCCTTGGATTTATTTTGATATTACTTGGAAGATTCCCTTCATTTCTTTATGCTACTACATTAGCAAGCTAACCCAACTGTACCTCAATATTATGAATTGAAGATGAATGGTCTTTAGCTATATGATCAAATTTTTCTTCCATCTGCTTTTGATTTTCATCTTGATGGCTCATTTTATTGGACATAGCCTTTAAAAATTTATCTATTTTATTTTTCATTAAGGCCATACGATCTTGATGAGGTTCTTGAAAACCTGGAGGTGCTTGCCTTGTCATATAATTCTGAAAGCCTTGGGGAACCAAATTATTATTATCATTCCAAGAAAAATTTAGGTGATTCCTCCATCTCGAATTGTAAGTGTTCAAGAATGGATTGTTACGACTGGCTCTAAGCTTGAATCTCTATAAACACCATTGTTGCCACATCCACATTCTCCAATAGTACTTTTCAGACAAAAAAAAAAAGTTAGTCAAAAAGTTTTTTTTCTTCTCTCTCGGGATAAAAAAATTTTTCTTTCCCTTCCTTGTTGATTTTTTTTCATTTCTTCCCCTGCTGCTACCTTCTTTTCTTCCACCAGCAGTAGCCATCTCCTTGCTTTGTCATCTTCCTCATCTGCTTCTTCTCCTCCTTACTATCCCTGCACAGCAACAGCCTCCCTTGCCAATAGCAGCATCAACACGCAGTGAAGCAGTGCCAAACAGCAACAACGGAAGCAGCAGCAAGTCTGGTAGCGTGAGGCAGCAGCAGTCCAGCAACTCTGGTTCCTCCAGCAGCTCTATTCTGCATCTAGATTTCTATTGTAAGTGAGTTTGGGTTAGTTAGTTAGAATTGTTGTAGTTGATTTCTAGTTGATTTTAGTAATTTTTGATTGATTTTAGTTAGTTTTCAGGTTGATTTTTAGTTGTTTAGAGCTATTGTTAGTTGATTTTGTGTTGATTTAATATTTTTATTGATTTTTATTATATTTAATAATTATCCAGAATTTTATTTTAATTATGTGGTTAATTTTTGAGTTGATCTATACTTATATTAGTGGATCTAAATTAATTGGGGTTAATTTTGGTTAATAGTATATCAAAATTAATTTAGATTAATTAAATTGATTTTTATGGAATTTTTGTATATTTATTTAGGTATTTTAAGTTTTATGTATATTTTGTTAATGTGATTAATTAAGTATTTTTGGTTGATTATTGGAGTAAATTAGTGTTAGTATTATGTTAGTAATTTTAGTAGTTATAAAATGATTTTGTTAAATTATCTAATATTTTTAGAAAATTTTTATATTATGTAAATTTGATATACTGGGTAAATGGTGTGTTTTGTAGATATTATAATCAAATGCTATGTTTTAATTATTTTTGAGACAAAATGTGGTATTAAAATAATTTTATTTAGTGTTTTAAGAATTAAATAAATTATATTATTGATTTTTTTTATTATTATTTTTAGTGATTTACTAAATTAATATTTAGTATTTGCTATTTGTATATTTTTGGTGAACCTCGGTTGGGAATTGTGTAGTTTGGGGTCCCAACCCGAGGTGTTATGCCACTAAATTTTGAAGTGTGTTTATTTGCAGAGTTGACTCTACTTCGGTAGAGGGATGTCTATTTTATAGAGAAAACTCTGCCGAATTTTCGGTAGATTTCTTATAAAACGTGACACCGGGTCAATCCTAAAATTTTTATTCTGTGTTCGAATCAAGTCTTCCTTAGAAACTCTAGAAGTTAGGTTTCTATTTTCTGATTGTCATTTCCTTTTCTGTCTTTTAGCTGCCCCTCCAGTCACGTCTACCAGTCGAAGTCGGACACAACATACCAGAGGAGCACCTTTATCCTATAAATTAATATTTGATTTGAGTGTCGGATTTTTAATCTAAATTATATTAAATTCTTATGAATTTAATTTCTGAGATTCTAGTCAACATTATTCATAGGATTTTGCATGATTTAATTTTATAGTTGATTTATTTTATCTTATTTATTTATTTATTTATTATTATTTATTGTAATTTTTATTGTTTTATTTATTTTCTTTTATTTTTAAATAAACCACGGTAGAATGGGCTAGCTGATGGGTTTCATTAGGACCGTGTGCACACCGGTAAAATATGTGATTATTTAATTATATTACTGGGGCCGATGGTTTGGTGATGTTTTGCTCTTGGACACCACTAGCAATATAATATTTATTTATTTAATAGATACTGGGGCCGAAGGTCTGGTAATGCTTTGCTCTCAGACACCGCCAGTATAATTTAGATTAATATTATTAAATCACTGGGGCCGATGGTCTGGTGATGCTTTGCCCTCAGACACCGCCAGTGATATTGGATTAAGAGATATGACTGTTAAAAATTTATAAATCGGGTTCTACCAAAATTCTTATACAGAAACGTCTTTAAAGACATTTAAATATTTATTTCTTCTCTTTTTTAAAAAAATGGATTTATTATATGTATATCTGATGGTTTGAATAAAAATTATATTATAATATATTTTCATAAAAAAATTTATTTTAATGAGGTTTTCAAACCGCATTCATTCATTTATTAACTTATTCAGTGAGGTCTGACTCCCCTCAACTTATTTTTCTTTCAGGAGTTTGGGAGTTTACTGTTAGGCCTAGTTCTCTTCGCCGTATAGCTTCGTCACCTACTATTCTATGTAGATCTATTTAGTTGTGTTGTATTTACTTTCGTGTACCGCAATAAAGAAAATTGTACAACTGCATACTTTAATTGGGATTTCATGTATTTATAAGTTATGTATTGAGATACTATTTGTATAACTGAAGTTTATGTATTTATGCACTGATATTATAGTTTAAATTATATTAAGAAAAATCAGTTTGATAATGTGCATTGTAATTTTATTATTTATTGTGAGGTTTCAAAGTTTAAATATTTCACGATTTTTCTTTTAAGGCTCTTACTATGGGTTTTGGTAGCTTTATACTTTCCCATTCCCTAGTGCCGGTCACGTGCCCCTGGGTTCGAGTCGTGACAATTACAATTTTCATATGGGAGCTATGAAGTTGTTGCACCCATTGCATTTTTATGGTTAAGATCCCCCAATTACATTGAAAATGTTGCTATTTGAGCCTGAAGAGAAGTTATTACATCAACCCTAATTCTGCCTCCTTGCTTTAATGGGTTATGATGCTTTGATGGTCAAAGATAATTATTATTTACCATCTCTTCCAAAAGTGAAAGTGCAACGTCAACTATTTTTTGCATCAAAGAACCTCTAGCTACTGATTCAATAGCATCTCTAGTGGATCGGGTAACACCATTATAAAAATTTCTGATAAGAACGTCTTTTAGCAAACCATGATAAGGACAGCTCTTTAGTAATTCTTGGAATCTTTCTCATGCATCACTCAATGATTCTATGTCAAATTGTTGAAAGGTGGTGACATCCTTAATAATCTCTGTTGTTTTTAAAGTGGGAAATATTTTATCAAAAAAGCTTTCACCATGTAGTGATTAAAGTTAGTGGTTGTGAGTTCAACCACAGTTTAGCCCTATCTTTTAGTGCAAAGGGAAAGAGCCTCAAGCGTATAGCACCACCTAATACCCCATGGTACTTGAATGTGTCGCATATCTGCAGAAAATTAGCAATATGAGCATTAGGATCTTCATACAAGCCATAAAATTGAACACTTGATTAGATCATTTGAAATAATGTCGGTTTAATCTCGAAATTGTTGGCGTTGATTGTTGGCCTTATAATACTTTGTCGTGTACTATCTAGACCTGGCATGGTAAAATCCAAAAGTATTCTTTCTTCTCGTTGTTTTGCCATGGTACTTTATTCCTTTAGAGAATGCCTCTTATTCTCTCTTTCAAACCATATAAGTTATGGAATAAAAATGAGAGAATCTATTCCTATTCTTCTAGTATTATGCATACACCAAAACAATTAATTAAAATAATAATAAATAATAATAGGAAAAAAAAAAGAAATAAATATCCAACTTTAAAATAGAAATAACTTAAATCAAGTGAAACAAAACTAATTATGTTGTTAAACTTATTCAATCCCCGGCAACGACGCCAAAAACTTGATTGATTCTCGCAAGCATACGAGGTCGTCAAGTAATATAAAATAAGTACTAATCGATCTCATGAGAATTGAATATCTATCCAACTATTAATTATGTTTTTAACTTGTTTAAGAAACAAATATCAAGTGAATTATAATTGTTAAATTTTAATAGCCAAAATGAAATTAAATAATAAAATCTATTAATTTAAATTTTAACAAGCAAATTGCAGAATAATATTAGGGATTGTATCACTATATTTTAATTAAACCAATTATAAGAAATTAGTCTTCTTTCTATTGCAATTTTTGAGGGTTAAAAGGTAGTAATTAATCTTTTTCAAGTAAAAGTTACTTAATTTATTTCTATCAATTGAAAAGACTCTAACTAATTCTCATTAAATGAAAACCTAATCAAATTTAGTAAATAAATCATAAAGCACAACCAATTGAAATTAAAATAATTTAAGCTAACTCTAAACTTAAATCAATTAATCAAGCATTCATATTTCTATTAAAACTAATATTTCTCAATAATTAACCTTAATTAAAAATCAATTATGAATAGTCAAATCATAAAAAATTAAACCTAATGAATGCATATAAATCAACTTAAATTAAAATAAGTTTAACAATTCCCAACATAAATAAAATTAACTAAACATAATATTCATCATGTTCTCAAATCAAAAAAATAAAAATACATTAAGAACTTAGAAAAATAAATAAGAGAGAAAGAAAAACCTCTCGCTCTCCAGCTCTTGTTGAAAACTGTTCTAGTCTTCTTCTCTAGTAGTCTTCTTTTTTTTTTCTTCTTCTTCTTCATAGTCTATCTCCTTCTCCATATCAGCTCTTTTCTCTTATACTAACATATTTTATAATAATCCACATCTTCCCATCTCTAGTCCATATCTCCTTCCCTACCACAATGCTTTCATTATTATTTATTCTCTCTGTTTTTTTTTTATATTCTCTCTATAATTGCTTGTCTCCTTCCATAATTGCTTGTCTCATCTTTTCCATCTTCATAATCATTTCCTCTCCATTCCTATAATTTATCTAAACCCCACAAGAAAGAAAAAAAATGTACGTGGTCTCTACTTCCACAAAAAACAAACATAAACAAATAAATAATTAAATTCTAAAAAAATAAAACAATAAACACTATAAACATAAAAAAAAAACATGCACCAAACCAACCAAAAACAAACTATTAAACTTAACACATAATCATCTTTATGCTCCACTTGGTAGATTTATTTTGCTGTAAATAGACTCCTTGGTCTTTAAACCAACAGAAAATTCACAATAAGGAGATATTCAAATTCCATAAAGGAAAACAACAAAAATTCCACTAAGGGCTAGAATTCCATAAAGGAAAATCTTAAAAATCTCATTAAGGGCAAGAACTCCATGAAGAAAGATTTAAAATTTCAATTAAAAAACTAGCAGATCAAAGATCTATAGTTATTCAATGTAAAAGAACAAAATAAAGTAAGTAAAATAGAAATTAAATAGACTACCGTTAATAGAAAAGATGATCGGCAATGGCCAAGATAAAAGTTATATGAAAACTAAGAATTTAGAGAAAAGAGGTGGCTATAGTTTTTAAAATATAGACAAGTTAAAAAAAAATTTCTAATTCAAGTTAGGTGTATAACTAGTGTATAATTGATATCTTATCTGAATTGAATTATATATAAATGGAGTTATAATTTGAATGAAAATTACAATTTTAGTGATTTAATAATCTATTTGTATCTAATTAGAATTGAATTTTAATATAGGTGGAGTTGTAATTTGAGTAATATTAGAATCTAATCCAAATTCAAATATAACTGTAACTAAATCAGAATTGGAGATTATATAAATAGAGTTATAATTTGAATGGATTAATAATATTGAGATTTAACTATAATTAATTAGGACTGAATTTCATATTAGTGGAATTATAATTGATGAACTATTTCTTAGATTAGGGATACCTTAGGAATTAAAATATCAATCTATAGAATCTCTTTTATTAAAAGATTTTTTTCAACATTTTCCGAAACCCTAGTGTTGAAGAATTCTAGCAGATGAGGAAACACTAATGCATGAGAGGTTTACAAAATTCATGAATTTATCCCACTAACTTTCATAAGATGAATTTTGTCAAAAAACAAATTTCAGAATTTCTTAAATCATTCATTGTCTAAACAAAGTCTAGTAATAGGATTTGAACTAATTATTTCAACTATACTAAGCTAATGATCCAATATCTTTCTCATGAAATCCAATATCAAAAAAAATCCAATAGCAAAAGATTTGAAGTTTAGAATTTCTTGTATATTCATTCATCATATATTTTACAGACTACTATTCTCAAATTTTACCTGTCTCTAATTTTAATTAACCAAACTTTTATGATTATTTGTTACATATCTTTTTTAGCTTATGATTTGAGTTGTATCATTAGCCACTATTTAAAACTTATACGGTCCTCCTTTTAAAATATGGTCAAGTGATAAATGTAGCTAGTTAAGTGGTTTGGCCTAATACATGTTGAGGCACTTCAACTTGACACATTTTATTAATTCATTCTTTTAATTTATTAATGGACTATTTTTTTTACTAGTATTAGTCGACTATTTTAATACCTTAAATTGTTAAAATATTATTTATAAATACTTTTTATTGAATTTTTATATTTAAATAGTTTCATTTGAATTTATAAAAAATTATTTAAATACTTCGACTTGTACAAATAATTCTAATTTTTAACAAGTTTAAATAATTATTTTATAAGTTGAAATAATAAACTGGGGATTGCATATGTATCTAGTCTGTTTTTTTTTTAATCAAACATAAAAATTTATTCACCACAAAAATTTTAATACAATAATTGTATTCAAGGATAATTCTCTTGTGTGTGTATATGTATAAACATATACTATCTGTTAAGTGGTGGTCTCACGGTGTGAAAAATATACAATAATCTATATATATTAAATGATGAGTTTTAAAGTTATTAAATTAAAAATTTGACAGATGTCTATTTTAATATATATCCTAAAATTTAAAATTTTTAATTTTTATTAAAAATAAAATATTTATTATAGTTTTTTAGTATTATTTTAAAATATTATTATACATATTTTAATACTATTTAAATTCTAAAATTTTTTATATAATACATTTTTTTTATTTCAAATCACTCAACTATTTTTCCTAAGCCATTAGAAATTCTATTTTTGAAATTTTTATAACTAAAACACTATTTTATCTCAAATCACTCAATCATTTTTTTTCAAAATCATTCAATTATTTTTCCTAAACCATTAGAAATTATATTTTTAAAATTTCCTTAACTGAAACACTATTATACATACTCCAATATTAATTTAATGGTCTCAAAATAAATTCTATTATATTTAAAAATAATGGCAATAAAAATTAAAGAAAATAAAATTAATATAATATATTTTATTTTTAATTTATTTAATTATCTTTTTCTCTTTATAAAAATTATTATTTTAAAATAGGAATAACAACTTTATTAGTCCTATAAAATAGAACGTTTTTTTAATTAAAATTTTTTTACAATCAAATTCTATAAGTTTTAAAAAGGTTTTCTATTAGTTTTATCCGTCAGTCAAAATAATTTTCTGTTAATTAATCTTTAAAATTTTATATTTTAGTCCTAAAACTATAAAAAAAAAATATTATTTTGATATTGTAAATAAATAATATTTTTATTTTATTTGTAACTTCTTCTATTACTTAACTTCCATAATAACTATATAATTTATTAAAATAATTTTAAAAAATAAAAATAAATTATTTTCATATTTCAAAAAATAAATTATTTGAGTTCACTCATGTGCATGTTGAGGTTTTAGATTCTAAAAAAATGAATTTCAAACAAAAATTAAATTAAAAAAAAATTGAAATGAACATGATGGTTATTGCTTCAAGTCAAGATATTACTGTACACATTACTACGCACGTCATGTATTATCATTTGGTCAATGACATCACTTATGCACAGAAAAATATACGATCCGGCTTAGTGGCGGTCTTACCGCGAGAGAAATTGAAAATCATGGTAAAAGAAAAAGTGTCGATTAACCCAGGGGGTTGAGGCATGCTATGCAGCTCGTTTGGGGATTGTTGTAAATTGGGGTTGTACTTAAGGCTGGACCTTTGTCAGGGAGTAATGGTGATGTTGGCTTCACAAGGGACCGTTTGGTTACCATCAGTTTACAGATCCAATGTTTTTCTTATGGCTGCCACATGATCAGTACTTCTCACACCTGAATTTTTGAAATTGACCCATCAACCATTCACTCTAAACATTTGCACCCAACTTTGCCTGCTAGTGCTATGTTTGTCTCCACTTTTATCATAACCCATTTGCTACCAATAATTCAGCAATCAGGAGGCTATATGTGCATTCATCTGCATAATGCATAGTAAAAACCAAATAGGTTTCTCATTATGCTACATAATTTTAAGAAAGTAAAATAAAATGTGTATAATTAAATTCTAAATGAATTCTAATATGATGCGTGAAACTAAAACATTTAAAAATATTTTTATCAATAATTGTTGGAATTAACTGATAGAGATTGTTTACGCTTAAGTAAAATCTCAGTTTTAAATTTCGGTGTTAAATTAATTGTTAAAAGATCTTTGCCTCTCATGTGGTCCTAGCTGATAAAACCGAATTAGTTAAAATTTAATAAACTTTTGACACCAATGGTTCAGACAAAAAATTTAAAAAAAACATATCCTTCAAGGGGCATTTGGTTTATAGTTGATTAAAATTTTTTTCTCAATTTGTTACAATTTAAATGTTTGTTAAAATTTCAAAATTATCAACTAATTTTATTCAAAATAATTGTTCATTTGATAAGTTTTATTTTGAAACTTTTTCTCATCAATTAATAGTTAATTTGTATTTATTTTTATTTAGACTATTTGACCCTTATTTTTTTATAATACTATTTTACCCTTTTTAAAAATAACTAATAACAAATAAGTTCATTTAAATTAAATGTATGTAATTAATTTTTTATAGTTTATAATTAAATAAATATTATTGTAAATTATAATTAATAATTAAATAATTATAATATTTATACCTATAATTATTTTTTAAAAATTATACAATAATATTTATATTATAAAATTTATTTTAAATAATTTCTATTAATGATTTTAATAATATATAAATTAAAGACAATAAATTATTATTTATTACTATATACATTTTTTAAATAATTTGCATAACTAAAAAATATCATAAGAATTATATGAAATTATATTTACAAATAAATTATACCCTTAATGATCATTTGACATACAAATAATAATAGTCAATAAAATTTTACCAAACGATTCATATTTACCAACTAACAACTATCAACTATCCGTAATTCACAACCTTTATCAATTATTCGTTATCCACTATCCACAGCAGCTATTCATTATCTACAATTACTAAACAGCTAAATCAAATACTCTTTCAAAATTAATGAGTCACAATTTTAAAAAAATTATTTTAAATAATCTCACAAAAGAATTCATAATTTTTGGTGTCTCAAACCTACAAGTAAAAATATATACATTCTCTTCTCTTATTGATACTAAAAACTAACAATCATCATCAATATCAAAAAAACAAACAAACAATACAACACCAATGTTATGTATTTTGTTTTTATAATTTGTACATTTTTTATTAATTTATAAGTTATATGACCTAAATATTGATAAATTATACAATAGGAGATAATCTTCCCTTTTTAAATTAAGTGTAAATAAATTTTGTAAATCAATGATCTCATAATACCATTTGAGAGGAGTGATTACTTGACTACTCTCACTATTACATTTTTACGATCTTAGATAATTAAATTGATCATTTTTCTTTTTTATATCAATAACAACTGAATGTAATTAAGGTGGAACTACTAATTAAAGTAATTCGCAGTTTAGCTGATTATAACTCATAAGTTGTTTTATTACAACGTACATATTTCACATATGAAAAATAATGATACAATTAATTAACATAGATGGAAACACTCAAACTGAAATGTAAATGACGGCAAACTGGTATTGCACATAAATGTCTGGCTTGCTATATATGTAGAAACTTAATTCCAAACAATTCATATACAGACTTCAGGTTCCTTGTCTATTTATGTCTTCCATGCTGCCATTGAGTGTTAACCCAAAGTTGGTGTGAGGGAGATGTGCCCACTGCATGCATATAAAATAAATATATCTAATTAATAATTTTTATAATTGTTAAGAAATAATAAGTGAATATGGTATATAATTAGCTAGATTAATATTCGATAAAAGTGTACACATACATATAAAAACTACGATGACATTTGAACTGAAAAATATATTATTTATTGCTAAAATGCTATATTATTAATAATATTATTTACCTAATGTAGTAAGTAAATATTTACTGTATCTTTATCCCACTTTAATAAATGTCTAAAAATCATATATGTACTATGTGTTTTTTTGAACCTATCCATATTCTAATTTTTGGAAAAGGGACATAGAGTTGGTTGAAGAGATAAAACAAGTTCAAATTGTTCATTAGTTCATTCTATTAGATATTACTAAGAATAAGAATTTCTAGCTTGATTTAAACCTGGCCTTGCTAGAAATTCTTTTCAAAGCAATAATAATAATAATTTTTTGATAATTTAGAAGCTACTATCTCGTTTGTACATCAGAATTAGTAGTATGAGGAGAATATTGACTCGCTACAAGACAGCTAATGAGTGACCGTGACCAACAATGGCTGCATGAAGTAGTCATATATCAACAATGAAAATTTATATGTTTTTCCCGCTTACATTTTTGGCTGCAGCACTGAAAGCTTCCCTATGGCTAATCTTAGGATTGTTCATCTTTATCCTTCGGATCTCCTCCCTACAAAAACAAATTGTACAGGAGCACACATATATCCTGATAATTTATTTTCTGCGGCTGATAGGATTTCTCATTTTCCTACTTGCATTTTTTTTATAGATATATAAAGAAAATTCAGCTCCATGCATGAAATGGAAACTCATGAATATATGTATATACATATATACTCACTTGATAAATCTATTGTACGCTGAAGGAGCACGTTGTCTTTTTCCCATGGCTGCTTATGTACATGTAAATTCATTTCAATTAAAAGGAGGTTAGTTTCTTCCTTTTTATGCACTATAACATAAATTTAAAGAATAATTGATTGTTATGTATTAAAATACATGGGATTATTGTAGAAAATGCAAATCCAGATTTTTCATTTCATTTCATTTTCAAGATCATCCTATAACTCATGAATAATGGTGTGTATATGTATATAATTTGCAAATAACAAATCAAAATTTTTTCTCCACCCGTAAGGTCTTGGCCTATTAGTCAAGTCTACAAAAGATATTGTGGGTGATCAGAAATCGAATTCCTACTTCCCCTTTTTCCAACTCTCCATATATAATGTTCAAAACAAAAAATCAAAATTTACTCCCCATCTCATTCCATTACATAAAACAATTTTTATTCTTGCTGATATTATGGATGTGCAGTAATTTGCAGGAAACAATGAATCAACAGACTACACATGTCTTAGAGCATACAAAATTCGGGAGTTTGTAGCTTGACATATATAAAACGAAACTAATCCGGTCCAGTACTTCATTACTATTTCGAATTTGAGACCTCAGAGCCCTGTAAACAACTAAATTCTTAATCATATATTTGCCAGGGATGTTGACATTTAGGAGCATATACTTAAAAGGCTTTCTATATATAGCACAAGTTCTTGCATTGGCACGTCGTACATTTAGATGATCATCTACTCATTGGCATAGTATGAACTAAAGTTTCATATATAGTAATATATATATATATATATATATATATGCCAAGAGACATGAAATAAGATGAAGAATCCAAAGAGAGGAGAGAGATATTTACCATTGACTGAAAGTGTTTTGGATTGATCATTCTCTGAAGAGTGTGATACAGAAACTTTATTGCACTTGGAAGACCGAGAAACCTGATCACTTAAATCTTGATAAAATATGCTTTGCTTCTGGAAAAACATTTTACCAATGTTCCAATGAACAAAAGACATCATCAAAGAGAAGGAACAAAAAACAGTAAAAGCATTATATTAAGGTTTTCTATAAAACCCATACCAAGAAAATTCTGATAACAGCTAAGTAATTATATATCAAACTATTCCAAGAAGATGTATAATTAAACACAACTACACTTATGATCAAACTGTACGTGATTAATGATATTCTCACATGAACATCTTGCAGATGATGATTTGTTGTATTCTGTAGCAAAGAGCCTATGTTCAAAGACAGCAAATTAGAACAATGCCCACACTTCACAGTCACAGCATTCAGCATGATGTTGCAAGGAACATTCACCTGCAAAAAAGCCAAAAAAAAAAAACAAGAAACAAGAAAATGTACTTATCTTCAACAGACACTTAGTTACATTAGTAAATTAATGAAGAATTTAATTAACAACTCACTTCAGTCCTTCTCTTTTCTCTAGAGAAAAAAGTTCCCTCCATTTTTTTTCTCTTACAAAAGGATATTTTGTTATTATAATAAGAGCCATATATATATATACCGTAATGACAAAAGTTAAGGAAAAAAATAAAATGTACTTTTACTAGATTAGAAATTCCACTAATATTTCAGTGCGCCTGAGAGTCCTGACACAGTGAAACTGTAAAAAGAAGTGGGAGAGGAAAAGAGATAGAGAGGAAAACGACATGACCGGAACAGAAGGCAGCAAGCAATAAGGGGCACAGCTCTGAGTTATGGAGACATGGCCATGAATTTAGAGAGATCAGACATAAAGAAAGATGTTAAAAGAGATGAATCCATAGAAAGATTTGCTGCTGCCCTTTGTTTCAGTCTGCATCATGAAATCTATGTCACTGATTTTCTTTTCTTGAAAAGTAAAATAAAGTGATATATATTGACAACACTTGAAGCATAGATGAAGACTCTTGATAAAAGATATGCTTATCAATTTTGTTATAAAACTTTGTTGAGAAAAGAGATAAAAAGAATTAACTTGTTAATGTCATGATTTAATTTGCAGATGAACTTTTCTTCAAAAGAAGAACATATATGTATAGAGAGAGCTAGAAACTGAAAATTTTAAGAAATGTTTACACTTTACTTAGAAAAGAAAAAACACCCACCTGCAAATAAGGACTGAAATTCATTAAATTGTTCAAAGCATAAACTGTTAGCTTTTTTGGGGGGTTCTAGTGAGTTGTGGCTTTAGGGTCTTTCTTTAGGGCTTGTTTTAAGGCAGCATCAGTATCAGTTGATCGTTTAAGGATTTAGTGACCAAACAAAAGAGAGGGAGAAGAAGAATTATTTGCTTATTAGAAACTAAAACATATATGCAAGGGAATGAAAGATCTATAGTAGCTTGTACAAGAAAAACCCTAGCTAGGTTTTGTCAGACACAACAATGGTTTCTTGATCAATCATGTATATGTAGTAGCTACACAGACAAATATCATCAAACAGAAAGATATATACAGATATAAGGATTTATATTTCACGAAATCAATATGTTCAGTTCTGCTTCTTGGATCTAGATACTATACATCAACCTATGCCAATTAAAGACGAAATCTAAATTCTAGTTTGCATAACCCTTTTTTGGAAAAAGAAAAAGCTATTGGTAGGTCTATGTGCATGTCAAGAATCAAAGAAATAGCCTCCTACTCTTCATCAGAAGGTTGTGAGATACACATGTATATATCAGCATAAACTGATCATTGGTTTGTGAGTAACACAACATATTAAAACTTCTTAGGAACTGAAAAAAACCCATCAACCAATAAGCTAGAACTAAAATGGATCAGGTAAGCTAAGGCTATAAGGCTAATGAGTAGAGTGTAGCAAAGAATATATAATATATGTATAGATATATATATATGGACATATATATACCGCTAAATTTGTGTTGCAGAAGCTGCAGTGAACATAACAGACACTTTCAGGAGCAATATGATTGTTCAGAGACATGGTCTTATAGCTTGTGGTGATCAGGATCTCAAATCAACAGATGGGAAAGAGAGAAAGAGAATCTTGTTGAGAAGAAAAGTGACAGTTTGATGATGAATTGATCAAAGGGTCTTAGTTCTTGTATAGAAAAATAAATAAAATGAAGTTGATAAGTACTTTGGTTTACAAACAAACAAAAGTACTTTTAGTTTCTTTCCTTTTAGTCATTTTGTTTGTTTTCATATATATACATATGAAATAAAAAAATCTTTTAATTAATTAAAGTAGTTAAAGATTTTTGCATTAGTGGCTTAGCGGGCAAGTGTTATAGGAACGCCCTAATTTATCAAGAATCGAACTCTATTCTTTTCCTTTTTATAATATGATTTTAAAAAATTAATTAATTTCAGTAATTAAAGGGTGCATGTGAAAAATGAAAAATAATAAAAATGAAGGATTTTAGTTTGTGTAGCTAGGCAATTAACAGAAGTAGTGTAGCATATATGTATATATAAAAATGGGGGGCCATGTACTGTGCTGTATGATTAATGGAATGAGTGGTGAGAATCTTCAACCTATACAGCAAGGTAAGTGGGGTTTCATCTGAGAGAGATAGGAGAGGAGAGGAGAGGATGAATTATCAACATCATCATCATCTTCAAAATAAAGTTTTTTTTTTAAAAAAAAAAAAAATTGAACAATTGAATAGTTGGACTATAATAATAAGAAGAAAATCAAAGATACAAATAGGTCTTCCTGACTCTTGGATTCTACCTTAAGGAAAATGTCAATTTACTTGTTAATGTTTTGTCTCAAAGGCCTTTTTTTTTTTTTTTTTGTTCTCAAAGGCTTTTATATATGTATATATTGGTTTAAAAATAAATTTAATGTCATTCAGTAGATAATTTGGCTCCTCCAAGCCAACTAAATTTAAAAAGAAACATAAAAACATTGCTGAAATTAGTTTTTTAGATCAAATAATTCATGTTTTAGATTTCAATGGACAAAATTAGCTATAGCTAGTTATTTTATTACAATAATATAATTTCTAAATTTCTAAATAAATTTATACATGTAAATTAAAATAGTTAAATAAATTATAAAATATATAAAAATACTACCCAATCCTTAGCCAATTAGTGTACCATTTAGTTAAATCCTTACATATATATTATATACAATTTATATTAAAAAAAAAAAAAAAAGCTATTTTTTTTTCAGCAAATCAGAAAGAGCTAATTTTTTAGCCGGCCAACTTTATACATTTATTTGAATATCCTATTCCAAATTAGTTAAATAAAATATAAAAATAAGTAAGTTTGCCTTAATATGAACTTGAATCGTTAGAAAGATATCTTTAAATTAACTTATAGGCACTCCATTCTAAGACCTTCTCTTAACGAACTGAAAGTATACGTGTTGGAAATAGCTGAGGGGAAAAACAGGTGCTTATTGGGAATGAATATAGCTATGATGTTTGCGATGGATGAACCTAGTTTTTATTTTTTATTTTTTAAAAATAGCTTCATTTTTGTTAATAATATATATATATATTTTTTACTAAAAACTAAAATTTTAATTATACTGTCAATGCCTAAAAGAATTTAAAACTGTGAACTTGTGTTAAAGAAGTGTACGAGTACAGAATGTTCTACACTCACTCTGGAAATATGCATTGAACGAAGAAGAGATAAGATGACAAAAATTTTTTGCTCAAAAGAAAGAGATAAGATGACAAAAAATTTTTGCTCAAAAGAAAGAGATAAGATGAAAAAAATTTTTTGCTCAAAAAAAAACAGATAAGATGACAAAAATTTACATTATCTCTCAGAACAAAACATATAAAAAACAATAATTTGTCCCATGAACACTTTTTTTTTACCCGACTTTGGACGAAGTATGATTTATCATATCATATGAAAGTTCCCACGAACACTATTTAAGAGCTCTTTGGACCCCAAAAAAAAAAATTAAGAAAAGATGGAAAATTTTCAATATCAAATTCATACGTAATATAGTATAAAAAAATTGTAACATATTCAAGCCTCAAAAATTGAAGTTCCAAGGCAGCCAGAATAAAATCAGATTACAAAAAATCCCTAATCCAAACCATATGACTCTGAGGGTCACCTGAGTATATTAAATTTCCTTTCTCAAGGATATGTATATATATATATTATCCAAGGTTGTCAGTGAAACTTCATACATCTCCAGGATTAGGGAACAGGCCCCCCTTTTGATAAAAATTGGTGTATAATCTAGCATCATTCTTTCTGAAACATATATACATGTAACGGTTAAAGTTAACTTTAAAAAATTTTGAAGTAAACTTTCCTTTTTCACCTGAACACATTCCAAAACAATTGTATGGCAGCTCAAATCTCCTCCTGTTCTCTGTGTTTTCTCCATTTTCAAATCTCTATGTGAAAACTATCTGAAATCCAATGCCACTTCTTTATGTGCAATGCTGGGCTCACCCAGATGTTAAATTACAACGAACCAAGTACACTAACAAGGTCAAGTAACTCTTCTGTAGAAGAGGACATAAGCTGCAGATGTATTGATCCTGTCTTCATGAACAGGAGAAACGTTGTCGTCATCAAACTCATACCACCTACCGTGGCCATACTGCATAGGAACAGGGCATTTGAGTCACTTGTAATTGGCAAATAATGGTACTTTTCCAGAAGTTCCATCACTTTACAATGGCACAGACATAAGAATATTTAAATCATTAACGCATGAGAAACAATCCTAACAGAAGAAGCTAAAACTTGTAGCCCTAATGGCAAAGTATCTATCATTGTGCTCTAAGATACAGGTGTCTGCATGTGTGCTACAGATATATAAAGTTATATAAGCAATCTATCAACAAAGGAAAACGGAGTGGAAAGCACTTACATTAACAAATGCAGTATAGTGACCTCCTCCCATGCCTCCATAATGGTTACTTATTGCATATAGCTCATAAAGATAGGAATGTTGGTCATCCTTGTGAGAAATGTAAGTTGAAAGATCAAAATCCTCTACTGGGAAGTCAACATGCGTTTCCAGCTTGTTCTTGATAAATCGATTGTATGAGAACCTCTTTAAGTGAACAACCAATATTTCAGGCAATCTCCAAAGATCTAACTTTTTACTAGCTTGTCGATGCTTTTTGCAGGCAGGACAATACCTAAAATTTAGACATAATTGAGATATTCAGTGCCAGTGAACAGAAATATGATCAATTTCATTTCCATTTGCACACATGCACAATCATACAGATCCATAATACTTGCAAACGTGCAACCAAACACAATATATATACATAAATAGCCTTGATCTATAAAACACACTTGTATGCATAGAAACTCTGGAAAACAAATATTTGCAGCCGAAATTCAAAGTCAGGATTTGGGAACAGACTAACCACATGTCATCTGGTCCCAGCGGCTCTTCCTTCAGAAATGCTTCTAGACATCTATACAAAGAAACAGATTCTTGTGGCCTCCTTGTATACAACTGTGGCTTAAAAACCTCTGGTAAGGAGCTCAAAATGCATGTATCATACTTTTCAGTCATCTTTTCTGACCACTGAACTTCCACTTCGAGAGGTTTATCATTTACTAGCAATGGCTCACTCATCTGCACATTATGACCATTTACACAAAATTGAAAATCAGTACCAAATGCATCGCCATCTAAGATTGTAGAGCCAGGAACATCCTCCATTGCACAATCTTCATTAGCTGTAGTGTCTGAGTGATCATAATCATTCAATACATCATCATCAGCAGGCATTAGAAATGGATTGAGCAGTTTCATATACTGTTTATGCAGATCAAATCCATTATAAGCATTGGACAATCTTGCTATAAAAGGAATGCCAAAGTATTTCTCATTTGGCGCCCCATTCGGCGATCTGGAAGGCCTGAGATCCAGAAGTAATATAAATCAGTAAGTGAGCACAAGGGTCAGCAGAGTGAGTAAAGGCAAACACTAGGGATCCAAATAAGCTTACCTGTCCGGAGGTTCATGCAGAAACACAACCAACAGGGATGCCTCATCATCTTTGGGTATCCGATAAGCAACAAGTTTGTCATCATCTCTGATTAAAGCTAATGAATCAGACGTATCCTCCAGGCAACGAAAAATTTTATTCTTGTATATCTACATGATATTCAAAATTATCAGAGCTCAAGCTATTAACACGCCAAACACATATATCATATGCAAAATATATGTCAAGATGCACTGCCATACAAAATCCCGTTTTGTCAATCTATGTTAACAATTAAAATGAGAGTAAGAATCCATGTTAACATGGTGCTAAATAAATAGCCCACACCTCCATTAAGCGTCAATTGCATCTACCAATTGGGACTGGCAATTAAGAAGCCGTTCATTTTTTTGTTAAAGGCTAAGTAAATGTTTGTGGGATACTTGGTGCATTCAATTGAAAAGATGAATTTGCAAGGTACAAATTCATAATTGTTTGTTTTCCAACTTATGATAATGATCAATACTAAGTCCAAGACATGTTGATACAGTCCCAAGCCCATGCCATGATTGAAGTTACTGGGTAAACATGCTCCAAATATGTCACTGAAAAGTAATCATGATATCTAAGAGCACTGAGCACTGGAGCAGCATACCTCAACTACTAACAGGGTTTCATCATTTCTTAAGGAACATGCAGAGCTCAAGGCATCAAGAAGATCCTTTAACCGCCCACACTTTGGCACAGTTACAGTAATAGGAGAAGGCAAGGCAGTTCCATCATTGCTTAACAGAGTTATAGTCATTGTTCGCATTGTTGTTGAAGGTAATGGCAGTGACAGGTACATAAATGGATCAAAGGTAATGGACTTCTTCTTACACATGGGGCAAACCAGGGTTGAACGATACTGACCCTAACAACAACAAAAGAAATACAATCAAATCAGCAGAGAAAAGAACCGATGAAGTTCACACATCAGCTAACTTCAAGAACTATGTCAAAAAAAAGCAAATGAAAAACATCAAAGCACCTTATTTCAAATTTCAAATGCAATAAGAATTAGCAATAGTTTTCAGAATATGCTACTCTAGGCTCTTCTACATATGTTAGGACCACATATCTAGTGAAAAGGAATGAAAAAATTTTGAAAATATTGATAAGTGCTGTTGCAATAATTTTCTCAGAACTAAATAATCAAAACTGGTTCATTACATAGAAATTGCACCCATAGAAACAGACTTACCTGGTATAAATCAACTATAATGGAGTCATTGCGAGCCAGATGATTCTGCCAATATTCATCAGCCACTTCATTGTCTGGACGGTCATCTGTTTCTTTAGCTTCTATGTATGGCTTGCGTTTCACACGATTCAAATCTTCATGAAGCCCATCCAACAAGAAGGCAAGAAATTCCTGAATTTGAGACACACCAGATGTTAAAAAAGATAAACTCAAAAGGCATTTCCAGATGAAGAAAACTGATGTTCAATCACTAGCAGAGTATGAATAAGAAGTTAAAACTGCACTAGTTCAAACAGCTGTACTGACTTGAGAATCATGCTGGTTATAGCCACTGAATTGAGGAGCGAATGTAACAAGTTTGAACTTGAACATTCTAGGAGCAACTGGAATTGTTCCTGGAGTCCAAAGCCTCCTTAGCAAGGTGCCAAAAGCCAAAGCGAGTTCACCCTGGACAAAAGATAGAGATTTATCCAAAAAAAAAGCACAGGCAGTATAAAGCATGCAAAAATTACTAAACAACGATTAAGCTCATTGTAACGTACATTCTGCCCAAGTGTATTTTCAAGATTTATTTCTTTTCTGTAATCTCCTAAGAAATAATCAACTAGCTTTGGAGTGTGGGCCAAGCACTGAATTGCACTATTCATGAAGCATGTGTTCCCAAGGTTCCGTAATCCCTTCAAACCCAAGAAACCAGCTCTTCTATAGCCACAACCAGAAAGTGATGAGTTCATTGGCATTGAACTAAAGCTCATAAAATCATTGCTTCCATTCATCTTAACCAAACCAGTGCTGAAGGAACTATCTTTCAAGCTATTTTCTTCCATCTCATCTATCTTCTCTTCTCTACCTCTAATCAATTCTGAAAATCCATGGACTTGCAACTCAAGGAGAATCTGAAGGAAAAAAAAAAAAAACACATAAATAAGATGCACAGCATTTGCAACACATGTAAGTTGTAAATAACTTTGTTCACCTTCTTCAATCAAAGTTAAGGCACAAAAAGACAACATCACAAATAAAACTTGAAATTGAACAAAGAAAAAACTAGTAGTCATAAATCATTCACCTCTCCAGCAGATTGTCCCAGATAACTGTTCTGCAAGCCAATATTAACCTTCATGAAGAGCTGGGTTGTTTGCCTTGAGAAGTCCCAAATCAACTATACAATGAATAATTGAAAGCTAAAATACATTTTCCCAAACACAAAAAAAACTTTTTCATTAAATATTATGTAACCTCAACAAACTAACCAGCTCAGAGTTGAGATGAAAAATATTGCACGCTTTCTTGTAAAAAGCAACCTCATTGTCCTGAAAAATTGCATTATATTTACAAAGACATTAAAATTAGACAAGATATATAAGAGTAAGTTCTTAGATGCACGTTCAGTTTCTAAAAAAATGAAACACAAACTCAAACTTAATGTAATAGATATAACTGAGCCATGTTGGTAATGCCTCATAAAATTTTATCATCTGTATTTAAGTTTCAAATATCATTACACCAACCGAATTATGCATTCAAGGAGAATATAAAATACAAATTCCATGTTTAAATAGATGCAGTCCACTTACAAATCACTATTACAAATTTCAGATACAAGCTATGATGCACGAAAACTTATCCAAATAGGCGTTTCCACATTTTGGAAACGTTTCTATATCAAAAACTTCAAGAAACTCTTTGAAAACGTTTCGGGGCCGTTTATGCAAATATGAAAAATTAAGAAACACGTTTCCAACTTAAAAAATATATTCCTCTATTATTTTCCTAAATAAGAAAGGAGACAAATTAAAAAATAATTTTATATTTTTCTTATCTAAACAAAATAATTTCTATAATTATACTATTACTTAATAGAATAGATAAAATTTTTTCAGATTTATATATAAAATTTGTATTTATATATATTCGTATATTTTTAATATTTATTTATATACCGCTATACTTTTAATATTTATATGTGTCCCCCACGTTTCCATTTTCTATATTTTAAGAAATGGGGTTTCGCTGTATCTGTTTCCACGTTTCCCCATTTCTGTTTCCATGCTACATAGGATATAAGAATACACCAACAGCAAGTCAAAGGAAAAAAAAAAAAAACTAACCTTCACGCTGATCTTCACAACCAATGAATTTGTTTCCAAAGAAACCGAAAGCCTGATTTTTATGGGAAAGACATCTTCTGAATCATCTTCTATTAGCAAAGGGCTATATACGTCTTTCAAAGCTGCCTGAGCATCATTATGCCTGTAGAGTTGAGCAAATCAATGCCCAATAAAGCGGAAGAACATCAACTCCAAAAGAATCCTTAGAGAAGTAATATTTTGAGTAAAATACAGTAGCACAACCCTAAAATATAGTAAAAGCATGAATGCAGCAGTAAGTTTTATGAAGATAAAATTTTAAAATAAACTATTGTAATTACAAAGAATATCCAGAAACGTTTCAGATTTTATATCATTAAAATGCTCTTAAGTTTCTATTGACATATTTCCTGATTTTGTTTAACCCTAAGAACCTTATTTAGGATTTTTTCCATGTGAAATACATATCATGGTTATTATTGTATTCAGTATGCTTAAAATTTATCATAGAGCTTACTATTGTGAGAGATATTATTGTTAAACAGTATGCTCTTAAACCAAAAATACCATGATGAACCTAAAACAAAATATGCTTTCCTGAATCCATGTGGAATATGCATCATGTTTTATTGAGTTAAGTGTGCTTATATTTATCAGAGTTTACAATTTTTGGAGATATTAACATTAAGCAGTATGCTGTTGGACCAAAAATAACATGATTGACCAGAAATAAGATATGCCTATAGAGGCTGCCCCTTAAACAGAGAACCTTTTTTTTTTTTTTAACAAAAAAGTGCCAAATTGACCTACAAAAATTTAATAGCAATAATTAATTTTCTTACTATTAATATGACTAAATTAAGGGCAGTATTATATAAGGTCCTTTTCTAAGGAAGACATAGATCGTGATTAGGGCTGTATAAAGCCGTAAATAAGCTGAGCTGTTTGTGAGCAACTCGGTGTTCAGCTCAATAAAAGTTCGTACGAACTCATATAATGAAACTTGTTTAATAAACAAGCCAAGCTCAAGTATACCAAGCTTGGCTCGTGAAGCTCACAAACACGCTCGAATAGAAACTCACGAGTCAGCTTATAATTTTAATATTTAATAATTTAATTTAAGATATATAAAATATAAATTCATATTGTAAAAAATATTTTACAAAATATATTATTAGAATAAAATTATAATTTTCATTAAATATACTATAATTTTTTTAGTAAAATAATTTTTTTGATTTTTAATGTATTATTTTAATTTATAGTTTGCATTTTTTTAAATTTCTTTAGACTCGTTTAAGCTCGTGAACACCCAATAGCATAGCGAGATAGGCTCGATTATAAACAAATCAAGCCCGAATTAGCCAAAACTCGACCCAGCTCCACTCGATTACACCCCTTGGGCTGCATCTATAGAGAGCTACATGTCATGCATCATTCCCATCATCCTCCAACCCGGTCAACCTCAAACAATAAGAAACAGAGACGCCCAGAAACTGATGAGAAATAAAAGCAGAAGTCACATTCTCTTGATTCTTCAGCCATTAAAAGAATCATTTATGGTCAAACCGTGGTCCTATAACACCTCATCTCATATTATATAGCAGTCTATGATCACATAAGCTTTCTGTAGCATTTCTCTGCTTTACTCATTCTCCTACAATCTAAAATCCTTAGCATCCTCACCTCCACCATCATTTCTCATGAACCCTTCTTACCGTAAACCCACTGCACTAAATCTATAGTTACATAAACCCACTAAACTTCTCTATAATTCATGTCCCTTAGTTAATTTCATTTATAATTAAGAACGCATTAAAATATGAATGATATTCACATGAACATGCTAAGGAACACTCATTACTTTTGATAATCCTGATTACATTAGAGCATGCAACATCCAAAAATTGCTTTAATAAAACATCAAATAATTAAAGCATATAAATTCAACTCACCACTTAAGCGCCTGAAGCCACATTGCCCCAGACAACAAAGCATATATTACTGCTTCTTCATCATCATCATCATCACTCTTTCTATAATCCTCCTCCACCTTCCTTAAATCCAACGCAGTGACATCATCAATATCATCACTCCTCACATCCACATCATACAACACTCCAATTTCACCACCACCGCATCGACCACCAATCCTCGCCTCATTCCACCACCTGAAAACAATGAATAAACAATCAGCAAAGCAACTTTCTAAACAAAAGAATAAAAATTCAAATTCAATTAACGAACCTAAAAGGAACTAAATATAGCTTCTGAATGTCATTATCATCATCGTCGTAGTAAGAGTTAAAGTAACTGCTAGAAAGATATGAAGCGGAGGCAGTAGGGATCACGAACTGGCCGCCGTTGTGGCGGTGTTCGGAGTCTTCGTCGAAATTGAAGGTAGAGTTGTCGTCGTCCATGGAGAAAGTTAGGGTTTTGAAGAGGAAAGATTTGAAACGACGAAGAGTGGAGAGTGAGAGGCGAACAAGCTTAAAGGATGATTTTGTGATTAAAGAGAAGATGAAAAGCTGAGCCAACTTTTTTGATAGAAGACTGCTCATTCATCTACATTACTCTTATTATCTGCTTTCCTTTTGCTTTCCTTCGCTTATTAACTTCAAAACAAATACAGCTTAAACCCCTACTTTCCGCGTAAGTAATAGATATTTTAATTAATTAAATAATTTCAATATAATAATTAAAAAAATTGTTTTTAATTAAAATAAAAACTGCAATTTTTAATAAAAAGTAAAAGTAATATTTTAGATATGATAAAATTGAACTGCTATATGGAAAATATTTTTATCCAATGTTAAGTTGTTTGGTGACATATCAATTCTTGTCTCCTCATCTTCAATTCAAAAAAATTACTTTTATTTGAGTTTTAGAGTAACTCAATCTCAAATGCTAATGGGATAAAATCTATTAATTTTTTTTTATATTTTTTAAAAATTAATGAATAAAATAATAGTAATTGTTTAATACATTTCTTATAATTTAATAAGTTTATAAATATTTTATGTTTAGTTAATGATTGTTGATTGTAAAAATTAATTTTATTAAATATGAAAATATAATTCACATAAATAACACTTTTCTTTTTTTTTTTTTTGAAAAATGTCTAATTTGCATCTCATGTTAGTACCCTAATCTCACTTTGAACTCTCTATTTTTTCTTTGTTCAATCAAAACTTCTATCTTAGAAATTGGAGTATATTGAAATTTTACTTATTACAATCAAATTCTATAACTTTTTTTAGTACAATTAAATTCTATAAACTAATAAAAAAAATTAATTTTAACGGATACTAATAAATTAAATTAATAAATTTTTTTAGAAATATATATATAACCTAATTATTAAATTTTAAAAGTTTTTCAACCTATAAAATAATTTTTTTACATTTTTCTTAATTTTTTAAAAATTTTTAAATTAAGTGATATAAATTTTAAAAAATTACCAAATTTAATCGTTAATGTAAATAT
Organism: Mallotus nudiflorus; assembly: GCA_947683625.1. Lineage (NCBI taxonomy): Eukaryota > Viridiplantae > Streptophyta > Magnoliopsida > Malpighiales > Euphorbiaceae > Mallotus > Mallotus nudiflorus. The sequence goes on along the minus strand of CANTUR010000156.1, from coordinate 3,698,051 downwards.
TAAATTGATAATTTACCTAAAATTTAATTTTAATGGTTGAATAAAAATTTTTAAATTTTATTCATTAGTTTAAATTTTTAAATTTACACAATAATTTTTAAACCTACACAATAATTGATAAATAAAATTTTTTATTCAACTATTTAAATTAAATTTTAGGTCAATTATCAATTTGTTAATTATATTAACAAATAAATTTGGTCTTTTTTTGAAATTTATATCACTTGATTTTAAATTTTTAAAAATTTAAGAAAAAATTAAAAAATTTATTTTGTAGGTTGAAAAATTTTTTAAATTTAATAATTATGTTGTATATATTTCTAAAAAAATAATTAATTTAATTTGTTAGTATCTATTAAAATTAGTTTTTTATTAGTTTAAAGGACTTAATTATACTAAACAAAAATTATAAGATTTAACTGTAATAAGTAGTATACTTAAAATAGAAGTTCCAATTCACCAAAAGAAAAAACAGACGGTACAAAGTGAAATTAAGGTCCCCTTCTTTTTTTCAAAAAGTGTTAGTACTTTTTCATATTATATGAATTGCTATTGATTTATTGTTTCTTTTTTATAGAAATAAAATATATAATTTAAAGGAAAAAAAACTGAAGTTTGGGCTCAGATGTCCAAGTCAGTCCTCGGCCTTTGTTTTGGTTCTTAAAGAATTGAACAAGGCTAGTTATTGGGCTACAAGCCTTTTTTGGTGCATGTATAGAATGCGAAAGGGATTCCGCACTCATGTTTCAAATATTATACTCAATTGTTGAATTTATAATATATATTTTAGATAACTTATAATTATTATGTATAAATTATTTGATCATTAATTAGACTATTAAGTATAATACAATTAAAGGAGATAAAAAAATTTTCTTACAAAAATTATAATCACCGAAAATAGACTGATTTGAACTTAAAACGGGGTTGAAATTGGTCCGATCAAATTTGAGACTTGAACCAGCCTCTAACTAACTTAAAATTGGGGATTGGTTCCTTTCTGATGTTGGTTTTGATTTTAAATCAAAAAAAATTAAAAATAAAAGAAGATTGCTTATTGATAAACTCCAAACCAAAACCATGAACTAACTTAACGGAAATTGCAAATCGAAATCAGTGCAAAATGAAAGAGTAACCGGTTTCAATCCAATTCCATTAAATGTGGAATCATGAACCGATAGTTCTAAACTGAAACCGGTTGGTGTATAGACCATGGTCATTCCTAACTGAAAATTCAAACTAAATCAAAAAATGATATACAAGTTGTAGTTGTCAAGGTTCATGTTTGGATGTATGAAGGCAATTAACAATGATGCAAATTAATAGAAAGTGATATTTTTTTTTTACTAACGAATAACTCTATCATATTGAATTTCCATGATGTATGAAATAGGCGTTGCTGAATAAAAATTGTAAGTCATATTTGTTTGGTATTTTGAATGGGAATAACTGAACTTACTTTCTTACCTAATCACATGCTTTTGGCCAACGCTAAAGGCAATTATTTCGGTGGCTAGTAATTATGAAGAGTAAAATAATGTTCACATGCATAGATTGGCTTGTTAGTGCTATTAATTAGCCAAGTACCTTTGGATCTCATTTTGAGTTTATCTGCATCTTATCAGGAACTTGCATGCACATCGATCATCATGCACAAGTGTAGCCAAGACAAACGGGATTCTGAGGGAGGTGTGTGATTGCTGGAAATTGCGAAACTTCTGAAAACATCAACTTTTGAAGCTATTGTCTCTTGAAAACTCTACATCTTCGTAGGTTGCAAATTGATTTAGATAGGCATGAATTGTCTTCTCTTCTCTAGATAGGACACTCTTTATTGTTACTAGATCCCACATTCTGCACTTTCAAATATTGAATGACTTTATAATGTACATGAAAATAACACTTAAAAATTGGGGTGTGCAGGAATCGAATATATTGTTTTATTGGTTTTTGTTTGGTTTATTGAATGAAAGGAAAGGGGAATTTATTGAACAAAGAGCTCAGTAAAGTATCCCTTTGTGAATGCTTCAATTGGAGTGAGTTGGGAAGCAAGCTCTATTGAGGGAGCGGAGCGGAGTGAAGTGGACTGAGTGAAGCGATTTCCTGAACAAATTGAGCAGTATAAGTGGGGCATTTATAAAGAATAAAATTTAAAAAAGGAAAATATTTTTCATGATATTTAAAGAAGAATTAAATCCCTTTTATATATATACATAGGAATCATAATCACAATCTAATTAGGAACATAATAACATCATAAATAGAATAAAATTTTATTCCTATTTGTATACAAATATTTACTTCCTAATATATATAATAAAATATTTACTTCCTCAACAATTTACACCTCTCGAAGTTAAAGGAGACAAGTGATACCCTCTCTCTATTAGGTTCAGTTTATGTTTTTTTCAAAATTAAAATTTTTGGTTTAAACTAAGTTAACCAAAATTATATAGATACAAAAAAAAAGTTCACTCATTATTATACAAAAATTAGATAATTTAATCTTTTACAAATAAAAATTAAATTAAATTAAATTAATTAAAATGTAATTCTAATTTAATTGAAAGTATATTTTCTATTCTAATTAGGTTAGCTTTTATTTTATCTCTAATAAAAATTAAAATATAATTCTAATTTAATTAAGAGTATGTTTCCTATTTTAATTATGTTAACTTCTATTATATCCTCCAATAAAATTAAATTAAATAAAATTAAAATATAATTCTAATTTAATTGAAAATATATTTCATATTCTAAATAGTTAACTTCTATTTTATCTCTAACAAAATTAAATTAATTTAAATTTTAGTGGTAATTTTGTTAAAAATATATATTGTTATATTTTAGTTAGGTCTACTTTATTGTAACTAATATAAATCAAATTAAATAACATAACTTTATAAGTCTTACTATACTAAATTTAATAAGTAAATAATTAAAATTAATAAATTTTATAAAATAATTAATTATGAAAATATTAATGTCAGAAATGTTGAAAGATTGTTGTGTTTAAATAGAAAATTCATAAGGAATGTAATAAATTACTATATTATAACTCTATCAAGTTTATAAAATTAGATTATTATTTAGATAAAAATATTGAAAAAATGTTGTACAATTGTTCAAATAGAAAATTTATTAAAATTGTAATAAATTACTATGTTATAATGTAATACTATCAAGATTGAAAAATTAGATTGACATATAAATAAAATAATATTCTTATTATTTTTAAATACTTATTAAATTTAAGTTTAAAAAGCAAATTATTATAATTAAATTAATTAAAATCTTTTATATGTCTTGTATCTATAATCAAATTTTAAATAGAGTATATAATTTATTTGACAGTAGTAATTCTGTAAGAAAAGTAGTATAATTATTATTTGTAAATATTTTAAAAAATTTAATATAAAAGAGTTAAAATCAATTTTATCATTTAATTTGAAATTAAAAAAATTAAATTAAATTACTTTTCAAGTAAGTAAAAGTATTAATATAAAAATATTGAAGAAATAAAGTGTCGTTGCTTAAATAAAATATTTACTAAAATTGTAATAAATTATAAGATTAATGAGGTTGTAATATTTAAAACAAGCATAAAATTAAGCATCCCTCAACATAACCATAATAATTTTTAATGAATAGGAAATATAAAATTTTATTATTTTTTATTAAGAAAATAACTAATGATTTTTTATTATCTTATGATTAATTATTACCATAATATTTTGTTACATTAATTAGTTCTAGAGTTGAGAAAAATATTAATTATAAAAAATATTGAAAGAATATTATATAATTATTTGAATAAAAGATTTATCAAAATTGCAATGAATTATAATTATATTAAGTTAATATAGAATTTTTAACTAAATAAATGACACTTTTATTATTTTTAAAATTTTTATTTAAAAATAATAATATCAATGTATATGTTTAATAGTTTATTTACTATCACGAGTCTAAAAATTTTTTTATACACGTGCGATGCATGTGGTTATTTACTAGTGTATATATATATAAAGAGAGATAGAGAGAGAGAGAGAGAGAGATATGAAGAGGAACAAGCAAAATTACAAAAAAAATTACTTCATTATTATATAAAATTAAATAATTTAATTATTTACTAATAAAAATATAATTTTAATTTAAGTGAAAGTATATTTTCTAATTAGGTTAACTTCCATTTTATCTCTAATAAAAACTAAATTAATTAAAATATAATTCTAATTTAATTGAAAGCATGTTTCCTATTTAATTAGTTATATTCTATTTTATTTCTAACAAAATTAAATTAATTAAAATTTTAGTAGTAATTTTGTTAAATATGTATTTTTTTCTCTTTTAATTAGGTCCACTTAAATTTTATCTAATATAAATTAATTTAGATAACATAATATTATAAATTTTACTATATTAAATTTAATAAGGAAATAATTAAAATTAAAACTAATAAATTTTATAAAATAATTAATTATGAAAATATTAACATAAAAAATATTGAAAGATTGAAAGATTGTTGTGTTTAAATAAAAAAAAAATCATAAAGAATGTAATAAATTATTATATTATAATTCTATCAAGTTTGTAAAATTAGATAATTATTTAGATAAAAATATTAAAAGAATATTGTATACTTGTTCAAATAAAAAATTTATTAAAATTTTAATAAATTGCTACGTTATAATGTAATATTATTAAGATTGAAACATTAGAATGACATATAAATTAAATAATACTCTTATATTTTTTTAAATACTTATTAAGTAAATAATTATAATTAGATTAACTAAAAAATTTTATTTGTCTTTTATTTATAATCATATTTTAAAAAATATAGCATATAATTTGTTTATGAGTAGTAATTCTATAAGAAAAGTAGTATAATTATCCATTGTTATTTTGGATGTTGAAACTAAACAGAAGAAAAATGATGAACTTTGACATTCTTTACCTCAACTAACCGAAAAGGGTCAAAGATTTGGATAAGCAATTGATTGAGGAGAAGGAGGCTCGAAAGAAAGCTTGCAAACAACTTCAAGATTTGACTAAGGAATTCTTCTGAAAATTTTAAATCTGATTGTTGGAGGATTCTCTATTATAAAAACTTTACAGAAATTGTAAAAAAGATTGTTTAGCTACTACGGCCGCACTGTCCAAGCATCACGGGATGATTGAAGGTAACTCCAAGCCTCAAGATTCTGCTCCTGCTGATCCTTTAACTGAGGCTCATATAAATGGTTGATCATAGCTTTTTCTTTTTTTATGTACTTGACTAAATGAATAGAATATATTTTTAATAAAGAAAATCTCCTTTAATTATAGAACGTTAATATTTTGCGCCTTTACATATTCAGTATACTGTCAAACGATAGGATTTATTGATAAAACTTTTCTAAGGCTTTTAGTGCTCTAATATCTAGGAAGCTCTTTGCCTCTTACATCCTTAATTTTATATATGTCTTCTCTTGCACACTCAATAACTTAATAAAGCCCTTTCCAATTTGGTCCAAATTTGCTCCTGTTAGAGCTTCCCTTTTTAAAAACGGCCCTCTCGTGACCATATCACTGATTTTGAATGTTTTGCCACATACTTTTCTGTCATGATACTTTGCAATTTATTGTCGTTGAGCTTCTGCCACTATAGTTGCTTCCCTTATTTCTTCAAGCATATCCAAGCAAATATGAACATTGGTCTCATTTGCAATTTGATCAAACTTGGCAGATACTCGAAGCTTGGTAGTTCAATCTCTATTGGAATCATAGCAATCTTCAAATAGTTCGAAGAATGATTTTTTTCACAATCGATATCACTTGATAACTTGTTCGTAAACTCTTCAAACCTACAAGCACCAAAAGAGTTAAGTAATCTTGTAGGATTCTTCACACAAGTAATCTGATGCTTAAGTTAGATTTCTATATGTTTGTAAGGATAAAATTGAGAAGAGATAGAGATATAGATAGGCACATAAAACACATATATAATTGGATTTGCATTCCTTTCTTATTAAATTTTTATCTTTCTTGGATTAAATTTTTTCAATTTAACTGGAATTGAGTTATTTTTTTTTATGGATTTATATAATTTATGAGTTTTAAAGTGTTAGGCTCGTATTATGGGCATAAATAATAATATGAGTATCAATAGTCTACCTAATGATAATGTTAAAGAAAGAAAATAAAATAATGGTTTTAAATTTAACAATAAATTGCTCTTTTTGAAGATTTGAATATGAGGTATTTCCCATCTAGAATGGGTTGAATTATGTGAAACACATGTAACAAAAGGAGATGATGATATTATTGCTATGTGTGTGCTTGGTGGGCTACCGAAGATATTGTATATTTCCTTGTGATCTTTGAAAAAAATTAGATTTCAATGGCTAGTGATGTCAAAACCCCACTTGACTAAAAACTGTTTTCTTTTTTCAAAATTTCATTGCATGATGCTAACTTTCATTTTTCCTTTCCACATTTTATACCTTTTTTTTTTAACAATACATTAATACCTAGTTTGGCCAAGCTGTATGGTAGTTATGGCTGCGTAATAAAAAAAATCTAAATATTCATTTTTTCTATCAGTCTCACTTGTTAGCACTCAATAGATCACGATTGTTAATTAGTTATTAGTATTAGTAAAGGAAAGGAAATCTAAACCTAATCTACATGGGACTCATAAACATGAGTCTCATCCATAAAAGTAGCTAAGAAATAACATTAACATTTTTACGGTTTAAACCCAGAAATTAAAATCGGTCTAAATATTCATTAGATGATCAATGAATTTAATTTTTTTTATCAATTTTTTCTGAAGTAAAAACAATAATAATAGTCTACACCTGTGTCATATAATGATAACCTTATTAGACAAGAATAGATAGAATTCAAATTTAATTCGGACTTCCCTCATATATACTAATCTTATAACACGTACTAACAAGTAGAAACATTATTTTTTTTAATAATGAAAAGTTACTTTCATAAATCATATGCACCGTTCATCAAACTGAGAGTTGATTTTGTTTTTCTACACAATTCCCTTTGTGATCTTAGCTACAAGGCCACAAAATCCTTATGTGAAAGCCATCCATGATTATTTTTTATCAATCTACAAAATCTTGTTATAGATTTTTCAGACCTAGACTTTACAACGTGAGCTCTAGCTTTGTACTCTCTTGTCTGAAAAATATAAAGTGTGTAATTGATTGAGTCCCGTACCCAAATGAGCATGTTCCCTAATTGATTCCATTTCCCTCTGAGGAGGCAACAATAGGCCCTTCACCGTTCATGCTTTGTTCATATCCTTTAAAGTCTCTTCACTTTTCAATGTTGCATGCCCTAGCTTTAGTTAATCTGTAAAATGATATATATAAACATCTATAAAGAATAGCATCGTTCTAAATTTATCATGTTAATATAAAAATATATATAGATATGTAAATTCGTTAGAAAAGAAAATGATTAAAAGTAATATTTAAAAAAACATATTAAATGATGAATATATTTATTGTCATAAGGAAAAAGTAAATTAATGACAAGACACAAAATAAATTTAAAAAATGTCTCATTATATATTTTAAAGAAATCATTATATGAATGTATTTCGAGTTTAAAAAAAATTAAATTTCATTATCATATATGTTGATGCAAGTGATGAAAGATCAAAATTTTCTAAATAATAATGTTTTGAATTCAAGTTTTGATATATGAATACATATGTTACAAAATTTTAACCATTAACAGCATTTATCCAACTTGGATTGGTGTAATCCTGGTTAGTTTGGTCGTGGGGATAGAGCTTTCAAGGTGTAATCCTGGTTAGTTGGTCGTGGGGATAGAGCTTTCAAGAGGCAAATGCCAATGCTTTATGCCACAATTCTGGCCAATAATGTCATCATGGAGAAGGAGAATATATATATCTCAGGTTACTATGCCTGAAGGCACCAATTCCTGGGATTCCAATTCTATAAAACTAGCTAGCTGAGGTTGAGGATGTAAATTAAAGTAGAATGTTTGTGGCCCTTGTAGCCCTTCTAGTCTTCCCACTAATACAGCATGTAATCATAACTTTTCATTTCACGGTCAAAAAAATCCCACCCATCATCCCTTCTTTTTGTCAACATCATGCTGTATATATATATATATTTTTTCCTTGTATTATATAGTATTTAACATATCTTGGCAAGAAAAATATATATAGTCCATTGTGGGTTGTGCTTTTGTAGCCACCAAATGTGTTTTGAATATTTTCATAAATAAATATCATTGGAAAACCATTTTAGACACCTGTCCAAATTCTCATAATATAAGTGTCCTATTCGTGGAGCTCGTAAAGTGGATTTTTTATAAAAAAAAAAAAAAAAAAAAGATAGCTTTTCCTTTGTTAATTGAAAATTAAAAATATATATTCAAAAAAAAAAATAATACAATAATTAAAAAGTATTAAAATAAAATTTTATTTAAATTACAAAATTTATTCTAACTATTCTTCAATTATATTGATAAAATTCTTGTAATGTGTGTTCCGATAATATGTGCATTTCATTAAATAGTTTTGAATAACCGTAAATTGACAATTTAAGTTGTAAATAAATACGATTATAAAAATGTTAACAAAATTTTATAATTAGAAGGTATTCAAATCCGATAACAGAGAAATAAATTTGTTAGAAAATCTATATTTATCAAATGTAAAAAATGAATTAAAATAAATAAAATAAAAAAATAATAATAATAAAGGATCATCGTGAATTTAAGTAATGATTTACAATTAAAAAATGAAACTTATTTATTTAGTATTTTTTGCATACGTTTTAAGTAGATTTTTTTTTTTTTGAAAGATATTTTAAAGACGCTAAATTTGTTATTTCTTAAATTTGGGAAAGTATAATCTATTCTCTGCAATTTTTTTGCAAGAAAAATTAATTTTACAACTTGAATTTTTAATCCTTATTCATCAAAGATCCATTGGGTTTCATCAACACTAGCTCTCATCTTCAAAAGAAAAAAAGAAAAAAGGATTAGCTCTCACTTGCAGCATATAATACAGCATACAACACAGTTCAATCTATGATTAAAATCTAAGACTTATTATATATAGATTTGTTCAATAAATACAAACCCCACTGCGCCTACCAGTCCCTTTCTTCCTGAATTTTTTTTTTCCCTTTTTTTATTTTTCTGTTTGTCCACAGTAATGCCTTCTTGAGTTGTCAAAATTTTCTTGCATCCACAAAAACAACAATAAATTCTGCAACCCAATGTTAATGTTAATGTCATTCGAATCATGGAGCAAAGTTCCATTTTGCTTCAATGGATAGGATATGTATGCATATATGTGTCAGAATATGACATGTTGGGACCATTTTTTAAAAAATTCTAAGTGAGAAATTTTCATTGCTGTTTAGTTGGATCGTTTTTGGCTTATTTTCCATGCAAAATGAATTGGGAATTGGAAAGTATGCGGAGGACATTATTTATTATTTTTTATATTTAATATTTTGAATATTTGGTGGTTAGATATTTCGATTATTTTAAAATTTAAGTCAAATAGATTCATAAGAGAATATTTATTTTTTCTTTATATAGTAGTTGAATTTAAAATTTATTTAATTTTTTTTCTTATATTTGAACCAATATATATTAATATTATTTATTCAATTTTTTTATTTAAATTACTGGTATTAAAATTTATTAAATTTTAATTAATTTAATTTAATTCAAACAAAATTATAAAAATACTAAATTTCTTATAATAACTAATTCAAAATGACTGCATCCTAAACCTCAATTAAATGGAAAAAAATATTTCCCAATTCATCCCAACAATAATTATTCAGTTTTTGACATTTTGGAATAAAAGCCGAGAAGAACAAATGTATAATTTGCTATGTATACCAACAAAATAGTAAGAGTATAAAAGCAAATAGACAATTTTTTTGACAGGACAGCATTGTCATAAGGAATTGCAATGAGCTGAGCTCATCGTCGGTTTAGTTTTATGTGTTAAACTAAATTTTCTTATTATAAAATAATTAAATCATATTAATTTTCATTATAATGAGTTCATCTAAATCTCATCAATCTCATCCATATGGTTAGTTAAATCATATTGAAATAAAATTACTTTATTGTAAGTATCATATTAAACGTGAGATAGATATTTTTTTATAGTCCTTGATAGCTTCGGATAGTTTTGATATTTTTCACTATTCACTGTCTTCCTCACTTCTCTTACCAATTTTTTATGGCTTTTTAGACCAATTTAACAAAATAAAAAGTCATCTAAATACCATATTTTTTTATTTTATATATTAATAGCAGTTTTTTATCTTTTACTTTTCTTTTGTTTTGCTCCTTTATCTATCAAATGTTTTTGTGTAGATACTATAGAGGAGCAGTAATTTTGGTGGTCTGGTCAATAATTTATTACCATCTATAGCAAGCTTCAGTGAGCAATCTACTTCAATACTATTGTGAATGAAAATCTTGCAAATTCTAGGTTGTATTCAAGTTTCCACACATTTTCTTCTATGCATTATAGTATTTGCTTATATGTTCTCCAACTATAACTATTTTCTCCGATTTGTTGTTGGACTGATAAGTTCTTAGCAACTCATACTTGAGTAATTCTCCTTTTCTTTACAGCCATGGTAGTTGATTAAGTTTTATTTTAGTGAAGCTAGGATTTTCTATGTTGTTTGCGTTGGCAAATCTTTCCAAGAAGATGTATTTGGTAATGAGCTACAATGAGCTTCGATATGTATTTGCTAGGCTAGTTTGGGCCTTGCTGTATTTTCATAATGTTATCTAATGAAGTTAATTGTTGTTCCAAAAAAAAGTATCATATTAAATTTAGCACATGGTCTATCCTATAAAAAAGATATTTCTTTTTTATTAACTAGGATAACACTTTTTTTTTGTCAAAATTACTTATATAAATTTTTTTTTTGAACTAAAACCATATCATTTCATTAGCATATAAAAGTAGCATACATTTTAGCCCAGTTACAAATAAAAGCCCATATATAGAAATCCAAACCCACAAACTTCATCTTCAACATAGAAACTCTAGTATTGCAAAGGATAGGGTTTTAGAACAACTTCTTCAACAACAGCATAAGCAACCATGGAGAAGGGAAAAGGAAAAGCTCCAGGATGAGTTTTTGATAACTCATCAACCCAACAATGGTTTTGAAGAGACCGTTAGTGTTAGAGAGTATAATAGATTCATTATAAGCTTGAATAGTGGTGTTGAAGAGTTGGACCTCTTCCATCAACTCTTTAAACACAAGCAGTCATAAAGATTTCAATTGCACCAGTAAATAAGCTGCAGAGTTCCACAAAACATAAGCAACTTTACACAAGCTGCACATTAATATAAAAAACACAAAAGGTCATATCCATAACTATGAGAGATAATATTAAACATACATCTTATTATTAAAGCATAAATGCATAAAAAAAACTAGATAGATTTAGGCGATTTTTGGCCATGAATTGGTAAAAAAAACCACCCTATAAAACCCAATATTCAAAACTAGAAAAAACAAGCTATAACGAAAACAGAGAAAACAGAGAGTAGAGGGCTCTTAAATGTCCATTAAAATCTTTAAATTACTGATATTTAATGACTATTAACTTTAACTAATCTAATTTTATTTGGGCATAATTACAAGGGTCATAAAAGTCTTTTAATAACTAATTTAACATTATTGCATGCGTCATAATTTTGAACATGAGATATAAGTTAAGCGAGAACAATTTCATACCAACTAATTTCAACTATGTTGATAAAATTTATTTTTTTAAAATGTCAATATATTGATATAGAAATTGGTCCAAAAATAATGTATTATTTAGATTAATAAAAACTATTATAAACTTACAAAAATATTAAAGTAGCACAAGGATTTGTAGATTATATTGTCATCCTTTGGACTTTTCTCCTGTATTCCTTTGGTAATATTCATTTTTTAGGCTCCACTGGATTATAGGGATCAATTTCTAGCCATTTTTGGCTAAAATTTGATATTTTCCTTTGTTATACTCTATATATTATGTTATTTTCTTAGACTAAATGTTACTTTATCTAATTTTAGGGTTAAATCCCTTTTTGTTCTCCTTATATGAGAAGTTTCATGTCTCAATAGGAGATTTTTGGATTTGGAAGAATAAAGAACAATTCTCTAGTGGTAATAAATAAAGTTGTTGTTCCCTGTGATTCTCAAAGGAGCTTTCCTTTATCGACCAAGTTGATGAGCACAAGTTTAATGACTTCAGAGTAGTATTCTGCTCGGTTTGCTCCTCCTCCATGGTTTGTGAAGTTCAACTCAGATGCATGATTCAATCAAGATTTGTAAATGGCTTTCCATGGCTTTTCTTATTCATGCTCATCAAAGAAGTTGGTGGAGGGATACTCTTTCTTTAACCTAATTTATTCAACTTTGGAAGGAGAAGCTATATTTAAAGCTTTGTAAATGTTGTTAAAGCTATATATGTTTTATATCAATATCTCTTCAAGTTTGTTAGAAGGGCATTTATTCAGGCAATAGATTAGGTTGTAAACAATATTTCTGAATTGTCCTTCTTGATTTGTGAACCCATGTGGGCCTTTTTTAAATCCTGTATACTGGATATTGATTGATGAATGAAAAGTTATTTATATCATATATATATATATTCTCATTCCATGTGTCTTACTTTTCCAATATATTTTACTTAAATTAAAGTAATTGGAAACATATCAACGAGGAAGTAGTCAATCAATAACTTTTTTTCAATGACATTTTGAGGTGTATGTTTGATTTTTATCGTCGTCAATTTTAAAGGAAATAATTATTCTTATTGTATAATCCATTGATGCTAAAATAGCTCATATCTAAAAGTATTATGAGGTGTATAGTTCGATTTCTGTCATCATCAATTTTAAAGAAAATAACTGTTCTTATTTTACAATTAATTAATATTAAAATCATATGATCACTTAATTAAATAAAATAATTGGAAACATATTGAATTTTAGAAATTATTTTTCAAAAGGGTCTTCATATTTTTTATCGAATTAATTAATTATTTTACACAAACAGAGTTATTTATTTATTTATTTTTGTGTGGGTAGGTGTGATTCCTCGAGGATTCTACGACACAATGCATCGCCTAGCTTTTGTTTTGTGGCTGCCCTTCAACTTTGTCCCCTTCCTATGCTATTTTCAATGTCCTTTGGATTTTAGATAAACACGATATCTCTGATATTTGCAATCTTTAACAGTACCAAGCCGTGACATCCATTTATCTCTCCATCTTATCATTGGATTGTGTGTATCACCTCCAAAATTACACATAATAAAATCTATTTAAAAAATATCAGTTCAAAAAATTCATATTACAATAAAATAGATTACACAATTTTAATTTTTTTAATTTGATTGGAGGTTAAAATTTTTCTAAGTCTTAATATTTTATATAAGCACTTAAAATATTTATTTAAAAAAAATTAACCTTATTCAATCATATTCTATATCTGCAATAGAAATTAATGTTAAAGTTATTTTTATCAATTCATAATTTTTAAAAAAATTAATTTTATTTTTTAAATAATATAATATACATGGTAAATGATATGAAAAATAACGGAATTAAAAGTCAATTCTGTTTGATTTGAGTCAGCATCTAGTCAACATTAAATATGTAGAAAAATTATATTGATATATTTTTTAAAAATTTAAACATTTAATTGCAAAAAAAAAAAAAATTCAAACACTTAAAGTAGAAAAACTATAAAAGTTGAGATACTAAATTTATAATTTTTTTTTTGACAAATTTTATAAAATTTAAAGTGCATAACATATGAAAAAATTCATAATTTATTCGCCATTGACATCTAATTTAATTTAATAATATTTTTATAATTATATTATGTGAAAATTTGATATAAATTGCTATCCAAAGTGTTTTTTTTTTAATAATATTTAAATATTAAATTATATTGCATACATGGAATTGCATGGTTGCATCGTTGGAATGAAGAATTATCTTCGGTTGGTAGCCAGTCACAGCTTCAATTTGGTAACTAGTTCAAAATCTTTGGTCTAATTGCGAAAACAACATAAATTGTTTTAACTGGCTTATTTAATTTTAAATTCTACATTTTTTTAAAATTTTAAATTGATTAATTTTTTTTCTAAAAAATTAATCAATATATTTCTCATTTAACTAATTCAAATAAAAACTTTAAGCAACATAGTAATAGCTTATATTCAATAATTGAATATTACATAAATTCGCAAACCTGCCTAGGGAGAGATAATTAAGTGATAATTTCATCCACCGATTTGACACCTAAGGAGAGGAGTTTGAATTTTCCCTCCTTTCTATCAAATAATAATAATAATTACGTAAATTGAAAGAAAAAAATATAGAAATTTAACAAATAAGGTATTCTTTAAGTGATTAAATTAACTGGTAGTTATGTGGGTTGGGAATGGTGGCTAATTTGATTTCTAATTAAGGTTACGTAGAAACATCCACATACTTAGCAATGACGATTACTCAATTTATTTTAGACTTGGCTTGCACATATTTTAGACAAGTAATTATCCTCATATTTATCTACTCTAATTTTAAAGGTCTGACTGCATAGTAAGAATAGTAATTCATTTAGCATTCATTATATTATAAAAGTGAAAAATTTTCACACATAAATTCGAAATCTTCATATATTATATTCATTTGTCCTCAATTTACTCTCAAAATACTTATGCCAATTTGATTACAACGTTAAAATAGGTAATTAATTGATTTATTTAGAGTATCAGTCTTTGCAAAAAGCTAAATTAGCTTTGGTTAGATAGATCACCATGGGCCATTTCTATAATATTAGGTGGACCATACTCCAACCAATAGTAGCAAGCTTATGATTTTCTTAGTCTACGTTGATGGTGGTTTAGGTTTAAGAATTGGGATTTTTTTAGAATTAACTAAAAAACGGATAAAATTTTAAAAATATGGGTAACTTTATTTTTTTTTCCCAAAATATGGTATTTGATAATATTTATTAAAAAAACATAGTGGCTGTTTTTATATATCAAATTCGGCCCAAACAAAAAACTAAAAAAAAATGAAATAACCAAATAAAATATCAAAATAATACTTTAAATTTTTTCAAGTCAAAATGAAAATAAAAAAAAATAAAAAATAAATAGAAACGACTGAAGTGATGAAAACAATAAAAAAAAACTAATAAAATAATAAATAATGATTTAAATTTTTTCAAGTTAGTTTAATAGAAACAAAATTAGAATAAAAATCTATTTAAAATAAAATCAAAACAAGAAGAATAAGAGAGCTTAAGAATAGCCCAAGTATTAACGATTAAAAATAATGAAAATTAACACCTACCAATTATAATTCAGTTGTACGATGGTGGTTTTTAAAATAAAAAATAAAATGGAAAAGTGAAGATTTGTAACATGTAAGAATAAAATTTAATTAGAAAGTTTATACATTTGTATGCAAATTACTCTATGGTTACTAAGACTAGTTTTAGATTTTAGAGAAGAGATTGAGAGAATAGAGAGATAGAGAAAAGATAAAGAAAGTATATAACAAAAAATTAAAGAAATAAAAAAAAGTCGAGAAAAATGTAAAATTGAAAAAATAAAAAAAAATCATACCATGTGAAATATAAAAAATATAATTATATATCTGAAAATATTAAGTTTTTTTTGAAGACGTGAAAATATTAAGTTCAAAATTAGTGTAAAGTATAATTTTACCTTTAATAATAAAATGAGTCATATGGCCTTGACCATGCCACTACTTCATTCACACATCTAACTAATCTTATTGATAAAAGTTTGAAAAGCTTATTTAAAATAGAATATTCAAGTTTTTTTGGGTAATTATATAATAAAAAGATCCAAATTTGGTGACAAGGTGAGTTGGTTTTGCTTTAATGAAAAAAAATTATATAAAATTATGGTCCAGCTTTTGCACTTTTTGACAGAAAATAATAATTATAATAATGAGAAAAACAATGTTGGGGTCTTTTTATTGGTCTATTATCAAAATAATAAGGACAAAGAGAAATGGGATGATAACAAATTGCTTAAACACCAAATCATTTACATTTGTTTATATATCAGAATTAGTCAAACCTTTGAATCAGGGATGATTCCAAGAGAATTCCAGCTGTGTTCATTGTTGTTCTTTACAAATTATATAGTTTTTTTTAACAAATCACAAAATATATATTATCATAATTAATTTACTTCGTTAAAGTTACTAGCAAGTAAATAAATTAAAGCTATAAAAAATTTAAGTTCCCTCCACATTTAATTTTTTTTATTTTTATCTGTGTTTAATAACTGCAAAAATTCTAATTATTTTAAAGTTTAAATCGAATGAATTTATGAGGAAAATTCACTTGAAACAAATTTGGAAGAAAAATAAAATTCTGTTGACACCTCTTTTCTCCATTCATATAATGTTTGAATTTGAAATTTTATTTAAAAAATCTAAATTATATATATTATCTGCTTGTTTAATTTTAAAGGTAGATTTTTTAATTATATGCATTAATCGAATTCAACTATAATTAAAACATATTGAATTAATACGGTAATTAGGTGCAATTCAATTAATTAATGCACTGAGACCTTAAAAGTGAGATTTTGAGTTCAATTCCGATATGATTTATACTTTTTATAAATGATGTAATAATATATATAATATTTAAAAAAAATATTAAATTAATACAAAATGTTTTAAAAAATTAAATATATATTTCAAGTACAACTATTTTTATTTTCATAGATTGCCCAAAATTCAAAACTTAACAATTGAGCATTCAAATCTTCTAAAAATTAAAAAATTCTAACCTCATTTTCTCTCATTTTTCTCTTATTTTTTTTCTAGCCACTTACCTTCTTTAAGTAAAGAGCAGTATTTTTTTATCATTATTATTAAGAAATTACCCATATACACCTCTTTTTATCGATATATTTCTTAAATACTTGGTTATTCCAAATATATTTAAATTTTATTTTGTTTTTTGTAATTTTGTTGTATTGGTGCGATGTTTGGTTTTCTGTCATCTTGTTACGACATTTTATTTTTCGACCATCTTATTACAATTTTTTATTTGTGTGTGGACGATTCAGACGAACAAATATATTTAATCAAACAGAGATAACAAATCAGATTATGGTTATCACTATAATGTAAAACTGGAGTTATAAATATTTTAGTCACTATAGTATTATCAAATTTATAGACTTTTAATTGATTTATTATGCTATTAATTTGGATATTCTTTCATCCTATATGATTTTTAGTGAATTTATTTATATATTTTTATTGATGTATTGTTAGGTTGAATTAATGGAATTATTATTTTTTTTAAAAAACAATTTAGTATTCAAATGACACCACTTTAATTTGAAAAAAAATAGCTTCATAAGTCATAAAACATCATTGAGAATTTGTTCAAAAAAAAAAATCAATGAGAATATTCATTATCACATTCAGCTGTTTTCTTTTTTATTGTTTATTGAAATTATCTCATTTAAAATATTATTAATGTATACAAGGATCATTACATCCAATCCTATGCAAGGAATTGTAACTCAAAACTTCAGCAAATTGAAGGAGAATAATTTTTGAAATCAAATAAGCACAAAGAATAATTCATCCATTTTTAACAAGCAAAGTCATGTTGCATAATAGAAACCTTCCCCTTTAAATCAATAATAATAAGTTTTAAACCTTACACCTTATTATATCTTTTACTATTACTTTTTTTACGATATTACTAATTTACAACTAATCATTTAGTTAGTAGCTTAATGCAAGAGATAATGCCTACATACATCTTACTGCCTAAAATATATATATATATATATATATATATATATATATATATATATATATATATATATATATATATATATATATATATATATATATATATATAAACTCAATTCTTCAAATAATTTTAAAAAAATGGTCAAATTTTACAATTTTATTTTTCATTTAATAAAAATTTAATGAATAAAATTTTATTAGATCATACAACGATATTAATGAATAAAAAAATTTTAAATTTGAAATCTCTGTGTTCTATATATTAAAATACAAATATAAAAAGGTACTAAACATATAATTTATTAATTGTGACTATAAAGTAGCCAGTCTAAGTGCCCATTAAACATATTGTCTCACTAAATTAGTGAAGTTAAGGCAATCAATTAGGTCAATAAGTGAAAACAAACCCAGCAAATGATAGAGGGAAACTTGACCTAACACATCAAGTTTGTCTCCACAAGTTGGAAGAAGAAGAAGCTTCAACGGGTTCACATTGACAAGCTGTCGAAGCAATATTATGTGTCCCATAGATCAAGAAAAATCCTTGGCTTTCCATTACTCTATAATCCTCTCATCATCATCATCTTGTTCACACAACGAATGTCCATTAAAAAGTTTACATAATATATATGTGGGTATGTATATATTGATCCCAATCCACCTTTTCAAGTAAACAAAATCCACCCACCATGCCATGGTTTCACATGGTGGGCACATGCAATGCAAGTCAATGGTCCATTGCCTAGAGAAGTTATCCTTTTTGTGATTGAGAAACCATGCATATATGAATAAGAATTGGTTGGACCAACTTAAATGTTGCCTTGTAATCCATTTCTTACATATTTTGCTATTGATGGGTAAATCTACTAATGAGTAATCATATGAACATATATATTTACGGTGAGAGTGTCTTGATTTACATTTTTATGATATTAAACACCTTTAAAAATAAATATATAGGATCAAACGGGAAGAAAAAAGTGAAAAACTTTTGATTTTTGGGTTGCACAATCTTAATGATAATTGCGTGTATATGATTCACTATATTTCTAGCACAAGGAAAGGAAAAAAAAAAAATTAGAGATGGAAAAGAAGAGTTTTATTTATGTTAGTTTAGATTTGGTTTTGAGGTTAGAGATTTATATGTATATGATTATGCAAAAAATGATTTAAATAGCTAGGCAAACCATAGTATATAATCATTAGTACTAATGATGCTAAAAATGACAAACTTAAAACTAAAGGCTTCATTTGCCATCAAAATGAATATAAAATAATGGGTGGTTTGTGAGAGAAAACTATATTTATCCCTTGTTTCCAATCTTTTAAGCATAGTGTTTTATATATATTTTAAAATATTTTCTTTTTTTAATCTTATTTTATACATATTTTTATCTAATATTTCGGTTATATATATTTTTTATCTGATATTTTGGTAGTTATAAAAATTTTTAATTATTTGAAATTCGAGCCGTAAAAATTTATAAAAAGAGTAAAAATCTTTTAATATTTATTTTTTCTTACATAAAATTTAAATATAAAAATTTAATTTAAATTTTTTATTGAACCAACAAGTATTAATTGTTATTATATATTTTTTACATGTTTTAAGCATCATTTTTAATAAGGAGGAGCAAAAAATAGTTGATAAAATCTATAAATTAGCACTATTTATGTTTTTTTTAAAAAAAGCAAAATAAATTTGTTTACCATACAAAGCACACAGAGTAGTAAACTTGAAATTTGTCTTTTACCTAACAAAATAGTATTTGGACTACTAGGAGGAGAATACTATGCTACACTATGATCTAACCAAATCCTAAGCATTTGTCAACCATTAAAATTCTTTTCTTTTTCGTAACCTACTTCCCACCTTATGTCACTTTCACTTTTTATACACCATCACAAAATTTATTTATTTAATCTAAAATAAAATTCATTAAATTTAACTAAAATTATTAAAACTAAATTTAAAAAATATTATAATCTATAAATTTTATTTTGTTTATCTAATAATTTTTTATTTCCCAATAAAATTTTAACTTAATCATTGAAAACTAAAATTTTAAATTTTCATTAATAGATATTACAAACTTGAGTTATTATTTGATGTTATTTAATTATTTGAGTATATTTTTATTTATTTATTTTAGAATATTCAGTATATTCTCTAATATAAAATATTTAAAAAAAATTAGTTGCAGTATGATCATTTTTCAAAATTTTAAAAATATTATCTTTTTAATCATTTTTCAAAATTTCATTTTAAACTTTTTGAAAATCAATTTTAAATTTTTAACATCTCATCTAACTATTTTTTTGAAAATTGGAAACCTTATTTAATTTTATCCAACCATCAGAAAATGGATAAAATAAAGGATGAATATTTTCGTTTAAATTAAATTACAATTTTTTTTTTAAAAGGAAGTCAACTAATATAGCTGTTCTCACTTCTCATACGCCGTTACTCCCGGGATACCTCCTTTATTACCTTCTAACCTCTTAACCACCACCAGCCCACCACCGCCGCTACCACTGTTTCCTTCTCCACCTCCACTACCTTTAACTCTAACCTCTTCATTTGTTTTAACCCTAGTTTAGTTAACTCTCTGTTTCGCTATTTTGTCTGTTGGATAAAAGAAAAGAAAAGAAAAGACCTTTTCTTTCTCTAATTTGTTTTTCCTTCTCTCGCTTTCTCTGAATAACAAAAACAACAATTACTGCTCAGACTTGTTACTTTACAAAATCCATTCCCCAAATAACGGCAAATTCTCTCTTCCCTTTATAAATCCCTCAAAACAAGCATTGATTTTGGTTTTTATTTGTGGGTTTTTAAGGAAGAAGGAAAAAAAGAAAAAAAAGCTTATGTTAAGGCCGAAGAGGAGAAAAATTTTTTGAAGCTAGTTTGAAATTCTGAGATTTGGGTTTTGTTTTGGGGTGCATTTTGTTTCTGGGTTTTGAAAATTTTTAGATATGGTGGTGAAGATGATGAGATGGCGGCCATGGCCGATATTGGGTCCTCGAAAATACGAGGTGAGATTAGTGGTGAGAAGGATGGAGGGTTGGGATCTGGTCAAGGAGAATAGTGATGGAGATGAGAAGGATAAATTAACGGTTGAGATTCGATGGAAAGGTCCCAAATTTGCGCTGAGTTCGTTCCGGAGAACGACTGTCAAGAGGAATTTTACAAGAGAAGTTGAAGTTGGTTCTGTTTCTGCTAGTCTTGGTGGTGGTGGTGAGGATGATGATGATGATGATGATGCTAAAAGAAAGGGTGTTGTTGAATGGGATGAAGAGTTTCAAAGTCTTTGTACTTTATCTCCTCAGAAAGAGAATGTGTTTCATCCTTGGGAGATCGCTTTTACCGTCTTTAATGTGAGTTTTGTTCTCTCTCCAATTTTTATTTTGTTCTAATTTATTTATTTTTTTTTCTAAAAAAGTTTATCCTTTTGTTGTGCTGTAAAAGATTTTGCTTGTCTGAAATTGGTTCGAGATTGAGGAATTTAAGTATGTGCAGATTAATGTCTGTTTTTGCTAATTTTTCTTTAATTTTTTTTTTGTTTTCGTAGATTATTGTATCTGTTAGTCAATTTGAGCGTATGGAGGATTCTTAGTTTATCTTCACAGATTTAAAATTTTTATTTCAATTAAGTTTGAATACTTCTGGTACTGTTGCATCCCTTTGGATGTTGTTTGACTGATAGTCATGTTTCTGTTCAAAGTTGACAATTGGAGTTTGATCTGATTAATTGAAACCTTTTTTTTTTGTTAATATGGGACCTCTATGAAGTATGATATTTGATTTTAATTTTTTATCTCTTGACTGGAGCTGGAATTTTAATCTGATGTTTACGTTTTTTATGTTTTCTGGTTCTCTGTCCAATTTCTGGTATTCATTTATTTATGAATAGCTAGTTCCTCAAGTTTTTGTTTTTGTTTTCAGAATATTTTTTGTTGACTTCAGTCACAAACCTTTTTGATGAGAACTTAGCTTCTGCTTTCTGATCCAGGGTATGAATCGAGGGCCAAAAAACAAGGTTCCTGCTGTTGGAACTGCATTGCTGAACCTTGCTGAATTTGCTTCTACTGCTGAACAGAAAGAGTTGGAATTAAATCTCCCTCTCTTGCTCCCTGCTGGTGCTCCTGAGCCTTGTGCCTTGCTCTGTGTATGTGCTTGTAGAACTTTTTACAATGTCCAACTTCATTTTGTGTGCTTCTTATCAATATTGCCTAGCCTTCCCAGGTTTCTTTGTTCTTTTAGATTGCATGATCACGTAATTTTTTTTTTTGATATTTTCCTAAAGGATGATGTATTGGAACACCACCTATAAATAAACTTTAAACTGGGAGATGAAGTACCTCTAGGTATCCATCCTTAGGTGTCGGTTTCATTATTAAAATTTTCATCCTTTTATTCAAAATTTGTATTGATAATGCAGATATCACTTAGTTTGCTGGAATTGAGAACTGGTCAAGAAGAGCCAGTGCAGAGAGCAATAGTTCCTGTTTTATCACCACCTCAGTCAGGAGAAACTGTTTCAACTGAAAAGGATGAGCTTTCTGCAATTAAAGCTGGTCTCAGAAAGGTAAAGATTTTCACAGAATATGTATCCACTAGGAGAGCTAAAAAGGCTTGTCGTGAGGAAGAGGGAAGTGAAGGGAGGTGCTCTGCCCGGAGTGAGGATGGTGAGTATAACTATCCATTTGACTCAGACTCAATTGATGATTTTGAGGAAGGAGAATCAGATGAGATCAAGGAGGATTCTAGTGTTAGGAAGTCATTCAGTTATGGGACACTGGCTTATGCAAATTGTGCTGGAGGATCAGTTTACTCTGATATGATGAAAAATGGTGAAGATGAGGATTGGGTTTACTACAGCAATCGCAAGTCGGATGTGGGTTGTTCAAACATTGATGATTTAAATTCAACTGCTGAACCGTCTCTCTTTCAAAGCTCAAAGCGCAGTATATTGCCTTGGAGGAAGAGGAAGTTGAGCTTTAGGTCTCCAAAGGCGAAAGGAGAGCCACTGTTGAAAAAGGCATATGGAGAAGAAGGGGGAGATGATATTGATTTTGATCGCCGGCAGCTTAGCTCTGATGATGCCGGTGCTCTTGGGGTAAGATCAGTCATTGATATTTTTTATGGTTTAATTTGTTGGCCTTTTTTATTATTAATTCCTTGTACTACTACTTACTGTGATTGATGGCAACTGATTTGCAGAGTCACAAAGCAGATGAGGATTCATCAGCACAACGATCATCAGTTTCTGATTTTGGAGATGATAATTTTGCTGTTGGCAGTTGGGAACAGAGAGAAATAATAAGTCGTGATGGACACATGAAGCTTCAAACTGAGGTCTTCTTTGCTTCAATTGATCAGCGAAGCGAGCGGGCAGCAGGTGAGAGTGCATGTACAGCTCTTGTTGCTGTCATTGCTGATTGGTTTCAGAATAATCATTATATCATGCCCATCAAGTCACAGTTTGACAGTCTAATTAGAGAAGGGTCATTGGAATGGAGGAACCTATGCGAGAATGAGACCTATAGGGCACAATTTCCAGACAAACACTTTGACCTTGAAACTGTCCTCCAGGCCAAAATACGTTCTCTTTCTGTTGTTCCTGGCAAGTCATTTATTGGGTTTTTCCATCCTGATGGAATGGATGAAAGAAGATTTGACTTTTTGCATGGTGCCATGTCATTTGATAACATTTGGGATGAAATTAGTGGCACTGGATCAGATTGTCCTAGCAATGATGATCCTCAGATCTATATTGTGAGCTGGAACGATCATTTTTTCATCCTCAAGGTCGAACCCCAAGCTTACTACATAATTGACACGTTAGGGGAAAGGCTCTATGAGGGATGCAATCAAGCATACATCTTGAAATTTGACAGAAATACAGTCATTCGCAAGTTGCCAAATGCTGCTCAACCATCTGATGAGAAAACAACAAGTGATCAGCAGATTGTGGCAGTTGCTGTGGAACCCAAGAACCAGGAGGTGAGTGCAAAGGGGGAGGCTTCTGCATCAGGGGAAGCAGTAATGAAGCCTGATGTACCAATGAATGGTGAGGATGAAGGGGAGGAGGTTTGCCGAGGAAAGGACTCTTGCAAGGAGTATATAAAAAGCTTCTTGGCTGCAATTCCAATCCGGGAACTGCAGGTGGATATTAAGAAAGGTTTAATGGCATCAACACCTCTTCACCATCGTCTGCAGATTGAGTTCCATTACACCCAGCTCGTGCAAGCACTGCCTGAAACTCATGCAGCGGATGTGATGATAGCACAAACCGAACCTGTTGATATTGCAATAACGGAGGTTGGCTCTTAGAGACCTAAATGTATATCTTAGGAAGTGTGATTAGGCTAACTTGTTATAATTTGTTAATGGATTTCTTATGAGGTTAATGGGATTAACAAAGAGGGAACCTACTACAAGTTTTTGAGGAGTTTGGAAGAGAAAAGGTTGGTGTTTATTCTATAAGTTGGTCATGAGTTGGAACCTATGTTTATTGTTTCATGTTGGCACTTGGCACCTTGTCTGTGTCTGTCTGTCAATATTAGTGACTAATTGTGACATTTACCAATTTCTGGTGCTCTCAATCTTTCTTGGAGAAATATGTGCTGTTTTATACAAGAGTGTGATTTCTCTTTCAGCCTTTAAATTTCTGCCACTTTTTTTTTTGGCATCTTTCAAATAGTAGTTACTCCTGCAGGCTGAAGATATCATCCAGCATTATTTTTCAGCTCCTTTCTGATGCAAATTCCTATACAATGGCAATGATGTCTATCTCTATACCTTTATAGATAGGTGTTATAGAAAGAATCTAAATGGCTTTCAACGTTCTAGGATGCTGCTTATTGTTTTCATTGGAATCGTACATACTTTTCCCAATATTGTATAAGCTGTAAAGAGTTACTTTTCGAGTTTTTTGTTTTTTTTTTTTCTTATTATTATATTTTTAATGAACGACATGAAAATATTCTTTGAACTTTTGATTCTTTTTCAGTGGAAACATTCCAATCAAAGTTCCCCATTTTTACACTTTCTTAAAACTCCTTTCCTTGGCTGGTCTCCCTGTTAATACACTACAAATAGAATCAATAACCTTAGAATCAGCCGGTAAAAGAATTGTGTACTCACTAAAACCATGTCTAAGTTTTGAATCGCGATGTCCGTAATCATGTTAGAAGACTTTTATGCCCTTACATTCTTATTCAGAGTGAACTAAATTAGTTTAAATTCAGTCCAATGAATTCTAGGTATCAGTATATATATATATATATATATATATAGAGAGAGAGAGAGAGAGAGAGAGAGGTGTAATTAAACCAAACTGAATTTTTAAAAGTTCAAACTTGATTCATTTAAAAATTAACGAATGCAAGCTGAGCTTGAGCTTTTAAAAGCTAACTTAAGCTTAGTTCGGATTTGTATTTGACAAGCTCGAATCGAGTTAGGCGAGTTCAATAATATATTTTTATAATTGGACATTATACTATTTTATAATTTTAGACTAAAAATTTTTGTAACATAAAAATTGCTTATAACATTAAAATTTCATAGTTTTAATTTAAAATACGAATATTACTTAATATTATATTTATCTATTACTTTAAATTTGTATTATTTAATATTAATATTAATATTAATATATTATTTTGAAATACAAATATTACTTTATTTTTTATTTATTGAAGGAATTTATTATCTGTTAAATATTTAATTAGTATTGTATAATAATTACTTTTTATAATATTAATATTAATTTATATGTAAAAAATTATATAATATTATCATGAGTACATAATATTGTCATATGTAATATTTTATATTAATTATTATTAATTTAATTAGTATTGTCTTTGTTTAATATAAAATTAGTATTATATAATTTTAACTTACTAAATTAAATGATATTTATTGATTGTTAATATTTAAATTAAATTATATCTATTTAATAACACCACCTAATATAACAAGTCTGTTCATGAGTCTATAAACAAGCTTGTAAACAAACCGAATGAGACTGTTTGTGAGTTTTAACGAGCTAAATTTAAGGAGGATTGGAAACTCCTTATATGCATGATACTTTTATTTTATTTTTTTAAATAAATATATACGCATTGGGTCCAGTTCTGTGTTTAAAAAAATAAAAATATACATAAATTAATTTCCTTTATTTTAAAATATGGAATGATCATAAATACTTCCCACATATATTTTTTATAAACCTGCCCCAGCAGTGCACGTTCAGGTTATTCCCTCCAAATATTCCATAAAAGTAGCTTTAGGTTAATTGTATGATCAGGCTATCAACTAGTCATTTTCATGTTTAAATAATAAATATGTTCATGCAATTTCTAATGACCTAACCAAGTATATGGGAAAAAAAAAAGGCAAAAGCAAATAAATTAAAAAATTACATATTTATAAGGACTTAGTATTGCTATAGCTTTTAAAAGTAATATATAGACATTATAAAAAAAAAAAATTGCAGTTCAAAGCAATATATATTATAAATATCATAATGGATGTGGGCTTTTTTAGGAGGGAGGATTCTTGAAATCGAATGTATGTAAAGGTATTGGCCAAGAGGTTAAACAACACCGACTTTTAATATAATATTTATTCAGCAAAGACTTTGTTTATTTATTTTCTTATATAATTACACATTCTAGCATGTGCCATCCTCTGGAATTAATCAGTTAGAAAAAATAAAATCCATTGAAGGTCTAAATCTTTGGTTCATTTCTTTAGTTTCTTCAATGTGAATTGATGGAGACATTGATAATAGCTATGTTGATTTTGACATTCTTTTGCTTGGTTCCAAAGAGAAAAATAAAAAAAAGAAAATGACAAATTCAATTTGTTAAAATAACTTATAGTTTTAATTTATAATTTGAAGGCATGATGCTTATTTGAAAGATAATACTACTATAATCATCTAGTTGTACTTGATTTTGAAGATGATATATAATAGAGGTATTAATTAAGGATAATGTTTAATGTTATTACTCATGACCTGAATAATACATTGTGAATAGTGATATTTATCATAATGTCTTTTTTTAATAATTACATTATAATTATAAAATAAACAAATAAATAATTTATAAATTTTAGATTTCATTATTTTAATTAATTGTTTAAAAAAAATAAATTTTAATTAACATTGAAGATAATATGGTAATTACTCTAAAAAATTTGTCTTCTATTGAATTGTGATGTCACAACCCCATCATCTATCAACGTTCACTAATTAAATATTTTTTTTTGGCTTTGAAAGGAAAAAATAATTTCTACTTTTTTTTTTAAATTTTTTTAAAGAATCAATTTTTTTAATAAAATTTAAGTTAAATTCAATTTATTTGTCTGGTTAAAATTTTATTTTAAATATAAAATAGTCAGAAAATTAGATTAATTAAAAATTTAAGAACAGAATAAAAATGCATTCAAACTCATAAAAATGTCACTAGGGGTGATGTTAATTAATTTTGGAATAAGTTAAAAAAAATATATGATTGTAATTTTCTATTTTTAAATTTTAAGTATTGTTTTTTTAACAATTTAATATATATAATTTTTATCGTTAGCGAGTTTAAGCGTGCGACTATAATGCTGGTTATTGTGATCATATATGTCGTCTATAAATGCAATATACACATATTTTTTGATCCATTACACTAAAAATATAGAATAAAAATTTTAATAATAGTCGCTAAAAATGTTAAACTTTTACCCATTAAATCACTTAAGCAATAATATATTTTTTTTAAAAAAATGGACATTATTTATAAATTGGTAATGTTGAAAATTATACATAATAAAAAAATTAAGGAAATTTGATGACATTTTTAAATTTCATGTTATCTACATTATGATGATGTATTTACAATTTTTATCATGTACCTTGAATTATTATAAGAAAAGTAATACACATTTAATGTTTAAGAAATGATAAGCCACACAACTATTTTTTTCACTTATTCTAATAATTATAATTTTGTTGCACATCAATCATCATTAGGCTCAGGCTCAAAACGTTGCAAAATTTGTTGGGCATCCCATGATTTCCAATGTATTGCTGCTAGTCAATCGATTGATAGGAGGTTAGTTTTTTATTCCATTATTTAAAGTTTAAGCATTATAAAAGTGATTTTTAGACATATAAATTGGAAAAAAAAAATTAAATTCACTAATATGCCCCTAAAGCCAATATCAAGGAAGGCTATAATACAGTTTAATTAGGCTCCTCACATTATACTTGGAATAAAGAATGAAACAGATTTTGGGTGTGTTTACTTATAAAGAATTATTTTATATTTTCATTTTTTAATTTTCAAATAAAATAAAAACTTTTTATTTTTATAGAAAATTTATAAAATATGTTTACTTGTTAGATATTGAAAATTATTTTTTATTTTTTGAAAATAAAAAATGTATTTATTTATTTTTATTTATAACTTATTTTTCAAAATAGATAGATAATAATACACATCAACGTAGAGAGATAATTTAGAATTTAAAAAATAGAGTTTATTTTATCTTTTAGTACTAAAATAAATAATAAATAATGAATAAACAAAAGTAAAAAAAGACTATAATGAAAATAAAGTGTTTTCACTTTATATTTTTAATGAGGAAATTTTTTGAAATTAATAAAAATTTATTTTACACTTTTTTTTTAAATTGTGAAAACAGTTTTTAAGTGAAATTTTTTTAAAAACACTCAAAGTAAACACAAAATTTTATCTTTTTTTTCATTTTAATTTTTTTTTAAAAGTTAAAGTAATTTTCTACAAGTAAACACATTCTTTAAGTTTGAGTTTTTATCGTTGAGGCTTGATGTTTAGATTTTCAATTCAATTTGTGGGAACGCCAAATTTTTAGGAATTTCACATCTATAATTATGATTAAATATTTTTTTTTTACTAATATTAACAATTAACAGTTTTTTTAACATTATGATCTTACACCTAGCTACAATGTGCATAGACCTTAATCAAACAATCAAGAGCAAAGTATTTAGGTTAGAGGTTAAGTCAAATTGCAAATGAGGCTAAGGACCCACTCAAATGAGTAGGTTTTGAATGTATAATTAGGTGAAGATGGACCTATCGTCAAGGCTGGCCGTTGGCTCTTTGATCTTTAATGAGTTAAAAGATTTTTTTTTTTTTTTTTTTCCAAAGCTTTCTAATTGCTTCTAGTTCTGGTCCCAGTAGTGTCCTTACAGTTTCGGGTTAGGGTCTAATCCTTTTTCCTTAAAATGGTGATGGTATAGGACATGGCTACTTATGTTACTTTCTATCTGCTTCATGCAATTCCGCATTCTTAATTGTAGTCGTAATGGATGGATTGCGTACACATTGGAAGATAACAAAACCTACTTCGTTTTGTATCTCCTAATTACTACTAACTAATTAATTGTTTCCAATTAGGATAATGCTTCAACTCTTAGCATCGCCATGATTATCTCATCCTATAGATTCTTGGAGGCTCTTCAATTACTTCAACTAATTTCCCATATTCTTCTTCGATTAGATCTCTTAATTGTTGAGAGAATTATTTAAAAATGGAGATGTAATCGAGTCCAATTAAATTTTGAATAATTTAAATTTAATTTGTTTATAATTGAATTGAACTTACTATATCACTTAGTATTTGTAAATTGTTTATAAATTTAAACGAATTAAATAAGTTTAAAAAAAATTTTAAAAATATAAATTATAAATTAAAATTATTTATTAAAAAATTTAAAATTAATTATTTACTAAATAAATTGTAAGATAATTAGTAAAAATTATTATTTTATTTATCAAAATATTTTTATATTTATTGTGAATAAAAAATTATATATTATATATTTTATATCAAATTTTTAATATATTAAAAGGACAAGTTAGTTCATGAGAGTTTGTTAATAAGTTTTATGAGTCAAATTTTATATAATTTAAACTTGACTCATTTATTATATGAACTCAAATGAACTCTTATTAAATTGAATTCTGAATAGTTCATGAATAATTTGATCCATTTACGGCCATATTTAAAAGCAAAGTATAAAATATATACAATAAAATTTATAATTAAATCATTATAAAAACCGTGATTAGAGTTGCTCTTTCTTTCATTATATAATTTTAAAATCACAATATTGTCAACTTCTCTCTAACCCTACCCACTTCTTCTCTATTTTCTTTTTAGATTTTTTCATTAAATATTTTTGTTCTTGACCACCGCCAATCATTTTTTAGATCGACGATGGTCCTTTATTATTTTTCATCCAATAAATACAAATCTTTAATTTATTTGTTTTATTTTTTTTATTCTTCATTCGTGAAGTTATTGATCTCTTTATGAGGTTTTGGTAGTTTTCCTTTATGGAGTTTATAGTTCTCTTTATTATAAAACTTTTGTCAGTAATTTTGCAATTAGACTCAATTAAAGACCATATAATCGATTTATGCCTAATGAACGCCATGGAGTGGAGCATAAAAATTGTTGAACAAATCATCAAGTTGCAAAGCAACATAGCTCTGTCAAGGCGATTGAAGAATAACGACGAGCGGTTCATATCTTTAGTGAGAGTTGATACCCCATATATATATTCTTGTTTAAACAAGTTTTTTTTTCATGTACAGGGTCACTTGGCTAAAAAGGACATCAAAGTTAAATAGGAAAGGAATCCCAATAAGGAGACTCCCAAATAAGAAGAAATATTCCTTTAGTTGGCATAGGACTTCCATCAAAGAGGAATCCTATTTCTCTCCGGTTTGAGCATCACTATCCTTATAAATAGGACCCCATATCCCTCATTTTCATTCATTCTATTCTCTCATATTCTCATTGTTCTCCTTCTCTCTTTAATTTTTCTCTCTATATATTCTGACTTAGGCATAGATGGTTTGTAGGGATCCTCCCTGTAATATCCCGAATTTTTAAATATTTTTATACTGCATCGGGATATGCAGTGTTAATAATTTTTGTATATATATTTATGATATTTTATGAGTTTGTTGTTTGTTTAAAGCTAATTTTAATTATTTTATATTATTTTAAGTACTTTACGTAAAATTTTCCCGGAAATTATATTTTCGGGGAAATTGACACGTAAATAAATTAATACTATTTATTTTGACTAGTTTTATGAATTTGCATGAACTCATATATAATTTTAAAGTGCTAAAATAAAATGTATATATGTGTATTTATTTAAATTAATTAGAGCTTAATTAATTTCCTTAATTTTATTATTTAATTTTTGTATTAATTAATTTTAAGTTTATAAATTATTAAACATATTAAAATATATGTGTGGTGTATATTTAATGTGTGTGAAATTTTATATTATTATAATATAGTGTAAATATATATATATATATATACATATATACATAATTTTTTTATCAAAAAACTAAAACTTCCCTTTATTTACATTTTTGCCCCTCCTTCATCTTCTTCCTCCCAAAACGTTTTCTTCCATTTCCAGCCACTTTCAAGCTGGTTTTCTTCCTGTTACTATGCCTCTCAGCCTTCCTCTTCCACCTCCAACCATTTCCACCACCTAAAACACTCTTTTCCGGTGAGTTTTGGCCGGATTTTCTTCAAAGAGCCAAAAATCAACTTAACTCCGACCAAGCACTTTCCGGCCACCAAATTTGATGCCATCAGTCTCTATCTTCTCCTTGAGCTCTGGTGAGTGTGATTCCAAGCTTTGTTTCACTTGATTTGGTCTAGAATTGCTTAGGTTTCAATTTCTTCAAATCAGCCATTTTGGGTTTCGAATTTTTTTTAGCTTCAATTTGATTGATTCATGAAAACTTCCTTCACAAACTTTGTTCCTGGAAGCTTAATCTACATGTTTTAATTTTTTTAGAATTTTTGGAATTTATTTTAATTTTTGTGAATTTTTGATTATTTTATTATTATTTTCTAATTTTCGAAAATTAATTAATTAAATTATGAAATTGTGTTTTATGGTGATTATAGGAGTTGAAATAAATTATAGAAATTTATTTTTAATTTTTGTGAATTTTTATGTATTTATTTGGAATTTATTAAGTTTAGGTGATTTTGAAAAATAGGGTTAATTATGTGTTTAATTGAAATAAATTGGTAAATTGAGTATATTTATTGATATTATTGAATTATATGTTGAGAAATTAATTTTTGAGTAATTATATAATTTTTGGTGAATTTTTGAACATTTATAGTGAATATATATATATAGGGGTATTTTGGTAATTTTACACTAAATTGGTTAAAAATGTAATTAAATTGGTTTTAATAGCTATTTAGGGCATAAAAATGATTTCTGCAAATTTTTAGTATTTTTAACTAATTAAAACTATTTTTCGTAAATTATTTTCAAATTATATATAATATACTATTTTTCTAAATAAATGGGTTTTTATTGATTTTTAGTATGTTTTAGGGTTAATTACGTAATTTGGATTTATAAAATGTATTTATATTATATAAGGGCATTTTCGGTATTTTATAAATATTCTGTGAATTGTGAACCTCGGTCGGTGAATTGTAGTTTGGACTCCGACCGAGGGATTTTGATTGTAATCCTGTGTTTATTCCGAAGTGTATTTCTTTGTAGGACCGGCTCTACTCTTTGAGTAGAGAGATGTCCGTTTTACAGGGGAGGTTCTGCCGGATTTTCGGTAGAATTCTCGTAAAACGTGATGTCCGGTCAAATTCCTATTCTAAAGCCGTGTCTAAAATTCTAGATCGAGTCTTTAGAATTTTTGTTAAATTTATTCTGATTTCATGTTGTCATTTGTTTGTCTAGCTACGCCGAGACCGAGGCCTAACGGATCAGGCCTGTCGAGTTTGTCTCGTGGAGCGCTAACATGTGAGTTATTATACTGTATATATATGCACTGCATATAGGGTGCATTATTTAGAATTTTTCATTTTCATTGTATGTTTTAAAAAATGATTTAAATTATAATATTTTTAGTATATTTAGGGTTGCATTCTTATATATATGCATATTAAATAATTATGCATGTTAGTTTGATATATGCACATTAAACAATTAGGTTTAGGTTTAATACATTTGAGTAATATACACATGTTTTAAAATGTACACTTAGACATAATTATTTTATTAAATGATTAGTATACTTTAGGTATAGTTTCAGTAGATTTTAGGTTTATTCTTAAATAATTGCATGTTAAATTATAAACCTACACTTAAAGTATTTTTAAGTTTATTTTTGGTATATTTTTTATTTATTTCCGAATAAATAAATATTTTATTATTAAGTTAAACCTAACACATTAGTGGTATATTTAGGGTTTATTTTTGATATATGCATGCTAGATAATTAGGTTTATTTTTAGTATATTTGTGAATATATGTTAAACACAAACATGTATTTAAATGAATATTTATACATAAATGGTTTATTAAATGATTTGAGTACTTAGGGTATATCTTTTGCATATTTAAGTATATTTTTAAGATAATGCATGTTATATTATTGTTACTCATTTAAATTGTTTTTAATTATATTAATGATTTATCTTTAGTTTATTTCATATTTTATTTGACTATATATATATATATATATATATATATATATATATATACCTGAAATATACTGGGTATAACTATATTAATGATTTATCTTTAGTTTATTTTATATTTTATTTGACTATATATATATATATATATATATATATATACCTGAAATATACTGGGTATATTTTAGGTATATATATATATGGTTGATTTTACTATTATGAATATGGTTCTACATTAATTATTTTTCGAATGAATGATTTATTCAAAGTGAAGGATATCAATAGAACGTGCTTCCTAGTGGGCAGCACTAGGACCATGTACGTACCGGTACGGTAGATAAGGATTGAGTGAGAGTTAAAATTGGGTGATTATAATTGATTTGACTAAGATTAATGGTATGTTAGATAGTGTGATTGCTGGAGCTCGGTTGACTAAGTGTCTCGGGGCCAATCACACTGACAGTCAGACTGCTGGAGCTCGGTTGACTTAGTGTCTCGGGGCCAGTCTACTGTCCATAAGTGAATTGAATGATCTATTGGGTTGATTGAGATGTGAGGTGATGGATAGTGTGATTGCTGGAGCTCGGTTGACCAAGTGTCTCGGGGCCAATCACACTGACAGCCAGACTGCTGGAGCTCGGCCGACTTAGTGTCTCGGGGCCAGTCTACTGTCCAAATTGGAATAAGTGTTCTATTTGGAATCAAGTGAGCCTGTATGGCTAGAGTGATGATGGGATTGTTTGAGGTTGTTATTATTTAGGGTTCTATGGATCCTTCATGAATTAAAACAAACGTTTTCTACATTTAGTATATTTATAAAAGCAAAGTTTGGCATTCGTGTGAAATGTGTGTATATACATATATATATAAGAATGCCTGATTGTTATGGTTTAGTTTGCATGTATATATAGTATAATAATTCACTCAGTGAGGTCTGACCCCCCTCAATTATTTTTTTTCAGGAGATTCCATATCGTCAGACCTTAGTTGTAGAGTTCCTCATCGGTGTTCTTCAGTCCCGGCTATTTTATGCAAATGTATATTCTGAACTTTGAATTGTATTCTAGAAACTGCAGTAGTAGTGTCATTATATTGGAAGTGTATTATTTTGTTTGGATATTTAATTACTCTGAGAATTTGTATTTGAACATTGTACGAATATGTATTCATTTATTAAAGGATTTGGAGTATTTATTTTATATATTGATTCAAAAAATTTTTAATTTGATCGTACTTTTATATTATTATTGTATGATTTTATTTTCTTAGGCTTGCTATGGGTTCCGGATTCGAAAGAATTCCCGTTCCCTAGCGCCGGTCATGACTCCTAGTTTGGGTCGTGACACTCCCCACCTCTCACATTGTCCTCTATTGATCACTTGCAGGGTATCATCTTAAGAGTTTTAAAAAAAAAGCTATTAAGTGGTGTCGTCTATGGGGAATTCTTGGATAAAAGCCATTCGTGCATCTATCGAATGAGCCCCAAGCATCATGACTTTTAGTCCACCACTAATCTCAATTCCCACCACACATATTAACCCATCTGCTCCCATTCCTCCAATCCATCTGTCATCACCAATAATACCACCAACCCCTTTTTCACACGTTGGACCCTCATCTCAAATTACAATAGGTGGTATGTACCTTTCAATTGGAAACACTTAAGGGTACCCGACCTTAGGCATTGATCTTCCCTACTATGCTCCTCTCCAACACCATCATAGACCTATACCTTCCATATATTTTCCAAACCTACAAGAAACACTTGCCATAACCATGCCTAATCTAAACACTTAACCTCACCCTAATAAGCAAGGAAACAATGATATGAAACATTCAAACTCAGATGACCCTGATGCAATAACAATTGAATGCCTTGATTCAAAGCGGCAACCCCAGATCAACTCATACAAAAGGCAATACTACATCTCTGAAAATATCGAAAGCAGGCAAGGAGAAGCATAAAACCCCAGAAGGGAAATCCAACTCGACAATTTCAGCTTTTAATGATTCCAAGTTAACCTAAAAAGTTAAAGAAGTTATATACAAAGCTCGCATAAGGCCAAGAAAAGAGGATGAATGCGTGATGGAAGGGAGGATGCCTTTTGTAAGCAGGATAGTCTGAATAGAAATTCCAACCAAATTCAGAATACTGTAGCTAGAATAATATGATGGAACCAGAGATCCAATCAACCACATATCCTCATTCAGAACAAAGATGTTACTCCAGAACGTGAATGATAGAATCATGTGTAGAGTTTTCCCTAGTACACTTACCAAGAATGCTTAGAGATGGTTCCACCATCTCCTAGAAAATTCTATCACCTCTTTCAAAAATTTAGCTGAGAAATTTCAAACTCAATTTATCACCAATGTCCCTCTAACCAAAAATATCAATGACCTTTGGATGTGCCGGTAGGAGGCCAATGATACACTACGAAGCTATTTGGATTGGTTCAATAAATTTGCTATACAAATTGAAAACCTGGTTGACGAAGTAGCTGTAGAAGCCTTAAAGAATGGCACTAGGCTCAAAAAGCTCAAGGATAAGATAATGATAAAAGAACCTGGCACTTTTACGGAGGTAATAATGATGGCAGTCAAAATGATTAAGATGGATGAAAATAAAAGGATGTGAAGGGAGGATAAAAAAGCACTAGCTAAGGCAGAAGAAAGATTAAGACCTAAGAGACTAAGCTTCCCATAAACCAACTTCAAAAATCTAGTGGAAAGGTTTGAGAAGAAAGCTAAAAGATACATGCCTTTAAATACCTCTAGATCTAGAATCCTTATGTGAGTCAGGAAGAATGGTGTAGGAATTTCTCCAGTTAGAAGAATTAGCCCTAATAGGAGAGCCACGTAGGATAGACGGTACTACTACCAATATCACCGGGATTATGGACATGACACCAAGGCCAGCTGAGAGCTGAAGCATGCCATAAAAAATTGGTGCAAAATGGCAAACTCAGCAACTTCATTGACATACCTAGAGGAATCAGGAATCAGGATGTGTAGGAATGAGACAAGCCAAAACTAAAGAAGGCCCGAAATGAACTAACTGGCATCATTAACATGATTATCAGAGTAGAAAATGTAGAAAAAAAGCCTAAAAGAGTCTACAAAGAAGAAGGACTTGATCTTAAGAAAAGATAGACCATTGTATTTGGTCTAAAGGACAGGAACCACGTTCAACACCCCCACAATGATGCCTTGGTGGTAAGTGCTTACATCAATAATTATCTAGTAAAGAGATTACTGATTGATGATGGAATTACCATCAACGCATTATCTTGGAATGCCTACAAAGTAATGGGAGGCTCGATCATTGACTTGAAGACTATTCAGAATCCCATTACAAGTTTTTGCAAAGAAACCACACAGCCCATGGGAATAGTAGAGCTAAGTTTAAAATTTAGAGAAAGAGATACTGAAGATACAAAAGTCGTTAAAGCCCAGTTCAATGTGGTAGACCTCCCACTAGCATATAATGGCATCTTAGGATGACCAGTACTCTATGAAACTGATACAGCCATAAGTATCTGACATTTGACCATGAAGATTCCTATTGAAGGTAGAGTTCTAACCATTTACGGAGATTAACATATGGCCAGACAATGTTACCAAATGGCAGTCAAGCCTCAGATGGAAGCATTCCCCCTAGAATCCGAGGGACTAGAAAAATAAAAAGCTAAGTGGGGGATTGACAATGAAATTGACAATGAAACTAAGTGGGGGATAAGTGAGGTCCTCATTAAACACTCAAAAGACTTTGCATCTTGAGCATCTGAAATTATTAGGGTAGACCCTTAGATTGCCTCACACAGTTTGAACATTAGACTAGGGGCAAAGCTGGTTCTCTTAAAGAAGAGGACCTTCGTATACGAGAGATAAAAGATAATCGCTAAAGAAATAAGAAAACTGTTAGAAGTAGGATTTATCAAAGAAGTCACTCACCTAAAATGGGTAGCCAACATGGTGCTAGTAAAGAAGTCCAACGGGAAATACAGAATGTGTGCAGATTACACTGACCTTAACAGAGCATGCCTAAAGGATAACTACTCGCTGTCGATAATAAACCAACTTGTAGACACCACTGCTGGTCACAGTATGTACAATTTCATAGATGCAGCACAGGGGTATCACCAGATACTAATGAAGAAATAAGACCAAGAGAAAATATCCTTTATTATGCACGAAGGTCTCTATTATTACAAAGTAATGCCTTTTGGGCTGAAGAACGCTGGAGCAACCTATCAAAGGATGATGAACCATGTACTTCAGAATAAAAATGGAAAGAATATGGAAGTATATGTAGATGACATCATCATCAAAAGAAATTCGCTGACCTTGACCAAATCCTCTAATTATTGAGCCAGCACTAGATCAAGCTAAACCTAAAAAAGTTCATTTTTGGGGTAAAGGTAGGCAAGTTCTTGGGATTCATAATATCACACAGGGGGATTGAGGCTAACCCGAAAAAGATGGAGGCCATTCTTAATATAAAAACTCCAACAACGATTAGCAAATTGTAAAAGCTAAATGGCAGGATAACAACCTTAGGGTGTTTCATCTCTTGGTCAGCTAAACGAT
This sequence comes from Mallotus nudiflorus, assembly GCA_947683625.1. Taxonomy (NCBI): domain Eukaryota; kingdom Viridiplantae; phylum Streptophyta; class Magnoliopsida; order Malpighiales; family Euphorbiaceae; genus Mallotus; species Mallotus nudiflorus. The sequence goes on along the minus strand of CANTUR010000156.1, from coordinate 3,660,043 downwards.
GCCTACCACTATTCTAAGCCTTAAAAAATTTTAAGAAATTTATTTAGACCGAAGATTGTCAAGCAGCCTTTGAAGATATCAAAAAATTCATATCCTCGCCACCTTTGATAAGCAGACCAATCCTTGGGGAAACTTTATACTTATACCTTTCTATTGGTTGAGAGTTAATAGCTTCAATACTAGTGAGGGAGGAAGGAAGCTAGTAAAGCCCAATATACTACATCAGTAAAGTACTTTTAGGATTAGAGATTAGATATCTAGTACTAGATAAGTTAGCCATGGCTATTGTCCATTCATCCCAAAAACTCAGGCACTATTTCCAAGCTTATTCCATCATTATAAGATCCAGCTTCCCTTTGAGGAAAATATTACAAAGGCTTGAAACATCTGGCAGATTAGTTCAATGGTCAATATTGCTTAGAGAATTTGACATTAAGTATAAACCAAGGCAGCAAGTGAAAGCTCAGGCCTTAGCAGCCTTCGTGTAAGAAATGACACTAGATGACCTTACTCCTTCTGACAGACCAAAATGGCAACTCTATGTAGATAGGGCATTATCCACCCATGGTTTCGACACAAGGATTATTCTTAAAGGGCCATATAAAGTCTTAATCAAATATGTCGTATGGATAGAATATGATGCCACTAATAATGCAGCAAAATATGAAGCACTCATCACAGGGTTAAAGTTAGCTGTAGAAGTCAAAGTCGAGCACCTCATGATACACTCAGACTCCCAATTGGTGGTGAACCAAGTCAAATTGATATTCTAAACAAAAGATCCAAGCATCGCCAGATATGTTGGAAAAGTTAGGCAACTCCTGAAGAAGCTTGAGTAAGAGGGAGGATAGTGGGAAATCACTCAAATCCCTAGAAGCAAAAATATGGAGGCGGACCTATTAGCCAAATTAGCAGTCGAGGACCATCAGACATTCAGGGGACTTAAGCTCACCAAAGCTCTGACAAAACCTAGCATTGAAGATCTAGAGATCATGGACGTACGGGAAGCCCCATAATGGATAAAATTGATCATTCAATATTTGGAGAATAGGATACTTCCAGAAGACAAACTAAAAGCTTGAAAGTTGAAGATAAAAGTTGCACATTACTCCATTCTCCACGAAGAACTCTATAGAAGATCTTTCTCATATCTATGGTCTAAATGTGTATCTCAAGAAGAAGGGAACTATGTACTCAGGGAAATTCATGAAGGAATTTATGGAGCACATGAATCTTATCATTCATTAACCAGAAAAGCATTACTGCAAGGATACTACTAGCCTACCATGTTCCAAGATGCTCATAAAATGACTTGAGATTGCCATAAATGTCAGTAGTTTTCCTGCCTCAGCCATAAGCCCTCCCACCCTCAACATCCAATAGGGAGCCCTTGGCCTTTCGCTGTATAGGGGATGGACATTTTGGGTCCTTTCACATCCTAGAAGAAATTCCTGATTGTGGCCATACATCATTTCATCAAATGGATAGAAGTGAAAATTGTACTGACCATCACGGAAGCTCGAATTCAACACTTCTTTTGGAAAGAAATCATCTGTAGGTTTGGAATACCATATACCTTGATCACAGACAATGAAAAGAAGTTCGATAATAAAAAATTTAGAAAGTTCTATTTTGACCTTAAAATAAAGCTTCGATTTACATCAGTAGCTCACCCATAAACAAATAGACAGACAGAGGTCACCAACAGAACCATCATGCAAGGGTTAAAGAAGAGGTTTGATGAAAAGAAGGGAAACTGGGTCAACAAACTCAACAACATCATCTGGGCTTATAGAACTACACCTAGAACCTCCATAGGGAGACATCATTTAAACTGACCTACAAGATGGATGCAGTGATACTAGTTGAAATTAGGTCACCAAGTTATAGGGTTAGCGAGGAATTAGACCAGGAGGCCAATGGAGTCAATACCCAAATATGCCTAGATCCATTAGAAGAAAGAAGAGAATGGGCATCCGCTGTAGTAGAGGCACACAAGCAGAAGATAGTTCAGTATCATCATTGGCGTATCCAACCAAGATAATACAAGATAGGAGATTGGGTGCTTAAAAGAGCAGATATTGGCAAAGGAAATTATGGCACAGGAAAACTTGTACTTAATTGGAAAGGCCCCTATTAGATCATAGAGCAAACATCTAAAGGGGCATACAAAATCAGAGACAAACAAAGGAAGGAATTACAGCGATATTGGAACTCAGATTGTCTTCAAAAATACTATCAGTAAATGTACTCAAAATCTTATTAAATAAAGTATTTTTATTGATTAATGAGAAAGATTATATTATAAAGTCCACACTACAAAAAAAATTTTTTTAGTCTAATAACTGAGCATTGGAAGGCTCAGATAACGGGACACTCAGTAAAAGAGACTCAGAAATAGAGGGGGCAGTAGCACTGGCATCGCTGATGGACGTAGGAGGCTCAGAAGATGATTCCTCAACTGATTTTATAGCTTTAGAGTTCTTTGCATAAAGGGAAGAGGTCTTGCTCCGAGCATCCTCTTTAGAAGCGATCCTAGCCAGATTAGTCAGTGATAACTAGTTTTCGGGACTCCAGGGCTGAGCGTCCTACAAAGCACTGAGCAGAGGGCAAGGTGAGAGGTGGGGAGAATCCCCACAAACACTCCGATGCCTAAGTTAGAGAATAGAAAATGGGTGGCTGAAAGATAGCTTGAGTATGTATGAATGAGAGAAGATGTCCTCTAATGAGGGGTACATGGTGTTATATATAGTGATACTCAAACCTGGGAGGAATACGAATCCTTGTGGGAGAGTATTCCTACTTCAGTTAGGATTCCTCTTTGAGGTAGTTCCTTGGACGAATCTATCTTCTCCTTTATCCATGTGTTCCTAATTAGGGGGGTGGATGACCCCTAATTAGGTGGGAACATTCTAGATGGTATCAAGAGTCCCCCCCTGGAGTATGTGGATATTTATGTCCGTCGCGTCCAAGTAAGATGCAGTGGTGCCTCTATACGGGTGATAAGATGCAAGTAAGCTGAGGTGGCCAGCCTTCATCGTAATAAGTAGAGCTTGGTGCCGAGTATTTTTGGTTGATTTGTTATCGAATCGTAATCTACAGAACTGGGGTACATACTTGGATCTTCAGTATTATGGAAGCGACCTGAGGGTGCCATCTTCAATCACTAGGCTATGTGAGCGTCTTAAATGCTCGGCACAGGGGCGCGAGGCTTACATGATCGGATTCTCAGTACTACAGAAGCAACCTGAGGGTGCCAGCTTCAGTCACTGGACTTTATGTGAGCGAGACTTAGATGCTCAGCACAGGGGCATAAGGCTTACATGCTCGGATCCTTAGTACTACAGAAGCGACCTGAGGATGCCAGCTTTAGTCACTGGACTCTATGTGAGCGAGACTTAGATGCTCGGCACAGGGGCGTGAGGCTTACATGCTCGGATCCTCAGTACTACGAAAACGACCTGAGGGTGCCAGCTTGTAATATCCCGTGTTTTTAAAAATATTTTTACACTGTACCGGGATATGCAGTGTCAATAATTTCTGTATTTTATATGATATTTTTACGAGTTAATATGTATTTTAGACCTATTTTAATTATTGTGTATTATTTTCAATGTTTTACGTAAAATTTTCCCGAGACTTGCATTTTCGGGGAAATTTTCACGTAAACAATGTATTATTAATTATTTTAAATGTATTTACGGACTTGCATGAACTCATACATATTTTTAAATTATTAAATAAAGTCTGTGTGTGTATAATTATTTAATTAGGGTTTATTATTACCCTAATATTTTATTAAGTATTTAATTGTTTTATTGTTATTTAATTAATTTTATTTAGTATAAATTATTAAAATATTAATATTTTTATGTGTGTGGTGTATATTTGATGTGTGTAATTTAATATTATTTTAATATATAGTATAAAGTATATATATATACATATATTGATCAAAAATCAAAAAGTTTGGAAAATTACCATTTTGCCCCCGACTTCTTCTTCTTCCTCCCGATTCTCCCTTCTCCATTTCCGGTCGCTGCCGTGCCGTTCCTTCACCGTGGGTGTGCCGTCCGGTGTGCCACCATCTTCCCCGACCAATTTCTCCGCCTGAGGAGGCCGTTTCCGGCGTCAGGAGATCGATTTTGGCCGGAGAAGCCGAAAATCGATCCACCGTCGATCATGCCGATTCCGGTCACCGTTTTCGACACCGCCGGTCTCTTTCTTCTCCTTGAGCTCCGGTGAGTGTGATTCTAGCTTTGGTTTGAGCTAAAATGGTCTAGAATTGCTTAGGTTTCGATTTTGTCAATTTCGGCCTATTAGCGTTTTTTATTTTTTTGAGCTTCGAATTGATTTATTCATGGAAACTTCCTTCACAAATGTTGTTCCTAGTAGCTTAATCTACATGTATGAATTTTTGTAGAATTTTTGGAGGTTGTTTGGATTTTTGGGTATTTTTGAATATTTTAATATTATTTTCTAATTTTTGGAAATTAATTATTTAAATTATGAAATTGAGATTTATGGTTAAATTAGGTGTTGAAATGAATTATAGGGATTTATTTGGAATTTTTATGAATTTCTAAGTATTTATTTTGAATTATTGAAGTTTATGGAATTTTGGAAAAATTAGGTTAAATGTGTTTTTATTTGAATTTAATTGGTTAATTGAGTTTAAATATTTATATTATTGATAAATATGTTGAGAAAATTAATTTTGGGTAATTGTATGATTTTTGGTGAATTTTTGAAGTAATTTAAGTATATTTATATATATAGGGGTATTTTGGTAATTTTACCCTAAATTGTCTAAAAATGTAATTTAATTGGTTTTAATATTTATTTAAGGTATAAAAATGATTTCTAAAAAATATTTGGTATTTTTAACTAATTAAAACTATTTTTCGTGAATTATTTTCAATTATATATATAATATACGGTTTTTCTAATAAAATGAGTTTTAATCGGTTTTTATAGTGTTTTAAGGTCAATTATGTAATTTTTACCTATAAAATGTATTTCTGTGATTTAAGGATATTTTTGTTATATCTGGAATTATTCTGTGTTTGTGGACCCCGATCGACAGATTGTAGTTTGGAGTCCGACCGTGGGATTTTGATTGTGTTGAGCTCGTTTTTCGAAGTGTATTTTCTTTGCAGGGTCGGCTCTACTCTTTTGAGTAGAGAGATGTCCGTTTTACAGGGGAGGTTCTGCCGAATTTTCGGTAGAATTCTCGTAAAACGTGATATCCAGTCGAACCCTAATTCTGTTTTCGTATTTTAATACTCTAGATTGAATTCTAGGATTTCTATTAGGGTTACTCTGATATCGGTTATTTATTTCTTGTTTAGTTGCACCGAGACCGAGGGCTAGTGGACCAGGCCCGTCGAACCTGTCTCGCGGAGCGCATTAGGTGAGTTACTATACTATATATATATGCTTAGGATGCATGATTTAGAAATGCATGTTTTATGTTGATTAAATATGCATAAATAAATTGATTATTTCTTAAGTTTATATTAGTATATTTTTGGTTTATTTTTGGTATATAATAAACTATACACATGTTTTATTAATAAAATATATTTAAAATGTTTTTTAAATATATTTTTAATTTAATTTATGATTTGATTAGATTTATTTGACATATATATACTCAAAATATACCTGGTTTATATTTGGTATATTTCCGATATATATATGGTTTATATTGTTATTTCATTTATATTCATGCATCATTTATTTTTGTGAATGAATGTTTTATATTTAAGAATGAAGGATATCAATAGAACGTGCTACCTAGTGGGCAGCACTAGGACCGAGTACGTACCGGTACGCCTATAGCTTTAGGCTATATTACTAACTTATTTGTGGATATTGATTTGATTATGATTATTGTTATGTGTGAGATGTGATTTGGGTGTGATTGCTGGAGCTCGGTTGACCAAGTGTCTCGGGGCCAATCACACTGGCAGTCAGATTGCTGGAGCTCGGTTGACTTAGTGTCTCGGGGCCAGTCTACTGTCCAAATGGATTAAGTGGATATATTTGGAATAAGTGAGCCTGTATGGCTAGAGTGTTGTTTAACACTATTTTCTAAGGTTGCGATATTCTAGGGTTCTATGTGATCCTTCATAAATTGGGATTTTTTAATAAAATATATAAAAATGATTTTTCTGCATCTGTATGAATTTGCCTGTATATATACATATTATATATATACTGTTGACTGTATGCATTATCACTTAGTGTGTATGTATATATATTATAGTAATTCACTCAGTGAGGTCTGACTCCCCTCCGTTGACTATTTTTCAGGAGAGTCAACTTCCTCAGACCTCAGTAGCAGGTCGATACGCCGGATTTCTTCCGCCCCGGCTTCTTTATGTAAACTGTCTACTTGAGTCTTATTTATTTTATCTAGACACTGCAGTAGTTGTGAATTACAGTATTGGATTTCATGTATTTTATTTTAAAGAGATGTATTATATTGAAACTGGATTTGTATAAAAGATTATACATTTATGTGATGAGATGAGTTTTGAATTAAATCCAGTTGATATGATATTATGATATTATGATTTTTATTTTCCGCTGCATATCATACTGTTACTGTTATTATGGCATGCTTTATTTTATTTTTAGGCTTGCTACGGGTTCCGGATTCGAAAGAATTCCCGTTCCCTAGCGCCGGTCATGGCCCCGGTTTTGGGTCGTGACACAGCTTCAGTCACTGGACTTTATGTGAGCGAGACTTAGATGCTCGGCACAGGGGCGTAAGGCTTACATGCTCGGATCCTCAGTACTACAGAAGTGACCTGAGGGTGCCAGCTTTAGTCACTGGACTCTATGTGAGAGAGACTTAGATGCTCGGCACAGGGGCACGAGGCTTACATGCTCGGATCCTCAGTACTACGGAAACGACCTGAGGGTGCCAGCTTCAGTCATTGGACTTTATATGAGCGAGACTTAGATGCTCAGCACAGGGGCGCAAGGCTTACATGCTCGGATCCTCAGTACTACAGAAGCGACTTGAGGGTGCCAGCTTCAGTCATTGGACTTTATGTGAGTGAGACTTAGATGCTCGACACAGGGGCGCGAGGCTTACATGCTCGGATCCTCAGTACTACAGAAGTGACCTGAGGGTGCCAGCTTCAGTCATTGGACTTTATGTGAGTGAGACTTAGATGCTCGGCACAGGGGTGCGAGGGTTACATGCTCAGATCCTTAGTATTACGGAAGTGACCTGAGGGTGCCAGCTTTAGTCACTGGACTTTATATGGAATGGTCTGGGAGTGGTGCTTGGAGTGTTTCCCGATTCGCTTGATGGAGCGGCCCATTTGAAAATGTGAGTGGGCCAATCACAGGGTGACTTCATTTCAACTCTGGTTGATGCGTTGTTTCGTGTGTCAGTGATCGAAATGCTCGTACAACCGTCATCGCGACTCTTCGCCTAATGGGTTTTTTTATGCCCAATAGGCCCTTGGTAATCTAGGGAGGAGCGCAGTAATAATGGGGGCAGTTAATGGCGTGCTTCCAGGTCCTTCCATGTCTCTATAAATACTGTTGCGTTTATTAACTGGCACATTTTGCTTTCTTTTGCTCTTTCATTCTGTTTTTGCTGCGTTTCTACTACATCCACCATTTTTATTCCTTCCTGCCATAACTCTCGTTTGAGGTTGCCAGGTGATTCTTTCATCATTTCTTCCTTCTCTTTTTTGCCCCTCTCCTTTTTTGTCATTAGATTTTCGTTCCCTTCTTTACTATGGCTCCTCGGGAAGAGATTAGCTCTGACCTCTTTGTGTCTAATGTAGATAGTGAATTGCTAGGGTGGTACCGGCGGCGGTTTTGCATCCCCACTGATTACGCCCTTCACACCATAGATAGAAGGTTTAGGGCCCATACTCCTATATCGGGGCTAAGTAGATTAGTGGTCTATTTCGACCAGTTAGAGGGGGGTCTGAAATTTTGCTTGGATCCTTTTATCAAGGATTTCCTTAATAGAAATAACATAGCGTCTGGTCAGCTTCATCCAAATAGTTATCGGATACTGACCGGGTTTATCCAGTTGATGCATGAGGAGGGTAGGATCCCCGATCTAGACATCCTCCGGTATCTGTACAGGCTGACTAGGAAGAAGGGAGAGCTCATGTTCTCCTTTTCGGTTGTACCAAACCATTCTCTTTTCGTTAAACTGTCGGATCTTCACAAGAAGTGGAGATACCATTTTTTTATCGTGGAGCATCAATCGGACTTCCTGGATGTCCAGAGGATGTGGTCGGACGAGTGTCACAAAGTGACTCATCCAGCGAAACTTTTCGATCCGGATACGGAATTAGTTTTGTGACTACATCTAGACGGACTCGCTGAAGCTCTATCCGCAGAGGATGCATCCCGGAGATATCTGTGGAGAGTCTGTCCAAGTCGCGATCGTTGCTCTGGTATGATTTTTATTTTGAGTTTTCTTTTGTCTAACTAGTCTTATCTTTCTATCTGTAGATGGCTGACTTTTTGGATTTTACGGGCGGGATTTCCCTAGTAGATGAGCCAGTTGCAGTGGAGGAGTGCCGGGATTATCCTTCTCCTCCAGTTGAGGCTTCCGTTGCTCCGGAGGCTGTTCCTGCCGACCCAAAGGGTAAAGCAACAATTGAAGGCGAGCAACCGGAGCGGATCGGAAGATAAAAAAGGTGGCTGATCGAAGCAGAGTCAGATGCGGAGGGGTTGGACGAAGAGATTTATGTTCAACGGCCCCGACTATCTGGTTGTCCGGATATGCACGGTTGGATATTGAAAAAGATGAAGCCCCCGAGCATCTCTAATAATCAAGTACAGGATCAGTACGCCGAGTCGCTGCGGTTGCCTGGAGACATGCAGCGTTGGTCGGACGAGGGGCCAGACGGATTGCATGATTCTATGATCGGCCAGTCACTGGAGGTAATGAAGTTTCTGGTTTTTGATATAACTGTTTGTGGTGGGATTTTGGCTAAATTGTCTAGTTGTTTTTGGCAGATGACCCAGGCCTTGCTGCTGGCTAAGGATCAGTACTTCTATTTGAAGAGCCAGTACAGCTTGAAGGAGACGGAGGTGGGGACGATTGCCATAGATTTTGAGAAAAAACTCGATAGCGCTAAAGCAGCTCTGGAGCACTGCCAGAGAAGCTATGCGAAGGCTAAATTTGACACAGAGGTGAATCAGAAGAAGGTTTTCGAGCTGGAACATAGCCAGGCTCAGCTGATAAGGAGGATTGAGGAGCAGGATCTTCAGATTGCTGGACTTCATGAGAGGCTAGCTGAGCTTGAGAAATCTCGTGCCAATGATAAGAAGGCGTATCAGAGCATGGTAGAGAGGTTTCTCAAGGCGTACCGGGTAGAATGCAAAAGGATCCTACTCTCCCAAGACTCAGGATTGGATCTGGGGGCTTTGGATCGGATAACCCCAGTCGATCTGGCTAGGCTTACTGTAGAGGATGATGCCCGTCGAAAGGCTGGTTCCTTTGCTGTAAGGGAGTCTGAAGAGGTTATTGCGATAGCTGGGTCTGGCAAGAATCCAGAGGCTGCTAATGATGCTTCCCCCGTAGTTTTCATGTCGGGGGGTCCGGGCGTAGAGATACTATAGTAGATAGGTTTTATGTATCTCTTTTTTTTTTTAATTAGTTGTAAAGATATTATTTGATCAATAAAGATAGTTTTCATTGAATCAAATTATGTGCTCGTATACAAGATTACTGATAATATTTTCTGAGGGAGTCTGAGTTCCAGAACCTTGGTAGTTCTTTGCCTCCCCTCTCTCTTAGTTTATACGCCCCCTTTGTTGTCCATTCTGAGATCTGATATGGACCTTCCCAATTAGGACCTAACTTGCCGTGTACCAGAGGTGCCTTTACCTATATCTGCTCTTCTGAGTACCCAGTCACCTATCTTGAAGTTCTCTATTGCTTTATGCAGATGGTGGTACCGAGTTATCCTTTGTCGATGTGCCTTTGCCGTTGCTGCCGCTTATTCTCTTCGTTGTTCTAGTATGTCAAGGCATATTCGTGCGTTGATGTTATTGACGGCATGGTCGAAGTCTTGGCTTACCCGGTAACTCGGGGATCCCACCTCTATTGGAATTACTGCATCCATGCCGTAAGTTAGTCTGAACGGCGTTTCCCTAGTGGATGATCGGGGTGTGGTTCTGTATGCCCAGATTACATTGTTCAGCTCTTCAACCCAGTTCCCTTTCTTGTCATCGAGTCTTTTCTTTAACCCTTGCATGAGGATTCTGTTTGTGACCTCAGTTTGTCCTTTCGTCTGCGGGTGAGCTACTGAGGTGAAGCGCAGTTTTATGCCAAGGTCTGAGCAAAAACTTCTGAATTTGTGGTTGTTGAACTGTTTGCCATTGTCTGTAATTAAGGTGTGGGGGATGCCGAATCTGCAAATGATTTCTTTCCAGAAAAAGTGTTGTATCCGGGCTTCTGTGATGGTTGGGACTACTTCTGCTTCTATCCATTTCGTGAAATGGTCAATGGCCATGATTAAGAAATTTTTCTGTTAGGTAGATAGAGGAAAAGGACCCAAGATGTCCATCCCCCACATGGCGAAAGGCCATGGGCTTCCAATGGGATGCAGAGGCCGAGAAGATTTATGGCTAAGCCGGGCATGGTGCTGGCATTGGTGACATGATTGTGTTAGCTGTTGGGCATCCTTGGATATGGTAGGCTAGTAATATCCCTGGAGTAGGGCCTTTCTAGTGAGCGAATAGTGGGACTCATGTGCACCACAGATTCCTTCATGGATTTCTCTTAGTATGTAATTTCCCTCCTTTGGGGAAATGCATTTTGATCAAGGGTGTGAGAGGGATTTTTAGTAGAGCTCCCCTCGGTAAACGGAATAGTGTGCTGCTTTGGCTTTAAGTTTTCGAGCTTGCAGCTTATCTTCCAGAAGTGTGCCATGTTCAAGATATTGGATGATGGGCTGTATCCATTCCAAAACTGCTTGTGTTTTAAAAATTTCATTATCCTCTGTGCTGGGATTGGTGAGTGATTCGATGAAATCCATATCCCTAAATGCCTGACTGTTCTTGGCTGCAGATTTAGCAAGGTAATCGGCCTCATGGTTATCTTCTCTGGGAATCTGAACGATATTCCATTGGCCTCCGTCTTGCTCGATGTGTTGCAAAAGTCGCCTGGCTTTGTCTATATACTTGGCGATGCAGGCATCTTTGACTTGAAATGCTTCGCTGACTTAGTTGACTACTAGTTGGGAATCCGAGTGTATAATGAGGTGTTCAGCCCTGACTTCCGCTGCTAGCTTCAACCTGTAATGAGTGCTTCGTATTCAACCGCATTGTTGGTGGCGTTATACTCTATGCGGACTGCGTATTGAATATGAACTTTATATGGTCCCCTGAGGATTATTCCTACTCCGAAACTGTGAGCTGAGGATGCTCCGTCGACATAGAGCTTCCATTCTGGCATTTTGGTCAGGGTTATATCTTCCGGAGCCATTTCTTGTACAAAATCTGCTAAGGCCTGTGCCTTTATCTGCTGTCGAGGTTCATAATCAATATCGAACTCGTCGAGTAAGACCGACCATTGCACTAGCTTGCCTGAAGTTTCTGGTCTCTGTAATATTTTACGCAGTGGAAAATGGGACCGGACCACGATATATGAGCTTGGAAGTAGTGACGAAGCTTTCGAGAAGTGTGAAACACAGCTAAGGCTAACTTGTCTAGTACGGGGTATCAGACTTCAGGTCCTCGGAGCATCTTGCTGACATAGTAGATAGGGCGTTGCTGGCTTCCCTCTTCCCTTATCAGTACTGAAGTGATGCATTCTCGGCCAACGAACAGGTATAAGTATAATGTCTCGTTCGGTATTAGATGGCTGATTAATGGTGGGGAAGATAAGAATCTTTTGATGTCTTCAAATGCTGCTTGGCAATCAGCAGACTACTGGAACTTGTCGAAACTTTTGAGAGCTCAGAATAATGGTAGACACTGCCTAGCTGAGCAAGAAATAAAACACCCTAGTGCGGTTATTCTTCCGTTTAGCTTTTGTATATCCCGGATGCTCTTTGGTACGACCATGTTGAGTATGGCTTCCATTTTTTCTGGGTTGGCTTCAATGCCTCGGTGGGAAATCATGAACCCCAGGAATTTACCGGCTTGAACTCCGAAGACGCATTTATCAGGATTCAACTTGATCCTGGATTGGCTTAGTAACTGGAGGACTTGATCCATGTCCGCTGGGTGGTCCTCAGAGTGTTTGCTTTTGATGATGATGTCATCCACATATACCTCCACGCTGGTCCCAATCTGGCTCTGAAGGACTTGGTTCATCATTCTTTGGTATGTGGCTCTGACATTTTTCAGTCCGAAGGGCATCACCTTGTAACAATACAGCCCTTCGTGTGTGATGAAAGACGTTTTCTCCTGGTCTTCTTTCTTCATGGGGATTTGGTGATAACCTTGGACTACGTCCACGAAGCTATATAGGCCATGGCCAGCCGTGGAATCGATGAGCTAATCAATCGTTGGTAACGGGTAGCTGTCTTTGGGGCATGCCTGGTTGAGGTCGGTGTAGTCTACACACATTCTGTACTTCCCGTTTGCTTTCTTGACGAGTACTACGTTTGCTACCCAGTCCGAGTGAGTAACCTCTTTAATGAATCTGGCTGCTAGAAGCTTCGCTGTTTCCTCGACAATGATCTTTTGTCTTTTGTAGGCGAAAGTTCTTTTCTTCTGTGCTACTGGCTTGGCCCCTGGTTTGATATTTAGGCTATGACAGGCAACCCATGGGTCCACGCCGATGATCTCAGAAGCTTGAGAAGAAAAATCTTCTGAGTGTTTAATAAGGACGTTCCTTAATATGTCTTTGATATCTTGATTAAGGGCATTATCGATTTTCACGGATTTTCCTCCCTTGATTTGCAATGTCTCCGTGTCTTCCACCGGTTGTGGATTAGCGCCTTACTTCTCAACTTCCCATGCTTCCAAATGAAAAGCTTTCGCCAGAGATTTCATGGTCATCTGATAGCATTGTCTGGCCATCTGCTGATCTCCCCTGATAGTGAGTGTCCCCATTCTGACTGGGATTTTCATGGTTAATTACCGGATGCTGATGAGTACATCTGCTTCGTAAAGTGCCGGTCGCCCTATTATCCCATTATAGGCTAGTGGTATGTCTACCACGTTGAATGGGGTCCGGACAGTTTTCGTTTCCTCATCCTCTTGGTTTCCAAATTCTAGATCTAGATTGACAATCCCCAATGGTTGCACTGTTCCTCCATAAAAACTAGTGATGGGGTTCTTGATGGTAGTTAAGTTGGTGATGGAGCCGCCCATAGCTTTGTACGCATTCCAAGATAAAACATTGATAGCACTCCCGTTATCGACCAATAGCCTTTTGACTCGATATTATTTATGCATGCGGTTATCACCAGGGCATCACTGTGAGGGTGATGTATAGGCGAATTGTCTTTCGAGTTAAGAATGTTATTGCTTTTACCGGGTATCTTTTTTCCTCTACTGCGTTTTAATCGTTTCCCAATGTTTTCTCCTCCCACAATCATGTTGATCATTCTGATCGGTTCTTTCCTCACTTTCTTTGCCTCGGCTTTGTCACGGTTATGGTCTTCCATGTTTTCACGTCTCCTTGGTGCATCAGTGAAATTATCAAGCTTTCCCCGCTGCACTAGTTTTTCTATGGCACTCTTCAGTTCTCTGCAGCCTTCTGTGTTATGGCCGTATTCCCTGTGGTACTCGCAGTATTGGCTTCTATCATGAGTAAATCTCCGGCTTGGGCTAATTCTTTTGGCTGGCGTAATTTCCACTCCATTCTGCCTGACCCACATGAGGATCCTTGATCGAGAAGTGTTCAGGGGTGTATATATATCTGCTTCCCTATCAAATCTGTCTGGCGAAACTCTAAAATTTGTTTTTAGGAAGCTTACTCGTCTCTGCTTTGGCCGTTCATCTCTAGTTAGTGGCCTATCTTCTTCCCGATGCATCCTCCTGTCCTCATCCATTTTTATTATCCGGACCGCTATCGCCATTGCTTCGGCAAAGGTACTCGGTTCTTTAGTCATTAATTTGTCTTTTAGCTTGCTGAGTCTAGTGCCATTTTTTAAAGCTTCTATGGCGACTTCATCAATGAGGTGCTCAATCTGCATGGCTGTTTTGTTGAATCGATCGAGGTAACTCTGTAGAGACTCGTCAGCTTCCTGCAGGCACACCCGGAGGTCGTTGATGTTTTTCACAGGAGGGATATTGGTAATAAATATGATACGGAACTGCTCGGCTAAGTCTTCAAAAGAAGTGACAGTATTCTCCGGAAGCCGATGAAACCATTTTTAGGTGCTTTTTGTGAGTGTACTTGGGAAGACTCTGCACATGATTCCATGTTTCACATTTTGGAGTGGCATCTTTGTTTAGAAAGTAGATATGTGACTAATAGGGTCTCCTGTCCCATCGTACTAATCGAGCTGTGGGATTCTGAACTTACTAGGAATCTCCGTTTGAATTATTTTGCTGACAAATGGAGTTCTGCTATCCATCACCCATTCTTCTTCCTTTCTAGGTTTAGTCCGGGCCTTGTTCATTGCTTCCTCAACCTTTTGTGCTAATTTTGAATCATCGAGAGCTGGGATGGACGAACTACACTCCCCTTCCGGTCCTTTACCCTTCCCTGTGCTTGTCCCTGGAGCCTGTCGGGGTGCTGCATTATCATTATTTGGAGCTGGTTCAATATGCTCGCTCTGTATTATAGCGCTTAGCTATTGTTGCATCAGGGTAATTTGTGCCTGAATATTTTTTATCGTGGCATCTTTGCTTGCTTGGTCAAGGCCGAGTGTTTGGGTTACTGTGTTTAGGTTTGGAGTGGTTATTGTTGGTGTTTCTAGTAGGCTTGGAAAAGGTATTGAGGGTATTGATCTATGGTGCTGCAGCAGAGCATAATATGGGAGATCTGTTCCCAAGGACGGGTATCTCGTAGTGTTTTTCAGAGGTAAAGATGTATGGCCGGATGTGGCCCTAACAAGCTGCAAGGTGGGTGGTGGTATTATTACTGGGAAAGGGCTTGAAAGGTCAGTCGAAAGGATAGGTGCGGAAGGATTAGTGCCGCCCTTAGGAATTTGGGCCGGAGGTGGACTGGAAGTCTTGGTGAAAGTGTCTTTAGCTTAGCAAGTGAATGAATGGCTTTTCCTAAGGAGTTTCCCATAGACGGTGTCACTTGATAACTGGTTTTCGGGACTCCTGGGCTGAGCGTCTTACAAAGCACTGAGCAGAGGGCAAGGTGAGAGGTGGGGGGAATCCCCATAAACACTCCGATGCCTAAGTTAGAGAATAGAAAAAAGGTGGCTGAAAGATAGCTTGAGTATGTATGAATGAGATAAGATGTCATCTAATGAGGGGTATATGGTGTTATATATAGTGATACTCAAACCTGGGAGGAATAGGAATCCTTGTGGGAGAGTATTCCTACTTCAGTTAGGATTCCTCTTTGAGGTAGTTCCCTGGACGAATCTGTCTTCTCCTTTGTCCATGTGTTCTTAATTAGGGGGGTGGATGACCCCTAATTAGGTGGGAACATTCTAGATAGTATCAGTCAATGTTATTTTATCCAAGTTCATCAAGTCTAGATTCGGATTTTGTGCAAGTAGGACCCTTCGACACTCGGACCTATATGCCTTGAGAAACCCTCTAACTATATTCTAGTAGGTTCTTTTATCGTCTTCTCGAGATTTCTTAGCCTCACCCAACTTCCTCTCTAGGTCGGTGATCCGGGAGTCTCTCTCTTCGATCTTCATAGTTAATTGAGCTTGACTGTGCTACAGGCCAACCATCTTCTTTTGGCTCATCTTCACCTTAGGCCTCATCTCTGCATATTTAGTTTGGCAGAGCTCTAGCGCCACCTTCACCTTATCTAACTTCTTTTTGAAGTTGATTGCTATGGTCCTCACCTTCGACTCTTTCAGGCTATATTGGCTCTTCAGAAAGAAGTAATTATCCTTTACCAACAGTAAAGCCTGAGTCATTTGAGAAAAAAGTGAATGTCATTTCCTTGAAACTCAAAACACAAAAGATTAAACAACATTGAACACTTACCTCTAATAAATGTCTAATCATAGAGCTATATAGCTCCTCACGGCCCTCCTCCATTCAGCACTATATGTCAGCTGGCAGCCTCAGGGACTTTGCATATTGATCTTTAACTTGGGTGTTTAAGAGACTCAGAGGTTTCATCTTGTTAAGAATCTAGGCCCTCATGTTCGGACACTCAAAGAGCTTCAAACGCTGGAGAAATATTTCCTTGTATAGTTCCTCAACATTTGAGTCTCTATCTAGGACTCGCGTTTTTTGCCCCCCTTCCTTATCAGCCTGGGAGGACCCAACCATATATTTTCCCTTTAAATTGACAACAACCTTATCTGGGGCTCTTGGCGCTACAGGCTCGGGTGATGGAGAGGATATCTAAGCATCTTTTTGTGCCTTTGGCTCGTTAACTACAAGCTGAATCTCTTCCGTAAATGCAAAAAAGTCAGCCATCTATAAATAAAAATGAAAATACAGAAGTCAGAGAGATACCTTCCGAAGGTTAACACATACCAATGGGCTAAACACGATCAGGGCAGACTGTCCACAGATATCTTTGGGATATATCTTCCGCGGACAGGGCACCAGCTAGGCCATGAAGATAAAGTTTCAAGACCATCTCTATATCTTGGTCGAATAACCTCAAAGGACGTTTCACCCTTTGGCATTTGTCTGACCACATCTGTCGGACATCCGTAAAGTCCAAAGAATGTTGGACAACAAAGAATTTATGTCTCCACTTCTTATGTAGGTGGGGGAGTTTCACAAAAAGGCTATGGTTGGGGATAGCCGATAGAGAGAATATTAACTCCCCCTTTTTCTTATTCAAGCTATTAAGGTATCGTAGGACATCCAAGTTTGGCTCTATACCCTTCTCATACATCAACTGTATGAACCGATAAGAATTCAGTAGCCGCTAGGATAGAGTTGCCCAGGAGCTATGTTACACTTATTCAAGAACTCCTTCATAAAGGCGTCTAGAAGGAACTTCAAGCCCCCCTTTAATTGGTCAAAATACACAACTAGCTTATTGAAATCTAGTATAATGGTGTGAGCTCTAAATCTTTTTTCTATAATATGCAAAATGAAATCAGCAGGAATACTAAAATGCCTCCGATACCATCCTAACAAGTCCTCATCTATCCTAGAGACAAAAAGATTAAAGCTAATTTGTTCCCTTGGTGCTATAGATTTTATTTAATAAACAAAAAGAAGGGGATGAAAGAAGAAAACTTCACCTAAATGCAAAACTCAAGCTTTGCTACAGAAGAGCATGATTACAGGACATATAAAGAGGAAGAAGCAAAAAAGATAGTAAGAAGTGAAAAATGCAACAAGACAAGAAATCTAGTGTAATTATAGGGCAACAGAAGGGCTTGAAATAACGATCACCACCCTCATTAATGTTCTGGTCACTCCCACACGATCTAGGGCAGTTTGGGAAGTAGAGAAGACCTATTAATCGATTAGTCATCATTATGGCAGCCGAAACATTTTCTCTTTTGACACACAAATAGATGTGATGGTTACGCGATTCAAAATTCAAAAAAGGTATCAAAATAATGTGACGGTTATCAACTCCGTGCACATCACTGCCAATTGTCCTTCCATGCCGAGCATCTGAAGCTTTAGCATCAACATCCAGTATCTAGAACGGGCACCCTTAGGATGCTTTTATAGTATTGAGGTTCGGTACTTGGGCCACACTTTTAATGCACCGAGACTATATGGCACTTGGGCCGCGCTTTTAATGCACCAAGAATAAGTCTAATATTTGGAAATTAGCACTCTCAGATCGCTTTAATAGTATTGAGGTTCCGAGCATATAAGCCTCGCATCCTTGCACTGAGCATCTAAGCCTCGAGCATTTAAAACCAGTATTTGGAAATTGGCACCCTTAGGTTGCTTCTATAATACTGAGGTTCGACACTTGGGTCGCACTTTAAATTTACCGAGCATCAAAACTCTAGTGACGACTGGTTCTGCCACTTTATCTCGATATTGGCGGGTTAATCCTTTACATACCCCTTTTTTATTATAGGTTTTATACATTCATGACCAGTTGGCACTTCCAATATGTTCCGATCTCAAGACTTGGTATCGAACATTGTATCCTCTTGTGGCTGAGGTTGGCCACCTCAACTCGCCCTTTTTATATCACACAATGTGATTTATGCAAGTTTCACTCCAGTTAGAATAACGTCCGTGTCCACCTTATGGATACGGGAGCATCAGACATAAATATCCAAATATATTTTTCGGGAGGGGACTCTTGATACCCCACATATATATTCCTGTTTAAACAAGGTCTTTATTTTTCTGTACAGGTTCACTTGGCTAAAAAGGATATCGAAGTTATATAGGAAAAGAATCCCAATCAAGAGACTTCCAGATAAAAAGAAATACTTTCCTAGTTGATATAGGACTTCCATCACAGAGGAATCCTATTCCTTTCAGGTTTGAGCATCACTATTCCTATAAATAGGGGCCCATATTTCTCTTTCTCATTCATTTTATTCTCGTTGTTCTCCTTCTCTTTCTATATATTTTGACTTAGACATCGGAGGGTTTGTAGGGATGCTCCTCATCTCTCACCATATCCTCTATTGATCACTTGTAGGGTATCAGCTTAAAAGTTTCGGAAAACAAATTATCAAGAGTTTTTTTCAATACTTTTTGATTGTACTTTATACTTATTATATATTCATCAAGATGTATTATTGATTTTTAATAGATGAAAAAATTTATTTTTTCTAAAAAAAGAAAAAAACAATATTGTCAACTTTATTAGCTAAAAAATAACGATACATTATAATGTTTCAATTAATTAATTTCTTCAAAAGATACTTTTTTTTTTAATGCTAAAGTGTAATCATTCTATATCAAAATATTGCTTGTGTGATTATAATTCCATAGAATTATTGTTAAAATTGAGCAATCAAATAAAAAAAGTTCATTCAACTGATGTGGGATTGATTTACTAACATGCAAAGAGAGAGGAGATCTTTGTATTCTATGCTTCATGATGAACCATCTCATGATTATAAAACAAAGGTGATTAACAACTCTCTATTTATAAACAAATAGTTTGATTTAAGTTAAATTTTATATAGTCCTCTTAAAAAAATAGAATAGAAGTATAAAAGGGCTAATTAAGTTAGTTTAGTATAAAAGAGGCTACTAAAGTTTTAATCACCCAAGAAAATATGGATTGGACACAAGAAAAGGGTTTGGCATGGATGCTTCATTATGAGAACACACTTTTCTTTATTGCACCACATAACTTTTTTGATACCAACTAATAACTTTTTTGATTGTGTTTTTAGGGTGAGCCATGTGCATCTCCCTCCCTACTCATTATTATTCCAAACTTATCTTCACAATAATTCATTTTTCCAATTTCATTTGGCTCCACATTTCCTTACACACATCAAAACTTTGACCATATTTCTTCCTTACTTTCTTTCTAATTGCTCCCTACCATCTTCATCAACCTATGAGCATACGTTTCCTTCCTTTTGGATTCATTAAGAGGTTTTGTGGAGGCATTATTATTTCTTTATCGTATAAATTTTCATAAATTATGTAATAAAAGATAATTTTTATTCCTAAATTAAATATAAATTAACGTAACAAAATTTAAATTTTATATTTTAAAATATTTTTAAAGCGAAATAATAGCCACTATTTCCTTAAATAACAACAAAAATTAGAAGTTTCTACATAGATTAAAAAAAAAAAAACAAATTTCTATACAGAAGGCCTAAAAGATTGGCCTGGCAGTACGATTTTTCGCACACCAAATGCTGTCTAGCAACTGTGACTGACATTGAAATTTAGACGTCATGGATGATAGGAAACATCACAAGAAGGCAATAAAAATTAAAACAGCTACACTATTCAGCAGCAAAATGTACAATATCTTCAATCTCACAGACATAGCTGCAACAACTGAAGCAACAATTTAATCTACAAGTTACATATGTGATCATTTTCTGACATTAAAATTTAGAAAAAAAGTAAAAAAAAGGTTAGGAAAGTAAAAGATGGAGTCCACTGGAAAATCAAGAAAGATCTGAAGCAGTAGCAATGAAGGAAATTATATATGATAGATATAGCAGCAGTCAGGATTTTCAGCCGCAGATACTGCACTTAACCAACCCATTTTCATTGCAATCATGGCATCTTATAAACATTTCTTCATGGGTTTCGCCATCAATGAATACCTTTCGACAGCCATTGCAATTCAAGCAAACAACAAACCTTTTATTTCCACAACCAGCACAAGGACTATTGGACAGGACTAATGGTATCCCTTCAAAGAGCTTCTTTAGCTTCCCTTGCTCGTGCAAGCTGACGACTTCGTCAGCTCCACCGATGTATCTCCCTTTGATAAAAAGTCTCGGAGGTATCACTCTTCCACCCAATATCCTCCACAGTTCTTCCCTGAATTCTAAGTGCATCGACACGTCTCTCTCGTAGAACCTCACCTTGAAACTTTGCAGTAAAAACAGAATTGTATGACAATCTTCAAATGTCTTTCTTATACTTCTTAAGCTTGTTGTATACAGAATTACAGACTCACTTCCTCCAGGTGGGCATTTTTCTTCAAAATGTGAAAGAGATTGATACTCATCAATTTCCTTTTCGGCCTCGCTGCAGGTATCATGCTCTACGGTGATGCCTGAGGAAACTTCAGTGTCAGATTTATCCATGGCAGTTGATTTGTCATTGGATAAGAAAGAGGTTGTGATTTTCTCCTTGTGATCTTCTTGTATGTAAAGTGATGGGATTTGATAGTTCTGATTCAAGAGCTTATCTGCAGAGTTCAGGTCAGAAACAAGACCATGCTTCAGGAACTTTAGTTTCTTCATGAATCTTCCCTTCATTGATTTCATGGTTTATGTTTGTCTGCTAAAAGGAAAAGAAAAAAGAAGAACTGAAGAGCCTGGTAAGCAAAAGCATACAAGTGGAAGAAGAAGAAATGGAAGGGGTGAATTATAGTTGAGAATTGACTAATGAGGAGACTAGAGGACATTATAAGCAGAGGTTGAGGTTTCTTTTTTGGTTTTCAATGGCTGAAAAAGTGAAAAACTGAAAAGCTCTTTGTTGGTTGCTTTTAAAGTGATGAATTGATCACTGCATCGATTGTGGGGGCAAGGTGCTTCCTAAGTGCACTGTATAGCTACCGAGACCCTTAACCAACAAATTTGGTGCTTCGTAACAATTTTTACTTGGGGCAAGTGTATTATAATCCAATAATTGGGGGTATGACATAAAAATAAGTATCTTATTTTTCTAGACAAATGTAAAATATTTATTTTATATATTATACATCCAATAGGTGTAGGTAAATCTTCCAGTGTGAATGGTCGTGCTTGATGGTTTTGACACCATTGAATGACAGAAGTAGTCTTTCAAGATTTCTCAACAGGCATTAATGCCCTTGAAACGAACCTTGATGAGGCAGGACTTGATAGGTGGTGCAGCACAAAATTGAATGGTTTCTAAAGGAGCAGAGCTGAATCACTGGACACAAGGCGCGGCAAAGGTCAAAGATTCAATACCAAGTATGGAAAAGCAACTTTGGACAATTGAGCCAAATCCAGAATTGAGCCCCAGCGACAGTGTATTAATGACTACGATCCAATTGCCAAGCTACTTAACTGTTAACAATTTAGGCTCGCAATTTCCTGGAAATTGTATGGAATGGCTTGTAATCAAGACATAACTAAAACTATAGTGTTTTAGTAAGAGGACAATTAAGGTACGTACATGTACAGTAATTATGAACAACTAGGCACTTGAAGCTACATGGCATTGGCAGGCTAAAGTGGAGAGTTGGACACACATTAGTTTCGCAAAAGAAGGAAAAGAAAAAGAAAAATAAAAAATAAAAAAATAATATTTTTCTTAAATAAATAAATTGTAATAACAATGACAAATAAAATTAATAAAGTACTTTTAATTATTTTCAAAATATATAATTTTAATTAATATATTATGAATAATTTTTTTATATTTGAATAAATTCAATTAGTTTTATCAACATTATAATTTGTTTTAGATTTCAAATAATTGTTGATCAACTGAATTATATTTCAATTAAATATACTTACACAAAAATATATTTATTTAAGTTGGGTTATTTTAAATAACTTCATTTCTTATTATAAAATATAATTAATTTAAGAAAAAATAGAAAATCAAGAATATTTTATCTTAAATTTAACATATTTTACACTAAAAAAAATAAAATTATCAATTAAGAATTATGTTTACTTATTTCATTGCTCAAATATTTGTTATAAAATAGCCTAATATAAAAAAATTATTTTCGAAAAAGTTTTCTATTTAAAATTGAGTTTAAAAATTATTAAATATAACACAAATTATAATATTGACAAAATCAATTCTATTTTATTTGTATGAAAAATATTTATTCATTTATGATATATTACCTAAAATTATATATATTGTTAATAGAACTAATTATTTAAAAAAAAATTTATTTTTAATATTTAATATTTAATTTTTGGATATTATTTTATTGAGTTATATAGTAATTATGAAAGTTAAATAATAAAATAAATAAAAAAAAGAAATTATTTACTTAAAATATATAATTTGTTGAAGTTTTAGAACTAATGTAAAAAAATAATTTAAGGATTATATAGAAAATTGGTTTAACTAATGAATGAATTTATCCGAAAGATTTTAAAATTTATAGCACTTAATTGTAAAGAAAATTTTTGTATAATAATTGAAAACAAGATAAATTATAGAACTAACAACGCTATTATCCCTTCGTAAAAAAATGATATTATCCTAAAAATAAATTAATCCTCTTTTTCTAATGGTGAACGTCCTAATTGGTACACCAACATGAAGCATTAGCCGTCTAAACATTTCACAGCAGTTTATCACTACACTACTACTCTCTACTGAATCTGTCATTCTCCTAACTTAATGCATGCATGTGGGTATTCATTTGAATCAATAGCAGAGAGCATGCGTCAATACAGACAGTTTATATATAGTAGCAGACAACCTTAGCATTACACCTATGAAAGGGCAATTCAACAGATGTAATAGATTATTCCACATACAGTAATCATCTCAGAAAAATTTAAAAACCAAAAAAAAAAAAAAGAAAGAAATTTTATTCAAAGAACAAGAACAAGTTACAAACACCAAGTTACAAGAACAAGAAATTTTATAAGAGAACATTAAAGTTGTACATATTTGTTTAGGAAAATGTGTTATCCACATGGAATAGTAATATCGTGGGATCACTCCTGTATTGGAGGTAAAAATGAAAGTAAATTTTTTTTATAAAAATTTAATTAGTAATTTTTGAGGGATTTTGATTATAATTTATTGCAGGTTGTGATGTCGTAACTTGCTACATGTATTACTTTTCATTTATTTATTGGGTGATAGTATTTACAACAAATTTTGAAGATCCAATGTAGAATTATAACAAAGTATAAATTAGCTTAATATTATGAGGATAATGATATATGTTGCGTATCTTACTTTAGTTCCTAGAAAATAATCTATTTAGTCCTTACAAAAAAAAAAATTTAATATTCTATTTTTGTCTCTTAACACAGGGCCATCTATTTGATGAGAGATTATTTTGGTAAAATGACCCGTGATATTAGTGTTGCATGTGGCGTCATTTTCCTATCATCAAACATCTTCGTTGTAAGATAGGCTCGCCCCTGCAGGTAATAATAGTCAATAGAGACATGTGTTAAGGTAGACAAAAAATAAAAGAAAAAATTCTCATCTTGTTATTAGAAGAACAAGCGCGATTATTATATACTGTGTAAAACATGCATGCTGCTTGCACATTCAACACAAAAACGAGTTTATTACACAACCAACAAGGTCAACCACTATATTTGGTGCTACTGCTTGGTGCATGCTGCTATTTCAGTATCCTTTTGCTCCTATTACTAAAGTAAAGAACCATAGACAACCGCAGCTGCAAGGCTTCGTCTAATAGTAAACAATCAGTCAATAGCACGCAGCATGCATCACGCCCACCAGAAAATATTATGTCCTTATGATGTGAGTGTGTGTTATCATATCATCATACGATGAACGTAAGATTCTGCATTTTCAATTGTGAAAACAACATGTTGCATAGAAAAATTTACTTACTGAAATGTCTGAGGAAAAATATTGAGTGTGGGAGATTGTGAAGGAGGTATCAGAAACAGGGCAAGATGTTTCAGAACAGAGATCATTAGTAGAACCGACAGGCTGTCCATAATTTGTAACCTCATAGTACAACATACCCCCAGATATGGATGTACCTGCAGCTGCTTCAAACAAAATATACAAAACATAGCTTCAATCTGAACTTCAATTAATAACCCAAAGCTATCATCTTTCTTAATGAATAACGATAACCTTTCTCAGCAGAGATATGGAAGGTCATGGACTCCCTTGTCCACTCGTCTCTAGCCTATCCTTTCACCTTAACAATATAATCAGCCCTTTCATCTGCATCAATAGTTTTAACCACCAAAATCCCAAAAACCCAAAAAAAAAAAAAAAACAGCAAAAATTGCAATTTTCAATCTATAATTTAAGTATTATTATTGTTATTGTTATTTTTGTTTTAAAAATCATACCGCATTCCAGAATTTTTATGGCTTGGATCAAAGGCACCATCAAACAAACCAAAAGGATTGATAAGATTAGCTTGTTTTGATTCATCGTACCAATTCAGCCTTTCTATTTTGAATTGAATTGAGAGATGGGGGAACATAGTTTGAGCTTGCATTGTATAGACAAATTATTGGCTACTCAGAATTTACTATACTCTGCGATTGAATTTATAAGATCAAAATGTAGATGAATGAGTTGTGAAGTGATCATTTTGTTCTAACTGTATTCTAAAGTACAAAATTTAAATTAGGAAAATATTGGATGTCGCAAGTTGCGACATTTATCAGTAAATCATAAATAGGAAAAATTCATTTGTAACCCTCTCAAAGGTGAATGAACTTCCAATATTGAGGGACAAAAAAGGGAAGTAAAGTTTTTTTAGAGGGGATTAAACAAATTATTTTTTAAGAACTAAAATAATTATTTAACACATTTATGATATACTATACAGATCACAATTTGTGACATGTATTATTACCCTTTAAATTATTCCATATCCATTTATAAAGATCTCTTATTAATTAAAACATTTTATAATATAAAGACATGTTTCATAAAAAAATTGTCTAGTTAAGACAACATGAATTTGCCTTTATACAAATCAAAAGGGTTTTTGGCGGGCTTGGGTGATTTTCTCCTGCTTTAATGAATAGTACTGCATACTTTACGAAATCGTTGATTAAGTGAGTGCCAAAATTGAAGGGTTCTGATGCTTTTGTAAAGTTGATTAATGCGGTAAAAAATAATTGGTCTAGTGTCAACCTTTTTCAATGATATTATAACATATTATAATTATAATTATCATTTAAGTACCTCTTCTAAGTATTAGTACTTTTTTTACGCTTGATTTGATTGAAACTTTTATATGTGCACATCTATCACATGTAAAAAAATTAAGTAATTAAATATAAAATAATTTATTTTGGAAATTTCCAATTTGATTTGGCTATAAAAAAACATCAATAAAATAAGAAATAATCTCATTCCGAATTAAATTACATTAATTTATATTGTTAAAAATTGAATTATCTAATGACATTACTCCCTTCAAGGTATTGCACAAGTCAAACATTCAATCCTTGCCTCGCCTCTTCCTCAATTAAAAAAAATCATATTAATTTATGCTAGTTAAAAAATGGTTTAATGATAATTTTTTTCCATTGACATTAATTATTAGATATTGGTTCAAATTTTGTATATTAATTTAATTAAAAAGAAAAATTACATTCTATTGTGTAATTCATCAATTTTTAAGTTATTTGTCCTCTCTATTAATAAAAAAACTATATAATTTGATTAAATTGTGTACTCTAATGATTTTTCAAGATTAATTTAATTAAGTAATTAAATATATGCACATCCTATCACATTAAAATAAAAATATTTAAATCTATACTAAAAGATTTTCAAGATTTGCAATTTGATTGGTCATAAAAAGAAAAAAATATAATTCTTGCATAAAATTAAGAAGCAATAGCAATCCATGGTAAACTATATTAATTTGATTTAGAGAAAATTTTGAATATAGTCAAAATTAAAATAGCGTGCATATAATCGGATTTTACAAAATAAATCATATAAGGAATTCAATCGAAAACTAATCTTTAGTTATTTATGCAATTATTAATTTGGACTACGTGGATAACTTTTCTGAAAATTATAGTGTAAGTTTTTTAATGTTTTTTTTGAAAAGATAAAATTTTCAATTGTTATATTATGGACATGTGATTCATAACTTCTATTCATATTGCATTATGAATCAAGAGTTTATTACATGTGTAAAAACAATAAAAGTGTACTTTTCTTTTTTATGTATAGGTCTATGTTTATTGTCACCTTCTTCTTCTTCTTTTTTCCAGCTCTAAGTTTTATTGATTGAACAATCATTGAACTTCATTTTTTTTTTCCAGCTCTAAGTTTCCAACTCTAAATCTTCTTCTTCTTTTTTTTATATGCAGTGTCAAATGTTTTTTTTTTTTTCACATTAAACGTCCTCCTTTTTTTTTTGTTAAACTTTGTTTTAATTGGTTAATTTCTCTTTATACTTGTAGTAATTAATAGGTTAATTGATCAAAACAATAAAGTTCATTGATTTTTACTTGTATATTTATGAGAATCAATGAATTTACAGTTCAAAATTAATGGGTCTACTGCAAGTTCATTAACCTTTACCTACAAATTCAAACGAATATGCAGGTGTAGATTAATGAATTTACAGTAGATTCACTGACATTCACCTATAGGTTTACAAACCTTCACTGCAAGTTCACATTCAATTTAATCTTTAACTTCTAATTAATTCCACATGACTCTTTCCATTACAACTAATGAGTTTATATGCATAAACTAAACAAACATAACAAAATTATTTGTAGTCAAAATTCAATCTAAAAAAATACAAGAAGAAGAAGAAGAAGAAGAACAATGAGTAGCTGTTGAATTTCAAAAGAACATATGTGTACCTTTCACAAATTCTTCTTGGTTTTGAAGCATTTGAGAGACACTCTTCTCCTTGGTTTTGAAGCATTTGAGAGCCATTGATCCAAAAAAGAAAAAAAAAACAAAGTGTAGAAAAGAGAAGGTAGGAATCGTGACCGGAGAAGAGGAAAAGCTAGCAAAAAAAAAGAGAAAGTATCTTGTGACTGAAGAAGAGAAGATAAACGAGTAGAGCATTAATGACCGGAGAAGAGAAGAGAGCAAAACATTTAAAAAAAAGGAAGAAAAAGAGTTTAAAAAAAAGAGAGTGTTAAAAGAAAATACTCATACGTGCAATGGACCCCTGGTCCATATTGCAATATGGACAGTGGTCCATGATATGAGTTGAGTAAGTTTTTTAATGCTTGAACAATTTAAATGTTGGTATATATAAATAAAAATAAGAGAGAAATATGATAAGAACTGAATGATTTTCAACACATGAATAAAAACATTTAGTACTCATACATTAAAAAAAATTTCTTATTAATTATTCTTTGTCACGACCCAAACAAGTAGTCATGATCGGCGCTAGGGAACGAGAATTCTTTCGAATCCGGAACCCGTAGCAAGCCTTCAAAAAAAAATAAAATCATGAAATAAATAATTAAAAAGTATGACAGAATTAAAATTTTTCAAATCAATATAATATAGATACTCCAAATCCTTCTCAATGAATATATCTTCGTATAGTAATCAAATACAAATTTTTCAGAGTATACAATATCAAAACAATATAATACTTTTCTGATACAATAACACTAATACTGCAGTTTCTAGGATACAAATCAGAGTTCAAAATATACATTTGCATAAAATAGCTGAGACTAAAGAACACCGGTGAGGAACTCTACAACTAAGGTATGACGATATGGGATTTCCTAAAAAAAATAATTGAGGGGAGTCAGACCTCACTGAGTGAATTATTATACTATATATACATACAAACTAAACCATAACAATCAGGCATTCTTATATATATATGTATATACACACATTTCACACGAATGCCAAACTCTGCCTTTATAAATATACTAAATGTAGAAAATGTTTGTTTTAATTCATGAAGGATCCATAGAACTCTAATAATAGCAACCTCAAACAATCCCATCATCACTTTAGCCATACAGGCTCACTTGATTCCAAATAGAACACTTATTCCAATCTGGACAGCAGACTGGCCCCGAGACACTAAGTTGACCGAGCTCCAGCAGTCTGGCTGTCAATGTGAATGGCCCCGAGACACTTGGTCAACCGAGCTCCAACAATCACACTATCTATCACCTCACATCTCAATCAACCCAATAGATCATTCAATCCACTTATGGATAGTAGATTGGCTTCGAGACACTAAGTCAACCGAGCTTCAGCAGTCTGACTGTCAGTATGATTGGCCCCGCAATCACACTATCTAACATACCATTAATCTTATTCAAATCCATCAAATCAATTGTAATCACCCAAAATTAACTCTTATTCAACCCTATTCTTTCGCACCGGTACGTACACGGCCCTAGTGTTGCCCACTAGGAAGCACGTTCTATCGATATCCTTCACTTAGAATAAATCATTCATTCAGAAAATAATTAAAGTAGAACAATAATCATAATAGTAAAACCAACCATATATATATATATATATATATACCAAAAATATACCCAGTATATTTCGGGTATATATATATATATGTCAAATAAAATATTAAATAAATTAAAGGTAAATCATTAATATTGTTAAAAATAATTTAAATGTATAACAATAATATAACATGTATTTTCTTAAAAAAAATATACCTAAATATACAAAAGATATGCCCTAAGTACACAAATCATTTAATAAAACATTTATGTATAACTGGTCATTTAAATATGTGTTTAGGTTTAACATATATTCACAAATATACTAAAAATAAACCTAATTATCTAGCATGCATATATCAAAAATAAACCCTAAATATACCACTAATGTGTTAGGTTTAATTTAATAATAAAACATGTATTTATTTGGAAATAAATAAAAAATATACCAAAAATAAACTTAAAAATAATTTAAGTGTAAGTTTATAATATAACATGCAATTATTTAAAAATAAACCTAAATCATACTAATCATTTAATAAAATAATTATGGTTCGATGTACATTTAAATCATGTATAGATATTAAATTATAACAAACATAAACCTAAATATCTAACATACATATATCAAGATATACTAAAAATAAACCGAAAATATACCAAATCATATTATAATTAAATTACTGTTTAAACATATAATGAAAATGAAAAATCCTAAGTCATGCATCCTATATGCAATGCATATATATACAGTATAATAATTCACATGTTAGCGCTCCACGAGACAAACTCGGCGGGCCTAATCCGTTAGGCCTTGGTTTCGACGCAGCTAGACAAACAAATAACAATATGAATCAGAATAAATTTAATGAAAATTCTAAAGACTCGATCTAGAATTTTAGACACAGAATTAGAATGGGAATTTGACCGGACATCACGTTTTACGAAAATTCTATCGAAAATCCGGTAGAACCTCCCCTATAAAACGGACATCTCTTTACTCAAAGAGTAGAGCCGGTCCTGCAAAGAAAACACACTTCGGAATAACACCAAATTCATAACCACAATCCCTCGGTCGGACTCCAAACTACAATTCACCGATTGAGGTTCATAATTCACAGAATAATTACAAAATACCGAAAATGCCCTTAGATAATAAAAATACATTTTATAATTCCAAATTACGTAATTAACCCTAAAACATGTTAAAAACCGATAAAAACTCATTTATTTAGAAAAATCGTATATTATATATATAATTTGAAAATAATTTACGAAAAATAGTTTTAATTAGTTAAAAATACTAAATAATTTGTAGAAATCATTTTTATACCCTAAATAACTATTAAAACAAATTTAATTATATTTTTAGCCAATTTAGTGTAAAATTATCAAAATACCGCTATATATATAAATTTACTAAAATAAATCCAAAAATTCACCAAAAATAATATAATTACCCAAAATTAATTTTCTCAACATATATTTCAATAATATCAATAAATATACTCAATTAACCAATTTATTTCAATTAAACACATAATTAACCCTATTTTTCAAAATTACATAAACTTAATAAATTCCAAATAAATATATAAAAATTCATGAAAATTAAAAATAAATTTCTATAATTAATTTCAACACCTATAATCACCATAAAACACAATTTCATAATTTAATTAATTAATTTTCAAAAATTAGAAAATATTAATAAAATAATAAAAATTTCACAAAAATTAAAATAAATTCCAAAAATTCTACAAAAATTACAGCATGTAGATTAATCTCCAGAAACAAATTTTGTGAAGGAAGTTTTCATGAATCAACCAAATTGAAGCTAAAAAAAATTCAAAATCCAAAATGGCTGAATTGAAGAAATTGAAACCTAAGCAATTCTAGACCAAATCAAGTGAAACCAAGCTTGGAAACACACTCACCAGAGCTCAAGGAGAAGATAGAGACTGACGATGTCGAAAACGGTGGCCAGAAATGGCTTGATCGGAGATGAGATGAAATTCGACTTCTATTTGATTTTCCAGTCAAAACACACCGGAAAAGGGAGCTTCAGGTGGTGGAAATGGCTGGAGGTGGAGGAGGAAGGCTGAGGGACATAATGACAGTAAGAAAACCAGCTAGAAATGGCTGGAAATGGAAGAAAATGTGTTGAGAGGAAGAAGATGAAGGGAGGGGCAAAATCATAAATAAGACAAACTTTGATTTTTGTTTAAAAAAAAACGTGTATATATGTATATATATATATATATATATATATATATATATCCACCTTATATATATTATAATAATATAATCCCACACACAAATGATATTCACCACACAAATATTTTATTATATTTAATAATTTATACACCTAAAATTAATTAATTAATTAATATTAAAACTAAATAATAAAAATTAAGGTAATTATTTAAATCCTAATTAATTTAAATAAATACATATATATACATTTTATTTTAGCACTTAAAAATTATGTATGAGTTCATGCAAATTCGTAAAACTAGTCAAAATAATTAATATTAAATTATTTACGTGTCAATTTTCCCGAAAATATAATTTGTTGGAAAATTTTACGTAAAGTACTTAAAATAATATAAAATAATTAAAATTAGCTTTAAACAAATAACAGCTCATAAAAATGTCATAAATATATACAAAAATTATTAACACTACATATCCCGATGCAGTATAAAAATATTTAAAAACTCAGGATATTATATTCTTAATATGAAAATATTAATAAAATCATAAAAAAATAAATAGTTTCATAATATGTTTTGTTGAAAATTAAATATGAAACTATTAATATCAAACCATGACAAGAGTAAATGGGATTTCAAATTAATTGATGTAAAACCATGCATTAAAATAATAAATTGATTTTAAATTTGAAATTGTATACTACAAGTTAGCTCTGTATTTTTATCATCATACATCTTCATTGTAAAAGAGTATTTCTCTTGCAAATAACAATAGTCAATACAATAAGTAATAGAGGAAAAATGATAACATATTTGCTGATATTCTACAGAAGTTATTTCAGAATCTCTTTGCTCCTACGGGAAGTTAAAGAACCATAGATAAAAATAGCACAACACTTCTATATGTATCACACCCCAACAAAAGTATGTGTTATTGTGCTGTAAACTTCAAAAAAAATTTGGCATTTCCTAACGCTCAGCAATTTTATTATCAATTAATCTGTAAAATAATTAATTCCATTTCGAAAACAAATAGACACTGATAATATAGCTTTATTTCCAATTGCCTCGGTTTCATGTCCTGCGATATCTCTATAGCTTGAATAAGAAAAAGGGAGAGCTGATGTTCTCTTTATCGGCTATTATGAACCATGGCCTCTTTGTAAAGCTTTTAGATCTCAATAAGAAGTGGAGACATAGGTTTTTCATTGTTGAACATCCGTCAAACTTCATCCACATTCGGTGGATGTGGTTTGACGATTTCCCCAAGGTGAAGCATCCTTCAAGGCTATTCGATGAGGATGCAGAGATGGTCATAAGGCTTTATCTTCATGGCATAGCTGATGCAATATCTGTCGAGAATTTATCTAAGAGATATCTTCAGAGATTCTGTCTTGACCATATACATCTCAGTGGTAAGTTTTAAGATTTAGAAGGTATCACTTTGACTTTTATTTTTTTTCTTTTTTATTTATAGATGACTGAATTTTTTGCCTTTATGGATAAGATTCAACTTGTAGATGATGAGCTGGAGACTTAGGAGGATGTGTAGATTTTTTCTCCTACATCTAAGCCTCTTGATCTGGAGGTCCTATCTGAAGCTGTGCCCAGCTAGAAAGGAAAAGTTATGGCTGAATCTTCATAAGTAGAGTTTAAAGGTCGGAGGAAAAGGTCCCTAAATAAGGATTCAGATGTCGAAGAGTTATGCGAGGAGGTTTTCATTAAGCGCCCAAAGCTATCCGGGTGTCTGGACATGAGGTATTGGATATTGAAAAAGATGAAGCCTCCGAGTGTCCTGAATGCTCAAGTGAGGGACCAATATGTCGAGTCTTTACGGCTTCCTGAAGATATCTAATGCTAGATGGATGTGGATAAAAAGGAGTTGTACAACTCCATGATCGGCCACTCTTTGGAGGTAATTGTTTTCCACTTTGCTTACTTCGTGTTCATGTGTACCTAAGTTGATAATATTTGTCTTTCCTTTCAGATGACTCAGGCTTTGATGCTGACAAAGGACAACTATTATTACCTCAAGAGTTAGTATAGCCTGAAGGAGATAGAGGTTGGCCCCATGGCCATCAATTTTGAGAAGAAACTAGAGAAGGTGAAGGCAACACTGGAACTTTATTAAACCAAGCGTGCTGAGGCGAGATTTGAAGCTGAGGTGAGCCAGAAGAGGGTGGAGGAGTTGGACTACAACCAAGCTCAACTTATAATAAAAATTGAAGGGTAGGACTCTCGAATTGTGGCTTTAGAGAGGAAACTTACTAGAGCTGAGAAATCATGTGAGGATGACATGACAAGCTACCAGAACATGGTCACAAGAACTTACAAGTCCAAATGTCAAAGAGTCTTACTAGCCCAATACCCGAATTTGGATTTCACCAACTTAGATAAAATAACTCCTACTGATTTGGCTAGGATTGCTGTTGAAGAAGATGCTCAGAGCAAGGCTTTTTTCAAGCGGTCGAAATTAACCAAGTCTATTACCGATAAATCATCTTCTGAGTAACTGAAGGATTCGAGACCTATTGGGGAGATGTCTACTAGTGTTGTCCTCATTAGACCCGATCTGGCCTTTATGTCCGAGTCTCCTGATATGAGTCTTCCTTCCTTTGAGTTT
The DNA here is from genome assembly GCA_947683625.1 of Mallotus nudiflorus. Lineage (NCBI taxonomy): Eukaryota > Viridiplantae > Streptophyta > Magnoliopsida > Malpighiales > Euphorbiaceae > Mallotus > Mallotus nudiflorus. The sequence goes on along the minus strand of CANTUR010000156.1, from coordinate 3,626,396 downwards.
CCCAGTACTCAATTGTAAATTACTTTAGTCGATAATTTTTTCTTTATTTTATGGAATACTATGTAATACAATAATTTTAATGATAAATGAAGTATTTATTTCTCAAAATTTTTGAGTACATCTATTGATAATATTTCTAGAGGCTGTCTAAGTTCTAATATCACTGTAACTCTTTTCCCTGTCTATCCTTGATCTTGTATGCCCCTTTGCTCATTTTCTCGGTGACTTGATAAGGACCTTTCCAATTAGGTCTGATTTTGCTTGTGCCGGAGTTACCTTTGCCAATATCAGCCCCTTCTAATTTCCCAATCTCTGATTTTAAAGTATCTTGGATGGATGTGTCGATTGTGATATTCTATGAACCCTTTGTTTCTGAGCTTCTACTACAATGGATGCCCGCTCTCTCCTCTTTTCAAGTAAGTCCGGACATATTTGAGCATTGATATTGTTAACTTCTTAATCTAAATGCTTGGTGACCCGGTAACTTATTGATCCAATCTCCATTGGGATTACTACATCCATCCTATAAGTTAGTTTGAAGGGAATCTCTTAAGTGGAAGTTCTGGATGAAGTTCTATAGGTCCAGATAATATTGTTGAGTTCGTCGACCCAGTTTCCTTTTTTCTTGTCTAGTATTTTCTTTAGCCCTTACATGATGATCTTGTTGGTGACTTGTGACTTATGTCTGACCATTTTTTTATGGATGAGCTACTGAGGACTCTTGATACCCTATATACATATTCCTATTTAACTAAGGTTTTTATTTTCCTATACAGGGTTGCTTATAGAAGAAGGACACTCAAAATAAATAGAAAAAGGTTCCTAATTAAGAAGACTCCCATATAGAAAGAAACACTCTCCTAATATGCATAGGAATCTCATCAAAGAGGAATCTCATCAAAGAGGAATCCTATTCCTCTTAACTTTGAGCTTTACTAACCCTATAAATAAGACCCTATATCCTTCATACTCATTTATTCTATTCTCTCTTACTCCTTGGTCTCTTTATCTCTCTAAACTCCCTCTCTATATTCATTGACTTAGGCATCAGAGGGTTTGTAGGATCCTCCTTACCTCTCACCTTGCCTTTTATTGATCACTTACAGGGTTGCCAGCTCAAGAGTTTCAAAAAAAATTCTTCAAGTGGCACCTTTTGTAGGGACTCTTTAGTTAAAAGCCATTTAAGAATATACCAACTGAGATCTTGGCATCATGACTTCCAGTTCACCACCAATCTTAACTCTCAACACACACATCAATCCATCTACTCCCATTCCTCTAATAAACTTGTCAGTACCTTTTCAAATGATAATTTCATTGGCCTCCTTTCAACATATTGAACCCTCATCTTAGGCTTCAACCGGTACATACATTCCACCTAGTAATACTCAAGGGTGGCTAACTCTTAGTATCAACCTCCCTTATTATGCTCCTCTTCAATATCTTAACAGACCTATACCTTCTATACCTTTTCTGAGCCTATCAGAAATACTTGCCATAAACACACCTAACCTAAACACAGTAGCCCAGACACTCAACCTATCCCTAATGAGTAAAGGAGCGATGATTCAAAATATTTAAACCCAGACGACCCTAATGCAATAACAGTTGAATGCCTTGATTTAAAGTGGCAATATCGAAACAAATTATATAGGAAATAATATAACGCCACCAGCAGCAGCTCTTAAGGTATCTGGAGGAAATAGAGAAAAATATAAAGCTATGAAAGAAGAATCCAACTCGACTATCCTAGCCCTAAATGATTCAAAGATAGCCCAAAAAGTTGAAGAGGTTATGCATAAAGCTCGTACCGAGCCAAGGAAAGAAGATGAATGCGTTATGGAAGGAAAGACACCCTTGGTAAGCAGAATAATCCAGACGGAGATTTTAACCAAATTTAGAATGCCGCAGTTATATCAATTTGACGGATCCAGATATCTAATCAACCATATATCCTAGTTCAGGACCATGATATTACTCCAGAACGTGAATGATGGAATCATGTGTAAAGTATTTCCTAGTACACTCATCAAGAATGCTCAGAAGTGGTTTCACTGGCTTCCTAAGAATTCCATCTCCTCCTTTGAAGAGTTAGCTGAGAAATTTCAGACTCGGTTCATTACTAATGTCCCTCCAACCAAAAACATTAATGATCTCTAGATGTGTCGACAGGAGGTCACTGAATCACTGAGAAGCTCTTTGGATTGATTCAATAAAGTAGCCATGCAAATAAAAAATTTGGTCGACGAGGTAGCCATAAAGGCCTTGAAGAATGGGAACTGATTAGGGAAGCTCAAAGACAAGATAATGACAAAGGAACCCAGTACCTTTACTGAGGTAATGGTTATGGCAATAAAGATGATAAAGATGGACGAATGTAGGAGGATGCACTAGGACGACGAGAAAGCACCAGTCAGGAAAGATAAAAGGTTAGGACCTAGAAGGTTGAGCTTCCAACGATCAAACTTTAGAAACCTAGTAGAAGGATTTAAAAGGGAATTTGAGAGGTATACACCACTAAACACCTCCAGATCTAAGATCCTTATGTGGGTCAGACAAAATGGTATGGGCATAACCCATCCAAAAGAGAAAGTCTAATTAAGAGAGCCATGCAAGATAGGAGGTACTACTGCCAATACCACTAGAATTATGGGAATGAAACCAAGGCATTCTAAGAATTAAAGAATGCTATTGAGAGATTAATATAAAATGGTAAACTTGACAACTTTCCTGGCATAACAAGAAGGAGCAGAGATCTGGATGGTCAAGATAGGGATAGGCCAAAACTAAAGAAAGGTTAGAATGAACTAGTCGACATTATTAACATGATTATCGGAGGAGAAGTCATGGAGAAGAGGCCTAATAGATCCTGTAGAGAATCAAGGTTTGCCTATGAAAAAAAGCAGACTATCATGTTTGGTTTAGAAGATGGGAAACATGTTCAGTACCCTCATAATGATGCACTCGTAGTAAGCACTTTCATTAATAATTACCTAGTAAAAAGATTATTGATCGATGATGGAAGTGCTATCAACGCACTCTCTTGGAATGCCTATAAAGCAATGGGTGGTTCTGTTACTAATTTGAAAGCTATTCAGAATCCTATTACAAGCTTTTGTGGAGGAACCACCCAATTAATAGGATTAATAGAGCTGAGTCTAGAATTTGGTGATTAAGGTACTGGAGAAGTAAAAGTAGTTAAAGCTTAGTTCAATGTGGTGGATCTTTCTCTTATGTACAATGGCGTCATAGGCTGACCAATAATTTACGAGATTGATGAAGTCATGAGTATCTAATGTCTGATAATGAAGATTCCTATTGAAGGCCGAGTCCTAACAATTCATAGAAATCAACATATAGCCAGACAATGTTACTAGATGGTAGTCAAACCTCAGATGGAGGCATTCCCTCTGGAATCTTGGGAAATGGAGAAATAAGGAGCCCACCCTAAGCCAGTTGACTAGGTTCAGACCTTACTAATTGCCAAAGGAAAGATAGTAAGGATCGGCAATGAGCTTGATAGCAAAGTTAAGCATGGAATAAGTGAAGTCCTTATTAAACACTTAGATAACTTTGCTCCTCAAGTGTCTGAGATCATTGGAGTAGATCCTCGGATTGCCTCTTATACTTTGAATATCAAACCAAGAGTAAAGCCAGTCGTTCAGAAAAAGAAGACCTTTACATATAAAAGACAGAAGGTAATCACTGAAGAAATAAAAAAGCTGATGGAAGCCGAATTCATTAAAGAAGTAACACGCCTAAAATGGGTAGCTAATGTGGTGCTAGTAAAAAAGTACAATGGCAAATACATGATGTGTGTGGATTTTAATGACCTCAACAGAGCATGCCCCAAAGATAGTGTAGACGATAGGGTTTGGCATGCGTCCAAGATTTTAGCAACCACGACACTGTTTAGGCTCAGGGCTTTAGAGAACACACTAACCATTGTCACAAAGACTTGTCGTGGAGATGAGGAGTAGCCACCCAGGGTAATAATTGGGACAAATCGAAAAGGTGGTACTCAATTCCCTAAAAGAAGGCTAGTACCACAACCAGGAGATTCTGGATACGGAATACTAACTTCTCTTAGTCTCGTGTTCATTTAGAATAATTTTATAAATGATTATTTCATCCTCAATCCACATGCAGACATCAAAATAAAACATAAACATAATCAAATTATTAGTGAAATCAAATAATCAAAACAATAACAAAACATAAAAGAAAAATCATAAACAGAAAATAATAGAAAAGAGTAAAAAATGAAATAAAAAATAACACTGAAGATTTAAATGCTGTGCAAATACCCTTTTTAGCCCCTCAGACTAGGATTTTCACCGTTGAAATTGAGTTATTGTTGATTCTGGACTTGGATTAAAAAACAATGGTGAATCGTTCTTGTTGAAAGAACCGTATAAAAAAGAGCTTCTAAGGAAAAAAAAAATGGAAATTTTTGGTACACTAGGTGTTTCTAGTGGTGTCTAAGATTTTTTAGGGTTTGTGTGCGAGTCTCCCCCCTTTTCCTTCTGTGTGAGTCTTCGCCTTCAAAAAAAATCCTCCCCCCCGCACGCATGCAGACTCTTCTTTTAAATGCAGAGTCTACGCATACTGGCTTCCTCCTTTGGAGGAACAGACTTATCTCCTCTAATAAGGATTTGATTTTTGAAAGTTGCGTGTTTTGAATGTGTCAAAAATATTTTTCAGATAAAACTAATAATAAAAATTCAATTTTTAACCAATCAAAACACTGAAAAAATTGACAAAAAATAAGAGAAAATACACAAAAAATTAAAAAATGGGACCTTTATGCGTCGGTATTGTGCAATGCCGATCTTAATTTTAATTTTTTTAACTTTTAATTATCAAAAGACCCCTGAAAAATTGACTTCTTTGTAATCAAATCCTAAAAAATGTTGCAATTTAGTCCCTAAAGTCCAGAAAATCGACAACCAAGTCCAATTTTTGAATGAATTTCATCATAGGGGCTTACGTCATAATTATGCATAATTGCATCCCAAAATTGGGTGCTTACAGATAGTTATCTATTGCCAATGATAAATCAACTGGTAGACTACACTGCCTGTCACTATTTGTATAGCTTTATGGATGTTGCACAAGGGTACCATCAGATACCAATGAAGAAAGAAGATTAGGAAAAAATGTCATTCATCACCCACGAAAGTCTTTATTGCTATAAAGTTATGCCCTTTGGGCTGAAGAATGATGGAGCAACATATCAAAAGCTGGTGAATCACGTGTTTCAAGATTATATTGGAAAGAACATGGAGGTATATATGGATGACATCATTGTCAAGAGCCAATATGGAGAACAACATTCTACTGAGCTCAACTAAATCCTTCGAATACTGAACCAGTACCAGATTAAGATAAATCCAGAGAATTATGTTTTTAGAGTAAACGTAGGTAAATTCCTAAGATTCATGATATCCTATAAAGGAATTATAGCTAATTCAAAGAATATGAAAGCCATTCTTAAGATGAAACCTCCGACATCAATTAACGAGCTGTAGAAGCTAAATGGTAGAATAACAGCCTTAAAGCTCATCCAAGCAGTGTCTACCACTATTTTGAGATTTAAAAAATTCTAAAAAGTTTCTATGAAATGAAGAATGCAGATAGCTTTTAAAGATATAAAAAAGTTCCTGTCCTTACAACTCTACTCAGCAGGTTGATCTCCAGAGAAACACTATACTTGTACCTCTTTATTAGTAAGGAGTCAATTGCCTCGGTACTAGTAAAAGAAGAAGGAAGTCAGTAAAATCCAGTATACTACATCAGTAAGATACTCAAATGTTAAAAAATCCAGTATCCCAAACTGGATAAGTTAACTATGGTTATTATCATACATCTCAAAAACTCCGACACTATTTTCAAGCTCATTCAATTAAAGATCTAGCTTCCCTTTAAGAGAAATCTTGCAAAGACCTAAAACATTCGGCAGGCTAGTTCAAGGGTCAATATTGCTCGGATAATTTGACATTAGTTACGAACCTTAGCAGTAGATAAAGGATTAGGCCTTGGCAGGCTTCATATAAGATATGACCGTAGAAGATTTCGCTCCTTCCGAGTGTCCAGAATGGAAGCTATACGTTGATGAAGCCTTATCCATCCAAGGATCCAATATTGGAATCATTCTTAAAGGGCCACACAAAGTCACTATTAGACATGCAGTCTATATAAAGTACAATGCCATTAACAATGCAGCCAAGTATGAAGCACTCATCATGGGATTGAAGTTATACATTGAGGCCAAAGTTGAGCATCTTAAGATGTACTCTAACTCACAACTGGTGGTAAATCAAGTCACAGGAGCATTCTAGATCAATGACCTATGCATCACCAAATATGTCGAGAAAGTCAGACAACTCCTAAATAAGCTCGAGTAGGATGAGGGACAATGAAAAATCATCCAAATCCCTAAAAGTGAAAAATTAGAAGTAGATCTACTAGCCAAATCAGCGATCGAAGATAATTAGACATTTAAAGAACTCGAGCTCAATGAGGCATTAATAAAACTAAGCACCTAGGAAGCAAAGATCATGGACATTCAAGAAGTAGTAGAATGGATGAAACTGATAATTTAGTATCTCGAATATGGGGTACTTTCATAAGATAAGTTAAAAGCTCATAAGTTAAAGATAAAAGCCACACATTACTTCATCCACCATAAAGAACTCTACAGAAGGTCCCTCTCACACCCACAATCTAAATGTGTATTACTAGAAGAAGGAAATTATGTGCTTAAGGAAATCCATAAAGGAATTTATGGAGCAAATGAATCTTATCATGCATTAATCAGAAAGGCTTTGCTCCAGGGATACTATTGGCTTATCATGTCTAGATATGCTTAGAAACTGACTCACGGATGCCATAAATGTCAATAATTTGCCTTCCTCAATCATAAGCCTTATAATCCTCAGTATCCAATTGGGAGTCCTTGGCTTTTTGTAGTATGGGGGATGGGTTTCACAACTCAACCTCCTAGAAGAAATTCCTGATTGTGGCCATAGACCACTTCATAAAATGGATAGAAGTTAAAGCAGTACCAACCATCGTTGAGGCTCGGATCCAATTTTTTTTTGGAAAGAAATCATCTGTAGATTCAGAATACCACACACCTTGATAATAGACAATGGGAAGCATTTTGATGATGAGAAATTTATAAAGTTCTATTCGGATCTCATAATAAAACTTTGGTTTACCTCAGTAGCTCTTCTATAAACAAATGGCCAGACATAAGTCATCAACAGGATCATCCTGTAAAGGCTAAAGAATAGACTAGATGAGAAAAAGGGAAATTGGGTTAATGAACTCAACAATGTTGTCTGGGCCTATAGAACTACACCTGGAACTTCAATGGGAGAGATGCCCTTCAGACTAACTTATAGGATGGATGCGGTAATCCCAGTGGAGATTGAATCAGCAAGTTACTGGGTCACCGAGCATCTAGATCTAGAAGTCAACAACATTAATGCTTAGATTAGTCTAGAATTACTTGAAGAGAGGAGAGAGCAGATATCCATTGTAGCAGAAGCATAAAAACAAAGGGTCATGGAATATCATAATCAACACATCCGGCCAAAATACTTTAAAATCGGAGACTAGGTACTTAGAAGGGTTAATATTGGTAAAGATAACTCTCGTATAAGCAAACTGGGACCTAATTAGGAAGGTCCTTATCAAGTCATTGAGAAAACGAGCAAAGGGGCGTATAAGATTAAGGATAGATAGAGAAAAGAGTTATAACGATATTGGAACTCGGACAGCCTTCGAAAATTTATCAATAAATGTACTAAGAATTTTTGAGAAATAAGTACTTTATTTATCATTAAAAATGTTGTATTACATAGTATTTTAAAAAATAAAGAGAAAATTATTGACTAAAGTAATTTACAATTGAGTACTGGGAAACTCAGAAGAACAAAAACTTATATTAAGAAACTCGGACACAGAGGCTAGATTGGGTCTAGCGAAGACAGCACTAGCAGACATCTCCTTAATAGGCCTTAAATCTTTTAGTTGCTTAGAAGATGATTTATCGACAGTACTCTTAGTTGATTTCTTAGGATTTTTTGATCGCTTAGAAGAAGCCTTGCTTTGAGCATCTTCTTCTATAACAATCCTAGCCAGATCGGCAGGAGTTATTTTATCCAAGTTTGTGAACTCTAGATTTGGGTGTTGGATGAGTAAGATTCTTTGACATTCAGACTTGTAAGCTTTGAGAAACCTCGCAATCATGTTTTGGTAGCTTCTCTTAATTCTCACAGGATTTCTCAGCTTCAGCAAGTTTCTTCTCCAAGGCCATAATCTGGGAGTCATGCCCTTCAATTTTTATTATAAGTTGAGCTTGGTTGTGCTCCAATTCCTCTACCCTCTTCTGGCTCGCCTCAGCTTCAAATCTCGCCTTAGCGTGCTTAGTTTGGCAAAGTTCTAGTGTTGCCTTCGCCTTCTCTAGGTTCTTCTTAAAATCAATGGCTATGGTGACAACCTCTATCTCTTTCAGGCTATACTGACTCTTGAGGTAATAATAGTTATCCTTCACCAATATCAAAGCTTGAGTCATCTGAAAGGAAAGATAGATATTATCAACTTGGGTACACATGAACATGAAGTAAGCAAAGTGGAAAACAATTATCTCCAACGAGTGTCTGATCATGGAGTTGTATAACTCCTCTTTATCCATATCCATCCAGCATTGGATATCATCAGGAAGCTGTAGAGACTCAACATATTGATCCCTCACTTGAGCATTTAGGACACTCAGAGGATTCATTTTTTTTAAGATCCAGGACCTCATGTATGGACATCGAGATAGGTTTGGGCGCTTAATGAAGACCTCCTCATATAACTCTTCAGTATTTGATTCCTCATTCAGGGACCTTTTCCTCTAAACTTTAGACTTCTCCATTAGAGAAGATTTCGCCACAACTTTTCTTTTCTAGCTAGGCACAACTTCAGAGGGGACATCCAAAGTAGGAGGCTCAGATGTAGGAGAAGAGATATGCACATCCTCCTGAGTCTCCAGCTCATTATCTACAAGTTGAATCCTATCTGTAAAGGTAAAAAAAATGAACCATCTACAAATAAAGAAGAAAAAACAGAAGTCAAAGTGATACCTTTCGAATCTTAGAACTTACCACTAAGATCTATGCAGTCAGGACAGACTCTTCAAAGATATCTCTTAGATAAATTTTTGATGGATCTTTCATCATCTATACCATGAAGATGAAGCCTCACGACCATCTCTGTATCCTCATTAGATAGCCTTGAAGGACACTTCACCTTGTGGTAGTTGTCGGACCATATCTCCATCGGATGTGGATGAAGTCTGATGGATGTTCAATAATGAAAAAGCTGTGTCTTCACTTCTTATGGAGATCTGAAAGCTTTACAAAGAGGCTATAGTTTGGAATAACTAATAGAGAGAACATTAACTCTCCCTTTTTCTTATTCAGGCTATAGAGATATCACAAGACATCCAAATCTAGCTCTCTACTTTCCTCGTGCATTAATTCTATAAAATCGATCAAGATCTAGTAGCTATTAGGATGGAGTTGCCTAGGAGCTATATTGTATCTATTAAGAAAACCCCTAATAAAGGGATTTAAGGGGAATTTCAATCCCCCCTCTAATTGATCAAAGTATACAACTAATCTATCAAAATCTAATATAGGGGTATAGGCTTTGAAGTTCTTATCTACAGTGTGCAGAGAGAAGTTTGCTGGAATGCTAAAACATCTTTGGTACCATTTTAGTAAATCCTCATCTATCCTAGAGGCGAGCAAGTCAGAGATAACTTGCTCTTATGGAGCCATGGATCCTATTCAACAAATAAGAAAAAGATGAATATGGAGGAGAGAAGAAGTTTCACCTAAAAAAGAAGGATGTAAACTTACTAAGGAAGGATTTAGAACACCAAAGAGAGAACTTAGCAAGGAAAGAAGACAATAAGAAAAGTGAAAGGTGCAAAAAATAAATAGGCTTGATATATTTAAAGCACAATAACAGGTTCTAGAATGACTGTCATTGCCTTAATGAATATTTTCATCTCTCTCATAGCAACAACGGTAATTCTGGATGAGAGAAAAGCCCACTAATCAAGTAGTTATTGTTATGGCAGCTGGAGCATCTCATATTTTGACACACAAATAGATATGATGGTTATATAATTCAAATTTCAAAGGAAAATAAAAAGACGTGAAGATTGATTATCCCTCTCCCCTCACTACTAGTTGTCTCCTTCACTAGCACTTAGACTATGCTTCTAATGCACTGAGATTCTAAGTTTAGTGACTGAAGCTGGCACCCTTAGGTTGCTTCGATAGTATTGAGGTTTTGAGCTTGTAAGCCTTGGGTTATAGCATCGAGGATCTAAGCTTCAAGTGTCTAAGTCCAGTAACTGAAGTTGGCACCCTCAAGTCGCTTTCATAGTATTGAGGTTTTGAGCATGTAAGCCTTGGGTCATGGCATCGAGCATCTAAGTCCAGTAATTGAAGCTGGCATCCTCAGGTAGCTTGAATAATATTAAAGTTTAGAGCATGTAAGCCTCGGGTCGTAGCACCGAGCTTCTAAGTCTAGTAACTGAAGCTGGCACCCTCAGGTAGCTTTAATAATACTAAAGTTCAGAGCATGTAAGCCTTGGGTCATAGCACCGAGCATCTAATCCTCGAGCATCTAAGTCTAGTAATTGAAGCTGACACCCTCAGGTCACTTTGATAGTACTAAGGTTCTAATCATGTAACCCTCGGGTCATAGCATTGAGAATCTAAGCCTCAAAATTCTAAGTCCAGGGACTGAAGCTGGCACCTTCAGGTTAATTTGATAGTACTGAGGTTTGGCACTTGGGCCATGCTTCTAATGCATCGAGATTATTTGGCACTCAGACCACACTTTTAATGCACTGTGCATCAAAATTCCAGCTACGGTTGGTTATGCCAAGTTGTCTCCATATTGATAGGTTAATCCCTCATAACAAGCATATTTGTTGCAGGTTCTGTGCACTCAAGTCTAGCTGGCACTTCAACGATGTTCTAATATGGTGATTATAAGACTCGGTACCGAGTTTCATTTTTTCATATGATTGAGGTTGGCCACCTCAGCACACCCTTTCATATTAGATGCAAATACATTTTCATCACCTTACATACTCGAACACATTGGACATAAGTATTCGAACATACTTTCGATGGGGACTCTTGATACCCCATATATATATATACCTATTTAATTATGGTTTTTATTTTCCTATACAGGGTTGCTTACAGAAGGACACCTAAAAAAATAGGAAAAGGTTCCTAATTAAGGAGACTCCTGGATTGGAAGAAACACTCTCCCAATATGCATAGGACTCTCATCAAAGAGGAATCCTATTCCTCTCAGGTTTGAGCATCACTATCCCTATAAATAGGATCCCATATCCCTCATACTCATTCATTTTATTCTCTTATACTCCTTGCTCTCTTTATTTCTCTAAACTCCCTCTCTATATTTGCTGACTTAGGCATTGGAGGATTTATGGGGATCCTCTCCACTTTTCACCTGGCCTTTCGTTGATCACTTGTAAGGTTACCAACTTAAGAGTTCTGGAAATAAGTTATCATACACATATGTATTGTATAGATAATAAACTAACAGATGAAATGTCTATGAGAAATCCTGATATAGCAATTAGAAATATGGCAAAATGTCTCATCGCAAATATCATTTTTCGTATTGTAGACTTTCAGCCTAAATTATGAAACATTAATTACCAATTTGGCTCCAGATATTGATTTACTTGTTTAAAGCAAAAAGCAAAACTTAGCTTCAATCTGAACTTCAATAAGCAAAAAGCTATCATTTTTTTAATATTATTATTAGCCTGGGTACATTGTGCCACTTTGAACTTGTTCATTTGATCCTCAACTTACAGGCTAATCATTTGGACACATCAACTTGATAAAAATATAAGTTAAAATAAAACTAATTAAATGATAACCTAGTTGAAAAAAGTATTTACAAAATCATATATTTTTTAGTAAGTTGACATGTTTTAAAGGAAATATTATGCTTATATATTATTAATAATTAAAGGAAAGAGCAGAGAGAAGAAATTAAAGTGTTCAAAAGGCCACTCAATAGGACTTGACATAAAATAATAACTCCTAGCTAGTTTATGAGTTGTCATGTTTGCATATCGTGTTGCAAAATAGAATTTGACACAATCCATTTGCATAGCTAACAATCTACAATCATTTAAAATTAAATTAGTAGGGGAGGTATATATCACTTGTTCCTTTCATAATGCCTTCAAACACTGTTAATGCACCCATGTTAATAATAACAACTTCTATATTCAAAATTTTAATCCAACTTAAAGCTTCACAAACTCCTATTGCTAAAACCATTTAGGGAGAAACTTTCATATCCTGAGGCATCCCTAATGACACTTCCCACTTCTAGTATACCCTTATCTTGAAAAGCTATAGCATTGACATCTAGCTTAACACAACCTTCTTTTAGCTATCTCTAACACACCAATCCCTGCTCATCATTTATAACATCATTAAAATATTGTCAGTCCTTCTGTGTTAACCTTTATTTAAACAGAGTACTACTTACTAAGTTTAAAACCTATTTGACTCTCTTGTATAGTCATGACCTTAAACATTGTTTTTATTGCTCCTTATTTGCCAACAAATCATTAGAACTATTTTCAAGGAATTAATTTCAAAAATTTAACCAACCAATGGAAGAGACTTTCTAAAGAGAAATCATGAAGGATTCGATGCATCTTTTGCTGATAAATTCAATAAATCACAATAATAAAATATCACACCTGATTTAGTTGTGTTTGAATATTTCAAGTTTTTTTTTGAAATTTTAATTTTGATTTTATGTTTTTTAACTTATTAGCAGGAATCTTTTTTGATCTGTTAAATTTTCATATATAAATAGCAGTTTTATCAATAAACAAGAAGTTCAGCCTTCATAAACATTATTTGAGTGATTTTAATTTCAAATACCAACAAAGTATATAAGAACTCCTTTGTTCTTAAAGGACATGTATTGTGAATGAATCTGTGAGGAAACGTTTATCTAAAAAATAAAAACAAAAAACCAAACGTTCAAGCAATTAGTAATGGAAGCAAACAACTTCATGGCTACACCAGTTGTCTTCTCAGGTGTGGATTATCAGATTTGGGCAGTAAAGATGAAGTCCTATTTGGAAGCTTGTGAACTTTAGGACATGTTTGAAAATGACCAAATTCAGCCTTTGCCTGAAGATCTAATGTTGGACTCTATAAGAAATCAAAGAAGTGAAATGAAGAAAAGATTAAAGGCCAATACCTACATTCACTCAACTGTATCTAATAAAGCTTTCTTAAGTATCATGGCTTATGAGACTGCAAAACAAGTCTAGGATATGCTAAAGAAAGCCTTTCAAGGAAATGATAGAACAAGATATATGCGAGCTCTTAATCTCAGAAGGGAATATGAGCTCTTAAAAATGAAAGAAATAGGCATTAGAGGTTTGGGGAAAAATTGAAAATTTAAAGGGAAAATAAAAGTGATTTAAGAAAGAATAAATATGAACAAAAATAAGAACAACAAAGACAATTGACATAAAGAATTTAAGGAGTTTGGTTCCTTTATAAATCTGTGTCTCCACTTAACTTATCCCCAAATTAGAATTTGCATCCTCACATCAATATATTAATTTAGATTGCTTACAACAAAAGTTTTTCAAGGCTTAATTTAAACCTTTATAACTTGAGTTTTTAAAGCTCACTCAACCTTTCACCAAGTGTTTTTTAGGCTCACACTTAGACTTATTCCCAAGTATTTTCAAGGTTCACACTTGAACCATCTCAATTGAATTTTCAAGGCTAACTTAAAACCTTTACAACGTGAGTTTTCAATCCTCACTCACAATAGAACATTTTTTAGTAAAATTAAAACATTAAAATGAAATTGCAAAAAATTATAAAAATATTTGAATTTTTAAACTAATAAATCTTTTAAAACTTATTAATATAAAACTGATGTCCTGACTAGTTATTCAATAAAACATAGCGTCCAAGCCAAGTCATTTTGAAATTATAAGGGAAAGAGGGTATAATCATCAAAATAAATGAAAATAAGCTTAAAGGGCAATGATACTTTACATGGCCCACATCAACGATAGTAGAATGTGGGCCATTTTAAATTCTGATGTGTCTTACAACATGTAAAGGTAGGTATAATGTATAAGATACATGCATATAATGGGCATATAATTCAAGGGCATTTCGATAATATATGGGCATATAGTACAAGGATATTTATGTAATCTATGGGCTTATAGTGCAAGGGTAATTTGGTAATCTAGAGTTCCAGTTTAACCATGCCATTGTAGAAACAATTATCAATTCGAGTCTTCAATTTTTGCTTCAACTTTAAATTAGACTTCCAATTTTGATCCTTCTCTAGCTATATATCCTTAATTTTTTATCCTTCTTTGACTATATGTCCTCAATTTTTTATCCTTCTTTAACTATAAATCCTTAGTTTAATTTTTAAAGATTTAAGAACACTTGATGTATAAGAACCAATTACACGAGTACACACACAAGGGTTCCTTGCCATTACCGGTTTACCATATTGTTAGTGAAGTTTATCAACATGGTCCTAAGTTTAGATCGACAATTTGAGTTAGTGGAAAAGAACAATTTTGATAATCATTACAAATGAAAAGAATATGCATATGTACTTATTGAAATATTTTCTATTATTATAGAAACTTTAAATCAGACTTTCTGTTGACCTTAGCAAGTTATCAATCTTGATTTTGATTTTAACAAACTTAATTTTGAGCAATGAATGTGTTTGCTTTAAGTGTGTATAAGTTAGGAATAATTTGGAAGTTAAAATAATGGTGAACTATCAAAGAAAATCATCTCGGAAAGACATCACATGCACTTTCTCGATCAGACTCAACATAGGGACTAAATTGCACAAAAAGTGCCAATCTTGTCATGATCCCGACTAGGACCAGGGTAGTTATGACTGGGACCAAGGCATACTAATTTCTATAAAAACTCAATTTTTGGTAGAACTAATCCCGATCCAATGTCCCGACTGGGACAGTGCCCGGGATAAGGTAGTCCCAAATGGGACAAGGTGATCTCGACCAAGAGCAATGAAAAAATTCAAATACAATGGCTTGTAATAGCTATTCAATGCTCATCCTGACCAGGACTGATGATATCCCGACCGGGACTGACAAATTGCAGCTCAAAAGTCTAAATTACATTCAAATGGATTTTGATTTTTTTGGGAACAAAATTATTGCTTCCAACAGCCATAATTAAATTGCTCAAGTATAAATAAAACCTTTGAAGATTATTTTAAGGTTAAAAAACTTATTTATTCATTATATACTTTTAAGCGTTCAATTAAGGTCTCTAAACTCTTTCAAAATTCATTTTATTATTGTATACTCTTGTGAGAGTTAGTGAGTATTAGAATAGAAATTCTTATTCTTCTATTTTCTAGGGTTAAGAAAATGGGAAGTGAGATTATATTCTAAAGGAATTGGTTTAAGTGTTTAGACATTAAAACACTTGGGAATTCGATTTTAGTGTGAGCCTTTGAAAATACTTGTGTATCGATTTTTGAGTGATCCTTAAAAACTAAAGTTGTAAGGTTTGAGTTGAGCCTAAAACTCAAGTTGTAAAAATGAATCGAGGGAAATAAATTATGGTGATTTAAAATTCTAACTTGGAGATAAATTAGGTAGAGACGTAGAATTATTGAGAATTCGAACTCCTTAAATTCTTGTGTTTGTCATTCTTCGTTCTCAATATTCCTTTTAATTTTTGTTCAAATCTTTTTAATTTCTTATTATTGTTTGATAATCCTATTCATCCCTTTCTAGGACTCTTTCAATTGGTATTAGAGCTTCGATTCTAGAAACTTAATTGGTAGAATACAAGATTATGAGGAGTGAATCTCAAAATATGTCTTCACTTAGACCACTCTTTGATGGTAGTGATTATCCTCACTAGAAGTTCAAAATGGAACTATATCTAGATTGTGATTCCATTAGACTTTAAGAAGTTGTTCTTAAGGTTGGCAACCATTAAAAACTATCATTGATGGTGTACAAACTATGCTTTCAAGAAGTGATTGGAGCAATGATCAAAAGGAAGAAAACTACAAAAATGAGAAGGCTATGATCAATCTACTCTCTTTCATGACAAGAGAAGAAGGAGGTAAGCTTCAATATTACATTTTGACCAAAGAAATATGGGAGACCTTGGAGAACCATTATGAAGGCAATGTACAAGTAAGAAGCAAAAAGATTCAACTTCATATATATGAATATGAACTCTTCAAAATGAAGCCTTAAGAATCAATCACAGAGATGGCAAACTATCTCAATGCTCTCCTTATAATCCTCAAGAAACTTGGAAAACATTTTTGGGTTTCATGATTCCATACGCTGCAAAAAAATTAAATTTTAAGCGCAAACCTAAACCTAAATCCAAGTAATTTAATTAATTGATTAAATCTAGGGTTTTCATTTTCTTACCACAAATGCAGAAGGGGTAAGATTTATAAAAGGAAGAGAGGAGGTTTACTCTAGTGACACCCTAACTTGAGCTTTTAATTTTTCAGTTTGGGTTGAGACGTCTCCAAAAGAATTCATCCTCCACAAGTGTCCACACGAATAGCCTTTGATTTGAAAATGAATACTTGTGTGCTAGCACCTTCTCTTGATTTCTCATAAATCAAAATTAAAAGAACTCTATGTTTTTATTTTCTAAAAGGAGAGAAAATGAATTTGGTGGCAGAATAATGAGAGTGTTTCTTAGAGAATATAACACATTTATAGACATTTAAATTAGGGTTTCACTTACCAAATGACCTTTTGATAATTTCTCACTTATTCTTATTCTTATTTTATTAAAAATTAAATTAGAAATAATTCTATTTATTTAAGATAACCTTTACCTTAAATAAATAAATAAATATTTTATTTATTTATTTACACAGAGCTTATTTAGGCTTGTTAAACCCATATTCATTTTAGGCTTGTTCAAAGTATGTAACCCTGTAGGTTCACATGACATTGGTAGTGAGCCTTAAATCTCTATTTAGGCGTACAAGTCATAAGTGGCCTCTAGCAAGACATCATGACTACCCAAGTCATGTGAAGTCAATAATTTGACATAACCTAATATACAATGAATATTCTAGTCCCTTTGTCACATGATATCTTGATTGAATATAAGGCATAAATTATGTCATGCTTATAGAATTCAATCATATAATTTCTTAATTCCAAGTAGACTAAGAATGATAACTCTTTATCAATTTACTTTAGCACGACCATGCATTTTCCTCAGTCTATCTTTTGAAGGGGCCCATAAATATCTTACTCTTATTAAATGAGGGACTCAATCACTCACATTCCTCACATAACTCATTTTATACCCAACAACAACCTATTTTATCATATGGTTAAAGATAATGTAAAATTGTGTCAAAGTACAAAATAGTTATGTAGAAATCCATGGTGATTTCAAGGTCAGAGGACTAAGCCAATATTATTATGATGAGAATTACTTATGACAATTATCTATGTAGTATTCTCATGATGGGTCAATCTAGCACTTTATTTCTCAAATAAATACCTATGAGTTGACTTAATATCTCATATTCATTATTAGTAAAACATAATCATCAATTAACACCATACTAGCCATAATACATTATTATGACTAGGGATAATTTAAATAGAACTCATATTTAATTTAATGGTTTTACTATTCAAGTAATTATTAAATAAAATGATAAAGTCAAAACATGGTCATACATGATTGACCTAATGCATATCACTAATAATCTCCCACTTGCACTAGGCCTAATCTATATTAAAACTAATACCCATGGACCTAGTATGACTCTTATGTTTAGGCTGTGGAAGAGGCTTAGTCAGTGGATCTGCAACATTATCATTTGTAGGTACTCTGCATATCTTTATGTCTCCTCTCTCAATGATTTCTTGAATGAGATGTTAACGCCTGAGTATATGTTTGGATCTCTGGTGTGATCTGGGCTCCTTAGTTTGAGCTATAGCTCCATTATTGTCACAATATAAGTTCACTAGATTTGATATACTAGGAACAACACCTAGTCTAGTTATGATCTTTTTGATCCAAATAACCTCCTTAGCTGCTTTTGAGGCAGTTATATACTCAGCTTCTATTGTAGAATTATCAATGGTGTCTTGCTTAGAACTCCTCTAGTTCACTGCACCTCTATTCAAACAAAACACATAACCTAACTATGATAAAAAATCATCTTTGTTAATTTGGAAGCTGGCATCCGTATAACTAGCTCATCTTCCTTATCACCATACAGTAAAAATGCATCCTTAGTTCTTCTCAAGTACTTAAGGATATTTTTAACTGTTATCTAGTGACTTTCAGCTAGGTCTGACTGGTATCTGCTTATTGTGCTTAAGGTATATGAAACATTAGGTCAAGTACAAAACATTGCATACATGATAGATCCAATAACAGAAGCAAATGGAATCTTACTCATGCTGTCTCACTCATTTTGTGTCATAGGACACTAAGTCTTACTAAGACTAATGCCATGTGACATTGGTAAGAATCCTCTCTTAGAGTCTTGCATGCTAAACCTGTTCAATACCTTATCAATGTAAGCACTCTGACTTAAGCCAATAAGCCTTTTGGATCAATCTCTATAGATTTTGATGCCTAATATATAAGCGGCTTCACCCAAGTCTTTCATTGAGAAACAATTCCCTAGCCATGATTTAACATTTTGTAAAATAGGGATATCATTTCCAATGAGTTGTATGTCATCAAAATACAATACTAAAAACATAATTACACTCCCACTAACCTTCTTGTACACACAAGGTTTATCTTCATTCTTAATAAAGCCAAACTCTTTGACTACTTCATCAAAATGAAGATTCCAACTCTGAGATGCTTGCTACAGTCCATAAATGCACCTTTAAAGCTTGTATACCTTTCTAGAATTCTCAGGATTGACAAAAACCTCTGGCTATGTCATGTACACATCCTCAAGTAGGTTTCCATTAAGAAATGCTATTTTGACATCCATTTGCCATATCTCATAATCATAGTATACAACTACAATAAGGAGAATTTGAATAGATTTTAGCATAACAATTGGTGAAAAGGTTTCATCATAGTCTATACCATGTGTTTGTTTGAAATCCTTTGTAACTAGTCTTGCCTTAAAGGTATGTATATTACCATCCATGTCTATTTTCCTTTGAAAAACCCATTTGCATTTAATAGTTTTTCAGCCATCAGTTGGGTCAATCAAGGTCTAAACTTGATTATCATACATGGATTGCATTTATGATTTCATGGCTTCTAGCCATTTCTCAGAGTCAAGACTATTTATGGCCTCTTGATAGGATATGGGCTCACTTTAATCCATAATCAACATACCATTATCATCAGTTATGAGAAATCCATATCTCATAGGTATTTAACATGTCTTACTAGACCTCATTGGGCTTTCTAGTACTTGTGCAGGTTCAATAGTTACTTGTTGATCCAGCTGTGGTTCCATGCTTGGTATAATACTATTTTGTGGGTCTTGAATTTCTTCAAGTTGGACTATTTTCCCACTAGATCCTTTGGAAATAAATTCTCTTTCTAAAAATACACCATTTCGAGCAACAAACACTTTGTTCTTAGAAGCATTATATAAATAATATCCTTTAGTTTCTTTAGGAATCCCAAAAAAGGCATTTATAAGATTTGGGTGCTAGTTTATCTAAGATTTAACGCTTCACATAAGCATCACATCCCCAAATCTTTAGAAAAGATAAACTGGGAGGTTTTCTAGTCCACTTCTCATATGGTGTCTTTTCAACTGCCTTTGTTGGAACTCTATTCAAAATAAATGTAGCAGTTTCTAAAACATATCCCCAAAAAGAGATTGGAGGATTAGATTGACTCATCATTGATCGAACCATATCCAATAAAGTCTGATTTCTCAGTTCGGACACACCATTCCATTGTGGTGTACCTCGAGGAGTCAATTGTGAAATAATCCCACAATCTCTAAGATGATTTACAAATTCTTGGCTTAAATATTCACCACCTCGATTAGATCTTAGTGTTTTAATATTTTTACCAAGTTAGTTTTTTACTTCATTCTTGAAAACTTTAAACTTTTCAAAAGATTCAGATTTATATTTCATTAGATAGACATAGCCATATCTACTGAAATCATCTATGAAAGAGATGAAGTACTGGAAACCTCCTCTAACAGTTGAGCTTAATGGTCCACATACATCTGAATGTATAAGGCCCAATATGTCATTAGCTTTCTCACCTTTTCTAGTAAAAGGTATTTTTGTCATTTTTCCTAGTAAACAAGATTCACATGTTTCAAATGATTCATAATCAAATGAATTCAAAAGCCCATTTTGGTAAAGCTTTGAAATGCGTTTCTCATTTATGTGGCCTAAAAGACAATGCAGAGATAGGTAGTGTTTAAATCATTAGATATAAACTTCATTGTATCAATGTTATAGATTGATTGTTCATTAGTGTCTTTAACATTTAGAACATAAAGACCATTAGTGCGTGGAGCAAATCTATAAAAAAATGTTATCATGATAAATATTGCATTTATTATTCCTAATAATAAATTCAAAACCTTTCTTGTCCAAACAAGAAACAAAAATAATATTCCTACACATAGTAAGCACGTAATAATAATTTTTTAAATTTAAAACAAGTTTAATAGGCAAAGTTAACTCATAAGTCCCTACAACTAAAGCAGCAACTCTTACTCCATTGCCAACTCATAGGTCCACTTTGCCTTTAGCTAATGATATACTCCTTTTTTGACCCTGCACATTTGTACAAATGTGAGATCCTAATCTAGTATCTAATACCCAAGAATCAAAAGTAGACAAATTAATTTCTATAATATGAATACCTGAAGAGGTAGTCGCACTACCTTTATTCTTGATCAAATTATTCATATATAGCTTACAATTTCTTTTCCAATGACCTGGCTCATTGTAGAAAAAGTATATTCCCTCCTTTGGTGGCTTTACTTGGGGTTCGGCTTTGAACTTGGGTTTGGGCTTTGGTTTTGGCTTCTAAAAGCCTTTGGGAGTCTTGCCCTTGCCCTTTCCAACCTTTTTCATACCCTTTCCCTTATTGACCATTAAAATATCCTTGGTGGAATTCTTGATGTTCTTTTCAGTAGTTTTATGCATCCCATACAACTCTGAAACAGTTTTGTCCATACTATGCATATTGAAATTCATGATAAAACCATTATAAGCTTCAAGCAAAGATTGAAAAATGATATCAACAGCCAATTCTTGTTCAATCTTGAGACCAAGCTTGTCCAAGTGTTCAAGATGACCCTTCATCTTGAGAATATGAGGACTAATAGAGCCGCTAATAGTCAACTTACAGGAGAGCAATGCCCTGATGGTATTGAACCTTTTAATTCTAGCTTTCTCTTGGAACATTTCCTTGAGATGGCCTATCATAGTATAAGCCTCCATTTCTGTCAGTTACTTTTGAAGCTTAGACTCCATGCATCCAAGCATGAGACAGGTGACATCAACTGAATCATTGAGATGCTTACTATAAGCATCCTTTTGTGCTCTAGGAGCATTGGTAGCTGGATCCTTTGGGATGGCTGATCAAGGATATATTCCTTTCTTTCTTGCTTAAGAACAATTCATAGGTTTTCATACCACTCAAGAAAGTTAGTCCTATTTAGCTTATCCTTCTCAAGGATTGATCGCAGTGACATGGTAGGTGTAGTGTTTGATGTCATTATCTACAACAAATGTATATATAGTACATTCAATTTTATTATGAAAGAGCCATAAGAAAACTCCCACTAAATTTTCATAAATTATAAAACCCTCAAAATAATTTCAACAATTGAAATTTCTTAGTGGGCTAAGATCTATATTTCACCCCACTTCAAGTAAGCTTTGGCTTATCACTTAAAGTGTGGCTATTTAGGTATGTAACACTTTACCAATTACATCTCATGTAATTCTTGGATAATTATAGAATATCACATGTATCAGCATATCCTATCAAATGCCCTAGGTCCAAAATCGTTTTGATAACTTAATTAAGTCTAACCAACTCAAACATATGGATATCACTATTATCCATTTTATCTTATTTAAATGGCTTTATACATAATGCTTTGGCATAACCTATATATAGCAATCCAAATCTTGATAAGTGTTGGTTAATGGGAGGCATTTTAATGACTTAATATTAAATAAGGGTTTAGTTAATTTTTATCTTATTTAGTTATTGTTATATTGCATCATATACATGGCATCACATGCATAACATACTAATATAATAAGATAAACGTGACATAGCATGACCCATAACCAAGTTGATCTTCATAAACTAATATGAAGATCAAAGGTCAAACCTAAGTGATATTACAAATACAAATTGAGCCTTCAATTTGAATCTTCATCTTCTACCATGGTCCTCCTCCTTGGGCTCCTACCTTGGATCTCCATCATGGGCCTCCAACTTGAATTTGCATATTGGGTCTTGATTTACATTACATGTTGTAATTAAAACTATTCTATTGCTATCTAATAAAATAAAATAAAATAATTACAATAAATAAAATGACTCATAGGTTGTATTTAAAAAATTACAACCCAATAAAATAAAAATAATAAAATCCAATCACATTGGTTCAAGGGCCATGCTATGCACCATGCATTTAACAATAAACACATATTCCAAAATAATTCAATTTACAAATTAATTAAATTATTATGTTAAAAAACAAAATGCATGATGAGTCCATTTAGGGTTAAGGGGTAGCACCCCTAGCGAGGTCTAAGGGGCAGCACCCCTGGTGAAGGTAAATGATTTACCTTAACTCTTTGAATGAGTTATTACCAAAACAGTAATAATTTTTGTAATCAAATTACTATCTGATTGATCTGTTCAAAACATATTATTTTTATGTTTAACATTTAAAAAGCCACCACCATTAACCCTAATTTACTCGTAAATCATATTATAGAATAATGAATATATTCCAAATAGATTTATTCTATATAATCTATTTAACACTTAAACATACTGCCCTTGATAGAAATTTGTATAATCAAAATATTCATGTTTCAGCATTAAACAAAAATTAAATTTACTGTTTAAACATAATACTTATTTTGATTTCTTAAAATAGTATACATAACATAGAAAATCATAATTCTGTTCACTGTTTAATCATATTAAATGACTATAAACATTAATCAAATTAATGTTTAATTCTATTTCATACAGATTGTAATTAATTGTCACAAAATCAAAATTGTTTGGATAAAATTTTTGAAAACTCCTTTTCAAAAATGAATCACTCAAACACACATATATCACATATACACAGAATTAAATTAATCGAATTACAAGTGGCTCTGATACCACTGTTGGGTTTTCGGATTCCATATGCAGCGAAAAAATTAAATTTTAATTACAAACCCGAACTTGGATCCAAGTAATTCGATTAATTGATTAAATCTAGGGTTTTCATTTTCTTACCACAAATGCAAAAGGGGTAAGATTTCTGAAAGGAAGGGAGGAGGTTCACTCAGGTGACACCCTACTTCAAGCTTTTATTTTGGCAGTTTAGATTGAGATGTCTCCAAAAGCATTTGTCCTCCATAAGTGTCCATACGAATAACCCTTGATTTGAAAATGAATACTTGTGTGCTAGTACCTTCTCTTGATTTATCATAAATTAAGAATTAAAAGAACTCTATGTTTTTGTTTTCTAAAAGGAGAGAAAATGAATTTGGTGGCAGAATAATGAGAGTCTTTAAAACCATAGAGAATATAACATATTTACAGACATTTAAATTAGGGTTTCACTTACCAAATGACCTTTTGGTAATTTCTCACTTATTCTTATTCTAATTTTATTGAAAATTAAATTAGAAATAATATTCTATTTATTTAAGATAATCTTTACCTTAAATAAATAAATAATCCATAGAGCATATTTGGGCTTGTTAAACCCATATTCGTTTTGGACTTATTCAAAGTGTGTGACCCTGTAGGTTCACATGACATTGGCAGTGAGTTTTAAATCTCTATTTAGGCCTATAAGTCATAAGTGGCCTTTAGTAAGACATTATGACTACCCAAGTCATGTGAAGTTAATAATCCGACATAACCTAATATACAGTGAATATTCTAGTTCCTTTGTCACATGATATCTTGATTGAATATAAGGCATAAATTATGTCATCCTTATAGAATTCAATCATATAATTTTTTGATTCTAAGTAGACTAAGAATGATAAGTCTTTATTAATTTACTTTAGCATGACCATACATTTTCCTTAGTCTATCTTATCAAGGGGTCCATAGATATCTTACTCACATTAAATGAAGGATAAATTTCTTCTTAATCACTCACATTCCTCACATAACTCATTTTATAACCAACAACAACCTATTTTATCATCAGGTTAAAGATAATGTAAGATTGTGTTAAAATACAAAATATTTATATAGATATCCATGGTGATTATAAGTTCAGAGGACTAAGCCAATATTATTGTGATGAGAATTACTTATGACAATTATCTATGTAATAGTCTCATGATGGGTCAATCTAGCACTTTATTTCTCAAATAAGTACCTATGAGTTGATTTAATATCTCATATTCATGATTAGTAAAATATAATCATTAATAAACACCATACTAGCCATAATACATTGTTATGACTAGGGATAATTTGAATATAACTCATATTTAATTTAAGGATTTTACTATCAAGTCATATACTTGATGACCTTAGTAGGAATTGACTATTCAAGTAATTATCATAACATAAAATGATAATGAAAAATGTCTCTTTATTAAATAAATGATAAAGTCAAAACATGGCTATACATGATTGACCTAGTGCATATCGCTAACAAACATTTATCCAAGGAAGAGGCAAACAATAAGATTCTAAGAATCCTACTTAAAAAGGATTAGGAATCTTGAGTCACTTCAATTGAGGAAACTCAAGACCTCTCTACCCTCTCAACCGCTGTGCTTATTGGTAAGATCTTGACATATAAGCTCACAATTAAGCAAAAAGGTGAAGAGTAAGAAGAGAAAGAAATAAAGAAAAAGAACATAGCATTAAAGGTCTCATAAGAAGAAAGTGAAGATGAAAATGTTGAAGATTCTAGTTATAATAACCTGAATATTTTCAAAATTATTTTATATATAAATATGGAGATTTTTAGTGATATTAGTTTTTTTATTCTTATGTTATTATTATGTTGAATTGTTATATCTAATTATCGAATTTAAAAAATTTATTTGGGAACTATTATATCTAAAGATATTAAAGTTATTAATGTTATTGTCATTATTAATATTATAATTATTATCTCATTATTATTTACATGCATGTACATTATTTTATTTTAAATTGTCATTATTTTTATATATAGCATTATTATTATTAATTATTATTATTAATAGCATTATTTTAAACTAGGGTTATTTTTGTTATTGTTAGGTGTTGTGTATATATATATGTATATACTTGTGTGATATATATACATATATTATAGGTTAGTTGACTATAATAATAATAATAATAATAATAATAATAATAATAATATTATTATTATTATTATATTCAAACTTTAAGTTGTGTTTTATTTCATTTTCAGACCATTTCCCCTTCTTTTCTATTTCTGTCCCGTTTCTTCCTTCTGCTCTCTCTCTCTCTCTCGGTGCCTTTTTCTCATGGACCACCATCACCTCACGCCATCACCACCATCAGTTTCTTCTTCTCTTCTTGCTGTCCCTATGTTGAAGCCTCTTGATCTAGCCTCACTTTCTCCTTCGTGCGAAGACAACAACTCCCAACTGCTGCCGTGAGACGCCCTGCAGCCACCACCACCTGCAACCACCAGTGACAATAATAGCTCCAACTCCGATGACAGCCCTTCCCATGTCCTTGAGTCTCAACGTTGGTGAGGTTAATAGGTTAGTGGTTAGTTAATTTTTGGGTTAGTTCTTAGTTGATTTAGGTTGTTTATTAGTTGATTTTTGTTAGTTGAGTAGTGATTTACATGATTTGAGTTTATTTTAATTTTTGGTTAATTAACATAATATTTGCTTAATTACTCAGAATTTATTTTTAATATTTGGTTTATTTTTGGGTTGATATATATATGTATTAGTTGATTTTAATTATGGGGATATAAAAATAATTATGGGGATATAAAAATGATTTATGTTAATTAATTTAATATTTAAGAAGTTTTGAATAATTAATTTTAGGTATTTTAAGTGTTATGTATATTTTGTTAATTATGTTAATTAATTATTTTGGTTGGAAAAATTGGAGTTACTTAGAGTTAGTAATTTTAGTATTAATAAAATAATTTTTAGTGAATTTATATAATTTTTGAGGAATTATTAATATTATGTGATTTTTGGTTATATAGGTAATTGTGTAATTTTATTGAAGCTATAGTTAAATATTATGTTTTAAATGATTTGAGAATTTTGTAGGGTATTAAGATAATTTTTATAAATTATTTGCTATTTTTAACTAATTATTACCAATTTTCAAAAATTATATTCAAATAATAAATTAGTTACTATTTTTGTGATTAAATAGGTTTTTAACTAATTTTATAATATATTTGACTATTTTATGTTGAATATTTGAAAAATTGGATTCTTATTTATATTATATTATTATATGAGATTTTATTAATTATTGTGGAAAATAATTATATTTTTGTTTTGAGGTTTAAATAAATGATATTGCGATTTATTATTGATTTTTATGGATTTTTAATAATTTTAATATATAATTATTTAATATTTATTTTATTGTGTATTGTGAACCTCGGTTAGAGATTTGAGTAGTTCGGGGTCTTAACCTAAGGTGTTGAGCTAGTATGAAGTTTAGAAGTGTGTTTGCTTGCAGGATTGACTCTACTTCTGTAGAGGGATGTCCGTTTTACAGAGGAAACTTTGCCGAATTTTTGATAGATTTCTTGTAAAATGTAATATCAGGTCAATCCTAAGTTTTGAATTCTGAGTCGAGTCTTTCTTAGAAATTCTAGAAGTTAGGGTTTCTGTTTTCTGATAGTAGTTTTATTTTTTATCTTTTAGCCGCCCCTCCGGTCACGTCTACTAGTCAAGGTTGAACACGACGTAGCAGAGGAGCACATTTATCTTGTAAGTTAATATTCAATTTGCATGTCGGGTTTTCAAATTAAATACATAAAGTTCTGATGAATTTAAATTTATGAGAATTCAAGTCGGTATTCTTTATATGATATTACATGACTTAATTTATAGTTGATTTATTTTATTTTATTTATTGTAATTTTTCTTATTTTATTTATTTTCATTTATTTTAAATAAACTACGGTAGAATGGGCTACCTGATGAGTTTTATTAGGATCGTGTGCGCACTGGTAGAATATTGGGTTATACTGATTATATTACAAGGGCTAAAGGTCTGGTGATGCTTTCCTCTCGGACACCGCCAATAATATGATATTTGATTATATTGATTAAATACTAGGGTCGAAGGTTTGGTGATGCTTTGCTCTCGGACACTGCCAGTAAAGTTGGATTTTATTTATTAAATCATTAGGACCGATGGTCTGGTGATGTTTTGCTCTCAGAAACCACTAGTGATATTGGATTAAGTGATGTGACTATGGCTATGTATCCTGGTGACACTTTGCTCTCGGGATCCGGCAGTCTTGGATATAAGTGAGCCAATTGGCTGTTAAATTTGAGGACTAGAGTTCTACCTAGTTTTTATACTATAATATTTTAAAAGCATTTAAAATTTATTCATCCTTTTGAAAAATGGGTTTCTTATATATATATCAAAGGATTTGAATAAAAAATTATAAATATATTATATTTTCATAAAAACCTAATTTAAAGGAGATTTTCAAAACCACATTCATTTCTTTTATTAGCTTACTCAGTTAGGTCTGACTCCCCTCAACTTTTTTTTAGGAGTTTGGGTGTTTTCTGTTAGGCTTACTTTCTTACACCGAGTAGCTTCCTCACCGGCTATCTTATATAGGTCTATATAGTTGTGTTTATATTAGTATCCGTGTACCACAGTAAAGAAACCGTATAACTGCATACTTTAATCTAGATATTATGTATTGAGATTTATGTACTGAGATACTATTTTGTATAACTGATGATGTTTGTTTATACATGACGATGGCATGGTTTGTTTAAATTGAGAAAAATCAGTTTGATAATGTGCATTATAATTAAATTATTTTATTGTAAGATTTTAAGTTGAAATATTCCGCATTTTTCTTTTAAGGCTTACTATAGGTTTTGGTAGCTTTAAGCTTTCCCATTCTCTAGTGTCGGTTACATGTCCCTAGGTTCGGGTCATGACACTAGTGATGAAGATGGTGATATTGCCATGACTAGGAACTTCAAGAAGTTTTTGAGAAAGAAAATTTCTCAAGAACAATGGACTTCAATAAGAAGTCTGAAGGAGATGGCAAAAAGAGGACTAAAGAAGTTATTTGCTATGAATGCAAGAAACCAGGACACATTTGAAGTGAGTGCCCTAAACTAAAATTCAAGAACAAGGGAGCAAAGGATAGGAAGAAGGCCTTCAAAGCTACTTGGGATGACTCCTTCGAATCCGAATAGGAAGAGGAACAATAAGAAGTGACCAATCTTTGCTTCATGGCTCTTGAAGATGAAAAAGAGGTACTATCTACTTCTAGTTCTTCTTGTGATGAATACTGCGCTTATGATGAATACGATGATGATGATGTTGAGAGCTTTATTATTAGCAAACTTTTGCTTAAGTATAAAAGCTTACTTTCTAAAAAGAAGCATTATAAACATGAGTTAAATACCTTAATCAAGGAATTTGAGAAGTTAAAACTTGAATTTTCTAATCTTATTAAATTAAATGATAAATATGCTAGTGATTTAAAGTCTTCTAATTCCTTTGAAGAACAACTCAAGAAAGCAAGTGATGAAAATCATAAGCTTTCTAATGAGGTAGTTGAGCTAAAAAAATTTCATATCAAAATTCCAAAAAGGAAAAGAGAGTTTAGATAATTTACTTGACTCTAAAAAATTTCATGGAATTGGATGCACTAATAGAATGGCCTCATCTTCATTATCATCATAGATTAAATTTATTAAAGCATCATGCAATTTCATTCCCTTTACTTTAAAAATGATTGAGACTCAAGCTTTTAAAGCTAATAAGTCTTATGTGTCAAATATTAAAGGAAAGTCTTATAAGACTCAATCCTATATGACACAAAGAGGTAAGTCTCAACCTAAGTATGCTTACATGTACATTAAATACAACACTCATAAGCATGTTGCACAACACAATGCACTTAAATATGTTGCACAACACAATGCACTTAAATATGTTGCACAATACAATGCACCTAAATATATTGCACAAACCTATCAAATACACATTGCCATTGCTAGTGTACGCCTCATACTCAAAATAATAAAAGTCACACAATACCACAACATAAAAAGCATGTTTCATATATCAGGAAAATATATCATCCTAGGAGAAATAAATTTGAAAATATTGTATGTTCATATTGCATGATCAAAGGACATACCAATAATGTGTGCTTCTATAGAAGACCACACATGAATTTGCTTCCTATGGATTATCTTGAGACTAACAAACCTAGAACAAAAAATGTTTGGGTTCAAAATAACATTTAAATTATTTTATGTAGATGTGCTTGGAATCCACAAGAATGAAAAGCAAATGGTATCTTGATAGTGGATGTTCAAGGCATATGACAAGATACAAGGAGTAATTCAATAAGCTTGATGCAAAGGATGAAGCACATGTCACATTTGGAGACAATGCAAAAGGAAAGATAGTAGGCATTGGAGAAATAGGTAATCCTCAATCCTTATCTATACATCATATGATGCTTGTTGATGGTCTTAAACATAATTTACTTTGTATAAGTCAATTATATGATATGGGAAATAAGGTGACTTTTTATCCTAGAAATTGCTTTGTTAGTAGTTTTGATGAAGACAAAGTAATTTTTAGTAGTGAAAGAATAGACAATGTTTATGTTATTTATTTAAACAAGATTGATAATAAAGACATCAAATGCTTAATTTCTATTTCCCATGACACATGGACATAGTGTAAAAGGTTAAAACATGCAAATTTTGAGCTTTTGAATGATATTTGTAAACATGAACTTGTGATTGGATTACCTAAACTTCAATTCTCCAAGGATAAACCTTGTGATGCTTGTCAAAAGGGAAAACAATCCAAATCCTCTTTTAAGCTAAAAAATATAGTCTCTACTTCTAGATCACTTGAACTTATACATATGGATTTATTTGGACCAACTAGAGTTGCTAGTCTCGATGGAATGTACTATGCATTTGTATTAGTTAATGATTACTCTATATTTACTTAGGTATGTTTTCTTACTTATAAGAATGATTCATTTAAAGCTTTTGAAAATTTTGCAAAAAGATTTCAAAGGAAAAAGGTTTTTGTATTTCTTCTATTAGAAGTGATCATGGAACTGAATTTAAAAATGAAATTTTCAAAACCTATTGCAATGAAAATGGTATTTCACATAAATTTTCTTCTCCTAGAAATCCTCAACAAAATGGGGTAGTCGAAAGAAAAAATAAAACTCTTATGGAAATGGCTAGAACAATTCTTTATGCGTATATAATTTACCTCTATATTTTTAGGCGGAAGCTGTTAATACATTTTATTATATTTCAAATAGAGTTTTCAAAAGAACAATTTTAAATAAAACTTCTTATAAGCTGTGGAACAATAGTAAACCTAATATCTCATATCTACGAGTATTTGGATGCAAGTGCTTTATATTAAACATCAAGGATGATCTTAGGAAATTTGATTCCAAAGCTAATGAAGGAATTTTCCTAGGTTATTCTATTTATAGTAAAGCATATAGATTTTTTAATAAGAGAACTTTAGTAGTTAAAGAGTTAATGCATATTGTATTCTATAAATCAAACTCATGTGATCCTAGAAAGGATGTTTATAGTATTGATGATCTTGTAGGTGACAATATGATTATGGATACTTAAGAAGAAAATGCTAATAACCCTTTGGAACTTGAATGTCTAAGCAATGAGGACAATGAAGATATATCTCAACCTACCTTGAAGGATGAACTTCCAAAGGATTGGCAATTTAAGAAAGCTCATCCTTAAAACCTCATTATAGGTGACACTATAAAAGGGGTAACTACTAGAGCTAAATTAAAGTCTATTGTTAATTTAGCCTTCATTTCTCAAATTGAGCTAAAAAATATTGATGATGCATTAAGTGATGAATTTTGGGTCCTTGCTATGCAAGAAAAGTTAAATCAATTTGAGAGAAACAAGGTTTGGTTTTTGATTCCTAGACCATAACATCATCCTATTATAGGCACCAAATGAGTATTTAGAAATAAGATGAATGAACAAGGTGTCATAACTAAGAATAAAGCTAAACTAGTAGCTAAAGGTTATAATCAAGAAAAAGGCATTAATTATGATGAAACCTTTGCCCTCGTTGTAAGGTTAGAAGCTATTAGAATGCTACTTGCATTTCTATCATTTATGGATTTTAAACTTTATCAAATGGATGTTAAAAGTGCATTTCTAAATGGTTTCATTGATAAGGAGGTATATATTGAGCAACCTTTGGGTTTTAAAAATTTTGATTTTCTAAATTATATTTTTAAACTTTCAAAAGCATTGTATGGATTGAAACAAGCTCCAAGAGCTTGGTATGAAAGACTGAGCAACTTTTTACTAGAGAAAGGGTTGTCTAAAGGAAAAGTTGACATAACTCTTTTCATAAAGAAATCCAAGCATGATTTATTAATTATTCAAATATATGCTAATGGCATTATTTTTTATGATACTAACCATTATTTGTGTGAAGAATTCTCTAAGTTAATACAATGAGAATTTGAGATGAGTATGATGGGAGAACTCAAGTTCTTTCTTTAACTTTAAATTAAGCAATGTAAATATGGGATTTTTATTAATCAAACCAAATATGCAAGAGATATTCTCAAGAAGTTTGACATGGATGGAGCTAAGACGAGCAAAACTCCAATGACCACCATAACCAAGCTTAGCAAGGATGAGAATGACAAACTTATTAATAAGAAAAATCATTTAGAGGTATGATAAGATCCCTTTTTTATTTAACTACTAGTAGACCCGATATTATGTTTGCTACTTGCTTGTGTGCTAGGTTTCAATGTAGTCCTAAAGAGTCTCATTTAAATGCTATTAAAAGGATTTTCAAATATCATTATGGAACAATACATTTAGGAGTTTGGTATCCTAGGAGTTCCTCCCTTGACTTAATTATCTATTCAGATGCAGACTTTGCCGGGAGCTTATTAGATAGAAAGAGCACTTCTAGAACTTGTCAATTTTTAGGATAATATTTAATTTTTTGGTTTAGCAAGAAATAAGTTTCGGTTGCTTTGTCCACTACTAAAGCTGAATATATTACAGCAACTCTTTGTTGTTCATAAGTCTTATGGCAAAAAAAATAATTATTGGACTATAGTATAGAACTTGATCACATTCCTATCAAATGTGACAATACAAGTGCTATAAAATTAGCAAGAATCTCATTCAACATTTGAGAACTAAGCATATAGACATTTGACATCATTTTTTATGTGATCGTGTTCAAATTGGTAATATCTCACTTAATTTTATTGATATAAATAATCAACTTGTTGATATCTTCACCAAACCTCTCAATGAAGAGAGATTGAATTTCATTAAACATGAACTTGACATGATTGATGGTTCTAGACTGTCTTGATTTTTTAAAATGCTATTTTGATGATTGGTTTTGTTTAAGTTTTCTTTTTGTTATTTCTAGTGTATAACACTTGTTCAGAAGTATATTTTCAGTATTTGTTTTAATACCTTCATGTTTTTTATGTGAAATCATGTGGTGTTTATTTGAATTATATTGATCATTTTGAATTTGATCTTCTTTATTTTTCAATATTTTTTTGTAAAATAATTTTTTTTAATTCTTCCTATTTCACAAAATTAATAATTAATTAATGAAACTTTAATTCATTAAATTAATTATTTTAATTTTTAGCAAAATATATCCTTCCTTAAATGAGTTCATTTTGTATACTCATTTAATTCTTCTAAAAAATCTTTAATTAATTCAAAATAAATGCAATTAAATTTGCAAGGATTTAATTGTAAGATATTTTGAACTTAATTGCAAAAAATTTGCAATCTTTTATTGTCAGGGACTCGGTCCCACCTGAGATAAGATCTTGTCCCGATGGGGACATCATCTTGTCAATTCTATGCTTTTACACAAAACTGATCTTGAATGATATCTCGGTCGGGACATTACTCAGGACATCATGTCCCGACCAGGATGGAAGCATGTCCTGACCGGGACATTGATCCTGACAGAATTAGGATTCCATATCATATCAACCTTTTGACTCCCCAGTTATAATCAGGAATGAATTTTAAGGTTCCTATTTAATACAAATTCAAATTTTGAACTATTTCCAACCTTAATCTCTTGCTTGTAAACACCATTCTATTTCTACTAGATTTTTCATCTCAATTAATCTTTCCCTTCTCTATAAATTCTTCTTATATTTTTCTTTTCTCTCATCATGGCTATTAAGAAACCAAGCAAGGTTTATTCCTCTTCTCAAGATCCTCCTTCAAAAAAGGATAAACCTAAAAGAACACACTCCCCATTCTCATATTTTTCTCAAGATCTCAAAAAGAGAATGTCACAATTCCAAAAGAGAGTCTTTATTCCCTCAAGATTTATGGATGAACATACTCTTAAAGCAATTGGTTTCTATGATGAAGTTAAGGATCTTCTTCCCAAAGGTAGGATATAAGATTTTACTTTCTCGCCTTTTCCATCTTATCCTTCTCTTATTATTGAATTCCTTTCATTATACACTCTTCATTTCGTCAAATTTGATGATACTAGTCCCTACTTCTCCATGAAATTCAAATTGGGAGGAAGAGATCACTTCATGACTCATCAAGAGTTTGATACTCTTTTTGGGTTTTCCCAAGAGACACACATACAAATTAACCCTCATTGGCTTGCTTCCTCTTTTTGGGATGAAATAAAAGCTCATAATGTTGCTCAATTTTCTACCGGATATACTAAAGCCTCACACATCAAATCCAAAGCACTTAGGTATGTTCATCGCTTTATTACCTATTCTATTAATGGTAAAGCTTTTTCCAATGAAACTCTTTCTCTTGATGATCTTTTCATTCTTTATTATCTTTTTCATAATGAAAAGGTTTCTTTGGAAAGATTTTTACAATGGAGAATTTGGCTAATTAGTGATAGTAACATTGGTGCAATTTTTATTGGTGGAATTTTCACAAAGTTGGCTAAATTTTACAATATTAATCTTGATCCTCTACCCTCTACCAAACTTATTCTTCTTAATGAAACTTTTATCAAACATTCCAAATAATTCACTTCTATTAATGGTGTTTGGATTTGGAAACATGACCTTGGAGCAAGTGAAAACATGAAGTTATGTTTTAAGAATTATAAGGTCAAGACATTAGGGAAGAAGAACAAACTCATGATGCTCTTCTAAGAAAAAAGACAAAAAGTGAAGGTACATCAACTTAAGGTGCTTAAGCTTAAGATGATGAACCTTTTTCGGTAGGACAAATCTTTGAATGCATGTCCTTGATGGAATCCAACTGCAATTCTTGCTTTGATGAAGTTGAATCCAATTTCAATGTGCGTTTCAATCAAATCAATGACAACATTGCCCATCTTCAACATGATGTCCATCATATTTATGAGCAACAAGGCTATACTTGCATCTATCCTCCTCCTCCTTCATCTTCTCCTTTAGAATAGATATTATATGTACTTTTTATTTGTTTTATTTTTAGTATATGTTTGGTTTACTTTTCGTATATGAGCCTCTAGTTGCTAGTTTATTTTTAGGCTCATTTTTTATGTGTTTATGTTTCATTTATTTCTTGTTTATTTTGAGTATTCTATCTTTGTGTTATACAAATTTTTCTTATTAATGAAATTTTCCTTTATTCAAAATGTCAATTTCTTTAGTATTTATTCTTTTTTATTTTTGACAAAAGGAGAGAAATATTTGAGTTTGCATGAGTATTTAGTTAATTCATTTAAAAGGGAGAAAATTCTTTTGTGTTTGAAATACACCAATGTGAAAGTGTGTCCTTAATATCAAAATTTTTTTATTCTTATTCTATTTCATTATTTAAAATAGGGGAGAGAAAATTATTTGAATATTATTTTTACATAATTTTATTTATGCATGCATAGTAACATTGTAAATGTGGTTAGTTTTGTCGTATATCGTATGTGATAAAAAGGCCTTACTTTGCTTATTTTGTTTATATATGTCATGAATTTTATAAAGATTTGGTGTATCTTTGTTTTCAATTGTTTTGGTTCTTAATCTTTTAATTCCTCTAGGATTTTTATTCCTTTAGGTTCTTTTCCTTTTTATATTTCTTTCTTTTCTTTTTGTATTTGACAAAAGAGTGAGAAGAAGTTATATGATAATTGTGCTTAATGTTTGTGTTTGTAATATGCTAAGTGCTACATGACCATGTATGATTAGCTAGCTAAGCTCTATATGGTCATGTGATGTCGTGCTATATGTACTATTTTTGTGATGCATTATATGCATATATGTTTGAAATTATTTCCTTCGTATTGTCAAACATTTTTTTTAATGTTTTTAACACATTGGTTATGTTAGACTATAATTCTCTCATGAGATATTTTATATATTTTTTTCATGGAGAATAAATTATAAATTTATATTTCTTATAATGTCTATATTCATAGGGAGAGAAATAAAGAAATATATTTGATTTTATTTGATATCATCTATATTATAATAATTGTTATCTATCATACACTTCACTTTGTATTATTTTTATTAAACTCAAAATAAGTTTGTTAAAATAAAAAAGGGGAAGATTGTTAACCTTAGCAAGTTATCAATCTTGATTTTGATCTTAACAAACTTAATTTTGAGCTACTAATGTGTTTGCTTCAAGTGTGTATAAGTTAGGAATAATTTGAAAATCAAAATAATGGTGAACTCTCGGAAAGACATCACATGCACTGTCTCGATCGGACTCAACACAGGGACGAAATTGCACAAAAAGTGCAAATCCTGTCATGGTCTCGATCGGGACCAAGGCAGACAAATTTCTGCAAAAACTCAATTTTTGGCAGAATTGATCCTGATCCAATGTCCTGACCGGGATAGTACCTGGGACAAGGTAGTCCCGACAAGGACAAGGTGATCTTGACTGGGACCAATGTAAAAATTCAAATATAACGGCTCGTAACGGCTAGTCAATGCTCGTCTCAACCAGGACCGATGATATCCCGACTGGAGCCTGACAAATTGCAGCTCAAAAGTCCAAATTACATTCAAATGGGCTTTGATTTTGTTGGGAATGAAATTATTGCTTCCAACACCCATAATTGAATTTCTCAAGTATAAATATAATCTCTGAAGATTGTTTATTTATTATATACTTTCAAATATTCAATTAAACTCTCTAAACTCTTTCAAAATTTATTTTATTGTTGTATACTCTTGTGAGAGTTGGTGAGCATTAGAATATAAATTCTTATTCTTCTATTTTTCTGGGGTTAATAAAATAAGAAGTGAGATTCTATTTTAAAATAATTGGTTTAACAGTTTATCCATTAAAACACTTGAGAATTTGGTTTTAGTGTGAGTCTTTGAAAACACTTGTGTATCGGTTTTTGAGTGATCCTTAAAAACTCAAGTTGTAAGGTTTGAATTGAGCCTAAAACTCAAGTTGTAAAAATCAATCTAAGGAAATAGATTGTGGTGATTTAAAATCCTAACTTGGGAATAAGTTAGGTGGAGACATAAGATTGTTGAGAATTTGAAATTCTTAAATTCTTGTGTTTATTATTCTTCTTTCTGAACATTCCTTTTAATTTTTGTTTAAATCTTTTTTATTTCTTATTATTGTTCGATAGTCCTATTCACCCCCTCTAAGACTCTTTCACTTTCATTTTTGATCAATCTCTAAATATGGATCTTGCTTATGATCTACCTCTAACTCTAACCAAGAGTGTATTTTAGCATTTTTCTTAAATCTTCAATCTTTTTCTTTTATGTAAATATTTGTTCTAGGTTTTTTTGTTTTGTATTGATTGAAGAAAAAATTAGAGGGTTTTTTATGTTTGAGTTGAGATTTACTTTGCAGAACATTTTAAAAAATACCATTGTTGCTAAGTAACCAAAGTGATGGGTTGTTTTTATGTCAGCAAAAATATGCTTTGGACTCGTTGAAAAGATCAGGTATGTTGTCATGTAAAGCTGTTGCAATGCCACTTAAGTCGACCTTTACTCTCCACTTCTAATAATTATTTTTTTAATCCTACATTGTACCAAAGTATAGTTGGAGGTTTGTAATATTTAACTTTTATTAGGCTTGACTTGACTTATGTTATTAATTTGATTTGTCAATATATGCATAATTCAAAAGAATCTTATTAGCAATTGGTGAAAAGAATTCTTCGTTATATTCAAACTACAGTTAATTATGGTTTGCCAATTCACGCAACTTCTTTGGATACCATTTTTGCTTATGGTAATGCAGACTGGCCCTGTTGTGTAGATACAAGACGGTCAACAACAGGTTTCTGGGTGTTTTTAGATAACACATTGGTATCTTAGTGTGCTAAGAAACAACTTACAATTTCAAGGAATAGTGTTGAGTTAGAGTACAGAGTGCTGGCAGCAATTGTTCTTGAAATTTGTCGGTTGTTATCGGTATTGCATGATTTAAAGCTAACTCCTCGTTTGCCAATTGAAGTGTTCTGTGACAATGTTTCAGCTACTTGGCAACAAATCCCGCAAATCACGCTTGAGCTAAACATTTGGAATGGATCCACATTTTGTGCATGAAAGAGCTAGTTAGGGAGATACTCTGGTCCGGCATATTTCAAGTCAAATTCAGCTTGCAGACATTTTTACCAAGAGTCTTCTAACATCTTCTTTCTGTACTTTGAGAAACAATTTGCACATCACTACCCATGGCCAGCTTGAAGGGGGTAATAGAATATAGATATATATATATATATATATATATATATAGATGTATTTTTTTGTTTATAATTCTTGATATATATCTCTCTTTTAACAATTGTTTCGTACTGGATAACTATGTACATCAATATACATATACACAGGGTGTGCCTCACTCTGGGGTGTTACAAAAATCACCCAATGCTGCTCTATTTCTCACCAGAGTGCCACAGGAACGGATCGTGTGTTGTTCATTATTGTCAAGGTCAATTTATTCATGTAGCATCGAGCTCATGTCAATCTGAGAGAAGCTTTAAGTTGGATTAGGCAAAGAATGTTTCAACCTATTATGGTAGAATTTGATTCCCTTATTTTAGTATAAGCTGTTAGAAGTAAGGTACTAAGTAAGTCTTATTCTGAAAAATTATTTGGGTAAAAGATAAATCTTATTTTGACAAATTATTTTTGATTGTAAAATATTATTACGGGGTTTAAATGGATTCAGCTTTATTTTTGTCAAATGATCAGTGAATTTGCTCATATATACTTGCACGAGCGACAAGTTCTATGCTTACTTAGTCGAAACGAATGGAACCCATATGCTCCATCGTTTAGATTTATTAATTTATGATATGAATCTACAAAACATCTAATTCCATCTCAAAAAAATAAAAAAATTGTTGATTGAAGGGTTATTTGTCAATTGACTTTACTCTCATTCACACTGCACATTTTAAAAAAAATTAAAGACTGTAAATTCATCGCAAGCTCTTATATTATGGTAAAATTAGTCATGAATTGCACAGACTATAAATAAAAATATATATACTTAGTTATTCTAAATTTTGAATAAAATAAAATAATTTAAATAAATAAATGATACTAAAAATTGACAACACTTAACAATTAAAAATAAATAAATAAATAATTTTTTTTAAAAAATCCGAAAAACTAAACTTAAAAATTGAAAACACATGAAAAAAATTAATAGAACATATTAGTGACAGTATTTTGTATATTTTGTCATTATTTTTAAGAATTTACTAATAAATTAAATTTGTTATGATTTCAAATTATACACATAAAACATTGTTTCAGTTTTATTGCAAATATTATTATCGGTGAAGAAAGTATAATAAAACTTATTATTTATTATTTCTTTCAATTTTTTTTTTATCTTTTGAAATTATATGAAATTAAAAAATAAATTGCATGTTATAAGACTAAATAAATGAGCCGATGTACATAAATCAATTAATCTAAGCCTTATTGGCTAATGGGAACATTAGATCTCCTCTCTTTTCTCCCCTAAAAGCATGCAAGAACGCCATTAGCTATGATATGCTCATGATGATATATATTCATCAATTTCCTATTGTGCTTCATTGCAGGTAGCATGTCCAATATACGGTGATATCTCAGGAGAGTTCAGTGTCAGATTTATCCTTGGCAGATACTTTGTCAATGTACAAGAAGGGGGTGATTTTCTCATAAAATTTGGTAGTAGTTATTCAAGAGCTTATCTGCAGAGTTCAGCTCAGAAACTAGACCATGTTTCAGGAATCATGAATCTTCCTTGATTTCATGTTTTTATGATTGTTTGCTAAAATGATTTTTGAAAAAAAAAAGGGTTAATCCTGTTCCTGTCTATTTTATTTTTATCATTATTATTTTTTCCAATCTGAAACTACTCGATATCAATCCATACATCAATCACCGAAGCAGTTGCCTGGAATGTAAAATACTTAGCTAACCCAGATCCAATTTATGATCCCATACCCATTGGAAAACCAACAATGCCGAGTAATCTAACATTTCGCAACAGTTCACGACTCTCCAGTCCATGCTCTTGATTACTCTCCTAATTTAACGCTCATTTGGTATACATTTAAATCAAGAGTAGACGGCAAGAGTTAACTGCAGTTTACAGTAGATCATACATTCAGTAACCATAACATTATTCATCATCTCAGAAAAGTCTAAAACCATTTTGTTCAAATAAAAACAAAAGAAAAAGAAAAACTTGAACATCATATATTCAAAGGACAGGATAGCATCAAAGTTGAAATAACTGCAGGGTACATGATACAGCGACTTCTTTATACATGCTTGTTTATATGGCGACAGGCAGTTCCTTAAGCGCTTAACTATCTGCAACAGACGATGCAAATCCAATGCTGAAGTCGAATCCAATGCAAGTTAACTCACTATTGTTATCATCATACATCTTCATTTTGAGAGAGTATGAACCCTGCAGATAACAATTGTCGACAGAGACATGAATTAATCAATACAGTAAGGTCAACAGGCTACTGAGTACTGACGAAGACAATGTCTACTATATTTGCTAATACTATACAGAAGCTATTTCAGAATCAACAGTGCCCAATTTGTTCCTATAAATTAAAGATAGATAAAGAACTATAAATAGCACAGCAGGACTTGAGAGTGTATTCTCCCCTTCACCCTTCCTCCATCATAAATTATCCAATAGAAGAAGGGAAAGCAACCTGAGGATCAATTCATCATTAAAATAAAATCAAGAATTCGATTTAACTTGAAATGCAAAATAGAATTTTTGTCATAACACCAGCCAGGATGGATGGAGAATATGCACAGCAGAAAAATAGCCTAAAACATCCACAACCTCTTGAATGTGACACATTTCAGTTTGCCTCCCTCAACTTGTGAACTAACTGTTTAGATACTTCAACTTATTAAAATAAGACTATGAACACTTTTTAGCACTATTTAAGGTCTCTAAATGATATTTTGTAAGTTGGAATGAAATTATTTAATACCTAAATTAGCTGAAAATGTTTATAAGTCATGCTTTTAGTAAGTTAAGGTGTCAAAATGGTCAATTTATAAGTTTAGGAATATTGACAAATCTTGTCAAGTTTAAGAGGATGCGGATGTACTTAGTGGCTAGAAGATCTACTCCTACATTCATTGTGAGCAAGATGCTATAAAAGGATGGGTGAATGTTTTTGGCAAGGAAGAAAACAATGAATTTTAACTAGTAAAACTAATGTGACAATCTTGAGGCAATCTATTATGCAGATTGCTTTAGTTTTAACTCTTAAGAGATCACGCCTTCCAAGACTGTCTTGATGTACTAGGTAAAGCTAAAAGTTTCAACCGCTAACCATACAATCACTTAACTTTCTTAAAGACCTCGCAACAAAAGCACCTCATAACAATCCACATCATGATAATCTACTTCTTCATATGAAAATTAACAGCATCCAAAGTATAAAATTCTTGAGCATTGGAATCAAACCTCATGATTGTAGTAAACATACAACAATTAGTGAACAGTGTGCATATGAAAATGGATGCAATTCTATATATATATCAAACCTAACAAATATGTGTTCTCGTGAGCCTGGATCATATTCCAGAGTTGGCTAATATACATGTGTTCTATATGTATCAACTTCTGATTAGCAAATACTTTCTGCATGTTCTAGCAGTGGGATTTCACAGTAAAATCTCCTTCGAAAGAAAATGATTTATCAGCTGACGGGAGAAATAAGACATTCATAATGAAAGTAAAATTCCATTTTTAAAACAAGAAATTAAATTTTATGTACTTCCTCAAACTAAGAAAAGCAGAAGGGACCTACAAGAGAACCAAATAGTCTCATAGTTACTAGTCCAATTCACATGATGCATGTGCGCTTATGACCACCCATATTTTACACTCTCTGATGCAAGTTGTAGTTCAACTATTAGTGGAAAATTCATTCCCATGATACATCAAACTCTACAAGATAATACTGAGTTGATTTTTAGTACAACAGCAAATAAACAATGCAATTTTATTCTCAATCAGTCGGCGAAAAAATTTTCATTGTCAAAACGATAATACATATTGCATAGAAAACTGACTTACAGGTGGAGTATATCCGGGTAAAACTTGAGTGTGAGCAACTACGAAATTGCCATCAGAAACAGGGCAAGATGTCTCCTCACAAAGATTATGAGTCTCACTATGAATATGCCATCCAAAGTATGAAACCTCAATTACCAATTTGCCCCCAGATATCGATTCACCTGTTCCGCACAAAGTAGCAAAACCTAACTTGAATCTTAACTTCAACAACAAAAAGCCACAATTTTTCAAATTAAAATAACAATATTCACATTAGTATTATTATTACTAATTAATCAAACCTGTTTTGGCGGAGATACTGAAGGTGGCCGGAGCTCCTCTGACCACCGGATTGGGCGAGATATCCACTCCTTTCACCTTAACCTTATAATCGGCCTTTTTATCTGCATCAACAGTTTCAAGAACCAAACAAATTGACAAAAAAAAAAAAAAAATTGCAGTTTTCAATCGATAATTTAGTGTTTAATTTTTTTTCTTTTTAAAGTAAGACTGAAGATCATACCGCAATACCGAACATCGGATGCTTGGATCAAAGGCACGATCAGACAAAACAGAATTGATAAAATTAGCTTGTGTTGATTCATCGCGTGAATTTAGGGTTTGCAGAATTTTAGGAATTTCTTAATTGAATTGAGAGAGAGAAAGTAAAGATAAGAAACAGAGAGAGTTTTGATTGAAATTAAGGATCTTCTGGGGGTGTGGGTGATTTTCTCCTGTTTTGTAGAACAGGAACTGTATGCGATATGAATCGTTGATCAAGTGGTCCCAAAAAAGTAAAGGTTCGGATTCGTTTCTTGGATTGATTAATACTTGATGCTTAGTCAATGGTAGTTGGCGGGAGAACGGCAGTTGCTAGATTTTATAATTATAATTTTATAATGTTGTTTTATTTACAGAGAAGTCCCTCTTCTAATCAACAATATTTTTTTAGACCTCAATTTTTTTGAAACTTTTTGTTTGTGCACACTCATCACATGGAAATAACAAATATAATACAAACTAAAAGATTTCTAATTTCTCCTTAATAAGTTTCCAATTTGATTTGGTTATAAAATTATAATTCTTTCAATAAAATGAGAAGCAATCCCAGCCTCACTAAACTAGATTAATCATCAAAGATAATAATTAATGTGCTTAAAATAAATGAATTTTATAGCTAGTTAAGAAGTAATCCAATAATCATTTCTCTCTAATTATATTTTAAGGTACAATATTGTCAATTTGTGAAATTTATTTTTATCTAATTTAAAAGGAAAAAACTATCCTTTATTGTGTAGTCTATTAATAATTGAGTAATATATTTTCTTATTAATAAAAAAAAGTAAATGTCACAATAAAGTATAATTTGATTGATGATTTATAATATCAAGATCAGTGAAATGACTATTAACTTCATTCTATTTTAATACCATTATTATCTATATGTTTTAAAAACATGTATGCTTGTTAAAGGTTGTGGGGATAGGAAAATAAGGCTAATTTAAAGTTTTAATAGATTAAGAAAAATAAAAAATTAAAAGAAAAGATTAAAGAGTAAGAAATAAAGAAGTTTGATACAACCTACATTTCT
This sequence comes from Mallotus nudiflorus, assembly GCA_947683625.1. NCBI lineage: Eukaryota > Viridiplantae > Streptophyta > Magnoliopsida > Malpighiales > Euphorbiaceae > Mallotus > Mallotus nudiflorus. The sequence continues at coordinate 3,582,687 of CANTUR010000156.1, read as the reverse complement.
ACCTCACTTATCCACATATTAGGATTTTCAACTACCTATACTAATATTATTATCAAGATTGTGTACAATAAGGTGTTTTATGGCTAAACATCAACCTTATAACAATGAGTTTTCTATGCTCACTTAAAACCCTTTTCACCAAGTGTTTTTTAGGCTCACACTTAACCCATTTTCCCAAGTGTTTTCAAGTTGCACACTTAAACTTTTCCACAAGTACTTTTAAGGCTAACACACATTTTCTTACAGCCAAATAATTTCACAAGGAAGGAAACCTAATCCAAAGAGAAAGAACCTTACTACCCACTTCTTTAACCTTAAAGAATGAGTAGATAAAAGAATGCTTATGTACAACACTCACCCAACTGTTATAAGAAGGGTGCTTAGAAACTTAACAAGAGTTTATTTATGAGTAAAGCATATATAAAAGAACATTATGAAAAAAATAAATTTAGCTCAATGACTTTTATATAATAAGTTTACTTTTCAGAGTCTCTAACTATTCAAATGATGTCTTAAACTTGTATTTATAGTGGAAAGGATAAAATATAGTTGTTAGAGTTTTGATTTTTGTCCTAGCAAACCTCAATCTTCATTTAATGTTGCACTTTTTGTAAGATTTGACATGCTCACAATTATAAGGATACATGTCATGATTATGGAAAATAAAAATGTAGCCATTGCTTGTACAAACTAGCCATTAGAAACTGTAGAAGAGGGGTGCTCATTATTAGAGCCTAGGTTTAGTATTGTGGACCTAGGTTAGCAGAGTTGTATTTTCTTTGAAACTATTACAGCAAAATTAGGTTCGACCATGTCTTTGAAAAGTCCTCATTGCTTTTGGTTTTTCATGTAACCGTTAGGGTATCTATTTATTATTTGTGATTGTCTAAATTGTATGTTTTATTTTTGTTCTTTCTAGAATGTGGTGAGCGTGAAGCGGAAAGTCTTTTAAGGATAAGGTTCTACCATATATTCAGCTAGCTAGGTGTAGGGGTAGAGGTGGATTTAAAGGGCCTGGTGGTTGCTATAAACAGTAGGAAGAATAGAATGAGGAGCCTAAGGCTTAGGGTTTCGATGATGCTACCTATACACCATGAGTTCGGCAAGGTGCAACAACTATGCCTCAATCGGTACCACCTATGTAGCCTTTATTTCAGCAGATAGCTTCAGATGTGTCAGTTCTGCGTATATTCCATGTTTTGAATCTTGTTGGTTTCCGCATCTTTTCAAGTGAGGTGAATGATAACTACTTTTACCACAAAGACAATAAATATTGATAAGCAGTCCTTTCAAGTTAAAGTTGTGATTCTAGTTTCAGCCCTTACTACACCTATCTAATATATGGGTAGGTCAAAGGTAACTGTAACTCAAAGGCCAAAGTAGTTATTTAAAGAGGTATAAGTAACCTTTGAATTCAAACTTGCTACACTTGTGGCTGGGATAGCCAGGATTAATGAGGGTTTGGCAGCATTTAATCAAGCATGATAATTGTTTTGAATATACTTTGATGAAAGAATAAGAAGATGTTTAATATGAATGCATCACTTTTATACTTTTGATGGTGAAGTTATTAATTTTAATTACAGTATAAGATTGGTACATGTGGTTAAATTAGCTTTATGTGACTATTGTGATATGATTGAAGTTTAAATAGTGATTTTTAAGATATTTATCCATCTTCAAGGAGGGGTAATTACAAGTAGCGGCTATTACATGGAGTAAGAGAAGAGCAGTCAGTTAAGAAGAATAGCTATGAACTCTTCAATCTGTCACGTCATGCTGTAGATGTGATACTGTATAAGTGGAGTCTGGTAGAACTGTATGTTACAAGATTAAGTTCAGTAAATATTAGCATGCAAGCTGAGGACTGAAATTTTGAGAGTTATTTACTGGTTTAGTCTCTTTGGGTGTAATTGATTTTGATGTGATTTTGAGAATGGATTTTAATATGATCCTTGGAATGGATGGGTTGTCCCAGCACTATGCCACTGTTAGTTGTTAGAGTAAAGAGGTGATTTTTAAAATTCTGAATGATAAAGAATTTAAGTTTATGGGTGACAAGAGTTCTGCACCTTAAAATTTTATCTCCACCATCACTGCTAGGAACATACTAAGAAAAGGGTGTCAGGAATAGTTGGCACTAGTTAGGGATGTTGCAGTGGAGAAGACATCCAGCTTAGATGTTCCTATAGCATGTAAGTTTCTAGATGTCTTTCCTGATAAGTTGCTAGGTTTACTACCTTATAGAGAGATCGAATTTTGTATCGATGTAGTCCTAGGCATAACTCCTAGCCTTATAGAACGACTTCTGCAGAGTTGAAGGAGTTAAATGAGCAGTTACAAGAGTTACTAGATAAGGGTTTTATAAGACCTAGTGTTTCTTTTTGGGGTGCACTGGTCCTATTTATCAAGAAGAACAATGGTACACTAAGATTGTGTATTGATTATAGAGAGCTGAACAAGGTGACAGTAAAGAATAAGTATCCTCTTTCGAGGATCGATGATTTATTTAACCAACTTTAGGGTGCATAGTTCTTTTTTAAGACCGACTTGAGGTCGGGCTATCATCAGTTATGAATAAGTGAAGCTTCTAAAATAACATTTTGCACTAGATATGGCCATTATGAATTTTTGGTGATGTCCTTCAGGTTAACTAATGCACTAGTTACTTTCATAAGGCATTTCTATTTATAAAAGCCCAGGCCTATACCTTTGAAGCTTATTTAGGCTAATAAGGATTAGGCTAGACCTTTATATTTAGAAATGCTATTTTTGTGCTTTTTGTTTTAAAGAGAGATTTGGCATGTGTGTCGGCTTTTAATATCCCTTATTAATATGAAGGCCAAGACCAAAAATCCTAGGAAAGAGACTCGCCATTGAATACGTGTGTGGGAGAAATAAGGTTGGAAGGTTTACCTGTATGATGGCCTGTTGATTGCTTCTTGATACTTACTACTTGCTAAGTGCTTGCTTGCTACTTGTTGCATAAACATATGTATCATGCATACATGCATACATATAGTCCATGCATCATACTAACACCTTGTTTTGCAGCCATCATAGATTCATCTAGGTCTTCTCATATCTGGGGATGAAGAGGTGGTAGATTGACCAAAATAGATCTAAGCCTAAAGTCAATAGCTTAAGAGATCCTTCAAGAACTAGAGAAGAGTCCAATCAATTCACTATACCTACAAGCTGAACCAACTCAGACTGAATAGACTGAAATGGAATAACAACCAGAGATGTGGACCTTAGAGGACCTTAATGGAGCTTTGATGGATGACATGAGAGCTATGATGCAAGATGAACTGAGACAGGCTTTGGCTAGAGTAGTGCAACTTGTTATTGGACAACCACCTACTGCTGTTGTTGAAGAGCCACTTGCTGCTACTATTGAATAGCCACCTGCTGTAGGAGCTCCACTTATTGCTGTAGCTCCTCCACCTGTTGCTAATAATACTAGGGGCAACTTGTTGCTAGAAATGTGCCTGCTACTGATGTGAGAATAGAAGACGTTAAAAACTATATGGTAGAAAAGGTGAAGAGAGATTCACTTGAATTGGTCCATAATCATAAGTCCAAGCAGATGCAAGCACTGACTCAGAAAATGTCCAAGATGGAAGAGCTGATTAGAGGACAAGTAATGGGATATTCTTTTGACTTTGATGACATGCTACAAACGGTGAGAGATAAGCTGCCTGAAAAATTCAAAATACCTTAACTATAAAAATTTGATGGGAGAGGAGACCCTAGAATTCATTTAAGCTAGTACACAATAACCATGAGCACTACTAAAGCACCATTAGCAGTAGTTGCTAGGCTGTTTGTACTGTCACTAGAGGGAATGGCTGTAAACTGGTACCATGGGTTAGAAAAGTTTGTTAGGGCTGACTGGAAAGAACTATGTACTGCATTCTTAAAATAATATGATTATAACACTCAATTGGAAGTATCTATTAGGGATTTGGAGTTGACTAAGCAAAAACCCAATGAATCCTTTTCTGATTTCCTCACGATATTCATGAATAAGGCAGGACTAATGAAAAATAAACTGGCTAAAAAGGATCAAGTTAGGATGATTGTTCGTAATGTATTAACTAATTTAGTTGAAAGAATGTAAATGATGAACCTAAAGACCTTCATAGATCTATATGACGACGGTCTACAAGTTGAAGAGATAGAGAATGAGAAAAAGAAGAGTTATAGAGGCACGGTAACCCGAAATTACTCAATTGGGGACATACAATAGGGGATCACTAGCCAGATTGTGGAGGTGCACACAGTTCAGCAACCTAGGAGGTTCTCCAACTTCAACCAACTCTCCAAAGTCCTAGAGAGGCTAATCCAAAAAGGCCTACTTTGAACCTGAACCTTTTCTAAGCCACCAAACCCAAATGTCCTTAGTTTTGACCTTAATAGATACTATAAATTCCACTAAGCTACTAGCCATCCTACAAAAAATTATATCAGCCTAAAACATGAGATCCAAAACCTAATAGACTCTGGAAGAATCATAGACCCTAAAAAATCCAACTCTAACCTAAACACCAGAAACAACCCTTTCCCAGACTACCAAAATATTCCACTACCAGCCACCATGATGATCAACTCAGGGGTTAGCAAAGAAGAAGTGCTAAGCTCCTTTAAGGACCTCAACCCTATACTCAATAGAGAACCTTTCAGACAGCCATAGAGAGGAGTGGAAGATTTACTGGGCTAGCCCTCAGGCAAGTTTGATTATAGAATATTCTACTTGAAACCACCCTCAGCTGATATCCCTATTGAATCAATCATGCCTACAGGGTGGGGTGATGAATTTGAGAATGACCTTTTAGCTCCGGAGCAGTCTTAAGAAGGAGTTGAATATTTGCTAAATCAACACTTAGGCAGGCTCAATATGGGAGATTTAAAAGGGATGGAAACTTGTACAATGGAAGTGTGGAAGGATGGGAAAAAAGATCGAATCATTGGAGTTATTGACATCTGGTATGACTCTGATGAAGAAAGCCTAGGCGATTTTGATGTCTGTTGTGATGATCCTAAAGTGAATCATGTCACTAGAAGTGGGGAGAATTATAAAGCAGTAGAAATAAAATAGAAAGAGTAATAGAAAGAGAAGAAACAGAAGATGCAGAGATAGAAGAAGAATAGAAAGAGGATATGATTTTGGAACAACTGAGGAAGGCTAAGGCAAATGTCAGCATTTGGGAATTACTGATACATTCAGGCAGCTATAGAAGAGCTCTTGTCAAAACTCTATCAAACATGAATATTGAAACAGCCGCTACTCTAGAGGCTATGGTAGCAAAGGTTACTAAAAAGAAACACGGGCTGATAACGTTCTCAGATGATGACTTGCCTTTAGAAGGAAGAAACCATAATAAAGCATTATTTATCCCAACTGAGGTGAGGGGAAAGAGAACCAATTTTCCTATGGTCGATGATGGTTCTACTATTAATGTATGTCCTTTAAAAATCTTGCCTAACTTAGGTTTGAAAGCTGAAGACTTAATAGATTCAAACCTCATAATTAGAGCTTATGATGACAGTACTAGGAATGTGGAGGGGACATTCCAAGCTCTAGTTAAAATAGGACTTCTGGAATTAACCATTGAGTTTACCGTGCTAGACATTCCAGTCACTTATGCCTTGTTGTTGGGACGACCATGGTTCCTTGCCTTGGGAGGGGTACCCTTAATTGTGCATCAAAAGATAAAATTACTTTATGAAGGAGAAGTTGTGACCATAGCAGCTGGGACTAATGTTGTTGTGGCATCCATATTGGATAAACAGAAACAAGTGTGTGAACTCGTTGGTTTCCAAATTGCTAGGATATTTAATGGGATTGAAATGGATCCAAGAGTAGCAAAAATGATGGAGAGCATGAATTATCAGCTTGGACAAGGACTGGGAAAGAATGAACAAGGATGTCCAGAATTCTTAGGATTCAAAAATCAAGATGACACAATAGGATTAGGTTTTACAAGGGAAGCAAAGTTAAAAGGTAGAAGGGCAACGAAGAGATTCAATGTAGAAAAGAGGAAGCTTTATGCAAAAGTTGGTCCTTTAAGTCAGAACTTCATCAAGCTAGGGGAATGCAAATACTATATGGGAGCCAAGGAATCAATTAGTGTTGCTGGAGCAGATGTCCCTGGGTTTGAGATCTTCAAAGAGTAGATTGTGGAGAATTTGGTGAAGGACAACAAAGAGGAAGTGATGAAGCTGGTAGCTAAGAGGATGGGCAGTGCTACTGTTGAAGAGTTGCTGTGTCTACCACTTAAAGAGGAGCCACCCCAGGATTTAGCTACTATCATTAATGATAGTTTTGTTGATGTCTTTTATGATGAAATTGATGTAATAATGTCTGGTCTATTTAAGGATGAAAATTCTGTTTTGTTTTAGTGATCAATGATATAAATTCTGATCATGCTTACTTATGTAATCCTGATAGTTCTGTGCATTATAATTTAAATCAGTATGTTTGACATAAATTTAATTCAATTAGATTCATTCAGTATGGGCATAACTGTAAATTCAAAGAATATACATATATCACATAATGTAACTTTTGAAGATAGTGAGAAAAAATAAAATAAAAAAAGAAAGAACAAAGAGAGAATAAAAAAAAAGAGAAAAAACAATAATAAGGTAAAAATTAGAGAGGAAAATTCATGACTGACTGATAACAAGAGTTATATCATGTGATATAACGAATGTTTTCATTTTTGCCCTAATGAATAATTAAAATTGAATTTTAAATTTTTGTTCAAACATCGCATATTGGTCTTTATCATATCGCATAAGTATCTGAATAGAAAAAATAATACATGATGAAAGCTAAATCAGAGCTATGAGATTACTATTTTAGTTATGTTTTCTTTTTGCCACCTTTTTTGTAATTTTCCTTGTAAGCCTAGCGTCCCATTATACCTTGAGAATTCAAGTGGCTTAGTAACTTGCTTTTCAACCCATACATTATAATTGTCGTCAATTATTATTAGCATTAAGCCTCATATTCTGCTAAAGAATTCTTCAAAGTGTAAGTCTAGTTGATTTCATCATCCAAAACTCGCTTCAATCAGTTCTCCCACTCCTATACATCTTTAATACATGAGATTGAAGCTAATTGGGTTAGTAAGACAAAGGGCCAATAATAATAATAACCAAACCAAGTCTCTTGTGCATATGAAGAAAGTGATTGCTAGGATAAATTCAAAATGAAGCTAGGGGCAAAATCTAACTCCAAGACAAGTTAGAGGCAAAATGGTGAATACAACAGTAGAACTTCAAAGTTAGTGAAAACGATCTCAAGGCAGAAAGGAGTATACTACAAGCATACATATATAACAGTTATCATACAACATAAGTAGTAATAAAAAGAAAAGTTCAATAGTGCATCGGTCAATCATGAGCTTCAGTGTGAAGATATGGACCCCACTTGCTGGCATGGTTATTTGTCCGATAGACTATATCAGAAGCTCAAACATCAGAAGTACCAATAATAAAGCATCAAGTGCTTGAACCTACAAGTTATTGATGAGGCACCTCGTTCTCACACTCTAACTTGCGAACATAGCTTTGCTCCTAATAGAAGACCTATTAGGGTCATGCATATTATGCATAACATGCATACACTTGCATACATTTGTTATGAAATACTTTCTTTGCATAATAAAGTCTTTGAGCCTAGTCAAGATTGTCCAAACACTTTGCTACTAACATTCGAGATTAGTGTTGTAAAAGTGCAAGAAGGTAGTCAGAGTATTCACAGGTAAAGCATCTGAAGGAATGACAATAAAAGGAGTGACATTACCAAGAAGCATAATCCTGGTGACCTCAAGAGGCTGGATAAGACTTTCAAGCTCCTCAAACTCAGTATCCATCTCCATAGTCTCATTAGGAGCATCATTTGGAATATCTCTCCATAATAGTTAGACCATTGTAGGGTGTGGAATATAGTAACGAAAAGGTCCAACATGTTAGCGATACATGCGCTTGGCCCTAAAAAGGGAAGAATGCACTTAAAACTTGAGACGAATGCACTCTGAAGACTTCTTTAATGGTGAAATAAAAACCTCTAACTCCCAAATCTTTTCTTTTACAGGAAACATTGGGAAGAGGAATGAGGCCCTTTACCAAAGCATCAATAGAATAGCAGAAAGACAAATTCAGTCTAAAGCCATAACCTCAATGGCATAATATCATGACCCTATATCCGAGACATCATCACCACAATAAAAAAAGGAAGAATGCAAAAGAATAACATTGTATTTTGATAAAATTTCTTCACTTATAAATAAACCATACTAACTTATGGTATTTTGTGCAGGGAAAACAAAAGAATGAAGAAGGGGAAAGGAACCGATACTTCAATAAGAATGACCAGGATAGCAAATGCCAATCGTTAGTCAAAATCTCACTCTGTGTGACAAACAGCCTGACAAATGGTAAAGGGAAGTAGTATAACTCTATCTATTTTGATTATGCAGTGAAGTATAAAGAAAATTTATAAAATTGAGAGTAAATTCATCCGCTTCATGATATCATATGCGAAAACTTATCTCTTGACCTTTGATTTTAATGGCTTTCTTTTATTAGCCTCGTAAAAGTCAGATGTCGTGGTGATAGTTTTATGTTGAGAGTTTTTAAAACTCTAATCAATCTAATGCTTACTTTACACCCAAATGAGGGGAAGAATATCCAAAGACAAAATCTATGGACTTGCAGTATAAATTGGTTAAATTTTAAAGTGTCATTTTATTCTTTTGAATAATAAATATGCATATAATCTACTCCAATGCTAAAAAATGAGTACGAGTACAAATCCCTCGATGGTATCCATGCTGAGTAATACGAGAAAGGCGGGGGAACACTAAGAGGAGAATTAGAATGAAAGCAAGCATAACGTACTCCAATGCCCAAAAATGAGCAAAAGTATCAACGTGAACCTTTGGCGGTATCCACGTTGAGTAATACAAGAAAGGTGGGGGAATACTAAGAGAGGACCCACATAAAAAAAACTTGCTCTATTTACTCCAATGCTCTGTAAGTGTATGAGTATCCAAAGGACCTTTCCAACAGTATCCACACTAAGTAATATGAGAAAGGCAGAGGAATACTTGAATAAGGAAGAAAAACACAAAAATAATTCAAAGACTATTTTGATACTCTGAATTCAATATTTTTATGCTTAATTTCCACAAGTTTCGTTTAGCAAATTCTCCCTAAAATTAGGTGTGGAAGTAAGCTCTTCACTTGGTAAAAGATACACTCTCAACATAAGATGGTTAACGATGCCTCTAACCTTTGCAAATGGCAAATAAGTGATATTCATGAAAATAAAAAATAGTGAGATTCGTTAAGTGCATGCTATCTTATGATAAAATGATGAATTTTCTCATAAATTGTCAATATTATAGTGTACTTTTATACATTCATTATGATTGAAACTAACTTCGATATGTCTGTAGGAATTATAAAACCATAAGAAAGTGCATAATGGAATTAAAATTAGTCAGCACAAAGAATTCAAAGCATTCAACTCAAACAACCAAAGATAAAAATCAGCAAGCAGTTATGGACTGTAGCAATATCAAAGGCGAGCAATAAAAGGATTACAGTCAGTTTGCAAGCAATTATGGATTGCAACATCATCAACGAGCAGTTATGGACTGCAGCATCATTAGTAAGCAATAAAAGGGTTGTAGCTAATTGTGAGCAATTATGAACTGCAGCATCATTAGTGAAAAATGAAAGGGTTGCAACTAATCGCAAGCAATTATGGATTGCAGCATAATCGTATAGATCAATCAACGCTACATGATAGAGTGTAGTGTATTCCACTTTAGTCCATTACTTTTTTATGCATATGAATTCAAGTTCTTTCATTGCAATTTGGTCCATATTTGCATTCTGATTAGGAATATATTCCTAATTAAATCATGACATTCAGCAAATTAATAATTCATTGAATTATTAAAGTTGCATAATTAATTTGTGATTCTGAATTTTCTATCAAGTATAGAATATAGAACAAGATTACAAAATTCAATTTCTGAATTTTACATGTATCATTTCAATCAAAGGATTCATATGCTACATAGTAGCTATGATATGAATTTCAAATGATTATGTTATGTGCTGCACAGTAGTCATAACCTTCATTATATTATGTACTTCGTAGTAGTTATGACATAAACTTTCAAATTTGTCAGTGCTAGACGTTCCATAGGGACTATAGCAAATTTTCAATTTAACTTCACTAGACATCCTATAGGGAATATAGTGTACATCGTTAGACGTCCCACAGGGAATATAATAAAATCTCATCATCACTAGACATCCCATAGGGAATATAGTGTACATCATTAAACATCCCACAGCGAATATAACGAAATCTCATCATCACTAAACGTCCCATAAGGAATATAGTGTACATCGTTAAACGTCCCATAGGGAATATAATAAAATCTCATAATCACTAGACGTCCCACAAGGAATATAGTGTGCATCATTAGACATCCCACAAGGAATATAATGAAATTCACTGGTGCTAGACGTTCCACAAGAACTATAATAAGTTTTTAATTTATCATCATTAGACGTCCCACAGGGAATATATTGTGCATCGTTAGACGTCCCATAGGGAATATAACAAAATCTCATCATCACTAGATGTCCCATAGTTGTATCATTAGACGTCCCATAGGGAATATAACGAAATTCATTGGTGCTAGACGTTCCACAGGAACTATAGTAAGTTTTTAATTTATCATCACTAGACGTCCCACAAGGAATATAGTGTACATCGTTAGACGTCCTATAGGGAATATAACGAAATTCATCATTGCTAAATGTTCCACAGGAACTATAGCAAGTTTTCAATTTATCATCACTAGACGTCCCACAGGGAATATAGTGTGCATCGTTAGACGTCCCACAAGGAATATAATAAAATTCATCATTGCTAGACATTCCATAGGAACTATAGTAAGTTTTCAATTTATCATCGCTAAATGTCCCATAAGGAATATAGCCAAACTCATTTGCACAAAGTCCACTAGACGTTTAGCAGGAAATATAGTGAGACTTGTCAAACATTATACCTTGCTCAATAATTTGAGCATCAATCTATCATTTAGGATACAATCAAGTGTCCTAATTTCTTTCTTTTAAAATTGTGTGCTTTTATTGCTTTGCCATAAATTTTCAAGCAAACAGTGATAAAGGGGGGCAACTGTAAGAACCCAATTTCAGGATGCAATTGTGCACAATTGCGATTTAAGCCCCTATGATGAAATTCATTCAAAAATTGAACTTGGTTGTTGATTTTCTGGACTTTAGGGACTAAATTGCAACATTTTTTAGGGTTTGATTACAAATAAGTGAATTTTTTAGGGTCTTTTGGTAATTAAAAGTAAAAAAAAAGGTCGATATTTAATGCCGATCGGTATTGCACAATGCCGACGCTTAAACGTCCCATTTTTTCAATTTTTCACGTATTTTTTATCGATTTTTTCAGTGTTTTGATTGGTTAAAAATTGAATTTTATTATTATTTTTATCTAAAAAAGATTTTGACGTATTTAGAACATGTAAATAACTTTCAAAAATAAAATTCTTATCGGTATATTTTGAGGAGATGAGTCTATTCCTCCAAAGGAGGAAGTCAGTACGCACAGACTTTGCTTTAAAAAGCAAAGAGTTTGCGTGCATAGGGGAGGATTTTTTTTAAGGGGATTGACACACAGTTGAAGAGCTTTTTATACACATAGACTGAGAGAAAAAGCCAGAAACCCTAAAAATTTAAACGTGAAGAATACCTTACACATACCCTTATCTTTGAAAAAACCCTAATTTTGGATATTGTCAGTGTCTTGGAAAGCAATCATATCCCAATCCAGAATCAACAATACTTTAATTTTAAAGGTGAAAATCCTAGTATGAGGGGCTAAAAAGGGCATTTGCATAGCATATATGATCATCACAGTGTTTTTTTTCTTTTTCTTTCTTTAATGATTTTTATTTTATTATTTTGTTATCGATTTGAGTATTAAATTTCACTAATCTAATTTTTTAATTTTTTTTGTTTTGATGTTCGATTGTCGATTGAGGACGATACTGCTTATGTTCAAATGAATAGAAGATCCATAGAATGTCATGGAATAATCTGTACTGTTTTCTAGTAGTTATTAGGGTTTTAATTTTCATTTTTCCTTTATATGTTTTGTGTAGTTATTTTAATTCATGGGTGTATAATTATTTAATTTTAGTTTTTGTAAGTAGTTTGTAATAGCCCCAGTAGTGGGAAAAGTAAAAGATTTAATTTTCTGCATTTAAAATCAATTAGTAATTAGGTTCAATTGGGTAAAAAAAATCAATTAAAATTAATGGTGGCAGTAGCTTAAATTAGGGTTTGCATGTAATTAGTTTAGGGTTTCTAGAAAATTACTATAATGTTTGTTTGATCCATTTTTTGTGTTTTATTTATTTTGGGCTTTTTATTTTTTATGTTTTTATCCTTTTGGGCCCCAAGCCCACGTTTAGGTCTAACCTACTTAATAAATAGGCTAAAAAATGGTTTAGGACTTTAAATAATTAAAATAAATTTAGGCCTATTAGGTTAATTAGATTTTAGGCCTACTTAGTTAATTAAAACTTATTTAGACTTAGCTCAGCACACTTAAATTTCATTTCTTTTAAAATAAATGGACCTAGGCCTACATTTCACTTAAAATAAAACCAAGTTAGACTTAGGTCCATTAATTTAACTTTCCTTTAAAATTGAATAGACTTAAGCCCATTTCTTAGACATACTAAATTAAATAGATCTAGTCTCACTAATTAATAAAAATGTAGGCCCACCTTTAGTCCATTTCTTATTTGTAAATAAAATGTAAATCTAGATAATTTTTTAATAAAATTAACATAGTTTAGACTTAGGGATAATACAATATTGAGTGCATTTTTATGTGTAATTTTATTGACTAGATGCCTAGGGTTAGATGGATGTAAAATAGGGTTTAATAAAATAGCATGTAATTAGAGGATGAAATAATCATTTATAAAATTATTCTAAATGAACACGAGACTAAGAGAAGTTAGTATTTCGTATCTAGAATCTCCTGGTTGTGGTGCTAGCTTTCTTTTAGGAATTGAGTACCACCTTTTCAATTTTTCCTAGTTATTACCTTAGGTGGCGAGTCCTCATCTCCACGTCATGTCTTTGTGATAGTGGTTAGTGCGTTCTTTAAGGCTCTGAGCCTAAACAGTGTCGCGGTTGCTAAAATCTTGGACGCGCGCTAAACCCCGCCGTCTACAGGTATTCAGACCATTTTATGGATCAATTTATAGTGGTCTTTATTGATGATATATTGGTGTATTTAAAGAGTATAGAAGAGTATGTATATCATTTGAGGACAGTGCTACAGACACTGAGAGAATATCAACTTTATGCTGAATTCTCGAAGTGTAATTTTTGGATGGAGAGTGTTATATTCCTTGGACATGTGGTGTCTAAAGATGAAATTTAGGTTAATCCATAAAAAATTAAAGAAGTGTTTGAATGGCCTAGACCATCAACAATCATTAAGATTTAAAGTTTCTTCAGTTTGGCTGGGTACTAGAGGAGATTTATGCAGGATTTCTTGAGAATTGTAGCACTTATGACTCACCTAACTCAAAAGAATATGAAGTTCATGTGGTTAAAGGCTTGTGAGAATAATCTTCAATTACTGAAGGAGAAGTTGACCACAGCTCCAATTCTGACTTTGCTTAATGGAGAAGATAAGTTCACTATGTATTATGATGATTCCAAAGTTGGCCTAGGTTGTGTGTTAATGCAGAATGGTAGGGTAGTGGCTTATACTTCCAGACAGTTAAAAAAGCATGAGTAGAATTATCCTACTCATGATTTAGAAATGGCTGCAGTGATCTTTGCTCTTAAGATTTGGAGACACTATTTGTACGAAGTGACGTGTGAGATGTTCATAAATCACAAGAACTTAAAGTACATTTTCTAATAGAGAGATATGAACTTAAGGTAAAGAAGAGGGTTGGAACTTCTGAAGGATTATAACTATGATATCATGTACCATCCAAGCAAGGTTAATATGGTAGCAGATGCCTTAAATAGAAAGCTCTTGAGCAGTCTTACTCACATTAAAGAGGGGACCTTTGACTTAATAGTTGCACAAGTTAGTGGATCAAGGGTTGATAATGAAGATAAGCAGACGGGGAGGATTTCTAGTTCAATTCAGAATTAGATCTGTGTTGAGGGATAGGATCAAGGTAGCTCAGAGTCGAGATCTTATTCAGGTAGAACTTATGGAGAAGATTCACGAAGGAAAGTTCATTGATGAAGGTATTCTTTAGATCAATGGAAGATTATGCATTCTTAATGTGGATAATTTGAGAGAAGATATCCTAGAAGAAGCTCACTATACAGCATATAACATACATCCAGGTGCTACTAAGATGTACCACGGTATTAAGGATGGTAAGATGGTATAAAGAAGGATGTAGTTGATTTTATCTCTAAGTGTTTGACTTGTCAACAGGTGAAAGCTAAACATTAGACGCCTTCTGGAAAGCTTTAATCTCTTTCGATCTCTGAGTGGAAATGAGAGAGAAATGTTATAGACTTTATTGCAGGGTTACCTAATTCAAAGGATGGATACGATGCCATCTGGGTAATAGTGGACAGGTTAACCAAATTAGCTCATTTTTAACTAATTAAAGCTACTTATTTTGTAGCCAAGTTAGCTAAGTTGTATGTCAAACATATTATGTGCCTTTATGGAGTGCTTGTTTCAATTGTATCTGATAAAGGTTTAGTGTTGACCCTTCGATTTTGGCAGAAGTTATAAGAAGCAATGGGCACTAGACTTGATTTCAATATTGCTTTTCACGCTTAAACAAATGGCCAATCTGAGAGGATGATCCAGACACTTAAAGACATGTTGAGAATCTGTGTAATGGATCTTAGAGGTAGTTGGGATGATCATCTACCATTGGTAGAGTTTGCTTACAATAACAACTGCCATAGCAGTATTAATATGGCACTGTATGAAGCTTATTATGAAGGAAAGTGTAGATTCCCTTTGTGTTAGGATGAGATTGGGGAAAGAAAGTTAATTGGACTTGAAATTATTTAAGATGCAGCCGAGAAAGTTGCTTTGATAAGAAGAAGATTCGAAACAATGACTAGCAGACAGAAGAGCTATATGGATCCAAAATGCAAGGATGTGGAATTTCAGATTAGGGATTATGTATTTTTGAAGGTGTTATGAGGTTTGGTAAGAAAGAAAAGTAGACATCAAGATATATTGGACCTTTATAGATTCTGGAGAGAGTTGGCATGATTGCCTATCGATTGGCTTTGCCTCTGAATTTGTCTTAAGTACATCCAGTGTTCCATATCTCAATGCTCAAGAAGTACATTTCAAACCTTGCAAGCATTTTGTAGGCCCAAAGTGTGCAAGTGAATGGAGATTTAACGTACAAGGAAGAACTAGTTGCGATTGTTGACCATTAAGTTCGCTAGTTGTGTTTAAAGCAAATCTTGATGGTTAAGGTGTTGTGGAGGAACAACAATATGAAGGAGTACACGTGGGAGACCGAGGTTGAAATGTAGATGGCTTACCTTTATATTTTTCCTCTATAAATTATTGTATTTATTTCTTTAATTTAAAATTCGAGGACAAATTTTTATAAGGGGAGAAGATTGTTATAATCTAAATTTTTATAATTACTTTTGGGATTTGGAGTGCTAATAATTACTTATTTAAATGAATTTGTGATCTTATAGTTATTTTGTGATGTTAAATTAAATTCTAGTGTTATTATTTATTTTATTAAATTATGATATTATTATTAATTTGAAATTAAAATCTTAATTTTATTGTTGTATATTATTAACATTATTTGGGATTAATTAGTGTTAATTAATATTTGATTATTTAATTGATTATTATTTGTGTAATTGTATTAAATTTAAATTAATTGTAATATATATATATATATATATATATTGTGTGGATAGAATTACTGAGAGATGATATTTTAAATAAAATATTATTATTATTATTTTAAGTTTTGTCTTTTATGCCTTTTTTTAAAAAATTTTTTTTTGTACCTAGTAGCCTTTCCCCCACTTCTTATTCTTCATTTATTTTTTTTCTTTCTTTTCTTGCTATGTTATGAATGGACCGAACCAGCACCACCATCCTCCAATCGCCGCCGATCATGTCATGCCACCTTCTCCATTAAGCCGACAATGTCCCTAGCTCTGGTGAAGCTTCATACTTTCTCTTCTTTTTGGTTTTTTGTGTTGGTCAAATCTTCCCTTGCTTACCAGAGATGATTCTGACGATGACGGAAGCCAATGTTGGTCTCTTTTGGAAGCTCATCCTCCGGTCTTCTCAAATTTTCAAACCATTTCAAATTTCAACTCTGGTAACTATCTCATTTTTGTAAAATTTGATTTTGGTAATTTGGTTAAATGGTTAGATGAAGCCTTAATTTGATTTTATTAGTTATAGTTGGTTTAAGATTAATTGTTGTAGAGATTGTGAGCTATGTAAATATAATTTTTATTTATTTTTCTGATAATTTCTAAATTTCTGAGCGTCGGTTATTCTTTATGGCAGTGTTTCAGGTTCAGGTAATTTTTATATTTTTAATATATTCTTTGATATATTTCAAGCAAACTTCATGAAGAAAATTTGTTGAAATCATGTACCGAATTTTTATTATAAGTTTTAAAGTTTTATATGAAAAATGAATTTGTAGAAAAATTAGTATAAATTAGTGATCTTTATGTTTTAGTTGAAATTATTGTTAATAAATATATGTTAGGCAAATTTTGAATGATAAATAGTATTAAAATAATTTTTATAAATTATTTCCTATTTTTAGATAATTATTAGTAATTTTTGAAAAAATATTTGAATAGTAAATTTAATTATTATTTTAAGCTTAAATGAGTATTTAGTTATTTTTATTATGTAATTAAGTAATTTAAATAATTAATTGTAATTAATACTATTTAATTTTGAATAATTGAAGAATGGATTTATATTATATAATTTAATTGTAAATGAAGATTTTATTATTTATTTTGTAAATAAATATCTTTGATGCTTTTATTATATAAATAAATTGAATTGTGGTATTTAAATGATTTTTATAATTTTTGTTGAATTATTGGCATTTGTATTATTTTATTGATTTTGATTATGTTGGTTTTTGGTTGGGCATTGGAATGTAGCTCAGGGGTCTAACCCGAAAAGTTGAGCCTTGTGATTATTTAAAGTGTGTTTGTGTGCAGGATCAGCTCTATTTTTAGTAGAGAGACATCCATTTTACAGAAGAAATTATGACGAATTTTTGGTAGAATTCTTGTAAAATATGACATCAGGTCAGTCTTAAGTTTTAAATTTTTATCGAGTTATGTTTTAGATTGAGTTATTCTTTAGAAATTCTAAAAGTATAAAATTAGGGAATTATTTCTAATAATATATTTTTTCCTTAGCCGTTCCGCAAGCTAGGCCTATCAGATCAGGCCAGCCGAACTAAGGTGGAGGAGTACACTTGAACTGTGAGTTATTATTATAAATATATTGTGAGCATCCATATTTTGAAGGAATATGAATTTCATTATGCTTTAATTAATTAATTGTTATTATTTTGATTATTTCGAATATATATATTTTCATATATATTTACATGTGATTATTAAATTGTGAAAATGGATGTTGTCATATTTTATTGTGAATTTCATTAATTTAAATTATGAAATAACTTTTGAAGGATAGTTATAGAGCGTGCCATCTAGTGGGTCACATTAGGGCTGTTATGCAACAATACGCTAGATATTAGGTTTTGAATTTTAATTGATTTCGGATATGGAAATAATGATTATGGTGAATGATAGATAAAGGGGTGTGACTACGGATCCTCAATTGGCCTGCAGGGTACTTGGGACCAGTTAGCACCAGTAGTGGAACTGCGGATCCTTGGTTTACCCTTTATGTACTGGAGGCTAGTCCACTGCCAACAAATTAGATAAAGGATATTTTTGGAGTTATGGAATGCCTGTTGGCTAGTGAATTTCAATGATTGAGGTTATAGAAAAATTTAGGGATTCTGCTTCGATCCTCCACCCAAATTTCTTCGACATTTATTGTTGTAATAAAAATGAATTTCGAGCATATGTATGAAATGCATGTATATATTAAATAAATATAAATATATTATTATACTGATGCTTGAGTGTTTATGTCTTTAGGTTGTGTGTATATATATAATAATAATTCACTTAGTGAGGTCTGCCCCCCTTCAAATATTTTTTTCAGGATTCTTTATGACAGACCTCCCATGTTAGTCCTATTCATCGGACCCTTTCATCTTCGGTCGATTTATGTAATTTTTGAATTATCACCTTCTTATATTTTGTAGATGTTGCAGTAGTACTATATAATTGTGGTATCATGTTATGTTGACTTTGATAGTAGTTTTGTATTTGAATATATTTATGATGAATTTATTTATGAAAGTTTTGATTATGTTATTAAAATTTTTAATTCTGAGGCATTTTTGTAGTTTGTTTGTTTGAGTTTTTAATTTAAGGCTTGTTAGGAATTCTGAATTCATGTGAATTCCCATTCCCTAGTGCCAGTTATGATCCCTGATTTGGGTCGTGACACTCACTTTCGTGAGGAAGACTAATTTAAAACTACACTTGAAATCCATTTAATCACGATCAACTTGCTTGCTCATGATCATGAGGAACCTACTCACTATTATGAGGATGCTACTCATGATTGTGTGTAGGATTATAAGGAAGACTAGCCATTTCATCAACTTGAGTTTGGTTCTCTTTTGACTCGTGATGCTCCTCATAATTATAATTAAGACCATGAGGAGTCATGTGACTCCCAAATGACTTTATTTTTAAAATAATACACATTGATCATGGTTTTGAACCTAACTAAAATATACACTTAAACACACATAATAATAATAATATAAATTGATTGTTAAAGTTAAAACTAAGGTTGATTTGAAATTGATCAACATATTGATCATGCAAAATGGTTAACAATCTCCTCCTTTTGACTTTGACAATCAATTTTGGAATGCTAACTAAAATCACTAAGTGAATGTGTGTGCATTTACTTTATAATACTTCCCTTTAATCGTGGGAGTTACGAACTATTTTCCTTTCAATATATGCTAAGTTGAATTAAACATGTCAAATATCATTCAATATATCAAATATTTAGTTTCTCCCCCTTTTGTCATTCTATTTACAATACAAGCATAATTATTATCATTCAAAATGTCAAATTTATCTCCTATTTTGTTAAAGTGAAAGAGGGAGAAAATAAAAAAAAAAGAAAGATGCCTAATGAAAATGAAAAGTAAATGAAATAAAATGAATGATACCTGTTAGGGACATTTTTCAAAACCTTGAAATCCAATGATGAAAAAATTGAAACATCTTATCATACAAATAATTTGATGAAGAGAATTGATATTCAAGCCATTTCAAAATCAACTAAACCACTAAAACCTTACCAAATAAGCAATTTCACCTTTTCAAAACCTAAACAAACCCCAACTGAACCTTAACAAAACCATTTTGATATTGAGAAAGAGGTTTAAGAAGAATAATGAGAGAGAGGTCTACCTGAGTCGTGTCTTCTAAACTAATAAGTACAGTCCTAAATAAGGGTTGTTTATAGTCTATATTATGTATTTTTCAATCTGGTTTTGATTCCTAAAGCTTGGGTTTAACCTTTAAAAGCCTTGAGAACAAAAGTCAAACTTCAGTCAATAAAAATTTTTAGTGGTCAAACCGAGCTCTCGAAGTTGAATTTTAGTCTGAACTATATTTTAAAAATTTAGTGTGTTAGTGGTTCCTATTTAACAAAAAGTCAAATTTTGACCTTTGGTGGTCAAATTGGGCCCCAGAACTATCCACCTCACCCATCGTTATCCAAAAAGGGACACTTGTAAATTGAGGGTGCTTTCTAATTTTAGAATATTCCAAATTTGGAATATATTACGACAAGTGTCAAGCTTGTAGAGGAAGGGGATATACTATTACATAATAACCTTGAATATTCTCACTTATTTACAATAAATACCACAACCTTTATTTGCTTATAAATAGAAGCTTTAAGAAAAGTTTTAGGGGGCTTTTTACCATTTCCACATTGAGAGAAAATTCCAGCACAACAAAAAGATCTCCAAAAAGTCTCTTTAAAAAGCCTTTAGAAATTAGGGAGAAATTAGGAAAATAAGGGGAAATAATGCCAAAATTTCTCTAGACCTAATTTCTCTCTATGTTCTTCTCAATTTATTTTAAAAATATGAAAATTAAACACCTAAATTCATAACCTGACTCTAGCAAATCAATTTCTTTCAAATCAAAACCATATCCTTCATCTAAACTCACTAAAAATCATATTTACTCTTTTAAGTTCAATCTCAATTCTTTTTAATCAATTATTGTTTTTGGTGAGTTCTTACCCAAATTTTGAGGCTAAACACTTTCAAGAACATCATATTCATTAATTCTCATCTCAATTTTAAGGTTCGGGCCTTTAAAATTGAGTTTTGAAAGCCAAAAGGTGCAAATTCATGCTGTTCAAACATGAACGATTAGATTTGGTTCATGAATAGCCAATCCAGCTATTCATGCTCTAAATTATACTATTAAGGCCTCTTGTTCTAGCTATTGAGGCCTCAAATCTGGCAGTTCAAGATCCTATTTTGGATGTTCATCCCTCTTTATCTAAAATGACTCTAATGATGGTTTGATGGTTCACATGGTCCTATTTTCTTGAGCATGATTTTAACCCTTCCTTAAGATCCTAGGATGATGAAATCAATGTGTTTTAATATATTTTTCTATTTTAAATGATTTTACAATGATTTTCCTTTTATTTCTTAAAACTCTTCCTTAAAATCTTTTAAGTGCGATCCTTGCTTTTGCTTTTGAATGGTGATTATAATTATGTTTGTTGATGTTTATGTGACTTCTAATTGAATATTTTATTGGTTTTCTTTGTGTTATGTGGAAAATTTTGGTGTGAGTACTTGTTTAGTTTAAAGCTTTGTTTAAGTGTGCATTATGCCTATATTCTACTTAATTATGCTTTAGTGTGCTTTGATTGTTAAGTTATTATTACTATGACATTTATTGTTCAATTTGTGTTCTAATTTAGGGTTTTAATAAATTTTAAGTTATTTTAATTGTGCTTTTTCTTATGAATCATAATTTATGCATTTTGTGAACTTTGTGTTAATTTGTGGGTCCTAATTTGCATTTCTTATGTTCTTGGTGGTTTTTGTCATCATCTTTGGTATAAGTACCTTGTCTATATGTCTTGTCTTCAATTTTAGAGTATTGTGTGTCTCAATTTTCATATTTATATTTTGATTGAGTGAATTTAGGGATTTACAAGTATTATTGCTAATTTGTGTGCTAATTTTGTTTTTAATCATGATTTATGCCTAGTTGATGTCTTTCGATTAAGTAGAGTCTTATTTCTTATTGTTCTAAGTGTCAATTGGTTAAATTGCCATATAATATTGCTTTATTGATTATACTAACCTTTCTTTGCTCTTATATAAACTATATTATAAGTACTACACCAATTCTCTACTCCTCCCTCTATTTCTTTTGCATTATTGCATTTTCATGCATTCATGTGCATTTATGCATATCATTTGCTTAATGCATATCACTATCATAGGTATGCTCATTTATAGAATTTCTAGATGCAAATTTGCATGCTTTCCAGCTTGCATCACTTGCATGTTTCCTGAAATTGGATCACTTTGCATACTTCCCGAATTGCACCGTGCATCATCCTTTGCAGATTTATTTAATGCTTATGTGAGCATGCATTTGTATTAGCATAATCCATTGCTATATATATATATATATATATATATATATATATATATATATCTCAAGTTCTCAATCTCAAGTTACTAACTCTTATTAACTTCCACTAGCATTTATTGCTATTATTGTTTATTTTATAAGCATTTCTTATTATTTGTTATTGACCATTTGTCTGATAAAACTCTTAATTTTGTACATTGACAAACACTTTAAGCTGTTAATAATTTCTTTTTAAGTGTGTAAGAACTTAATTCATTTTGTTTAAAGTTTGGAGATATGAAACACTCTTATAAAAGTGTATTTCATTAAAGAATATTATCCCTAATATATACTCAAAGTATCTAGAGCTATTAGGAGTAAAAATATGGACATTTTTAGACTTTAGGTGTCTGCTCATGAGCCAGTCATGAGTAGCCACCCCGAAGCCAAGTTTTTGGGCTTTTTTGAGTGAGCTAGGCAGTACTGCTCATGAGCTACCCTCATGATGTGAGCAGCTTATGAAGGCACTCCTGACAGCTCATAATGGGCATATTCTAACTAAATTCAAATACAACAGTCATTAAACCACCCCTCAAGAGCCAAGACTTGCTCCTTATGATTGTGAGCAACGTTATGATATAAATAAGTCAAATTTAAGTTCACCAAAGCTTACAAACGTTAAGGACATAATTATTGGCTTAAACAACCATAATTTGAGTTGTTCATTTATATAAATAACTCCTAGAGCTTAATTGAAAGGTTAAGAAACTTGTTTATTCAATATACTCTTTTAAGCATTCAATTAAGCTTTCAAAACTCTTTTTAAATCATTTTATATATATTACCAACTCTTGTGTGAGTTAGTGAGTGTTATAATAAATATTCTTGTTCTTTTATTTTCAAGGATAAAGAAAATGGGAAGTGAGATACTATTCTAAAGGAATTGATTTAAGTGGTTAGCCATTAAAACATTTAGGAATTTAGTTTTTGAGTGAGCCTTGAAAACTAAAGTTGTAAGGTTGAAAGAGTGAGCCTTAAACTCTTGTGTAATCTTTAATCTTGTGAATAAGATTATGGGAATTCAAAATCCTAACTTGGGGATAAGTTAGGTGGAGACGTAGGATTGTTGAGAATCAGAACTACTTAAATTCTTATGTCAATTGTTCTTCCTATTCTATTCTCTTTCAATTATTATTCATTTCTTAAATTTGTTTTTAATAATCTCAAAACTGTCATTAGCCTTATCCATCCCCTTCTAAGGCACTTTCAATTAGTATCAAAGCTTGAATTCTAGGAACTTAATTGCTAGAATACAAGATTATGGGGAGTGAATCTTAAAATATCTCTTCACTTAGACCATTCTTTGATGGTAGTGACTGTCCTTATTAGAAGTTCAAAATGGAGCTATATCTAGATTATGATTCCATTAGACTTTGGGAAGTTATTATAAAAAGTTGGCAACCACCAAAAACTATCATTGATTATGTACAATCTACTCTTTTAAAAAGTGATTAGAGCAATGATCAAAAGGAAGAAAACTATAAAAATAAGAAAGCTATGATCACTTTACTCTTTTCCATGATAAGAAAAGAAGGAGGCAAACTTCAATATTACATTTCAGTCAAGAAAATGTGGGAAACCTTTGAGAACCATTATGAAGGTAATGCGCTAGTAAGAAACAAGAAGGTTTAACTTCATATGTATGAATATAAACTCTTCAAAATTAAGCCTTAAAAATCTATTATAAAGATGAAAAATTGTCTTCATGCTCTTCTTACCACCCTTAAGAAACTTGGAAAACATTTCTCTAATATAGAAGTAAACAATAAGATTTTAAGAATCCTACCTAGGAAGGATTAAGAATCTTGGGTTACTTTAATTAAGGAAGCTCAAGACCTTTCTACTCTCTCAATCGATGTTTTTATTGGTAGGCTCTTAACATATGAGCTTATAATTAAACAAAGAGGAGAAGAGTAGGAAGAGAAGGAAGAGAAGAAAAAGAGCATAGAAGGCTTCACAAGAAGAAAGTAAAAATGAAAACATTAAAAATTTTAGTGATGAAGATGGTGATATTGCCATGCTCACTAGGAACTTCAAGAAGTTCTTGAGAATGAAACATTTCTCAAGAATAAGAGACTTTAACAAAAAGTATAAAGGGGAAAGTAAAAAAGAAAACTAAAATAGTTACTTGTTACAAATGCAAGAAACCTAGTCACATCCAAAGTGAGTGTCCCAAACTCAAATTCGAGAACAAAGGAGTAAAGGAGAAAAGAAAAGCCTTCAAAGCTATATGAGATGACTCCTCCGAATCAGAAATGGAAGAGGAACAACAAGAAGTAGCCAACCTTTGCTTCATGGCTCTTGAAACGAAAATGAGGTACCATATATTTCTAACTTCTCTTGTGATAATTATTATGAATATGATGATGATGATGATAATGAGAGCTCCATTGTGACCACACTCTTGCTTAAATGCAAAAGCTTACTTTTTAAGATGAAGCATTATAAGTATAAGTTAACTAGCTTAATTAAGGAATTAAAAAATGTTAAAAATGAATTTTCTAATCTTGTTAAATAAAAAAATAAACTTGCCAGTGATTTAAAAACTTCTAATTCCTTGAAAGAGTAACTAAAGAAAGCAAGTGATGAAAATCATAAGCTTTCCAATGAGGTGATATAGTTAAAAAATTCCATTTCTAAATTCAAAAGAGGAAAGGAAAGCTTATATAGTCTACTTGATTCTCAAACACTCCATGGAAACACTTATGGAGTTCGATATAAAAATGGAGTGTCATATTCCTTATCATTATCTTATATTAAATTTATTAAAGTCTCCTGCAATTCTATTCCCTCTACCTTTAAATAAATTAAGACTCAAGCTTCCAAAGCTAAGGAGTCTCATGTGTCAAATAATAAAGGGAAGTCTCACAACCTTTATCGACACAAAGAGGTAAGTCACATGTTAGACATACACTAGACATAACACTTTTAAGCATATTGCACAGACTTATCAAAATACACATTGCCATTGTCAATGTATATCGCATTCTCATCATAAAACACAAAGAGATTTTAGGAGACACACATAACCACAATACCAAAGGCATGTATCATTTACTAGACAATCATATGCATTTAAGAAAAATAAATTCACAAATTTTGAATGTTCTTATTGCTTGATCAAAGGACACACTAATAATGTGTGCTTCTATAAAAGACTACATATGAATTTACTTCCTTTCAACTACCTTGAAACTAACCAACCTAGACTAAGAAAGGTTTGGGTTAAAAAGAATGCTTATATTGTCATATGAAGGTGTGCTTGAAGTCTACAAGAATAAAAAAATAAATGGTATCTTGATAGTGGATATTCAAGACATATGACGGGAGACAAGAAATAATTCAACAAGCTTGACGCAAAGGATGAAGGACATGTTACATTCAGAGATAATGTCAAAGGAAAGATTGTAGGCATTGGAGAAATTAGTAATCCTCAATCCTTATCTATTCACCATGTATTACTTGTTGATGCTCTTAAATATAACTTGTTAAGTATAAGTCAATTATATGACATGGTAAATAAAGTTACTTTCTATCCTAGGAATTGCTTTGTTAATAGTCTTGATAAAGACAAAGTAATTTTTAATGGTGAAAGAGTAAACAATATCTATGTTATTGACTTGACCAAGGTGGATAACAAAGATATCAAATGCTTAATGTCTATTTCTTATAACTCATAGACATGGCATAGAAGGTTAGGACATGCAAATTTTGAGCTTTTAAATAATCTTTGTAAACATGGACTTGTGATCAATTTATCTAGACTTAAATTCACTAAGGATAAACCTTATGATGCTTATCAAAAGGGAAAATAATACAAGTCTTCATTTAAGCTCAAGAATGTGGTGTCCACGATTAGGCCACTTTAACTTATACATATGGACTTATACACTATGCTTATGTCTTGGTTGATGACTTCTCTAGATACACTTGGGTATGTTTTCTTACTCATAAGAATGATGCTTTTAAAGCTTTTGAAAGTTTCTCAAAGAGAGTTCAAAAAGAAAAAGGTTTTTTCATTTCATCTATTAGAAGTGATATTGGAACTGAAATTGAAAATGAATTCTTTAAAACCTTTTACAATGAAAATGGTATTTTATATACTTTCTCTTCTCCTAGAACACCTAAAAAAAAAGGGGTTGTTAAAAGGAAGGATAGAACTCTAGTGGAAATGGCTAGAACAATATTTTATGAGTATAATTTATCTCTACACTTTTGAGTAAGAGCCATTAAATCTTCATGTTACATTGAAAATGGAGTCTTTAAAAGATCAATTTTAAATAAAACTTCTTATGAGCTCTGGAACAATAAAAAACTCAAAATCTCATATCTTAGAGTACTTGAATGCAAGTACTTTATATTGAACACCAAGGATAATTTTATGAAATTTGATTCTAAAGCCGATGAAGGAATTTTCCTAGGCTATGCCATCTTTAGTGAAGTAAATAGAGTCTTTAATAAAAGAAAACTAGTAGTTGAAGAGTCAATGCATGTTGTATTTGATGAATCAAACTCACTTGATCCTAGAAAGGATGTTTGTAATGTTGATCATTTTATAGATGAGCATATGGATGTGAACACTCATGAAGAAAATGTGATGATTGCATTTTTTTTAGTAAAAATTAGGCTCATTTTAAATATGATTAAATTAATGTTAGTTCATTTTAAGTAAAATACATACAAAATCACACATAAATTCATATAAATTAAGGATTTCATATTTCCTGTCCATTTTAGAATTCTTCTGATTGGTTTTATTCAATTTATAGGAATTAAGATAGCACTACCGTATTGGACCCAACACACCTGTGCCATAAAGAGCAAGATGTTGAGGGTCAAAGTTCGAGTCAAATGAAGAAGTAAGGATGTGCCATCAATTTAGCATAGCCATGTCATAAGAAGACAAAAGGAAAGAAGAGCACGGGTGTGCTAAAGGAATGCATGGCTGTGTTGGACCCAACACACCCATGCCATTAATTTAGCATGGCCATGTCACAAAAAGACAAAGGGAAGGAAGTGCTAGTATAAGGTATGCCCTAGTGTCATTCTTGTAATTATTTAGACATTGTATATAATCCTTGTGGCAATAAAATATTCTTTTAAATAAATATATTATTTTTTTGAGTATTGTTCCTTTAGTATTATGTTGAATAAATTTATTATCAAAGAGTTGATAATATGAGTTACAAATTTATTCAGTACATTTACTATAAATTGTTCGTAGTCGATTAATTAATATTTGGATAATATTAATTAGACTATCACCTTTGTCTATTTTACTTGATTAGTATGAGAAACTAATAGTGGGAGGTAGTGAAT
The DNA here is from genome assembly GCA_947683625.1 of Mallotus nudiflorus. Taxonomy (NCBI): domain Eukaryota; kingdom Viridiplantae; phylum Streptophyta; class Magnoliopsida; order Malpighiales; family Euphorbiaceae; genus Mallotus; species Mallotus nudiflorus. The sequence continues at coordinate 3,555,405 of CANTUR010000156.1, read as the reverse complement.
CTCATGCTACTTGATATGAGTGATCATAATAGACATGTGGATACTCATTGGATGGGTTAATCGAACAGTGACATTAGTATTGTGATTGCAAGGATATTCACATATAATCAACAATCACAATCTAGATTATAATGGTGCATATAGTCCTTAGACTTGAGGTGACATAGTCATCCACATTGAGGTGGTTAGAGTTTGTTACCTCTTACATACTTGTGTTAATCATCACATGGGTATATGGCGTGTGGTGGCTCTAATTAGTTAAATGTAGAGATGAATGTTTAACCAAGATGGGATTGATTACCTGATGTGAAATGGGATAGATCTTATGCTATCTAAGTTTATTCTCGATGCATAAATTCCTGGCCATGATAAATACAACACAGTCTGAAAAAGAGCTTCAGTACTAAAAAGAGTTCTAGTATTTATTGTATTTTATCAAGAATTAAAACTTAAGATGAGGTCATATAATAAAGCTATTAGAGTTTGATAATAACTTGACTTTAAGCTATATTGGGATCTTTAATGAAAGGAATTTAATGCACGGTAATTATGATAAGGTTCGTGTGAATAATAATATGCATTCATTTCTAATTGGGTAACTGTGATATTGATACTAGGGGTCACTCACAGCTTATAAGAACTAAATGTGAATAATTGGGATTTTCTCATTTAGAATTGAAAAGAGTTTCAAATAATATTAAATGTTAATATTATATTTTCTCATTGTCATTTAGACATGAACCTAGTAAATTACACCTAATAGAGTTTTATTTATTCACTATAGTATTAATCTAATTATTGATTAAAAGAGTTTAATCAATTAATCAAGATTAATAGAATTAGAGTTATGTTTTGAACAATGATTCTAGTATATCATGAAATCTAATTCAAATAAGAGTATTATTTATTAATTAATATTTAATTAATATTGGATATTAATTAATATATATTAAATTAATAAATATATGTATATATGTTGTTATTTATTTGTGGACTTATATTAATGGTCTAAATTGGCTTGGACATAGGCCAAAATTTATTTTGGACCCAAGATTAATTAAAGTCCATATCTATGTATATGTATAATTTAATATGTAAAATAATACATTTGATGTATACTTTACATACAAATTTATACATTAATATGTGTAGATGGCAAGCTCAATTATTGAATTAAGCAAGGTGGCATATTAATTAAGTAGATATTTCTAAAGTATGCTTAAGGTGTCATTTTTAATCATTTATATGGTTAGGTGTATACCTAAGGTGGCATACTTAATAATCACTTAATTAATTAATGCATACTTTTCCTTAGTGAAAAATTACTACACATATATCTTTTGATATATCTAAGGCAAGTCAAGTGACTTGGTAAGATAGGGAAGAGGCAAAATAATGCTTAAGTGAGTTTTTGCTTAAAGTGTTAAGAAAAATCACTAAGTGATTTTGGTTATGATAAGATCATAAACCAAAAATAAACACAACATATACTAAACATATACTTTATACTTGTGCTCTTAATTAAATTAGTACAAATTACTGAGTTTAATTAACACAAGTAAGTGATAGATAAGGCTTTGGTGTTTCAAACTAGAGGCTTTACATTTGGAGGGCTAAGCATTTGATTCAAGGAATTAAACAAAAGGAAGGCTAAGTTCTACAACAAGTAAGTTTACAAACTTATAATTAATTAATTATTTATTTGTATATTGCTTAATTTATTTAGTTATGTATTTCAATGCAATTTGAATCTTGGGCAAATGAAATTCTTCATTTTATGAAGGGTTATGATGAGTAAATTTTTGACATTTACTCTATTTAGACTTGTGCTTACTACATATGTATTTATGTCTAAATACCATAACTGATTTCCAACAAGAAGAACATGAGTGTGCTAAAGGAATGCATGGCCGTGTTGGACCCAACACACTCATACCATCAATTTAGCATGGCCATGTCATAAGAAGAAAATGGGAAAAACGAGCACAAGTGTGTTAAAGGAATGCATGGTCATGTTAGACCTAACACACCCGTGCTTCTTAAAGTAGCATGGTTGTGTCACATGGAAATACACTTGTGTAGGAGACTAATAGGCTGGTGCTTTTTTTTTTCTAAGCAGTGTGTTAAAGATTCCTAATAAAATTCTAAGTGCAACTCTAATTCATAGGAGAGATATAAAAGCACCATAAAGTATTAAAGGAGAATAGAAAAGGTCATCGAATAACAGAGAGACGGAATCATTCATGAGTATAAGAAATACAAGAAGAAAGTGAAGGAGAAAAGCAATCTAAAGAGTCTATTAAATAAGGATTAGGGGGTTTTCTATTTTTTAATCTTGCATTTAATCATGATTGCTTTGTCTTTTAATTGTTTGTTTATTTTCTTTATAAACATGATAACTTAGTTTTATTTTGTACTAGAGTAATCTGAGTAACCTAGAGATGTATTGAATTTATATTTATTTTTAATTATAATCTCAGTTCATAACATGTTTATGGTTTTTATTCTTTTGCTTAATTAATAGTTTAATTATTTAAGTTAGGTGTATTGAGATCGAGAGATGATTTATACCTAAGGGTTTTAATAATCAAATTGAATTATTTTATGCTAAATGTTTAAGATCTAGAGGAGATTAATATTTAGGGACCTAAAATAAAAACTATTAAGTTTTAATTTGAGTAGCGATACCAATTAAGAGTTAATATTGCAAATTTACCTTAAGAGCATAAGTCTATTGAGGATTTATTGATTAAGGTTTAGAGAGGTGAGAGTCTATAAATTCTAATTCGTAATTGAATTAATAAACTCACCTTGTAAATACCTAAGAGAGATTTATAAGAATCATAGTGGTAGCATCTTAAGCATGACTATGAATTGGATTATAATAATTAGATTTTGAGTCAATGTGGATCTAGAGAAAAGAGAAACTCTAGTACATAGCATACATATTTATTATTTTTACTAAATTTGATTTAGTTTTAATTTTTAATTCCTTTACAACCTAAAGATTGATTAGTTTAGACAAGCAAGTTAATAAAGTGAACTAGTATTTAAATTCTTCTTTATGGGAAGATACTTAGACTTACAATCCTATTCTATAACTTGACCTGTATACTTATGGACGACTAAGTTTTTAGCGCTGTTGCTAGGGAAGAGTTTGATATTAGTTGTAGCTTTTGTTTAATTTAAACATTTTTTCCTTTAGTTTTACGTTTTGTTTTGCTTTTCTTTTGTAGGAACTTAGTGTATATGTCGAACTCGAAGCCTTAATTACGATACTGAAGAGTTTGAAACACTCGATCCTGAAATTGAAAGAACATCCCACAAAAGGATAAGAGAATAACAAGCAATGATGAATCAAGGAAATGTGCTCAATAATGACAATAGTAGAGGAGAAGGGGTTGACAATGACAATAATCCAAATAATGCAAATCGCTTCCTCAACTAGCACCAAAACCCTATGGGCAATAGGACCATGGGAGAATGTCTAAACTCTAACATATAGCAAGATCAGAATCCAATTGTGGCTCTAGTGATTGCGATAAATAACTTTGAGATAAAACCTGCCATGATTCAGATGATCTAAAGTTCACAGTATCATGGACTACCTTCAGAGGACCACATTGCATATATGTATTAGTTTATGGATTATTATGGAACTCTGCGAATGAATGGAGTATCTTTATAAGCTAATTGCCTTATTTTGTTTCCTTTCTCTCTCATAGATAAGGTAGCTAGGTGGTTGGTAGGGTTACCTTCAAACTCTATAAGAACTTAGAATGAGATATACACAGTCTTTTTCAACAAGTACTTTCCTCCTACTAAAGCTTTAAGAATTAGAAGCAAGATTAATTCCTTTTACCAGAGGGTTGATGAGTCACTATTTAAAGCTTGGAAGCAATTCAAGGACTTACAAAGACAATGTCCTTCCCACTTGATTCCTTTTTGAGACTTGGTGCAGTCTTTTTATAAGGGTATTAATCCAATGGTGAGGTGCAATATAGATACAGCTTGTGGAGGCTCTATCATGAAAAAAATGCCAGAGGAGATTCTTGATCTATTTGAAGAGATTGCTACAGCTCAACACATGTGGAACAATGAAAGCACCATGATAATAAAGAAATAATGTGTGATAGGAGTTGATAGGTTAACTATGGTTACAGCCAAGTTTGACGCTTTAACCTATGAGCTGAAGAAGATGAATATGAAAGCTGTGTCTGTAACTTTAAACTGTGAGTTATGCCAAGGGGATCATGGGACTAATGAGTTCATACTTATGCATAATCTAAAGAGTGCCAATTATGTGCAAAATAGAGGCAACTCATATGACAATACCTACAACTCATCTTGGAGGAACCACCCCAATTGTTCATGAAAAAGTCAAGGGGAGCAAGGATAGAATAGATAACCACCATTGGGTTTTAGAAACTCAACTTTTCAGAATCTACACCAACTAACTCAACAGAACTAGAATTCATCTATCGAAGGTAAGTTAAACAAGTTCATGGAAACGATGGACAAAAGGATGACTCTTTAAGAGGATTCAAACTGAAAGCTAAAGGCAAGGGTGGAATAGATTTAGAAGTACTTAGTTGATGTTCAAGAACCATTCCTCCTCCATTCATAATTTGGAAGTGCAAATGGGCTAGACAGCTAATGCACCGACATCACGTAACTAAGGTAACTTACCAAGCAATACTAAGATAAATCCAAGGGAGTAAGTGAAAGCTATAACCATAAAAAGTGGTAGCCACCTATAGAGTCCAATTCAAGCAAACAAGAAAAAGCCATAAGTGAAGAAAGTTCAAGAGAAGTGGTGAACAAAGAAGGATCAAAGGGAGCAAAAGAGAGCAGAGAAAGAGTATACAAGCCACCCATTCCCTTTCCATAGAGGTTGAAAAAGAAAGAGTTGGATCCTCAGTTTTTAAAATTCCAAGATATGCTTAAAAAGATCCAGGTTAACATACCTTTCATAGAAGCCATTGCTCAGATGCAGAAATATGCAAAGTTTCTCAAAGACTTGATCTCTAATAAGAAAAAGCTTGAAGAAATGGAGATTGTTACTTTGACTAAGGAATATAGTGCCCTGATCTCAAATAAGCTTCCATATAAGCTTAGGAACACTGGAAGCTTAACCATCCCATGTGAGATAGGGAATATGTAGTTTCAGAAAGCATTATATGATTCGGTTGCCTTTACAAACCTTATGCCCCTGTCCATTTTTAGGAAACTAAATTTGAAGGCTAAAACCACGAGTATGATTCTTTAACTAGCAAATCGTACTACTAAAAAACCACTGAGGATTGTTGAGGATGTGTTGGTGAAGGTAGGCAAGTTTATATTCCTTGTGGATTTCATTGTTTTAGACTTCGAAGAGGATGAAGAGGTGCCTCTAATCTTAGGCATGTTGTTCTTATACACTTAAAAGCCTTGATTGATGTGCATGCATGAACTCTCACCTAGAGAGTAGGTGAAGAAAAGTGTGTCTTTAACATTTATAAGGCGAGTCGGTAGCCTATTGATGGGGGCTTATGCATGCACCTCGATGTAGTTGAAAAATGTGTGGATAAAGTTTTCCATGCTCAACTCCAAGCAGTTGAAGATAATCCACAAGTGGAGGAAGGTTCAAAAGAAGTTCATAAGCTTAACCCTTCCCAAACTGACCATCCTTAAAAGCATGTACCTTTAAATTTGAATATCCAACCCATACAGCCTTCCATTATTTCACCACCTACCCTTGAAATGAAACCTTTACCACCTCACCTCAAATATGCCTTTTTAGGAAATAACTAAACTCTACCAGTCATTATCTCTTCTAAACTTACCTTTGAACAATAAACTTTACTTGTGGAGATGTTAAGAAAAAGGGTGAAAGCTATTGGGTGACAAATTTTTGACATTAAGGGATTAAGCCCATCCTACTGTATGCATAAGATACTGATGGAAGAAGGGTGAAAGCCTACTATCAAATGACAAAGAAGGTTGAATCTGAATATGTAAGAAGTGGTGAAAAAAGAGATCATAAAGGCTCTTGACCCATACATTACATACCTGATCTCGGACTCTAGTTGGGTGAGCCCAATTCAATTTATGCTAAAGAAAGGGGGAATTACTATAGTGGGGAATGATGAAGGAGAGTTGATCCCAACAAGAGTTTTCAGTGGCTGGAGGGTGTGCATTAACTATAGGAGGCTCAACAATGCCACAAGAAAAGAGTACTTCCCCCTACCATTCATTAACCAAATGCTTAAGTGAATTATAGGCCATACTTTTTATTGCTTCCTTGATGGCTACTCAAGCTATAAATAGATTGTTATAGCTCTAGAGGACCAAGAGAAAACAATATTCACCTATCCATATGGCACTTATGCCTACAGGAGGATGCCTTTTGGATTATGCAACGTCCCTGCCACATTTCAACGTTGCATGATGGCTATCTTCTCAAAATTAGTTGAGGATATCATGGAGGTTTTCATGGATGGATTTTCAGTGTTTGGAGACTCATTTGAAGGTTGTCTCAATAACTTAGAGAAGGTGTTGGCAAGATGTGAGGAAACTAATTTGGTATTAAACTGGAAAAGTGCCATTTTATAGTGAACAAAGGCATAATGTTGGGACACAAGATCTCAATAAGGGGAATAGAGGTTGATTGAGCCAAGATAGAGATGATTGAAAATCTCAATTATCCAGCCAATGTGAAGGGTGTTAGAAGCTTCCTTAGACATGTCAGCTTTTACAGACACTTCATTAAGGATTTTTCTAAGATTTCTAAACCTCTTTCTCATATATTAGAAAAAGATGTCCCTTTTAAGTTCACTAATGAGTGCAAATATGCTTTTGACAGGTTAAAGAAGGAACTCACATCAACACCCATTGTGGTACCATGAGATTAGAGACTTCCATTCGAATTGATATGCAATGCTAGCGACCAAGCCATAGGAGTTGTGCTAGGGTAGTGCAAAGATAATAGGTTGCATGTAATACATTATGCTAGCAAGACCCTCTTAGCAGCACAACTTAACTATGCCACAATAAAGAAGGAGATGCTAGCTATTATGTTCACTTTCAATATCTTTTAGGATCGAAAGTGATAGTGTACACAGACCATGCAACTATAAAGTATCTATTGTCCAAGAAAGATTCTAAGCCAAGGTTGATTCGATGGGTACTTTTGCTACAAAATTTTGATATGGTGATAAAAAACAAAAAAGGCACATAGAACTTAGTAGCTTACCACCTTTCTCGCCTAGAAAAGGGGAACATTGATGAGACATCTATCAAAGAGAATTTTCTAAATGAGACATTATTTGCATTTATAATTATTCCCTGGTATGCAGACTTGGCAAATTTCCTCTCATGTGGACAACTTCCCAAAGATTTCTCGTATTAGTAACGAAAGAAGCTCATGCATGATGCAAAGAGCTATGTGTGTGATGATCCTTATTTGTGGAAATTATGCAAAGATGGTTTGGTGCAAAGATGCATTCTTGACTCAGAGGTATATGATGTGTTGCACCATTATTATAGTTCTCCCTATGGTGGACACTACGGACCAAACAAGATGGCTACTAAAATACTTGAAAGTGGGTTGTACTAGCCGTCTATATTTAAGGATGCTAAAGACTTTGTCATGAATTATGACAAGTATCAATGCAGTGGGGGACTTTCAAGGGAAGATGAGATACTACAAATAGGGATTTTAAAGGAGGGACCATTTGTTAGTGATATGCACTAGGTCAATCATGTATGACCATGTTTTGACTTTATCATTTTATTTAATAAAAAGGCATTTTTCATTATCATTTTGTGTTATGATAATTACTTGAATAGTAAATTCTTATTAATGTCATCAAGTATGTGACTTGATAGTAAAACCCTTAGATTAAATATGAGTTCTATTCAAATTATCCCTACTTATAATAATATGTTATGGCTAGTATGATGTTGATTGATGATTATGTTTTACTAATCATGAATATGAGATATTAAGTCAACTCATAGGTACTTATTTGGGAAATAATGTATTGGATTGACCCATTATGAGAATACTACATAGATAATTATCATAAGTAATTCTCATCATAATAATATTGATTTAGTCCTTTGACCTTGAAATCATTATGGATTTTTACATAACTATTATATATTTTGACATAATCTAACATTGTCTTTAACAGGATGATTAAATAGATTATTGTTAGATATGAAATGAGTTATATGAGGAATGTGAGTGATTGAGAAGGAATTTGTCCTTTAATTTATCTGAGTAAGATATCTATGGGCCCTTTGATAAGATAGATTGAGGAAAATGTATGGCCATGCTAAAGTGAATTGATAAAGAGTTATCATTCTCAGTGTACTTAAAGTCAAGAAATAATATGACTGAATTATATAAGGATGATAGAAACTATGCCTTATATTCAATCAAGATATCATGTGACAAAGGGATTACAATATTTATTATAAATTAGGTTATATCAGATTATTGACTTCACATGACTTGGGTAGTCATAATGTTTTGCTAGAGGCCACTTATGACTTGTGGGCCTAAATAGAGATTTAAGGCTCACTGCCAATATCATGTGAACCTACAGGGTTACACACTTAGAACAGGCCCAAAAACGGATATGGGTTTGAGAAGCCTAAATATGCTATGTGGAAATAAATAAATAGTTTATTTATTTAAGGTAAAGGTTATCTTAAATAAATAAAATATTATTTTTGATTTAATTTTAAATAAAATCAGAATAATAATAATTGAGAAATTACTAAAAAGTTGTTTTGGTATGTGAAACCCTAATTAGAGGTCTATAAATATGTTATATTCTCTAGGGGTTTCACTAACTCAATAATTAGCCACTAATTTTTTTTTCTCCTCTTAGAAAAACTAAAATATAGAGTGTTTTTATTCTTAATTTCTGAGAAATCAAGAGAAGTACTAGCACACAAAGTTTTTGTTTTAATCAAGGGTTGTTCATGTGGACTCTTATGGAGGACAGATTCTTTTGGAGACATCTTGATCTGAACTACCAAAATCAAAAGCTCGAGGTAAGGTGTCACTGGAGTGAACCTCCTCTTTACCTTCCAAAAATCTTGCCTCTTCTGCTTTTGTGGTAAGAATTGAAAACCCTAGTTTTAAATTAATTAATCAAATTACTTGGATCTAGGTTAGGGTTTGTGGTTAAAAGTTTTAATTTTTACTGTTTTTTTGAATCATGAAACCCAACACCATTTCCTTCCTCTCTTAGGAATCACTATATTCTCGTTTATGTTGACCATATGTTAAAGTGGGTTAAGGCTCAAGCTTGTATTACTAAGGATGCAAGGGTAGTATACAAGTTCTTGAAAAAGATCTTCATAAGATTTGGGACCCCTCGAGCCATTATAAGTGATGGAGGAAGCCACTTTTGCAATAAACAGTTTGAAGTCCTTTTATCATGGTATGATGTCAGGCACAAGGTCTCCTACATCCTACCATCCATAGATAAATGGCCAAACTAAAGTGAGTAATAGAGAATTAAAGAAAATTTTGGAGAAGACAGTGAATAACTCAAGAAAAGATTGGGCACGTAAGCTTGATGATGTGCTCTGGGCCTATTGAACTACTTTCAAGACTCCACTCAGCATGTCACCATATCGATTAGTGTTAGGGAAGGCATGTCATCTCCTAGTAAAGCTTAAGCACATAGCATATTAGGCTATCAAAGCTATGATATCGACTACAAGAAAGTGGGTGAGAAACGACTTCTTCAACTTAATAAACTTGAGGAAATCAAGAATATGGCTTACGAAAATGCCAAACTTCACAAGGGCAAAACTAAAAAGTGGCATAGTGCAATGATTAAGGCAAAACACTTCAAAAAATGGGATAAGGTTCTTTTATTCAATTCATAACTCCACCTCTTCCCTGGAAAGCTTAAGTATTAATGGTCTAGTCCCTTCACAATGGTTGAAGTATTTCCCTATCGGGTAGTGCAAATCCAAAATAACAAGAGTGAGAATTTCAAGGTGAATGGAGAAGTTGTATTTTAGGAATGAGATGCCACCACTCATAAGCAACCAAGACTTGCAAAAGGCACCTACAAAATAAAGAACCATGTGGCAATAGTCTAGCTTAGGATCGAATATAAACAAAGCACTTCTTGGGAGATAACCTAAGTTTTATATATTTGCTTATCACGTAATGTTCTTGTTATAGTTATTTGATCCCTTAACATAAAGGTTTTTTTTGTTATCCATGTAGAAATTTTGGATACCATGTATACACATATGATGAAGATACTTCTTAGGTCGCCATTGGTGTTCAAAATGATTGATAGATTTCAAGTACTGTAGTGAATGGAAAGTTTTTCTTTACTTTTATCTTTATTTATATATTGAATTGTGCATTTTCATATATGTGCTTGACTATTTTTTATTTTGAATTTTAATTAGAAGGTAAGGATAGTTGCTACATACTTTAGAGCAGTGTTACAAGTAAATTGCCTTGCATGCAATATTGAAGGAAAATTAAGCATAGGTGTGCCAATTCATAACACACCCATGCAATCAAACAGGGAAGTTGTTATTCTTAGTGGCACCATAGTAAGGGTGTGCTACATATTAGGATGCCCGTGCCATACCCACTATGGGCATGCTTAACATATGGCATGATTGTGTCATAAGATGCCAAAACCTCACATTCCATTCATTACTCTCTTATGTGAACAAGCCCTGATCGTTTCAAAACTTGAAATGACCACCTTTTGACTTACCCCTCTCCAAAACGTACATAACACTTTCAAAAAAAATGATAAGTGTGTTTTTTTTTTGTGTTTGTGTGTTTAATTTCAAGTGCTTTATGTCGTTTTCATTTATATAAAAGTGTGTAGTTGTAGTATCATTTTTGAGTGATTTAGGCATGTTTGTTTGTGTGCCTTATGCATTTCACTTTATATTTTGCTCTTTCTTTTTATATTTTTGTTTTCTTTCTTTTTATTTCAATATTTAAGCACCTAAGTTTAGCCATCACTTGTGGCACATTGAGGACAATGTCCAATCTACGTGTGGGGGAGTATTTATTTGCTTTAATTTTTAGTATTTGCTTTTCAGAATTTTATGAGTTAATTTATTTTTGTTATTTTATTGCTTGGTTTATTATTATTTTTTGTCCATTTTTTAAAAATTCATATTCAATAATTTTACCGACTTATTATAAGTATAAACTTTGTATATTAAAATTGAATTCAGCTAGTTTAGTTGGTATAGTATGTGGTTAATACTTATAGTATATGGTTTAAAACCTTGTTAATCATTTGAAAATTAGACTTTTTGACTTTTAATCAATCTAAAATATATACCTTTCTTTTGATTTATTTAAAGAATTTTTGGGAAAAATTTGTGTAACCAAGGAGATTTGGATAGATTTTTGTTATTAGAAAAACCCTTTTTCTAGTACATGGTACTTCAACTATTAAAGATGTGCAAAATACAGGGCTAACAAATTCTTATATACAGCAAAAGGCCAAGAAAAATAAAGCACAATAAAAAGGGATTAGAGGAGCAGAAAGCTTTCAAAGCCAAAAATAGAAACAAAAGCTCCATTCTACTCCAATGCTTAAATTTGAGTATGAGTAATCCAAAGGTACCTAACGGTGGTATTCATACTTAGTAATACCATAAAGGTAAGGAATACTAATGTTGGGAAGGATTTATATATATATATATATATATCTATCTAAAGCTGGTTATCATAATTAGCTTAAGGGTTGACTAATAATTTAAATGTGTTTGACTTTCTTTGGTTTATAAGTTTTAGTTCATAAATTCTTTTGAATAATTCATTTAAGAGGTATGTATGCTTCCCTTGGTAATATTCACAGTCTTTTTCTTAAATTATTAACTTGGTTTTGCTAAATAATATTTGTATTAACCTTTTACTATATTGATTGAACTATTCTTTATTTTTTTAATATGCTTATTTTATTATTATAATGAGGTTTTTGCTTGAGCACAAGTAAAGATTTAAGTGTGGAGGAATTTGATAATTGCATTTTCTTAGTAAAAATTAGGCTTATTTTAAATATGATTAACTCAATGTTAATTCATTTTAAGTAAAATAGATATATAATCATGCATAATTCATATAAATTAAGGATTTCATATTTTCTGTCCATTTTAGAATCCTTCTGATTGATTTTATTCTGTTTGTAGGAATTAAGATGGCATGGCCGTGTTGAACCCAACACACTTATGCAATGAAGAGAAAGATGCCAAAGGTCAAAGTTCGAGTCAAAGGAAGAAGCATGGTTGTGCCATCAATTTAGCATGGTCATGTCACAAGAAGACAAAAGGAAAAAAGAGCACGAGTGTGCTAAAGGAATGCATGGTCGTGTTAGACCTAACACACCCATGCCATTAATTTAGCATGGCCATGTCATAAGAAGACAAAGGGAAAAAAGAGCACAAGTGTGCTAGAGGAATGCCTGGTCTTGTTGGACCCAACACACCCATGCCATCAATTTAGCATGACATGTCATAAGAAGACAAAGGGAAAGAAGAGTACGATGTGATAAAAGAATGCATGGTCGTGTTGGACCCAACACACCCATGCTATTAAAAGTAGCATGGTTGTATCACATAGAAATACGCCCGTGTAAAAGACTAATAGGCTGGTGCTTTTGTTTTCTATACGGTGTTTTAAAGATTCCTAATAAAATTCTAGGTGCAACCCTAATTCATGGGAGAGATATAAAAGCATCATAAAGTATCAGAGGAGAAGAGAAAAGATCATTGAATGATAGAGAGACGAAATCATTCATGAGCACAAGAAATACAAGAAGATAGTGAAAGAGAAAAGCAATCTGAAGAGTCCATTAAACAAGGATTATGGGGTTTTCTATTTTCTAATATTTTATTTAATCATGATTGCTTTGTCTTTTAATTGTTTGCTTATTTTCTTCATAAACATGATAGCTTAGTACTAGAGTAATATGAGTAACCTAGAGATGTATTGAATTTATATTTCTTTTTAATTATAATCTCAGTTCATGACATGTTTATGGTTTTTATTCTTTTGCTTAATTAATAATTCAATTTTTTAAGTTAGGTGTATTGAGATCGAGAGATGATTTATACCTAAGGGTTTTAACAATCAAATTGAATTATTTTATGCTAAGTGTTTGAGATCGAGAGGAGATTAATATTTAGGGACTTATAATAAAAACTATTAAGTTTTAATTTGAGTAGAGATACCAATTAAGAGTTAATATTGCATATTTACCTTAAGAGCATAATTCTATCAAGGATTTATTGATTAGGGTTTAGACAGGCGGGGGTCCATAAATTCTAATTTGTAATTGAATTAATAAACTCGCCTTATAAATACTCGAGAGAGATTTATAAGAATCATAGTGGTAGCATCTTAAGCATGACTATGAATTGGATTATAATAATTAGATTTTAAGTCAATGCGGATCTAGGTGAAAAGAGAAACTCTAGTACATAGCATATAAATTAATTATTTTTACTAAATTTGATTTAGTTTTAATTTTTAATTCCTTTACAACCTAAAGATTGATTAGTCTAGAGAAGCAAGTTAATTAAGTGAACTAGTATTTAAATTCTTCTCTATGGGAATGATACTTGGACTTGCAATCCTATTCTATAACTTGACCCATATACTTGTGGACGACAAAAATGCTAACAAGCCTTTAGAGCTAGAAGATCATACAATGGATGATGATGAGGAGATACCTCAATCTACTTTGAAGAATGATCTTCCAAAGGATTGGTTATTTAAGAAAGCTCATCCTTAAGACCTCATCATAGGTGACACTACAAAAGGGATAACTACTAGATCTAAACTCAGGTCTATTGTAAATTTAGCCTTAACTTCTCAAATTGAACCTAAAAATATTAATGATGCTTTGTGTGATGAATTTTGGGTCTTTGTTATGCAAGAAAAGCTAAATCAATTTGAGAGAACTAAGATTAGAAATTGGTTCCTAGACCTAAATATCATCATATTATAGACAATAAATGGGTGTTTAAAAATAAGATGAATGAACAAGCTATCATTATTAAAAAGAAAGCTAGACTTATAGCTAAAGGTTATAATCAAGAAGAAGGCATTGATTTAAATATAACCTTTACCCCCGTTGCAAGGTTAGAAGCTATTAGAATGTTACTTTCATTTACATTATTCATGGATTTTAAACTTTATCAAATGGATTTTAAAAGTGCATTTTTAAATGGTTTCATTGAAGAAGAGGTTTATATTGAGCAACCTTCGGGTTTGAAAGTTTTAAGTTTCATAATTATGTGTTTAAACTTTAAAAAGCATTATAAGGATTGAAATTAGCTCCAAGAGCTTAATATGAAAGATTAAACAACTTCTTATTAGAGAAAGATTTCTCTAACAGAAAAGTTGATACTACTCTTTTCATGAAGAAATCCAACCATGATTTATTAATTGTGCAAATATATTTTGATAATATTATTTTTGGTGCTACTAACTATAGCTTGTATGAGGAATTTTCTAAGTTAATGGAAGGATAATTTGAGATGAGTATAATGGGTGAGCTCAAGTTCTTCCTTAGACTTTAAGTCAGGTAATGTAAAGATGGGACTTTCATTGATCAAACTAAATAAGCTAGGGACATTCTCAAGAAATTTGGGATGGAAGGAGCTAAGTCAAGCAAGACTCCTATAAGAACCACCACCAAACTCAATAAATATGAGAATGGTAAACCTATTGATGAAAAATGTTTTAGAGGTATGATCAGATCCCTTTCTTATTTACAGTAAGTATACCAAATGTTATGTTTGCTACGTGCTTGTATGATATATTTCAATCTAGTCTTAAAGAGTCTTATTTGAATGTAATCAAATGAATTTTCAAATATCTTTATGGAACAATGCATTTAGCACTTTGATATCCTAGAAGTTCATCATTTGACTTGATTAGTTACGTGGATGCAGACTTTGCCGGTAGTTTACTAGATAGAAAAAAACAATTCTGAAACTTGTTAATTCTTAAGACAATGTTTAGCTTCTTGTTTTAGTAAGAAATAAGTTTCGGTTGTCTTGTCTACTGCTGAAGCAGAATTTATGACAACTAGTTATTGTTGCTCACAAGTGTTATGCCAAAAACAATAACTTAAGGACTATGGCATTGAACTTAATCACATTCCTATTAAATGTGATAATACAAGTGTTATAAACCTTAGTAAGAATCTCATTTAGCAATCTAGGACTAAGCATATAAACATTAAACTTTTTTTTTGTGATCAAGTGCAAAATGGTGATATTTTTCTTGAATTTGTTGATACAAATAATCAATTAGCGGACATCTTTATCAAGTCTCTTTATGAAGAAATATTGAATTTTATTAAGCATGAACTTGGTATAATAAATGGTTCAAGTTTGTCTTGATGACTTGTTAAATTGCTTAATTAATGGTTGGTCTTTTTCATAAAAAATCCATGAATTTAATAAAATTATGAGTATCATGTTTTTCATTCATTTTTACTTTCTATTTATTTTTTGTATTTGAAACCATTTCATAAATTCGTGCATAACCATTTTTTCCTTTGGTTTACTTTTCATTTTTGATATTTTTTCATAATTACATTCTAAGAAAAATTATTTTTATGATTCTTATCATATATAATTTTACTTTAAATAATTGCTATTTAATAATTGATTATTGAATTTTATTCAACTTATTGATTGTTTAAATAAGCAAATTTATTTCCCATTTGCATGATACATATTTAAAATTATTTGAAAATTTTTATAATTTCCATTTTAATACATAAATATTGTATATTTTGATTGTTACTTAATTTGGTCATAATTTAATTTGACATATTTCTTTAAATTTTACTTACATTAAAATTAATCTTTTAAATGATTTCTCATTCAATTTGCTATTTAATGATTGTTTATTGAAATTAATTCAACTTATTAATCATTTAAATATAGTAAATTTATTATAATCATTATTTTTCATGATATTTTATTAATTTGAAATATCCATGTTTGATTCTAATTAATTTGATATATTTGTACTAATTTTTAAATCGATTTTATGTCAATTTTGCCTTTAAGGACCTAGTTGTAAGATTTTTTGGATCTAATTAAACTTAATTTGAATGTTCAGGGACCAATCTGCAACTTTATCATGAGCCGTTGCTGTTAGTGATTGTTACTCGTGTTAGGGGGATCCTCATGATTGTGAGGCGCTCATGAGGAGCCACCTTACACATTGAAATCCAAATTTTTATAGGATTTGATCTTTTCTTGTTTGCTTCCAATTCTAAAATGGTAACCTATTTTTTTGCATGAATTTGTTAGCATATTTAGGATTATTTTTAACCTAATTCTTGCCTATATAAACCCCTCAATCAACCTTTTATCTTCCACACACCTTTCATTAACAATCATATTTTTTTATCTAAACAAAAATTCTCTACTCTTCATTCTAAGCTTTAAATTCTTAGAATTTTTCTTTGTTTCATCATGGATCCTAAGAAGAAGACATCTTAAGAAGTCCTTTCTTCATCAACATCAAGAAGACTAGTAAAAGGTCAACCAAAAAAGACTCCTCTAATTGCTTATTCTTCTACCCAAATTAGGCAAGACTAGTCCAATTTAGCAAGAGGAAGATTATCTCTTCTAAATTTATATCTCAAGAGACTTTAGAGAAGATAGGATGCTACAACGAAGTTGAAAGTGCCATAAAGGTAGGGTGAATAAGGGTAATAAGGATTTTAGAAAAATAAAAATGATTTTAAGGAATTGAGCAAGAATTAAAAGAGAATATAGTAAGAAGAATAATGAACACAATGATTTAAAGAGTTCGGATTCTCAACAATCCTACGTCTCTACCTAACTTATCCCCAAGCTAGGATTTTTAATCTCACATAATCTTATTCATAAGATTGAGATTACACAAGAGTTTAAGGCTCACTCTTCAACCTTAAAATCAAGAGTTTTTAGGCTCACTCTTAAACCAATTCTTAAGTAATTTAATGGCTAAACACTTAAACCAATTTCATTAGAAATAAATCTATCTCCCCTTCTAATCTATCCCAAGATTTAGATGAAGTAGAAATTCTATTTTTAACACATCACCAGCTCTCATAAAAATTAATCAATACAAAAGAAAAATGAAGCTTAATGAGCTTAGAGAGTTTTTTATTATAAAGGACTAATGTAATATATTTTTCTTGTTATCACAACTCTAGAGCACATATATATAGATTAAGCCTAAAAAATATGATTGTTGGAGCCATTGATTATATCTCAAACGTCTCTTTCCTTTAATAAATGAAAATTTGACTTTTACAAGATTTATGCCGCTCATGGTCGTGAGCATAGGCTCGAGGTTATAAGCATTTAAAAAATATGACTGTTACTTACAAAAGTCACCATTGGTGATGCTTATGGTTTGGTCATGGTCATGAGCATAGACCATGAGTGTATCGGCCATTTTTCTTATGGACATTCATGGTCAGGTCATGGTCTTGAGCATAGACCATGAGTTTATAAGCCACTTTGCTCATGGACACTCATGTTCAGATATGGGTCGTGAGCATAGACCATGAGAGTAGGTTGGACCGTGAGTTTAGGCTGACCTTATGAAAACTTGTCCGATTAGCCTCTGAATGCACTCCTTTGCACTTTTTCCATACTTAAGGGAATATGTTTAGGAGTCTTTGAAGGCTTCAAATGTGTTTTAAATGTCTTTAAATATATTCTAAAGGTTAATCAATTGACTTGGCTTTCATTGAGAGTAACATTGTACCTATGCTTATAATCACACTTAAACAAAGAACATTAGTGATCCAAAAATGTTTGTTAAAGTCAAAATAGGAATGGATTAACACTTGATCATGCAAATGTTCAACAATCTCTCCCTTTTTAACTTTGACAAACAATTTTGAATAATAAAGAATAAATCATAAAGGCAGGTGCGTAGAACTTTGCTTAATGGCTCCCCCTCAACATATAATAAGGGTTTTTAAGGATTTTTAATATGCTCTCCTTTAATATCTCCTTTAATAAATATATTTCTTTATTTCTCCTCCTTTTTGGACATGATAATTAATATAAATTTAATATTTTATTCCACTTTTTGTTAAAAATAAAAATAGTATAAAATTTAACATGAGGAAAGAAATATGACCTAATATAACAAATGTGTTAAAAACATAAAAACATGATAGCATGATCATTTTAAAAACATGTTAGTAATATAAAGGAAATAATTTCGAATATATATGCATGTAGTGCTACTAAAATGCATCATAAAATAGTACATATAGCACTTGATAAGTTTAACAATCACATGATTATATAGAGCTTCACATATCACAAACATAGCTTCTTCTCCCTCTTTGTCAAAGATAAAAAGACAAGAGAGAAATATAAAGGGAAATGAACCTAAAGGAACAAAAAATTCTAGAGGGAATAAAAGATCACGAACCAAAATAATGAAAACAAATGTACACCAAATCTTTATAAAATCTAGATCATACATAAACAAAGTAAGTAAAATAAGACCTTTTATTACAAGTATAAAATCATGAAATCATGATTATTAAATTATGACAAAATTAGCCACACTTATAATGTTACTATGCATGCATAAATAAAACTATGTATAATAAATTCAAACAATTAATATTAAGGATACACTATCTCATAGTTATATCACTAACATAAACACATCTTAAATTTTTTTTTTAAATGTCTCTCCCTTAAACGAAATTAACTAAATAGTCATGCAAATTCAATTATTTATCTACCTTTGTCAAAATGCAAAAGGAAATTATAAAAGAAAATAAAAAAAGCATTAATGAAAATGATAGAGTTATAATGATATTAAAATACCAATTGTAAACTAAAGAGAAACATAACAAGACATAAAGCTAACAACTCATGACTTATATCTAGAAAATAAACTGAAACATAAACTATCACAAAATAACTATAAAGATAAATAAATAGCTCAATGCTTAGATGTGAAAAATATATTAAAAATAAACCAAATAGAAATTGACGAAAAAATTAACAAAACATATAAAAAAGCATATTTAAACATATATAAATGCATGACAATTAAAAAATTTTTTAAAAAAATGTTAAGATTAAAATCAAAACATTTAACAATCAAAGTAATCAATAAGCACAACATAATTTCACATGAAAATAGTCCAACCATTAATTAAGCATAAAATCAAGACAAACTAGAACCATCAATCATGCCAAGTTCATGCTTAATAAAATTCAATCTCTTTTTATTGAGAGGTTTGGTAAAGATATTTGCAATTTGATTATTTGTATTAATAAATTCAAGTGAGATATCACCAATTTAAACATGATCACATAAGAAATAGTGTCTAATGTTTATACGCTTAGTTCTAAAATGTTAAATGAGATTTTTGCTAAGGTTTATAACACTTGTATTATCACATTAAATAAGAATGTGACAAAGTTTAATGCCATAGTCCTTAAGTTGTTTTTACTATAACACTTATGAGCAATAGCAACTAGTTGCCACATATTCTGCTTCAATGGTGGATAAGGCACCCAAAACTTATTTCTTGTTAAACCAAGAAACTAAACAATTACCTAAAATTTGATAAGTTCTAGAAGTTCTTTTTCTATCTAGTAAACTACTAGCAAAGTTTGCATCCGAATAACTAATTAAGTCAAAATAAGAACTCCTAGAATACCAAAGTCTTAAATGCATTGTATCACAAAGATATTTGAAAATTCTTTTGATAGCATTCAAATAAGACTCTCTAGGACTTGATTGAAATCTAGCATATAATCAAGTAGTAAACATAATATTAGGTCTACTAGTAATTAAATAAATAAGGGATCTAATCATACCTCTAAATCGCTTTTTATTAACTGGTTTACTATTCTCATCTTTATTAAGTTTAGTGGTGGTACTCATAGGAGTCTTGCTTGATTTAGCTCCATCAATACTAGACTTCTTGAGAATATCTCTTGCATATTTAGTTTGATTAATGAAATTCTCATCTTTATATTGCTTGATTTGTAGTCCAAGAAAGAACTTTAGTTTTCCCATCATATTCATCTTAAATTCTCCTTGCATTAACTTGGAGAATTCCTCACACAAGTAATGGTTAGTAGAAAAAAAATAACATAAACACATATTTGAACAATTAATAAATTATGCTTGGATTTCTTTATGAAAAGAGTTGTGTTAACTTTTCCTTTAGAGTTCTCCTTTTCTTTAGTAAGAAGTTACTCAATATTTCATACCTGGCTCTTGGAGCTTGTTTTAAACCATATAATACTTTAGAAAGTTTAAATACAGGATTTGGAAAATCATAGCTTTCAAAACTTAGAGGTTGTTCAACATATACCTCTTCTTTAATAAAACCATTTAAAATGCACTTTTAACATCCATTTGATAAAGTTTAAAATCCATGTATGATGCAAATGCAAGAAGCATTATAATAGCTTCTAACCTTGCAACTGGGGCAAACATTTCATCATAATCAATGCATTCCTCTTAATTATAACCTTTAGTTGCTAGTCTAGCTTTATTTCTAGTTATGACACCTTATTCATTCATCTTATTTCTAAACACCCATTTGGCACCTATAATAAGATGTTGTTTTGGTCTAGGAACCAAGGACCAAACATTATTTCTTTTAAATTGATTTAACTCCTTTTGTATAGTAAGGACCTAAAATTCATCACACAAAAGCTTCATTAACATTTTTGGGTTTAATTTGAGAAATGAAGGCTAAATTAACAATATACTTAAGTTTAGATTTAGTAGTTACCCCTTTTATAGTGTTACCTATGATGAGGTCTTAAGAATGAGCTTTCTTGAATTACGAATCCTTTAGGAGTTCATCCTTCAAGGTAGGTTGAGATATATCCTCATTATCCTCCTTGTTTGAGTAGCCATAATATCATTTTCACCTACAAGATCTTTAACACTACAAACATCCTTTCTAGGATCAAGTGAGTTTGATTTATAAAAAATAATATGCATTGATTTTTTAGCTACTAGAGTTCTTTTATTAAATACTCTATATGCTTTGCTAGAAGTAGAATAGCCTACAAAAATTCCTTCATTAGCTTTAGAGTCAAATTTCTCAAAATTATCCTTGGTGTTTAATATAAAGCACTTACATCTAAATAATCTTATATATGAGATTTTGGGTTTTCTATTATTCCACAATTCATAAGAAGTTTTATTTAAAAATGGTCTTTTGAAAACTCTTGAAATATAATAAGATGTGTTAACAACTTTTGCCCAAAAGTATAGAGGCAAATAATACTCATGAAGCATTATTCTAGCCATTTCTATAAGAGTTTTATTTTTCCTTTCAACTACCTCATTTTTTAACGAGTTCTAGGAGAAGAAAACATATGTGAAATACCATTTTCATTGCAATAGGTTTGAAAAATTCATTTTCAAATTCAATTCCATGATCACTTCTAATAGAAGAAATATAAAAATATTTTTTCTTTTTGAACTCTTTTTATCAAATTTTCAAAAGCTTTAAATGCATTATTCTTATGAGCAAGAAAATATACCCAAGTAAATCTAGAGTAATCATCAACCAATACATATGTATAGTGCATTCCACTGAGACTATTAACTCTAGTTGGTCCAAATAAATCCATATGTATAAGTTCAAGTGGTCTATAAGTGGACATTACATTTTTAGTGCTTAAATAAGGACTTGGATTGTTTTCCCTTTTGATAAGTATCATAAGGTTTATCCTTAGTGAATTCAGCTTAGTAAATCAATCATAAGTTCATGTTTACAAATATCATTCAAAAGCTCAAAATTTGCATGTCCTAACCTTTTATGCCACATCCATGTGCCATGGAAAATAGACATTAAGCATTTGATGTCTTTATTATCAATCTTATTCAAATTAATAATATAAACATTTTCTACTCTTTCACCATTAAAAATACTTTGTCTTCATTAAGACTACTAACAAAACAATTTTTAGGATAGAAAGTCACTTCATTTCTCATGTCATATAGTTGACTTATACTTAGCAAATTATGTTTAAGACCATCAATAAAAAAATACATGATGTATAGATAATGATTGGGGATTACTGATTTCTCCAATGCTTACAATTTTCCCTTTGGCAATGTCTCCAAATGTGACATGTCCTCTATCCTTAGCATCAAACTTGTTGAATTGCTCCTCGTCTCCCATCATGTGCCTTGAACATCTACTATCAAGATACCACTTTTTTTTTTGTGGATTTCAAGCACACCTACACAAAATAATTTAAGTGTTTTTTTGATATGGAATTTTTTATCTCAATTACCTTATTAGAAAGTTTATGATTTTCACCACTTGCTTTCTTGAGTTGTTCTTCCAAGGAATTTGAAGATTTTAAATCATAAGTAAGTTTCTCATTTGACTTAACAAGCTTAGAAAATTCATTTCTTAGATTTTTAAATACCTTGGTTAAACTAGTTAACTTATGCTTATAATGTTTCTTCCTAAAAAGTAAGCTTTTGCATTTAAGTAAGAGCTTGCTCATAATAGAGCTCTCATCATCATCATCATCATCATCATCATAATATTCATAATAATCATTATAAGAAGAGTTATAAGTAAATGGCACCTCTTTTTCATCTTCAAGAGCCATGAAGCAAAGGTTGGCCACTTCTTGTTCTTCTTTTTCCTTTTCAAATTTGGAGAAATTATCCCAAGTAGCTTTGAAGGCATTATACTTATCATTTGCTCCCTCGTTCTTGTATTTAAGTTTGGGGCACTCACTTTTAATGTGCCTCAATTTCTTGCATTCATAACAAGTAACCTCTTTGGTTTTCTTCTTGCCTTTTCCTTGATACTTCTTATTGAAGTCTCTTATTCTTGAGAAATTTTTCTTTTTCAAGAAATGGCAATATCACCATTTTCATCACTAGAATCTTTAATATTTTCCTTTTCACTATCTTCTTGAAGAGCTTTTAGTGCTATGCTCTTTTTCTTTTCTTCCTTTTCTTCTTGCTTTTCACATATTTGCTTAATTATAAGCTCATGTGTTAACAGCTTTCCAATAAGTACATCAGTTGAAAAGGTAAAGAGGTTAATCCTTTTTAGGTAGGATTCTTAGAATCTTATTGTTCACCTTTTCCTTGAAGAAATGTTTTCCTAGTTTCTTGAGGGCTATGAGGATAATATTAAGATGCTTTATCATCTCCATGATTGATTCTTGAGGCTTTATCTTGAAGATTTCATATTCATACAAGTGAAGTTAAACCTTTTTAATTTTAACTTGCATGTTGCCTTCATAATGATTTTCTAAGATCTCCCATATTTCCTCGGCCGACATGCTATATTAAAGCTTGCCTCCTTCTTCTCTTATCATGGAAGAAACTAAAGTAATCATAGCCTTTTTGTTTTTATAATTTTCCTGCTTTTGTTCATTATTCCATTGGCTTTTTACAAAAGTAGTTACCACACCATCAATGGTAGTTATAGGTGGTTCCTAACCTTTTTGGAAAATATTCCAAAGTTTGATAGAATCATAATCAAAGTATAACTCCATTTTGAACTTCTAGTGAGGATAGTCACTACCATCAAAAAATGGTCTAAGTGAAGAAATATTTTATGATTCACTCCCCATGATCTTGTATTCTAGTAATGAAGTTCCTAGAATTTGAGCTTTGATAATAATTGAAAGTGACTTAGGGGGGGTGAATAAGGCTAATGTGGATTTTAGAAAAATAAAAATGATTTTGAGGAATTGAGTAAGAATTAAAAGAGAATAGAGTAGGAAGAACAATAAACATAATGATTTAAGGAGTTTGAATTCTCAACAATCTTACATCTCCACCTAACTTATCCCCAAGTTAGGATTTTCAATCTCACACAATCTTATTCATAAAATTGAGATTACATAAGAGTTTGAGGCTCACTCTTCAATCTTACAATCAAGAGTTTCTAGGCTCACTCTTAAACCAATTCCTAAGTGTTTTAATGGCTAAACACTTAAACTAATTCCTTTAAAAATAAATCTCACTCCCCTTCTAATCTATCCTAAGATTTAGATTAAGTAAAAATTCTTATACTAACACATAACCAACTCTCACAAGAGTTAATCAATACAATGAATATTAATAGAAAGAAAAATGAAGCTTAATGAATGCTTAGAGAGTTTTTAATAATCAAGGAGTAATGTAATGTATTGTTCTTATTATCACAACTCTATAGCACATATATATAGATTAAGCTTAAAAAATAAGGTTGTTGGAGCCATTAATTATGTTTCCAATATCTCTTTCCTTCAATAAATGCAAATTTTACTTCTACAGGATTTTTGACGCTCATGGTCATAAGCATAGGCTTGGAGAGTTAAGTTTTTAAAAAATATGACCATTACTTGCAAAAGTGACCATTGGCGATGCTCATGATCTTGTCATGGTCGTGAGCATGGACCGTAAGTGTATCAACCATTTTTCTTATGGACATTCATAGTGACGTAACGGAAGCCTAAGATAAAAGAGATAAATGCTGCAAGCCATTGAATCGTGCACGATTGGTCATCTAGCAACCTTCTATAACTTATTGATTTGCGAATAAATGCTAGGAAATAGGCATCCAAGAATTAATTGATTCACAAAGAATATTGAATTTAGGGAAAATAATAATTTCAATTAATTAATTTAAAAAAACTATCTCCAAATAACTAAAAGAGATGAATAAATAGTATTTAGGGAAAAACCCTAGCTAAAACAATGCAAAAAGACAAAAAAAAACTCTAAAAAATAACATAAAAGTTTAAACTAAAATATAAAGCCCTAAATGATGGAATTTAGTCCTGAAGCAAGGATGTTACAAGCATAGCATGTAATAATTATTATAGAGCTCTGAACCAGTTTTGTTTTGATATATTATGAGCCTTACAGTTCCTCAAGACCTAGAAGTTAGAGCCATTAGAAGCTCAGGTGTGCACTCTCTTTTTGTCAAGCCCATCAATGAATTCAAATGCAATCTAGTCCACATCATATGGTCAAGTCACACTCATAGTCTGGTCATGGTTGTGAGTGTAGTCCATGAGCATATCAGCCACTTTACTCATAGACGCTCATGGTTAGATATAGGTCGTGAGCATAGACCGTGAGCTTAGGCTGACCTTTTGAAAACTTGTCCAATTAGACTCTGAATGCACTCCTTTGTACTTGGTTCTTTTTCCATGCTTAAGGGAATATGTTTAGGATTCTTTGAAGGCTTTAAATATGTTTCAAATGTCTTCAAATATATTTTAAAGGTTGGCCAATTAACTTGGCTTTTATTGAGAGTAATATTAAACTTATGCTTATAATCACACTTAAACAAAGAACATTAATGATCCAAATTTTTTTGTTAAAGTCAAAATAAGAATGGATTAACACTTAATCATGCAAATTTTCAACAAAAGTCATGACTATATTTGAAAGGGTAGGCATTTATAATTTTGTTTTTGATGCTCTTCCTACCTATCCTTCTCTTGTTTATGAATTCTCTCTTCCTGTTGCTTGAGAACTCAATATTTTGATAATCAAAACCCCATTAATAGTATGAGATTTAGGTTAGGTGGTACAGATAGCTTTCTTACTTCTTAATAATTTGATAGCATATTTAGGTTTAGATTAGGAGGTTTAATAACTCCTAATTCTTCTTGGTCTCCTCAAGGCTTTTGGGTTCAACATGCTAAACCCAATGCTAGTTCTTTTATTACTAGGCATACCAAGTCATCTCTCTTTGCTTCAAAATCTCTTTGGTATAGTCATCATTTCGTAACCTATTCTATTCATACTAAGGATCTTAGCAACAAAGCAATTTCTTTTGATGACTTATTTCTGATTTGTTACTTTATTAAGAATATTGAAGTTGAGTTGGGTGGATGGCTTCAATGGTGGCTATGGTTGGTTAGTGATAGTGTGAGTGGGAGTTTATGTGTTGGAGGAATCATTACTCATATTGCTAATTATTTTGGGATTTCTTTAAATAGCATTCCTTTTATTCCTCTTTCCTTCCTTGACCAAAGCCTTTTGAGAAATTCTAGGCAATTTAAAGTTGTTAGAAGTGTTTGGGTATGGAAAGATAAAGTAGTATATGAAGATATTGATGAGGAGCTTGAACATGATTTGAAAGACATAGAGCAAATAGGTACGCATGGTCTTAAAAGTGTTCAAGTTGAAGAAGACATCCCTCAGGAGCATGTCCCTCCTCAATCTCAGAGAAAAAGAGTAAGAGAAGCATATACCTCTCAAAGTCTTAATGATGAACCCGCTTGGGTTAGTGGTTTCTTTGATCGTTTCTCTATAGTAGAGTCTAACTTCAACATAAGGTTTGATCAAATAGATAGTAGACTTGATCGATTTGAGCATTGCATGGACCATAGTATTCATCGCTTGTATACTCAACACAACATCCAATGCACTCAGCCTCTTCCTCCTCCCCCACTATTCCAAGATCCCCAGGATGGACAAGACTCTTATATTTTCTTAGATTTGGTTTATCTTTGTTTTCATTATTTTAGTTATTAGTCTTTTGTTTCCTTTAGGTTAATTTCTAGTTTATTATTTCTTTTTTATTTTTATCTTTAACAAAGGGGGAGAAATTGTGATGTGTTTTGTGATGTGCTAGGTGCTACATAATCATGTGTTAGTTAAGTGTTAAGTTTTTAAAAAATAAGTGCTATGTATTCTATATTTGTGATGTGTTAAAGTAGTACTACATGCATTGTAATTGCTACTAGTTTTATTTTAAATGATCGTTTATTATTTTTTTAACACATTTTTCATGTTAGGCCATGTTTTTCTTTCCCTCATGTTAGATCTTATGTTGTTTATTTTGACAAGGGAAATCATTTGTAAATTTATATTTCTTATCATGACCAAAAAGGAGAGAAATATATAAATATATTTTTATAAGGAGAAAATTTTATGATTATTTTCAATTGGTATCATTTCTAAAAAATTATCTTCTTTACTCCTTATATATGCAATATTGATTCATTTTTTTACTCTGATATATGATACATTATTAGATCCATGCATATATTAAAGGGGAGCTATTTTATAAATCATAAGTTTATTCATGCCATTTATTTTTGACACACACACTGTTGACCATTTGTATGATCAAACTCCTAATTTTGGACTTTGACAAAAAAAATTTTATACTAATAATTTCAATTAAGTGTGTAGGGAATTATATACTAAACATATACCAAGCATATACACTTTTGGATAAATAGTGACTTTTCGGGCTGATTGAACCTCTGAGATTAAAGAAGACTTTTGACATATTTAGAGCTCTTAAATGAGAAAATGAGCTTCTTCAATTTTGAAGTAAACATCTTAAGCTTTCCAATATCAAAATCCAAGTTCATTTGGGTATTCAAATCTTCAGTCGAAGTCAGCATATGCAGCTTGTATTTCAATTTGCACAACTTTTGGAATTTCAGCAATATCTTGAGCTACAGATGTCCAATTGAGGTGATTAAAAGTTTTATAGAAATATAAGACAATTATCTATAACTTTTATGAATAAAATTTTGGATTAATCAATCATCTTCAGTTCCATTCATAAGCATCTTTTGAAGTGGTCACGAGTTGTCCTTCAATGGAGCCTTTGGAGCACGTTTTTGCCAAAAAATGGCAATACCCCTCACAAGCGTGAGTGCTCATGACCTACTCATGAGCACTCATGACCTACTCATGAGCATACCTATAACAGCATCCAACAGGAAAATTTGAATGCAATGGATATATTTTTGCTCCTCACGAGCACTATTCATTCATGAGCCGCCCGTGAGCATCCTTTGAGCTACCAAAAGTCCAAGAATTGATTCAAAATCAATTATAAATGTTGGAGACATGATTGATACATCCAAAAAATATATCTTTAAGTGTTTTTATATATAAACACAACTTAGAATTCAATTGAAAGGTGAAGAAAACTTGTTTATCATTCATCATTTCCTTAAATATTCAATTGAGCTCTTAAACTTTCCTTTAAAACAATTCTTTGTGTATAAATCTTATGAGAGTTGGTGAGTGATTAGAATAGACATTCTTATTCTTCTATTTTTAAGATTTAGAAAATAGGAAGTGAGATTCTATTATAAAGGAATTGGTATAAGTGTTTAGTCATTAAAACACTTGGGAATTTGGTTTTAGTGTGAGCCTTGAAAACACTTGTAATTTAGTTTTTGAGTGAGCCTTGAAAACTCAAGTTGTAAGGTTGTAAGAGTGAGCCATAAAACTCTTGTGTATTCTTAATCTTATGAATAAGATTGTGGGTGATTAAAAAATCCTAACTTGGGGATAAGTTAGGTGGAGACGTAGGATTATTGTTGAATATGAACTCCTTAAATATTTGTGTTCTTCATTATTCCTTCTCAACTCTTACTCAATTCTTGCAAAGAATTCCTTTAATTTCCTATTTTTGTTCGATAGTCTTATTCACCCCCCCCCCCCTCTAGGACTCTTTCAATTGGTATCAAAGCTAGTTGTCCCTTACCGTTAATTAAGGTAGAACACCAATAAGAACTCTCACTTGTGAACTGTGTCGCCAAAGTAAGGGTCTTCGCTCATTGGTGTTAGTGCATCAGTGGAGACGATGGTCGACTAGTCTAATAGGTACCATTGAAAGGTGATATAGGTTAGGTATGACCTATAAAAGTTTTCACACACACATTTTATTTATTATTTTATCAAATTTCTTGTCAAAGAAAAAAAGGAGGAGACTATTGACAATTTGCATAATCAAACTCTTAATTTTGGACTTCAGCAAACAATTTAAGCTGCTAATAATTTCTTTTGAGTGTGTAGGAACTTAATTCATTTTATTTAAAGTTTGGAGATATGAAACACTATCATAAAAGTGTATTTCATTAAAGAATATTATCCTTAACATATACTCAAAGTATCTAGAGCTATTATGAGTAAAAAAATGCATTTTTTTGGACTTATAGGTGTTTGCTCATGAGCCAATCATGAGTAGCCACCCCGAAGCCAAGTTTTTGGGCTTCTTTGAGTGAGCTAGGCAGTGCTGCTCATGAGTTTCCATTACAATCGTAAGAAAATCATAAGGGCACTCCTGACAGCTCATAATGGGCATTTTCAAGCTGAATTCAAATGCAATGGTCACTACACCATCCCTCACGAGCTAAGACTTGCTCCTCACAATTATGAGTGGTGTTTTGACAGAAATAAGTCAAATTTAAGTTCACTATAGCTTGGAGATGTTAGGGACATAATTATTGGCTTAAACAATCATAATTTGAGTTGTTCATCTATATAAACAACTCCTAGAGCTCAATTCAAGGGTTAAGAAACTTATTGATCCATTTACTCTCTTAATCATTTAATTAAAGCTCTCAAAACTTTTTTTAAATCATTTTATATTTGTGTAACTTTTATGAGAGTTGGTGAGTGTTAGAATAGATGTTCTTGTACTTCTATTTTATGCGATAAAGAAATAGGAAGTGAGATAATATTCTAAAGGAATTGGTTTAAGTGTTCAACCATTAAAACACTTGGGAATTTGGTTTTTAGGTGAGCCTTAAAAGCTAAAGTTGTAAGGTTGAAAGAGTGAGCCTTAAACTCTTATGTAATCTCAATCTTGTGAATAAGATTGTGGGAATTGAAAATCCTAACTTATGGATAAGTTAGATGGAGATGTAGAATTTTTGAGAATCTAAAATTCTTAAGTACTTATGTTCATTGTTCTTCTTACTCTATTCTCTTTCAATTCTTATTCATTTCTTAAATTTATTTTTAATAATCTCATAATTGTCACTAGACTTATTCATCACCTCCCTTTTAAGGCACTTTCATTTGTCAATTTTGATTGTTAATTGTTACCATAGTCTCCATCTCTATGCTCAATTCTCATTTCTCTATATTTTTATGTCTTATTTATGCTTATGTTTACTTTTTATCTCATTATTTGCAATCTCTACTCCTACTCCCTCTTCTTTATTTACTTGCTTTAAGTTGTAATTTTATCATTTTATTGTTCTCTTTTTATTATTATTCATATTTTATTTTGTTATAAGATTATGTTATTAAACCCGCCTTTGTTTCTTGTGCTTTATTTGGTATCATATACCAAAAATAAACCAAACTGCTTTTGTTTTTTTATTGATTAAATAAAATGAATCTTTTTTTTTTATTTCTTTTAGTTAATAAACTAGCTTTTCTTTTGAACATTTTTCTTTACATTTTCTTACCTAAATTTCTATATTTTTATTTCTCATTTTCATTTATTGTTAAATATGGAATTTTCATCTTCTTTTAATAAGAATTAGTTATATTCATGGTAACTAAATATGTTTTATTTTCTTTTCTTCATTTCACATCTTTTATAATCTCCTCCTCTAAATCACTTTGTTTTTAATAAGATTAACATCTTTTTGTGTTATTGTTGATCACGAAAGTCATCTAAATGCAAGAATATGGATAACAATTTCTTTTATTTTCTAATTTCTCAAATAAATGATTTGATTATGTGTTCAATAATTTATGAGGTGAGAAACATCCATTCAAGGTACAAAATTCACATTTTGAGGCCTAGCTAGATGGAAACTCGTATTGTAAATTAATGGTTCACATAATTAACTAAAAATTATCTTTAAATGCTTTTCTAATTCCTTTTAAATTAGATTCCTAAAATTATTCATTTTTATTTTAAAGTCAATTTAAAATCCATCTTCAAGCATTTTGCCATTTCTTCCTTTATTTTGGTTTTTTTTAAGTTAGTTTTCTTTAGTTCTCAAATAAAATATTTTATGGCCCCAACTTTTGGAATATGGAGCAATCATAGAGGATGTTCACAAACGTGTTAGCCATTCTCATCTCTTATCTCTTTTAATTTATTTCTTTTAATTTATTTTTCTTGTTTAACATGATTATATTTGTTCATAACATGATATTTCCATAATTTCCTTGCCATAAATAAATTGTTTATCTTGTTTGTCATGTTTACATAATACATGCCTTATATTTTATTATTATCACATGTTTATAATTCTATGGCATGCTCATGTGCTATTGCCATAATATGTAAATATGCTATAATTCTATGTTTATAACAAGTGTGTTTATTATGCCATGACATGTATATTAATTCAACATGTACCATGATCATGCATCATTATAAAATTATTTTGCTATGTTCATGCATTATTCTATCATATTATTATATGCTTGTGTGAATATATTGTGTTTGCATTTGCATGTAATGGTTGATCTACAACAGTGTATATTTCTTGGAACCACTGTCTAATAAAGTAAGGCTAGCCCTACTTAACATTCAGGTAATATAGAGATGCCTCAAACAAAAGAGCCTAATCCTACTGACATCAACATCCAAACCCAATATTTTATCCAATGGGCGAATACGGTTCCAAGCGAGGGATCTAAGTTTGCCTAAGTCCTTAACCAAATAATTTCTCGGGTGATATGGAGTGGTGACTCCCTATTTATCCTGCTTGAGTAAGGGGTTGTAAGTACATTTATGTCATCCTTAAGCTCTTTCAATACTCCCCTTACTGTCCTCTATTTTCCCATAACAAAGAAAAAGGGTCCGTGATTTAAAAAGCGTTGAGTTGGACCAACTAGCATCAACAATACCAAATGAAAAGTTTGAAAAATAATTAGAAATACTATGTCAAAATTTTACAATTTTGAGAATCATTTTGATCATGTAAGGGGTGAGATTTTTGATAGATATCTTAATGTTTGCATATCTATTAGTAAACTATACAAATTGATTTTGTTAACTTATAACCAATTAATACAAAATAACAAAAATCTTCAAGCAACCTATTGAACTTAAATCTTAATTGATATAGATTTATGACTCTCAAAGTAATCAATAGGTAGAAGGCTGAGATGAGTTTTCTATATTAACATACATTATTAGTGTATTCAAATTTTATGCAATAAAAATACTTAATTTTAAAAAAATCTGTTTTTCCTTTCAACCTTTGTGAATTTATCATGTCTATGATGGTTGGTGGCCTTCCTAGACATAAAGGTCTTAGGATGATTGTGTAACTTATAATCATAATAATGCATGAATTTTTTATGTTTAAGTTGTATATTTGTGTGTTTCTTATTATGATACATATATATATAATGAGGTTTAGACCTTTTTAATTGAGCCTTTAGGGGATTAGCCTTTTGAGGCTTGGCCTTTGGATTCTTAAGACTCTTGGTCTTAAAATCTTGAGTTTTAGAGCTATTATAAGGAATGGGGATGAGGAAAGTTTAATTTTTATAAATTTGTTTAGAGAGGATGATGACAACGCAGTTCTATTAGAGTATTCAATTCATTTCTTATCGCTTTGAGACTTTTGACAAAATCAAGAGATTATCAAAAGTTTATTTTCCTTTGTAAAATTTGAAATTATTTTTTTTAACTCTAATACTTCTTTTAAGAGTTTCTTATTTTTTTTAACTCTAATACTTCTTTTAAGAGTTTCTCATTCTCCTCTTTAGTTTTATCAAAAATATTTTTTAAAGAAATATTTACTTTTAAATAAAGTGATGGTTTCTTATTAAAGGAATTGATTTTTAAAAAATTTTCCTTAAAATCCTTAAGATCTTTAGACAATTTTGAAAATTTTTGTTTATAAAGCTCTTTCCTTAAAAGTAATTTTTGACACTTAAAACTAATTTTCTAACTAAAGTGTCACGACCCGAACCCGAGGGCACGTGACCGACACTAGGGAATGGGAAGACATAAGGCCCCTGAAACCCGTAGTAAGCCTAAAAGAAAAGATAAACAACACCTTATAATTTAAAACTTTATTTTAAAATAGAACACATTATCAAACTGATTTTTCTAAAATTTAAATGTAATTGAATACATAACCAACATATTTCCAGCGTCACATATATAAATCAAACTTAAATCGTTAT
Organism: Mallotus nudiflorus; assembly: GCA_947683625.1. Taxonomy (NCBI): domain Eukaryota; kingdom Viridiplantae; phylum Streptophyta; class Magnoliopsida; order Malpighiales; family Euphorbiaceae; genus Mallotus; species Mallotus nudiflorus. The sequence continues at coordinate 3,522,467 of CANTUR010000156.1, read as the reverse complement.
ACATAAACGTGGCCCATATAAATAATTTATACAAATATACTTAAACCATACAATTCTTAGTACATATACTACTGCAACATCCTAGAGTAATACAACAGTACAACTTATAATGACCTACATAAAATAGCTGGTTATGAAGAAATCCGGTGTGGAGGTAGTCTGAGGTCGAACTCCCAAGCTCCTGAAAAAAAATAAATTGAGGGGAATCAGACCTCACTGAGTAAGTCAATAAAAGAGTTGTACGGTTTGAAAACCTTTTTGAAAACTATATAATTATAGTGAAAATAATTTATAATGTAAAGGTATAGCTTTTGAAAAATCTCAGTAGAACCCTAAACCCAAAAATCTAAATAGCCAACTAGGCCCACTTGTTCCAATCAGACTGCCGGTCCCCGAGAGCAAAGGCATCAACCGAGGCACCAAGTCGCAGTCGTTCACTTAATCCAAATATATGGTACTGGCAGTCCCCGAGAGCTAGGGCATCAACCGAGGCACCCATCCCAGTCCATTTTTAACTTTACAATCACTGGCGGTCCCTGAGAGCATAGGCTTCCACCGAGGTACCCATCCCAGTTTAACATCCACCAGTCATATATATATCGGATCCATCTCTCAATCTCTACCATATGCACATAGTCCTGGTAAAGCCCATCAGGTAGCCCGTTCTACCAAAATTTCTCAAATTCGACTTTTAAGTAAATAAAAAATGCGTTTTAAATCTTAAATAACAACATTAAATTAAATAAATCATATAATCAATATTAAAAATATGAGCGCATGCATTCTTTAAATAAACACATGCACAGATCATTCTATTGACTTACAAGATGAATGCGAAGGCTGACGACCACGCGTCTGCCTCGGTCTCACGGCTTTTACTCCGATATGCTCTAGAAAGAAAATAACAAATCGATTTTAAAACATGACTATGGAATTGAAATCATAAATCAACAAAATAATGAATTTCCAAGCTGACTCCAAGAAGACTGGACAAGACTTGATAGACGGGATAAAACCTAACTAATGGTATAAATTATTACGAATATCACGTTTAATGAGAAAATCTATCGAAATTTCGGCAGAGTCTCCTCTGTAAAATAGACATCTCTCTACCAAAGGTAGAGCCAAACCTGTATAGAAAATGCACTTCTAATAACCACAGACATACACACTCGAGTCGGGCTCCCAAAACTACACTTAGCCCCGACCGAGATCACAACTCAATATAACATCAAGAAATGATAATATTTATTTTCCAAAATACATATTACACATACATATATACTAAAAATATATATATAAAATCTCAATTATTCAAAAATTAACAACTCAATTTGCATTTCATTATCAGAGTATAATTATAACCTAAATTAAAACCATTACATCAAATATACTAAATACAACCTTATATTTAATTTTTGTTACCAAAATAATGTATTATAAATATATATAATATTTGGAATTAATATTCAAAATTAACACTAATTAATTAAAAATATCAATTAATTTATAAAAATTGTCTAAATCTCTTAAATAATAATAAAACTAACTAGAATATATGTTTAACTATAATTAGTGTAAAATTATATTTTTACCCCTAAATACATAAATTACATAATGTATTATTAGTACTAAAAAATTCCTTAAAATTATTTAATCATCTAAAATTTTTTTCTCAAAATTAAACTTCTTAATATAATTAAAACATAAAATCAACTAATAATTTCTTCTAAAAAATATAATTTGACCTAATAATCACATTTGGCATAAACTCAAAAATATTTATAAAAATAGTATAAAAATCACAAAAATTATAATTTGAGTTCTAAAATTAATAACATTTAATAATAACCTCAATTATCAAAATTTCATAATTTTTTAACAATAATTTCAAAATTAACATAAATATTAATTCAATACCTAAAATTTATAAAAACTTCTAATTAATCACCAAAATTCCTAAAACCTTAAAAACAACCCAAACATTACAAATATATAATCTTAATTACTCTAATTTCACTAATTAAACCAAAGAAAAATTAAATAAAATTATACAAAAATTCTGTAAATCAAGAAAAATTCAGAAAAATGCTTAAAAATTCGAATTTGAACAACTAAATGGTATAACTCAACATTTAGCTAAGAACAACTTAAGATCAACACCCAATTCTATTCAACAACCAGAAAACGACCTAAGAACAACCCAAAACAACTCACCTTCAACCTCCAATTCTGATGCCGGAGGTGAGTTGCAGCGATGGGTTCCGACTTGGACTAACGCCCGAGAGGATGAGGGAAGATGGGGAAGCTTTGGTGGCGCCAGATCAGCTTAGATCGAAGGTGACTGAAGGTGAAAAAGAGAAGCACCACCACCACCACCACTTGAAAGCTCCAAACTCGCAGCAGCGATGGAGTTTCGATGGTGGAGAAGGAAATGGCGCGATGAGAAGGAAGAAAGAGACAGTGACGGGCGGAGTTGAGGAGTTGCAGATGGTCGGGTCATTTTCGGGAGGGTGAGTTCTTCTTTCTTTCTTTCTGTGTTCTGTTTTTGTTCTTTTGTTCTTTGATTATATATATATCTATACATATACTTATATATATATATATATATATATATATATATATATATATATATATATATATATATACATATACATGGGTATACATGTGTGTATAATATAAAGTATATACTATTAGAGTAGTATATGTGTACATAAACCTATATTTACACACACACACACACACACACATTACATATATATATATATATATATATATATATATATATATATATACACATATAGGTACTAGCAACACACATAAAATAACTATTTAATATAATTTAGAATTATTTACTAATAATGCAAACTAAATGATTGTCTTTATTTAAATAAAACGTAGGGTGTTACATAAAGAGCTTAATTATTATCATAAGAATTTGAATTTAAGAAATTTCAAGCTCATTATCATAAGAATTTTCATAAAAGTCATTACAAAAAGGGATAAATGAGAAGGGTACCTCAATTTTGCTCTAAGACCATGAAGTAAAAATTAGTTGACTCTTGTTATATTTCCTCCATCTCTAATTCAGATGAATCATCCCAAGTTGCTTGAAAGCTTTTCTCCTCTTCTTTGCTCTCTTGTGCTTATGCTTGAGTTTGGGACAATCATCTTGAATGTCATCAGGTCTCTTGCACTCGAAGCAGATTACTTCCTTGGCCTTTTTTAAATCCACTTATATTGGATTCCTTATGTTGCTCTAGTTTTTCTTTTTTAAATACTCTATAAGACTTCCTATGAATGATGAAATCTGATTATTATCCTCACTTGAATCTTTAAGGTCATCTTTATCACTTGAGTTTTGTGATGCGTTAATTGTAATGCTCTTCTTTTTTTTCTTCTTTACCTTATTTCTACTCTTCCTTTTACCTTAAAGTAAGCTTATGAATAAGAAGATTACCAATGAGCACATCAGTTGAAAGCTTTGAGAGATAATGTGTCTCTGCAATAAAGGTCACTTTAAACTCCCAATCCTCCTTGGGTAGCATTCTCAAGATTTTGATATTGATCTCTTCCTTTGAATAGTACTTCCTCAACTTCTTCAAGGTAATGAGGAGTGCATTCAACCTATTTATCATTTCGATGATAATTTGAGCTTTCATCTTGAATAGTTCATACTCATACACATAAAAGGAAAAATATATCTATTGGGGAGGGCAAAATATAACTGTTGGAACTTTGATTTTTGTTCACAATAAACCTCCATCTTCATGTAATGTTTCTTTCACTTTTTGCAAGATTTGACATGCTCACAATTGTGAGGATGCATGTCACGATTATAGGGAACATTACTTGTACGAACTAGTTATTGGGATTTGTAGAAAATGGGTCACAAGTATGCTCACAATCATAATTGTGAGGAAGCTTGTCTCAAAACTCCACTTGAAATCCACTTGATCTCAATCAACTTACTTGCCCATGATCATGAGGGTGTTGGTCATGATTTGAGTAGGATTGCGAGGAGTACTACCCACTTCAACAACTTGAGTTTGGTTCTTCTTTGACTCTGAATACTCCTCACAATCGTGACCAACATCTTGAGAAGTCTTGTGACTCCCAAATGGCTTTATTTTCACTCCAAAAATAATCCATATTGATTATGGTTTGAAACCTAAACTAAAGTACACACTTGAATACACATATTAATAATAAAAATTAATTGTTAAAGACAAAACTAAGGTCGATTTGAAATTGATCAACACAATAATCATGCAAAGAGTCAACATCTTATTTTATATTTAGGTAAATGTATATTTCAATTTAAATCTAGAGTAATCAAAATTATTACCAAACCATTTAGGGGAAAGAGGTGTTCTTTTTTTTTTTTTTGAATATATATATATATATATATATATATATATATATAATGGCATTCAAGGAAGTCTGTGTTATTAAAAATAAAAACAAGAGCAAACAAAAGTTTGAGTTGTGTAGAGAGACCCATTTAGGGAAAAGAGGCATTCTTTTTCTTTAATAAATTTGTTTTTAAAAAAATAATGGTGTTCAAGGAAGTTTGTATTAGGAAAAATAAAAACAAGAGCAAACAGAAGTATGAGCTATATAGAGAAAGCACTGTCCTAAAGGATTTTTAGTTGTGTATCCTCCAGGATTGAATGGACCATTCTAGAAATTATTATTTTTTTATCCTAGGAGGCAGGATCTTACAAATTAAGTGTAATTATTCGTGTAATTAACTCAACAATGTTTGAATTTTGAAAAGACTGACATTAAAAATATATTAGTGAAAAATAAAGACTTTAAAATGATGCAACTATAAAGGAATTCAAATGCTTGTAACAACCTTGACATAATATAGATATAAAACACCAAATACAAATGTATCTAAATAATTGGTTTTGCAGGTAAGGTTTAAAATTTTAATATGTAATGATAAGGTTTAAAATTTAAATGATAGTAAAATAAAAATAAAGTGGTAAAATTGGAGGATTTTTAGCTGTGTATCCTCTAAGATTGAACAGATCATTCTAGAAATTATTTTTTTATTCTAGGAGTCAGAATCTTATAAATTAAGTGTAACTATTCATGTAATTAACTTAACAACGTTTGAATTTTGAAAATAATGATTAACAATATATTAATGAAAAATAAAGACTTTGAAAAAAAGTAGTTGTAGCGGAATTCAAATGCTTGTAACAACCTTCAAATAATGCAGTTGTAAAACATTTAATAAAAATGCAACTTAATAATTAGTTTTGCAGGTAAGGTTTAACAAATTTAAATAATAATAAAATAAAAATGAAGTGATAAAATTGGTAAGTAGTTGTACAAGAATTCAAATGCTTGTAACAACCTTCAAATAATGCAGTTGTAAAACATTGAATATAAATGCAACTTAATAATTACTTTTGCAGGTAACGTTCAAAAAATTTAAATAATAATAGAATAAAAATGAAGTGGTGAAATTGGTTTTGGATCGGATTTCACATGTATTCCGCGGGCATGGATAAAAAATTCATCCAAGGCTTTTGAGGAACAACTGGTACATTTTCACTACAAATGGGCTTTAGGTACTTCCTCCCGTGTCAAATCTTCTGTAAATTCAACAACTTAATTATATTAATAAATAATAAAATGAGTTTATATCTTAGCAATGCGGGATGTTTTTAAAACATTCATAACCGTATGAAAGTATAAATTCTGTTCTATAAGTTGTGTAGAATAATTATGGAATGACTTGATAAAGTATTTTATAATTCAATATTTTTCGAAAAATCAATTGAGAAATGAGTGTTTTTACTACCGATCACCAGTTTAAGATTCAATATCTTCACAATTACATATTATCGGGGATATCAACAATATAGCTCCTAATTTTAACTATAATGTTTTTCATTTTATTCAGCATTACAAACCCTTTTGTAATGGTTAATGTCGTATAATTAGATGGACTTCTTGAATACGACATTAACATAAATTCACACTATCATCCAATTGTCAAAATCCATCACATGAATTTTGAGAATCACTTGGTTGTTTTGCGTTCACTTTTTTGACAAATATTTTTAATATTTAGATATTTAAGGTATAAATAAGTAAAAAAATGCTCTATTTTATTATAAATATTCACACTTATTTATTGATGAATGTAATACATACAATAGATTAATTTTATATTTTAAAATATTTTTCAGCATACATATATATATGCACAACAAATAATTAATTTGATCTATATTTTAAAAATTTTACATCTAAATAATAATTAAAATATTCCTTAATTAATTAATACTAACAGATCAATATCAATTACTCATCATATATATATATATATATATATGAAGTTACATTCTTAGAATAATAATTTTTAAATATGTTTTCAGTCATAAAAGTTAGTAATTTAAAGTTAAAAGATAAAATGATTCTAGTTGAGTATTATTCTTCTTTCTTTTGTTGTGATTTTTGTTGTTTTCTAATGAATTCCTTTAAGGAAAAAAAAAAAAAAAAAGAAAATCATTTTCTTATGTCATATAACTTATAGAAATATTAGGCACCATTAATAACTTATTATTGATGTAATAACTTTTTTTTTTCTATCGGAAATTTTAAAAATAACTTGATTTTAATTTTGATGACTTTCATAACGGTGGACCGATATACAATTGACAGCTAGAGAAGCCTATATATATTTGTCAATACTAATAGTAGTTATTTTTTAGCCAATGTAATTACGCCATTTATACCTTAAATAAGTGTGAATTAGGATTTTAACCTACCACCTCTTTTCCCCTTTATGGCCATACTGATTTTTGAAAAAAAAAAAAGTGAATTAAAATGTAAAATTATATCTTATTACACGCTTAGTACTTATCAGAAAGTGCTTAAAATAGAGATCCCACATAATTTAAAATTTAACTAATCAAAAATAAAACAAGACTTGCCAAATAGGATTGTTTTATTGATATTTTATTTATCAAAATTATAAAATGTTGGAATTTGAATTTAAATTTCACCCTATTATCCATCAATAATAAAAATTTCGAATTTGAATCTTTATATCACTATCTATCAATATTAATAAGAATTAATTGTTTTTTGGTGTTCCTCCAAAAAAAAAATTATTTTTATGATAAGTGATAATTATATTAATGCGAACTTATCATTTTTTATACAGTGAATAATAAAAGAAACATAATATATATATATATATATATATATAAATGTTGAGTTTTAGAGTCATTAAGTTAAAAATTTAATAAGTGTCGATATTTATATTTTAGTATTCATTATAAAATATAATGTGTCAAATTCTTAAAAATAAAATACTTATTATAGTTTTTAGTATTATTTTTTTAATTAAAACACTATTATACATATTCTAATATTACTCAAATTCTAAAAGTTTGCATATAATATGTATTTTTTTTATATCAAATCACTCAATCATTTTTCTTAAACCATTAGACATTTTATTTTTAAAAATTTTCTTAACTAAAAACTATTATACATACTCCAATAGTAATTTGGTTACTTTTTTTTTTGTATACAATTTTTTATTTTAAAATACATATATTTTATTTTATATAAAACACTTTAATTATACTACATCTAAAATACTATTCTTCTTTTTCATTCAAAATTATGTCTTTTATTCTAAATATATTTAATATACATATTTAAAAATTGTATAGTCTAGAAATTATTTTATATTTTATTTCTCCAATTATTATTATTATTATTATAAATAAAATTGTTATAATAATTTTCTAAAATTTTGCTTTTATATTTAATTAATTTATAGTTTTAAATTTATAAAAATTATTTAATAATATATTAAAATATATATATTATTTAAAATTTGTACAACACACAAATTTGTGACTAGTTATATATTAATCCGGGTCGAATTGAATTAAAGTTTAAGAAACTCTATCGTAGATTAGGAAAAAAATATTTTGTTATACAGCACACATTCATTATATCTCAGTTTTTTTTTTTAAAAAAAAAAAAACGGGAAATCTGTTCTAGCATGTGAAGGCTATAAAAATGGAGGCCAATAATGGCCAAATTAAGTGGAAATTAGTTCCAAAAAGAGTCTGTCTTTGTCACTGATTTTGACAAAATGATAATTGGCAATAACGCAATAAGCCCCGGTCTATATCATAGAGTTTTCGATCATCTAAGTTTGAGAAGCAAACTGCAAACTTTTGTTGTTTTTCAAAAAATGCTGAATCAATTCGATTTAACTGCCTTCCATCTCGTAAAATTTTCATATATTTCTCTACCTCCAATCTTATTTACATTACATGCACAAACTCCTGAATCTAAAGTAATCTGCACAAATATTTGTGTACATATCAGGGTGTGTGTCTGTGATCTAAAATTCATTTTCAAGAACAGAAACCCAATTACATCTAACAAAAACAGCTCTTGATCTGCAGTACAATTAAAGATCAATAAATGGCAAATTGAGAGCATAAAAGATATCTCTGAAACCATTTTTCTTGTTCTCTCCCTCTTTCAGTCCCTTCTGCTTGCCAATGGAACCACTTCAGCAAGAGGGGTTGATAATGGAGTTGGCAATGGTGAAGTTCTGCAGACAGGACAAGTTGGGTGCAGCCGCAGCCATGGATCAACACATTTAAGATGAAAAAGGTGGCCACAATCAGGCAACAACCTCAGCATGTCAGTGGTTTTATAATCTGCCAAGCAAATAGAGCAGCAAGTAGAAGTTGTGTCTGTCTGGTGAAGTTTAGCCTCAGAATACAGCAACTTCGGGTAACTTTTCAGAGTTGTTTCATCAATCCCAACTTCAACAACAATACTCTGTAGATGATCATCAGGTAGCTCTTCTGATCTGTTCCTTCTCTGCATCTGCATCGACTGCGGCGGCCGCCCCTGCTGCTGATTTCTTGTGCAGAAGTATGAAGCTAAAGTAATAGTTGTGATTAGCAATAGAATACCAATAGAAACTCCTATGCCATAGCCAAATCCACCAATATTATTAGAACCAAGAAACCCTTCTCCATCGTTAGACCCTGATGTGTTATTCATCTTGTGAATAAATCAAAGAAGAAGAAGCAGCAACAATTGAGATAGGAGATGATAGAAATAGTATGGTCAGCCATAGCTGTAGCTGATTGGAATAAAAGAAGAAATGGCAAAATTGTGCGTTCAATTTCAAAGCTTCAAAAAGTCAACGGTAACATGAAGAGATTGCTAGGAAAAGTAATTAGATAAATTAAAAGAGAAATTGGTGGAGTATTAATTAAGGGAAGATGCATTTTGGTTCTTGAAGTTGAAGAAAAGATCAACAGAGATAACGTCCAATTAGGGGATATACATGTATTACATGGAGCCTATACATAAATTTTTTTTTTTTAATTAACGGTTATCGCTTTATAATTTTATTCGAATTGACTATTAAATTTTAAATACCAATAATTTAACTAGTTAAGTCTTATGGTTAGAAATAGAAAAGTAAAGGGAGTTGAAAAATTAAATATTACTCTTAATCAGATGTCTTAATTTATTAACAAGATCTTTTATTATCTATTTTAAACGGATTATATATAATTTTATTGATATAGGTGATTAAGAAAACTGAATTTTATCTATTATAAGATGGTAAATCACACAATAAAATTTAAATCTTTTCTTTATGAATAACTATTATGAAAATAATTATTTTTATTTTTGAAAAAGAAATTTTCTAATGTTAAGGAAATGAAAATACTTGAATTTGAACCTTCTCGTTTTTGACATACATTAGATACATATATCAAACAATCAATGCCTCATCGCCGTTATATATGCAAATAGCTATTCCCCTATTTCATACCTTATGAAGAGCTGTCATTTTCTAATATTTCAGAAATTTTTAAAAGATTGTCACCCATATTGAAATGGGATCTCTGAGTCAAGCATATATATATATATATATATATCCACCTCCCTTTAAAGAGGTCAACCACTCTTTTATCTTAATATTAGCATACACTTTGTTTATTATTAGTATTAGCATCCACTTTTTATTAGCATACACTTTCATATAAAAGTTTTAAAAGTTTTAACTATTTTAAAAGGGTAAAACTCTTTTACTATTTGATTTTTCATAAAAAAAAATTTAAACTATAAGATTTTAATTAAAAGAATTTAAACTTTTTGTCATTTGAACCGATTGAAGTTAATATTTTATTTTTTATTTAGTTTTTGGTATTCAGTAATTTAAAATTTTTGATGAATTTTATAAAACGTTTATCTCATTATAGCAATATTTGAATTCAACATATTATTTAAAAAAAAAATTTAAAGTTTACCATTTGGATCCGAAGGAAATTGGTTACACTTGTTTCATTTCACACAGAGTAACGTCTCTATTTCAATTACTTAATGTCTTAAATATTCTCTTCTATGTGCATTGCACGATCCATGCATGACCAAGAAATTGATGGATAGTTTCTCTAATCCTATAGTATTAAATTAGTTAAAGATGTAAACCCAATATTTTTATAATGAACCCACGTGGAAAATTCTTTCCAGCTAGCTAGATAAGCTGTTTTTTATGGTGTACTTGTGCTTCTCTTTTGTTTATTTAAGCTTAAAAGGCCATGGATGAATCAGACAATATCGAAGGTTGGTGCCTAGCAGTTAATACCTAACAAATACAATAATTGAATGATTTTTTTTTTTTTTTTTGAAGTAATAATTGAATGATTCTTAGTATGTTGTATTTTGTGTTGAGAAGTCATTCACATGATAAAGGTGTCATGAGCTCATACCTTTATGGACCCCGGCTAATAACTTGCTCTAACCACATCGTTTAATTCTACTGAGACTTTTGTCTTTTAGCTTTATATGTGTTTTGGTTGCCTCTTGAGCTTATAGTTGCAATGATATATATATGATTCCCCTCCAGAGTCTTTGGGGGTTAATTGAAATGTAATAATATTCTCAAAAGTGATTAGCTCGTATAATGGCTAACTAAACTTAAGTAATGACTTCTCAACTAATTAAATCACCTCTCTTTATTATAATGAAATTAGTGCTGTTGCTAATGTTTGTGCTTGAAAGTGCACTAAAAGAACAGCAAAAGGTAACAATTGCGATTAATGAGTTGTTGTTGGTTAAGTCATATTTCGATTCAAGTTTTAATATATATAGTGATATTAAATTAATTATTAAGAAATTTTTATAATACTTATGGTCCTATTTAGATCAAATCAAATTAGTTAGAATTTAATAGATTTTGAATACTAATGGTTTATATATATATAATTTTTATTATATATATATTGATTTAAATGGCGAAAAATTTAAATTTTCTTTTTGTATATGAAAAAATAGATACTAAAAAATTTTAATTTTTATAGAATTCATCTGACTTCAACTTCAAAAATAATTGGAACTGATGAGACTACTGGAAAATGTAAAAAATAATAATAATAAATTAATGAATAAATGACTATAAGTGTGATTAATTTTAAAGCTGATAAAGCTACTTGTTAGTGTCAATTATTACATGATTTTCTATTTAATTTCATAGAATTTATTAGTATTTCTTTATATTTTATTTAGTTTGTTATTTTATGATTAGTGTTTTATTAGGATTTTAGTTGACTATTTTTGATTTTATTTCCTTTTTAGTTTCCTAATTAATTTATGCATTTTTTGAATATTTTTGTAGGAATTTTGCTTTCCTAAAAAATTCAAAATTCAAGGCAATAATTAAGGAAATGTTTTATAGAGTTATTTTTCTAATTGGAGGGGTTTTGAATGAGAAAAATTATTGTTTTGGTCTTTTGATGAATTTGGGATCTTTCTCTATAAATAGAAAATTTTAGCTCTAGGTTAAGAGAGTCATTGGGGATTAGACACTAAAAATTACAAACAATAGCTCAAGAAGCGAATAAGGGTTTGAAGATTGAAGCACGTTTAAACGAGTTTTATCTATTCTTCTTCTTCTTTATTCTCTTGTTATTTATTTTATTGTTTGTAGTTTTTATTTGTGTAATATCCTATATTTTATTTTAATAAAAGTACTTTTCGAATTTGTATTATTTTATTATTTAAAATGACATTTTATTTTTATCATCATCATCATCTTCATCATCATCATCATCATCATCATCATCATTATTATTATTATTATTATTGTTATTATTAAACTACATTATTTGCATGGATATTTTATGTGTGTGAGTGTGTGTGTGTGTGTATATATATATATATATAAATAATTAAAGTTTAATTATTTTTATGTGTGTGTATTAATTTATTTTTGTGTATATACATGTATATATGTATGTAGTATTAGTGTGTGTGTATATATATGTATGTATATGTATATGTATAGTGTGCATGTGTGTGGTGGAGAATTAAAGTAAAATATTATAATATAATGTTCTTTTTTTAATATAAAGTAAGATTATTATTATTATTATTATTATTATTATTATTATTATATATAATTATATGAATATAATATAAGATATAAGTTATATTATATATATATGTAAGAAGGAAGACAAGCAACTTACCATGAAGAGAAGATCCGACATCCACACCCCCAAAATCTCACCAAGCTGCTGCCTTCCCTCTTCGACCACCACCATCACTGTCATCGTTCTTTTCCAGCGTGTCTCAGCCCTTCCCGGAGCAGCCAACACTAGCAGCAACCTCTCCCTTCTCTTTTCTTCCTCCAGTTTCTCCTTCTTCCTCACGTTTCAAAGTCTCCTCGCCTTTGCCGGAACTAGATCGGTGCTGTCATTGCTCCCTCAACCTTCCTCACCTCCTTAGGCATCGGTCGATGTCCAACCTTGTCTCTGCCACCCATTTTCGGCGCTGGAAAGTGAGGTTGAGGGTGAGTTGCACAGAGTTATTTTCTGGTTGTTTGAGCTAGTTTATGTGTTAATCTTCAATTCTTCTAAGTTAGATGATGAATTCTGCAAAGTTAGAGGTTTAAATCTAATTTTGTATATTATTTTGATTTATTCCAATTTTTACAGATTTTTATTTTATTTTTGTTTGATTTTAATTGATATTTAATTTGGGTTTAATTAGTAATTAGAGTAGTTATTGTTAATTATTTTGGGTATATTAATTTTATTTGAGATTATAGAAATTTTTGTATTTTTATTTAGGTATTTTAAGTTTTATGTATATTTTGTTAATGTGATTAATTAATTATTTTTGGTTCAATATTTGAGTTAATTAGTGTTAGTATATTATGTTAGTAATTTTAGTAGTGATAAAATAATTTTTGATAATTTATCTAATTTTTTTTTAGAAATTATTATTATTATGTAAATTTTGAAATAATAAGTAAATGGTGTGTTTTTTTTGATATTATAATTAAATACTATGTTTTAGATAATTTTGAGATAAAATGTGGTATCAAAATAATTTTTATAAATTATTCATTATTTTTAGTTAATTGATACTAACTATTTTTGAAAATTTATTCAAAATTAAATTATTTATTATTTTGTGGTTTGAATGAGTTTTTAATTAATATTATAGTATAATTAATCTAGATGGGCAATTATAGTTGAATTTGAATATATTATGTTGAATATTTGGAAAGTTGGATTGTTATTAATATTATATTATTATTTGAAATTTTATTAAATTATGGTGCAAAATAATTTTATTTAGTGTTTTTTTAAAAAAATAATAATTAATTAAATAAATTATATTATGATTTATTATTAATTTTTATTATTTTTGGTGATTTACTAGATCAATATTTAGTATTTGTTTATTTGTATTTTTGGTGAACCTCGGTTGAAAATTGTGTAGTTTGGGTCCCAACCAGAGGTGTCGTGCCACTGTGAATTTTGAAGTGTGTTTATTTGCAGGATTGACTCTACTTCGGTAGAGGGATGTCCGTTTTACAAAGAAAACTCTGCTAAATTTCTGGTAAATTTCTCGTAAAACATGACACCGGGTCAATCCTAAAATTTTTATTTTGAGTTCGAATCAAGTCTTCCTTAGAAACTTTAGAATTTAGGTTTCTAATTTCTTATTGTCATTTCCTTTTTGTATCTTTTAGCTGCCCCTCTAGTCGCATCTACCAATTGAGGTCGGACACGACGTGCCCGATGAGCACCTTTATCTTGTAAGTTAATATTTGATTTGAGTGTCGGATTTTTTAATTTAAATTATATTAAATTCTTATGAATTTAATTTTATGAGATTCTAGTCAAAATTATTAATATGATCTTGCCTGATTTAATTTATAGTTGTTTTATTGTATTTTATTTATTGTAATTTTCATTGTTTTATTTATTTTCTTTTATTTTTAAATAAACTACGGTAAAATGGGCTACCTGATGGGTTTCAACAGGACCGTGTGCACACTGGTAAAATATGTAATTATTTAATTATATTACTGGGGCCGAAGGTCTGGTGATGCTTTGCTCTCGGACACCGCCAGTAGTATAATATTTGCTTATTTAATAAATACTGGGGCCGAAGGTCTAGTGATGCTTTACTCTCGGACACTGCCAGTATAAACTTTAGTTTATATTTATTAAATCACTAGAGCCAATGGTCTGGTGATGCTTTGCTCTCGGACATCGCCAGTGATATTGGATTAAGAGATATGATTACGGCTGTGTATCCTGGTGATGCCTTGCTCTCGGGATCTGACAGTCTTGGATTAAGTGAGTCATATGACTGTTAAAAATTTATAAACCGGGGTTCTACCAAATTTTTATACTGAAATGATTTAAAAAGACATTTAAATATTTATTTATTCTATTTTAAAAATGGATTTATTATATGTATACCAAATGGTTGAAATAAAATTATATTATATTATATTTCCATAAAATTTATTTTAATTAGGTTTACAAATCGCATTCATTTCTTTATTAACTTACTCAGTGAGGTCTGACTCTCCTCAACTTATTTTTTTCAGGAGTTTGGGAGTTTACTGTTAGGCCTACTTCTCTTCGCCGTGTAGCTTCGTCACTGGCTATTCTACGTAGGTCTATTTAGTTGTGTCGTATTTACTTTCATGTACCGCAATAGAGAAAATTGTATAACTGCATACTTTATTTGGAATTTCATGTATTTATAGTTTATGTACTGTAATATCCCGTAATTTTTAAAAATATTTTTACACTGTATCGGGATATGCAGTGTCAGTGATTTTTGTATTTTATATGATATTTTTATGAGTTAATATGTATTTTAAACCTATTTTAATTACTGTCTATTATTTTCAGTATTTTACGTAAAATTTTCCCGGGACTTTCATTTTCGGGGAAATTTCCACGTAAACAATGTATTATTAATTATTTTAAATGTATTTATGAATTTGCATGAACTCATACATATTTTTAAATTATTAAATAAAGCCTGTGTGTGTATATTTATTTAATTAGGGTTTATTATTACCCTAATATTTTATTATTTATTTATTATTATTTGATTATTTTATTTATTATTAAATTATTAAAATTTATTTTTTTTCTTTTCTTTTTTCTTTTTTTTTTCTTTTTCTTTTCCTTTTTCTTTCTTTTTCTTTTCTTTTCTCTTTCCTTTTCTTTCTTTTTCTTTTTCTTCTTCTTCTTCTTCTTTCTTCCCGTGCGTGACCGCCGGACCACCCATCTTCCCACCGTGGTTTCTCCCTCATCCGGCCACCGTTTTCGACACCGCCGGTCTCTATCTTCTCCTTGAGCTCCGGTGAGTGTTATTCTAGCTTTTGTTTGAGCTAAAACGGTCTAGAATTGCTTAGGTTTTGAGTTGAATATTTCAGCCACTTTTGGTTTTCGATTTTTTTGAGCTTCGATTTGGATGATTCATGGAAACTTCCTTCACAAATGTTGTTCCTGGTAGCTTAATCTACATGTATGAATTTTTGCAGAATTTTTGGAGGTTGTTTGGATTTTTGGGTATTTTTGAATATTTTAATATTATTTTCGAATTTTCGGAAATTAATTATTTAAATTATGAAATTGGAGTTTATGGTTGAATTAGGTGTTGAAATGAATTATAGGAATTTATTTGGAATTTTTATGAATTTCTAAGTATTTATTTTTAATTATTGAAGTTTATGTGATTTTGTAAAATTAAGTTAATTGTGTTTTAAATTGAATTTAATTGGTTAATTGAGTTTAATTATTGATATTATTGATAAATATGTTGAGAAAATTAATTTTGGATAATTGTATGATTTTTGGTGAATTTTTGAAGTAATTTAGGTATATATATATATATAGGGGTATTTTGGTAATTTTACCCTAAATTGTCTAAAAATGTAATTTAATTGGTTTTAATATTTATTTAAGGTATAAAAATGATTTCTACAAAATATCTAGTATTTTTAACTAATTAAAACTATTTTCCGGGAATTATTTTCAATTATATATATAATATACGGTTTTTCTAATAAAATGAATTTTAATCGATTTTTACAGTGTTTCAAGATTTATTATGTAATTTCTACGTATGAAATGTATTTTTATGATTTAAGGATATTTTTGGTATATTTGAATATATATTCTGTGTTTGTGGACCCCGGTCGACAGATTGTAGTCTGGAGTCCGACCGAGGGGTTGTGATTGATTGTGGTGTTTATTTTTGAAGTGTATTTTCTTTGCAGGGTCGGCTCTACTCTTTTGAGTAGAGAGATGTCCGTTTTACAGGGGAGGTTCTGCCGGATTTCCGGTAGAATTCTCGTAAAACGTGATATCCAGTCGAACCCTAATTTCCGATTCTGTGTTGAATACTCTAGATTTAATTCTAGGATTTCTGTTAGGGTTATTCTGATGTCGATTAATTATTTCTTGTTTAGTTGCGCCGAGACCGAGGGTTAGTGGACCAGGCCCGTCGGACCTGTCTCGTGGAGCGCATTAGGTGAGTTACTATATTATATATATATGCTTAGGATGCATGATTTAGAAAATGCATGTTTTATTTTGACTAAATATGCATAAATAACATGATTTATATTCAAGTATATTTTTGGTATATTTTTGGTATATAATAAATTATATACATGTTTTATTAATAAAATATATTTAAAATGTTTTTAAATATATTTTTAGTTTAATTCATGATTTGATTGGATTTATTTGACATATATATACTCAAAATATACCTGGTTTATGTTTGGTATATTTCCAGTATATATATGGTTTATATTGTTGATTTATTTAAATCCATGCATCATGTATTTGTGAATGAATGTTTTATTATTTATTAATGAAGGATATCAATAGAACGTGCTACCTAGTGGGCAGCACTAGGACCAAGTACGTACCGGTACGCCTATAGTATTTAGGCTTTATTACTGACTATTTGTGGATATCGATTTGATTATGATTATTTGATATGTGAGATGTGGTTTGGGTGTGATTGCTGGAGCTCGGTTGACCAAGTGTCTCGGGGCCAATCACACTGGCAGTCAGACTGCTGGAGCTCGGTTGACTTAGTGTCTCGGGGCCAGTCTACTGTCCATATGGATTAAGTGGATATATTTGGAATCAGTGAGCCTGTATGGCTAGAGTGTTGTTTAACACTATTTTTCTGAGGTTGCGATATTCTAGGGTTCTATGTGATCCTTCATAAAAGTTGATTTTCAGAAAAAATATATAAAATGATTTTTCTGCATCTGTATGAACTTGCCTGTATATATACATATTACTCATATACTGTTGACTGTATGCATTATCACTTAGAGTGTATGTATATATACTATAGTAATTCACTCAGTGAGGTCTGACTCCCCTCCGTTGACTATTTTTCAGGAGAGTCAACTTCCTCAGACCTCAGTAGCAGGTCGATACGCCGGATTTCTTCCGCCCCGGCTTCTTTATGTAAATTGTCTACTTGAGTCTTATTTATTTTATCTAGACACTGCAGTAGTTGTAAATTAAAGTATTGGATTTTATGTATTTGTTTTAAAGAGATGTATTATGTTAAAACTGGATTTGTATAAAGATTATATTTATGAGATTATATATGCGATGTGATGAGTTTTGAATTATATCCAGTTGTTATGGATGATATTGTAATATTTATGATTTTTATTTTCCGCTGCATATTATATATTTTTATGGTTATTATTGCATTTTTTTTTATTTTTAGGCTTGCTACGGGTTCCGGATTCGAAAGAATTCCCGTTCCCTAGCGCCGGTCATGACTCCTGTTTTGGGTCGTGACAAAGTTGGTATCAGAGCGAAGTTCGTTTCAGAGTGGAGTTCTGTGTCAGGGCTTAGTTTTGTGAGTTGTGGCCCTAGTTTTAAAGTTGTGTTTTCTGTTGGACTACTGCAGTGTATTAGGTTCGAGTATGTCTTGATGAGTATTCCTTGCTGTAGTTTTCAGCGTTATTCCTCCGTTGTCTGTTTTGTCTGAATCTTTCCGTTTGTCTTTTCAGAATGAGGAGGCGAGCGCGTGTCGCTCCACCGGTCGTTGAGGCCGAGGATGATGAGTCTTTTCAGGACGAGGTTTTACCTCCTGAGCAGCCAGTTAGACGTAGAGGTCGTGGCAGGGGTAGACCTCGAGGAGCGGCAGGTCGCCGTAGGCAGAGAGAGTTACAGGACGAGGAGCCTGTTGAGCCTGAGTTTGATGTTCCTGTTCCTCCAGTTGTTCAGCCTGTTCAGCCTGCCTATCAGCAGGGTATGTCTGACCCTAAGGCAGCTTTGTTCTATGCCAGAGTTGGCAGGATTGCTTTTGATGGTACTTCTGATCCTTTAGATTTTTTGCATGCGATTGAGACTAGGACTCGGACTGCTCATACCGAGTACCAGAGGATCATGATCGTTGAGTTGTCTGTCGAGGGACCAGCCTTGGATTGGTTTATTCAGATGATCCAGCCCTTTATGATGACGATGACATGGGCTCAGTTTCAAGAGCGATTCATGAGGAGATTTTGTCCAGAGCCTCTTCGTTTGAGCTATCGTCTTCGTCTGACCAGTATTTCTCGTGGAGATCGATCAGTAGAGGAGTATACCCGAGAATTCCTTCGTCTGGGTAGATATGCTGAGGATCTGATGCGAGATCAGTATTTCGCTGTTACTACCTATGTTACTGGTTTGGGTTCAGCTTTTGCTGGTATGCCCACAGCAGGTCTTACTCTCGAGTCTGTGATTGAGCTAGCTAAGGAGATTGAGCTGAGGTTAGTTAGGCAGGGAGCGATGCCTGATTATTACCAGTTGGGAGTTCAGTCGAGTGGATTGCAGGCTACTCCGTATTCGAGTTTTCATGTTGGTTCGAGTAGTCAGCAGCGAGGTTCGACTCAGCAGAGTCAGAGACAGCAGCAGCGAGTGCATCGGAGCAGTAGACATGGTCGTGGAGGTCAGCGTAGATCGTTTAGATTTGGGTCAGGTGCTTCGAGCAGTAGCAGTGGTCGTAGTTCTGGATCAGCGGCCAGTGTTTGTCAGACTTGTGGTAGAGTCCATCAGGGACCGTGTTATCTGACACCGTTGACATGTTTCAGATGCGGACAGACAGGACATTTTGCCAGATCGTGTCCTTATTCTGGGTATCAGCAGCAGCAGATTTCGCGATTCCCACAGCAGTCGATTGCTAGTGCAGCACCCGTGCCATTTCAGTTACCACCAGCTCAGCATCAGAGTTCTACTCAGTTTGTTCCACAGCAGAGTCGTGGTAGAGGTACGAGAGGAGGTACCCGAGGTGTTGGCCAGGCTTCTACCAGTCAGCAGGGAGGTCGAGGCCAGGCCAGAGTTTTTCATCTGACTCAGCAGGATGCTCAGGCATCTAATGCAGTCGTGGCAGGTATTCTTTCTATTTGTTACCTGGATGCTTTGGTTTTGTTTGATCCGAGTGCCACGCATTCGTTTGTTTCTCCTATTTTTGCTTCTAAATCTTGTAGGCAAGCTTCGAGGATGGCTTTTCCCTTGTCTGTTGCCACTCCTCTGAGTGATTCCTTGGACGCCGATATTATTCTTTCTGGTTGTCCAGTTCTCGTGGGAGATAGAGAATTACCCGCTGATTTGATTTTGTTGGATGTGATGGAGTTCGATGTTATTTTGGGAATGGATTGGTTGTCTCAGCACTTTGCCGTGGTTGATTGCAGGAATAAGGAGGTGATTTTCAGAATTCCTGGTGAAGTAGAATTTAAGTTTGTTGGTGACAGGAGTTCAGCACCTCAGAATCTTATTTCTGTTATTTCAGCTAGGAAGTTGTTGAGGAAAGGTTGTCAGGGGTTTTTGGCATTGGTTAGGGATACGTCAGTGGAGAAGTTGTCACTCACAGATGTTCCTGTTGCTTGTGAGTTTCCTGATGTTTTTCCCGAGGAGTTGCCAGGTTTACCACCTCATAGAGAGATTGAGTTCTGTATTGATGTGGTTCCAGGTATTACTCCTATATCTATGACACCCTATCGTATGGCTCCTGCAGAGTTGAGAGAGTTGAAGGAGCAGTTGCAAGAGTTATTGGATAAGGGTTTCGTCAGACCTAGTGTTTCTCCTTGGGGTGCACCAGTCCTGTTTGTGAAGAAGAAGGATGGTACCCTGAGACTGTGCATTGACTACAGAGAGTTGAACAAGGTGACAGTGAAGAACAAGTATCCTCTCCCGAGGATAGATGATTTATTTGATCAGCTCCAGGGTGCACAATTCTTTTCTAAGGTTGACTTGAGGTCAGGTTATCATCAGCTGCGGATCAGTGAAGCTGATATTCCTAAGACAGCTTTCCGCACTCGATATGGTCATTATGAGTTTCTGGTGATGTCTTTTGGTTTGACTAATGCACCAGCAGCTTTTATGGATCTGATGAACAGAGTATTCCGACCGTATGTGGATCAGTTTGTGGTAGTCTTCATTGATGATATACTGGTATATTCGAGGAGTATGGAAGAGCACGTATATCACTTGAGGATTGTACTACAGACACTGAGAGATCATCAGCTTTATGCTAAATTCTCGAAGTGTGATTTCTGGATGGAGAGTGTTTCTTTTCTTGGACACGTAGTGTCTAAAGAAGGTATTCAGGTTGATCCACAGAAGGTTGAGGCAGTATCTGAGTGGCCTAGACCTACTTCAGTTACTGAGATTCGGAGTTTTCTGGGTTTAGCCGGGTATTATAGGCGGTTTGTGCAGGATTTTTCCAGGATTGCAGCCCCTATGACTCGCTTGACTCAGAAGAATGTTAGATTCGAGTGGTCAGAAGCTTGTGAGAATAGTTTTCAGTTGTTGAAGGAGAAGTTGACCACAGCGCCAGTATTAGCTTTGCCTAATAGTGTGGATAAGTTCACAGTTTACTGTGATGCCTCTAGAATTGGTCTTGGTTGTGTGTTGATGCAGAATGGAAGGGTGATAGCCTATGCTTCGAGGCAGTTGAAGAAGCATGAGCAGAACTATCCCACACATGATCTGGAGATGGCTGCAGTGATCTTTGCTTTGAAGATTTGGAGACATTATTTGTACGGGGTGACTTGTGAGATATTTACTGATCACAAGAGCCTTAAGTACATTTTTCAGCAGCGAGATTTGAATCTGAGGCAGAGAAGATGGTTGGAATTGTTGAAGGATTATGATTGCGAGATTCTTTACCATCCGGGTAAAGCTAATGTGGTAGCAGATGCATTGAGTAGGAAGTCCTCAGGTAGTCTTGCTCACATCGGTGTGGAGAGGAGACCATTGATCCAGGAATTGCATCTGATGGTGGATCAAGGTCTGATGATGAAGATCAGTAGATCAGGTGGACTGTTAGCTCAGTTTAAAGTACGATCTGTACTAAGGGATAGGATTAAAGCAGCTCAGAGCCGAGATCCTATTCTAGAAGAGCTTGCAGAGAATGTCAGAGCAGGGAAGTTCACTGATTTCACACTCGATGATGATGGTGTGTTGTGGATCAGTGGTAGATTGTGTGTTCCTGATGTGGATGATTTGAGAGAAGAGATCCTAGAGGAAGCACATTCTACAGCCTACAGCGTTCATCCTGGTGTTACTAAGATGTACCACAGTATCAGAGATCTATACTGGTGGGATGGATTGAAGAAGGATGTTGCTGATTATGTTGCTAAGTGCTTGACGTGTCAGCAAGTGAAAGCCGAACATCAGAAGCCTTCTGGGAAGCTTCAGCCTCTTCCTATTCCCGAGTGGAAGTGGGAAAGGATAGCTATGGATTTTGTGGTCGGTTTACCTCGTTCGAAGGATGGATACGATTCCATCTGGGTGATTGTAGACAGATTGGCGAAGTCTGCACATTTCTTGCCTGTGAAAGCCACATATTCAGTTGCTAGATTGGCGAAGTTGTACGTGAAGCATATTGTATGCCTTCATGGAGTACCTGTGTCCATTGTGTCAGATAGAGGTTCAGTGTTTACTTCTCGTTTCTGGCAAAAGTTGCAAGAAGCGATGGGCACTAGGTTGGATTTCAGTACTGCTTTTCATCCTCAGACAGATGGTCAGTCTGAGAGGACGATCCAGACACTGGAAGATATGTTGAGGATGTGTGTCTTGGATTTGGGAGGTAGCTGGGATGATCATTTGTCGCTTGTTGAGTTTGCATATAATAACAGCTACCATAGCAGTATTGGCATGGCACCATATGAGGCGTTGTATGGAAGGAAGTGTAGATCCCCGTTGTGTTGGGATGAGATCGGTGAGAGAGCTTTGACTGGACCAGAGATGGTTCAGGATGCTGCAGAGAAAGTCGCCGTGATCAAGCGGAGATTAGAGACCGCAGTTAGCAGACAGAAGAGTTATGCGGATCCTAGGCGCAGAGATGTGGAGTTTCAGGTTGGAGATTTCGTTTTTCTGAAAGTATCTCCGATGAAGGGTGTGATGAGATTTGGCAGGAAGGGTAAGTTAGCACCGAGATATATTGGACCGTTTGAGATTCTGGAGAGAGTTGGCACTGTTGCATATCGGTTGGATTTGCCTCCGAGTATGTCACAGGTGCATCCAGTATTTCATATCTCGATGTTGAGGAAGTATATCTCAGATCCTTCACACGTGTTGCAACCTGACAGTGTGGAAGTGAGTGAAGATTTGACGTTTGTGGAAGAACCTGTGGCGATCGTTGATTTTCAAGTTCGACAGTTGCGATCGAAGCAGATTCCGATGGTCAAGGTTTTGTGGCGTAGCGACAGAGTTGAAGAGCATACGTGGGAGACTGAAGCTGAGATGCGAGCTTCTTACCCGTATCTCTTTCCTTCCTGATTCTGTAATCTTATTTTTAGAATTCGAGGACGAATTCTTGTAAGGGGGGAAGACTGTAATATCCCGTAATTTTTAAAAATATTTTTACACTGTATCGGGATATGCAGTGTCAGTGATTTTTGTATTTTATATGATATTTTTATGAGTTAATATGTATTTTAAACCTATTTTAATTACTGTCTATTATTTTCAGTATTTTACGTAAAATTTTCCCGGGACTTTCATTTTCGGGGAAATTTCCACGTAAACAATGTATTATTAATTATTTTAAATGTATTTATGAATTTGCATGAACTCATACATATTTTTAAATTATTAAATAAAGCCTGTGTGTGTATATTTATTTAATTAGGGTTTATTATTACCCTAATATTTTATTATTTATTTATTATTATTTGATTATTTTATTTATTATTAAATTATTAAAATTTATTTTTTTTCTTTTCTTTTTTCTTTTTTTTTTCTTTTTCTTTTCCTTTTTCTTTCTTTTTCTTTTCTTTTCTCTTTCCTTTTCTTTCTTTTTCTTTTTCTTCTTCTTCTTCTTCTTTCTTCCCGTGCGTGACCGCCGGACCACCCATCTTCCCACCGTGGTTTCTCCCTCATCCGGCCACCGTTTTCGACACCGCTGGTCTCTATCTTCTCCTTGAGCTCCGGTGAGTGTTATTCTAGCTTTTGTTTGAGCTAAAACGGTCTAGAATTGCTTAGGTTTTGAGTTGAATATTTCAGCCACTTTTGGTTTTCGATTTTTTTGAGCTTCGATTTGGATGATTCATGGAAACTTCCTTCACAAATGTTGTTCCTGGTAGCTTAATCTACATGTATGAATTTTTGCAGAATTTTTGGAGGTTGTTTGGATTTTTGGGTATTTTTGAATATTTTAATATTATTTTCGAATTTTCGGAAATTAATTATTTAAATTATGAAATTGGAGTTTATGGTTGAATTAGGTGTTGAAATGAATTATAGGAATTTATTTGGAATTTTTATGAATTTCTAAGTATTTATTTTTAATTATTGAAGTTTATGTGATTTTGTAAAATTAAGTTAATTGTGTTTTAAATTGAATTTAATTGGTTAATTGAGTTTAATTATTGATATTATTGATAAATATGTTGAGAAAATTAATTTTGGATAATTGTATGATTTTTGGTGAATTTTTGAAGTAATTTAGGTATATATATATATATAGGGGTATTTTGGTAATTTTACCCTAAATTGTCTAAAAATGTAATTTAATTGGTTTTAATATTTATTTAAGGTATAAAAATGATTTCTACAAAATATCTAGTATTTTTAACTAATTAAAACTATTTTCCGGGAATTATTTTCAATTATATATATAATATACGGTTTTTCTAATAAAATGAATTTTAATCGATTTTTACAGTGTTTCAAGATTTATTATGTAATTTCTACGTATGAAATGTATTTTTATGATTTAAGGATATTTTTGGTATATTTGAATATATATTCTGTGTTTGTGGACCCCGGTCGACAGATTGTAGTCTGGAGTCCGACCGAGGGGTTGTGATTGATTGTGGTGTTTATTTTTGAAGTGTATTTTCTTTGCAGGGTCGGCTCTACTCTTTTGAGTAGAGAGATGTCCGTTTTACAGGGGAGGTTCTGCCGGATTTCCGGTAGAATTCTCGTAAAACGTGATATCCAGTCGAACCCTAATTTCCGATTCTGTGTTGAATACTCTAGATTTAATTCTAGGATTTCTGTTAGGGTTATTCTGATGTCGATTAATTATTTCTTGTTTAGTTGCGCCGAGACCGAGGGTTAGTGGACCAGGCCCGTCGGACCTGTCTCGTGGAGCGCATTAGGTGAGTTACTATATTATATATATATGCTTAGGATGCATGATTTAGAAAATGCATGTTTTATTTTGACTAAATATGCATAAATAACATGATTTATATTCAAGTATATTTTTGGTATATTTTTGGTATATAATAAATTATATACATGTTTTATTAATAAAATATATTTAAAATGTTTTTAAATATATTTTTAGTTTAATTCATGATTTGATTGGATTTATTTGACATATATATACTCAAAATATACCTGGTTTATGTTTGGTATATTTCCAGTATATATATGGTTTATATTGTTGATTTATTTAAATCCATGCATCATGTATTTGTGAATGAATGTTTTATTATTTATTAATGAAGGATATCAATAGAACGTGCTACCTAGTGGGCAGCACTAGGACCGAGTACGTACCGGTACGCCTATAGTATTTAGGCTTTATTACTGACTATTTGTGGATATCGATTTGATTATGATTATTTGATATGTGAGATGTGGTTTGGGTGTGATTGCTGGAGCTCGGTTGACCAAGTGTCTCGGGGCCAATCACACTGGCAGTCAGACTGCTGGAGCTCGGTTGACTTAGTGTCTCGGGGCCAGTCTACTGTCCATATGGATTAAGTGGATATATTTGGAATCAGTGAGCCTGTATGGCTAGAGTGTTGTTTAACACTATTTTTCTGAGGTTGCGATATTCTAGGGTTCTATGTGATCCTTCATAAAAGTTGATTTTCAGAAAAAATATATAAAATGATTTTTCTGCATCTGTATGAACTTGCCTGTATATATACATATTACTCATATACTGTTGACTGTATGCATTATCACTTAGAGTGTATGTATATATACTATAGTAATTCACTCAGTGAGGTCTGACTCCCCTCCGTTGACTATTTTTCAGGAGAGTCAACTTCCTCAGACCTCAGTAGCAGGTCGATACGCCGGATTTCTTCCGCCCCCGGCTTCTTTATGTAAATTGTCTACTTGAGTCTTATTTATTTTATCTAGACACTGCAGTAGTTGTAAATTAAAGTATTGGATTTTATGTATTTGTTTTAAAGAGATGTATTATGTTAAAACTGGATTTGTATAAAGATTATATTTATGAGATTATATATGCGATGTGATGAGTTTTGAATTATATCCAGTTGTTATGGATGATATTGTAATATTTATGATTTTTATTTTCCGCTGCATATTATATATTTTTATGGTTATTATTGCATTTTTTTTTTATTTTTAGGCTTGCTACGGGTTCCGGATTCGAAAGAATTCCCGTTCCCTAGCGCCGGTCATGACTCCTGTTTTGGGTCGTGACATGTACTGAGATACTATTTGTATAACTGATGTTTATTTATTTTATTCTATGCACTGATATTATGGTTTAAATTATATTGAGAAAAATCAGTTTGATAATTTGCATTGTTATTTTATTATTTATTGTAAGGTTTCAAAGTTAAATATTCCGCGATTTTTCTTTTAAGGCTTACTATGGGTTTCGGTAGCTTTATACTTTCCCATTTCTTAGTGCCGGTCACGTGCCCCTGGTTTCAGATTGTGACAATTTGTGCTACTAGAACTATTCGTGGCTAATTGCTTTTTAGGTTTTGGATTTGAACACGTATTTTTAGTTATTAAATTGATTTCAATTAATTCTATGAGTTGTGCTTATTTTTTTACTTTCAATATTAGGCCAGATTAATTGCATGTTTATGGGTAGGTTAACCAACAAGAGTTGGGAGAATTTACTAGCTTAAAACTCATATGACTTAGATCACTTGACCACGAGAGTGGGCGAGCTCTTCGGAGATAAAATAATTGTTAAGGAATTTAATGAGTTTTGATTAACTTCTTAATCACGAGAGTATGTTAAACTTAAATCTAAACATGCTTAATTGAGCTTGACATAGTCTTTAAGTATATTAGAACAATTACCCTTAATTGAAATAAAAGGAATTAATAACTAAGTTATTCATGATCGATCTAGAATAATGAAACTACATCTAAGCTCTAGGATTTAATTAATTTGTTTTCTTTCATAATTTAGTTATTTAATTTTATATTTAATTTCTTTAATTACTTTGTTTGATTTGCTAGCTAGGAACATAAGTAGAAAATTTGGTATTCAATATTCAATCATCGTGGGAATGATATCTTTTACACTACAATTTACAATCTGTGCGCTTACAGGTTTTAAACATAACACTACTGAATATATGAAGCATCAAAAGTAAAAAAAAAAAAAAAAGACAGCTATAATTATTATCAATTCTAATAGTA
This sequence comes from Mallotus nudiflorus, assembly GCA_947683625.1. Taxonomy (NCBI): domain Eukaryota; kingdom Viridiplantae; phylum Streptophyta; class Magnoliopsida; order Malpighiales; family Euphorbiaceae; genus Mallotus; species Mallotus nudiflorus. Next base: position 3,495,210 of record CANTUR010000156.1, on the reverse strand, counting down.
ATTAAATAAAATATAAAACTAACCTAAAAATTAAATAAATAATTTAATATTTATTTAATATTAATAAATTATTTTAATTATTTAATATTAGTATATTTACTATATATATATATACACACGCACACGAAAGGGGGGACAAGCAAAATTATCAAAAAGTCTTCACTCATTATTATATAAAAATTAGATAATTTAGTCATTTACTAATAAAAATAAAATATAACTAATTAAAATATGATTTTAATTTGATTGAAAGTCTATTTTCTATTTTAATTAGGGTTAACTTCTATTTTATCTTTAATAAAAATTAAATTAACTAAATATAATTCTAATTTAATTATTTCTATTTTCTATTTTAATTAGGTATTAACTTCTATTTTATCTCTAATAAAAATTAAATTAACTAAATATAATTCTAATTTAATTGAAAGTATATTTCCTATTTTAATTAGGATAATTTCTATCTTATCTCTAACGAAAATTCTAATTGAAAATATATTTTCTATTCTAATTAGGTTAACTTCTATTTTGTATATAATAAAAATTAATTTAATTAAAATATAATTGTAATATAATTGAAAATATGTATTCTATTTTATTTGTAACAAAATTAAATTAATTAAAATGTAATTCTAATTTAATTGAACGTATATTTCATAATCTAATTAGGTTAACTTCTATTTTATCTATAATAAAAATGAAATTAATTAACATATAATTCTAATTTAATTGAAAGTTTGTTTCTTATTTTAATTATGTTAATTTTTATTTTATCTCTAATAAAATTAAATTAATTAAACTTTTAGTAGTAATTTTGTTAAAATATAATTTTTGTATTTTAACTAGGTCTACTTATGTTTTATCTAATATAAATCAAATTAAAAAGCATAATTTTATAAGTCTTATTATATTAAATTTAATAAGTAAATAATTAAAATCAAAATAATAAATTTTATAAAAATAGGAAAAGTATATAATTTGTTGTAAAAGTAGATATTTTTATAAATATTAAAAATTAATAAATAATAAAGAGAGCATATATGTTGCGACCCAAACCGGGGAGTCATGACTGACGCTAAAGAATAAAAATTTTTTCGAATCCGAAACCCGTAGCAAGCGTTAAAATAAAAACACATGCAATTATAACACAAAATACACCAGAATTAAAACTTTAATTAATATAAAATAAATCCTTATATCATAATATAATAAAATATTTTTATATAATATTCAAATATTGGGTCTCTAACTAATACAACACAGTACTATAACAATAAACACTATTACTGCATCGATTTCTAAAATACAAGAAAATGGATGGTTCAGTATTTACATAAATCAGCCACAAAGGAAAAAGTCTAACGAATAGTTATACTAGGAAGATTTGAAGTAGAAAATCCTGAAAAAATATTGAGGAGAGTTGGACTTCACTGAGTAAATTATTATAATATATATACATACAACCTAAAATTATAAACAATCAAGCATCAATGTATATATATATATATATATATATATATATATATATATATATATATATATATATATATATATATATATATATACATTTCATACATATGTTAAAAATGCACTTTTCAATAATAAATGTAGAAAAATTTTGGATGAAGGATCGAAGTAGAACCCTAAAATATTTTGCAACCTCGATCACTGAATCATACTAGCCAACAGACTTATTTAATTTCAAAATATTTCTCTTCTCAATTTTTAGACAGTAGACATGCTCCAAGACACTAAGTCAATCGAGCTCCCATAATCTCACTGTAGACATGATTGGCTCAAAGACACTAGGCCAACCAAGCTCTCGCAATCACACTACAATTCTCAAAAATCAATTATCCAAATCCCACTTCAATAAATTTCATAATATTAACCCTAACATTTTAATATACTAGTGCACACACAATTCTAGTGAAATCCATTAGGAAGCACGTTCTACTGCTATTCTCCAAAATATTTCTTCGTAACCAAATGATGAAAATTCATTATAAAAAATATGACAATATATATTATTAAAATAATTATTCTCAATATTTCTATGGAAAATAATATATATGAATATTAACAATAATAAATATGATTTAATTAAATAAGCATAATTAAATTCATATTTATTAAAATATATGAATGCTCATAATATTAATTTACATGCAATGTATAAATATAATGATAACTTACAGTTGTACGCTCCTCTAAAATGTCTAGACTAGCCTGGTCCTGTAAGCATCGTTCTTGGCGCAACTATAGAAAAATAAATAAATAAATAATAATAATAATAATAATAATAATAATAATAATAATAGAATTAAATTCCTAATTTTAGACATCTGTAATTTCTAAAGAATAACTCGATTTAGGACGCAACTCGACAACAAATTCAAAACTCATGATCGATCTGATGTCACATTTTATGAGAATTCTATCAAAAATTCGACAGACTCTTTTCTATAAAATAGACGTGTCTCTACTAAAAATAGAGTCGATCCTATACGCAAACACACTTTAAATATACACACAGCTCAACTTCTCAGGTTGGGCTCTCGAACTACATAAACTGTCCAACGGAGAACCAATATACACAAAAAATCAATCATATAGTAATAAATATTTAAAAACCATAAAAATCAATAAAATACCACAATTCAACTTATTTAAATAATAAAAAAATCAAAGATATTTATTTTCAAAATATTAAATAATAAAATCCCAATAAAATTGAATAATATTAATAAAAATCCATTTTTTTGAAATATTCAAAACTAAATAGCATAAATTACAAATAATTATTTAAATTTCTCAAATATATAATAAAAATAGCTAAAAATCCATTTAATCATAAAAATAATAAATAAAATTATTATTTGAATATATTTCCAAAAATTATTATTAATTAGCTAAAAATAGTAAATAATTCATAAAAATTATTTTAATACTATTTATTACTCAAAAATTATCCAAAACATATTAATTAACAATAATTTCAATTAAAATACAAAATTTACTAATTTATACTAATTTTTCCAAATATTCAATTTTTACATACACATTCAAAGATTTATAATAAATAATCGGAACATAATTTCAATAAACTTCCTTAACAAAACATGCTTAAAATAACTAATAGAATTTATTAAAAATAAAATGTATTTTCCGAGTCGGGACAATCCCGTGAACAGTAACCGAACTTAGAATTGCGCTCAAAATTCAAATATCTCCAAAATCAAATTTAAACATATTTTTGGAAAGCTTATAACTTCAATTTAACTAATCTAAAGTCAATTTAACAAAAATCCAAGCAATTGAACACAAAATCAGCAAATAAAACTATGAATCCTAGATTAAAATCTATAAAATTAAAGTTGAATTCAAGGTTAATTGGATGAATTACCTTAGGGGAAATGAAGCTCAAGGAACAAGCTTTCAAACAAGACTAACCTCAACCCTAAACATCGCCAGAATTGATGTCGGTGGCTCCTGGAAGTTGTCGATGCCGAAGGAAGAAGAAAGAGGAAAAGGAAAAGAATGACGGTCGTAGGAGGATGGACTAGTGGTGGTCATGAGCTGAGGAGGGTGACGGCTGCAATGGCAACACTACCAGGCGACGGTGAGGGTGTTGGTGGTGGCGTGCAATGGTTCTGCAAAACACAGAAAGAAGAAAGAAAGAAGAAAAGGGAAGGAAATGAAGGGGGAGGAAAGAGAAAAAGGAGGGAAGAGAAAATTTTCCTTTTTATATGTATTTTTCTTAAATAAGAAAAAGGCAAAATAATATTTTTAATTTAAATATTTACTTTTCTAATTAAATTCAGCACAAAAATATTAAAATATATTAAATACACTAAATTAATACTATTCATAAATAATAATAATAATATTATTATTAAATATTATATAACCATAATATAATAATTTAATAAAATATTTATTAACACTGCAAATCCCAAAATTAACATAATAATCTTTAAAATATCAAGTTATAACAATCTTCCCCACTTACAAAAATTCATCCTCGAATTTCAAATAAAAAGAATAAAATATACTAATTTATTGACGAAAAAGGTAAAGGTTAGCCATCCGCATCTCTGCCTCGGTCTCCCACATGTGTTCCTCCATGTTGCTGCTCCTCCATAATACCTTGACCATCGGGATCTACTTCGAATGCAATTGATGAACTTTATAATCCACTATCGTAACTGGCTCTTCCACGTACTGTAGATCTTCATTTACTTCCACACTCTAGGGCTATAACATGTGCGAAGGGTCTAAAATGTACTTTCTGAACATCAAGACATGGAACACTAGATGCACTTGAGAAAAATTCTGAGGCAAAACCAACTGATATGCAACCATGCCCACTCTCTCCAGAATCTCAAACGGTCCAATATATCTTGGTGCTAATTTCCCTTTCTTGCCAAATCTTATCACACCCTTCATTAATGACACCTTTAGAAACACAAAATCTCCAACCTAAAACTCCACATCCTTACACTTAGAATCCGCATAGCTCTTTTATCTGCTAGCTGTGGTTCTAAGCTTCTTTTGATCAAAGTAACCTTCTCAGCTGCATCTTGGATAATCTCAGGTCCAGTCAATTCTCTCTCCCCAATCTCATCCTAACATAAAGGAGATCTACGCTTCCTTCTATACAAAGCTTCATATGGTGCCCTTTCAATACTGTTATGGTAGTTGTTATTGTAAACAAACTTTACCAATGGTAGATGATCATCCCAATTACCTCCAAGATCCATTACACACATTCTCAACATATCCTCAAGTGTCTGGATCATCCTCTCAGATTGACCATCTGTTTGAGGATGAAAAATAGTACTGAATTCAAGCCTAGTGCCTATTGCTTCCTGCAACTTCTGCCAAAATCAAGAGGTAAACACTAAACCTCTATCAGATATAATGGAAACAGACACCGCATGAAGGCATACAATATGCTTGACATACAACTTAGCCAATTTAGCTACAAAATAAGTAGTTTTAATTGCTAAGAAGTGAGCTGATTTGGTTAACCTGTCCACAATCACCTAGATGGAATCATATTAATCCTTTGAATAAGGTAACCCTATCATAAAATCCATAACAATTCTCTCCCATTTCCACTTTGGAATAAGAAAAGGTTGAAGCTTCCTAGAATATTTCTAATTATCAACTTTCATCTATTGATAAGTCAAGCACTTAGAAACATAATCAACTATATCCTTCTTTAATCCATCCTACCAATACAAATCCTTAATGTTATAGTACATCTTAGTAACACCTGGACGTACATTGTAAGTTGTAGAATGTGCTTCTTCTAAGATCTATTCTCTCAAATTATCCACATCTGGAACGCACAATTTACCACTAATCCATAAAACACCTTCATCATCGAGTGTAAAATCAATGAACTTCCCTTCATGAACATTCTCCTCAAGCTCTACTAAAATAAGATCTTAGCTTTGAGCTGCCTTAATCCTATCTCTTAACACTAATCTGACTTTAAACTGAGCTAACAGTCCTCCTGATTTACTTATCTTTATCATCAAACATTGATCCACTAACTTGTGCAACTCTTGGATCAAATTTCTCTTCTCTATACTAATGTGAGCAAGACTACTCGAGGCTACTCAAGGCATCTTCTACCATATTGGCCTTGCCTGGATGGTACAGGATATCATAATCATAATCTTGCAGGAGTTCCAACCATCTTCTTTGCCTCAAGTTCAGAGATCTCTGTTGGAAAAAGCACTTCAAGCTCTGGTGATCTGTGAAAATCTCAAAAGTCACTTTATATAAATAATGTCTCCAAATCTTAAAAGCAAATATCACTACTGCCATCTCTAGGTCATGAGTAGGATAATTTTGTTCATACTTCTTTAACTGCCTCGAAGCATACGCTATCACCTTACCATTCTACATCAATACACAACCTAGGCCAACTTTCGAAGCATCATAATATACAGTGAACTTATTTTCTCTATTTGGCAAAGTTAGAACTAGAGCTATGGTCAACTTCTCCTTCAGTAACTGAAACTATTCTCATAATCATCATACCACATGAACTTCATATTCTTTTAAGTTAGGCAAGTCATAGGCATTGTAATTCTTAAGAAATCTTATATAAATCTCCCATAGTACCCGGCTAAACCAAGGAAACTTTGAATCTCAATGACTGATGTTGGTTTGGGCCATTCAGACACTACTTCAATCTTCTATGGATCAACCTGAATACCATCTTTAGACACTATGTGTCCAAGGAATGTAACAATCTCCATCCAAAAATCACACTTTGAGAATTTAGCATAAAGTTGACGTTCTTTTAGTGTCTATAGTATTGTTCTCAAGTGATATACGTGCTCCTCTATACTTTTTTAATACACCAGTATATCATCAATGAAGACTACTATAAACTAATCCACAAACGGTTTAAACACTTTATTCATCAGATCCATAAAAGCAGCTAGTGCATTAGTTAATCGAAAGGACATCACTAGAAACTCATAATGACCATATCGATTGTGAAATGTAGTTTTAGAAACATTAGCTTCACTGATCCACAACTAATGATAGCCCAATCTCAAATGAATCTTGGAAAAGAATTGTGCACCCTAAAGTTGATCAAACAAATCATCTATCCTTTGAAGAGGATACTTATTCTTCATTGTCACTTTATTCAACTCTCTATAATCAATGCATAGTCTTAGTGTACCATATTTCTTCTTTATAAATAGACTAGTTCACCCTAAGGAGAAACACTCGGTCTAATAAAACCCTTGTCCAGCAAATCTTACAATTGCTCCTTCAACTTTGCAAAAGCCATTCTATAGGGCAACATCGAAATAGGTGTTGTGCCTGGGACCATATCCATATAAAATTTAATCTCTCTATGAGGTGGTAAACTTGGTAACTCTTTAGGAAAGACATCAGGGAACTCGCAAGCTATCGAAACATATGAGATAAACATCTTATCCACTAAAGTATCCCTAACTAGTGCCAAGTATTCCTGACAACCTTTCCTCAACATCTTCTTAGCTGTGATAATGGAGATAAGATTCTGAGGTGCAGAACTCTTGTCGCCCATAAACTTAAACTCTTTTTCATTCAGAATTCTGAAAATCACCTCTTTACTTCGACAATCAACTACGGTATAGTGCTCAGACAACCAATCTATACCAAGAATCACATCGAACTCCATAACATCCAACAACACCAATTCCATTAAGAATTCTCTGCCTCCCACTAACACTGAACATCTAGAAAGAACAACATCGATGTTTAAAAAGTCATTTAGAGGAGTGACGATAGATAAAGGAAATGCCATCCTCGAAGCTTTCCAACTTGACTTCAAAGCAAAAACAGGGGACACGAAAGAATGTGTGGCACCTGGATCAATCAGGACTCTAGCATCCAAGTAACAAACTAGAAGTATACTTATAACAACGACATTGGATGCTTCAGCATCCTGTTATATGAGGGTGAAAACTTTAGTCTGACCTCAGCCTCCCTATTGGTTAGTGGAAGTTTAACCAAAGCCTTTAACATTACCTCTACCACCTCTGCCACACCCTTGTTAGGCTACAAACAACGACATACCCGGATACTGAGCTGGAGGCAACTGATAAGGAGCTGGAGCTGCACTAGCAATAGATTGCTTCAAAAACTACTGCTGATAACTAGAATAAAGACATGACCAGGCAAAATGTCCCGTCTGTCCGCATCTAAAACATGCTCCAAGAGCCATGTAGCACAGTCCTTGATGGACTCTCCTATACATTTGACAAGCACTGGCTACTGATCCCATGTTGCCATAACTAAAACTTTGGCCGCTGCTACTGCTAGTAGCACCTGAATTAAATCTAACAGTCTGCATACTCTAGTAAGGCCATGTCTACTGCTCCTATGGACTCTCTGCTGAGGTCTCTAGCCTTATTGATAAGATCCTCTCTACTAATTGCTAGAGCCAATCTAAAATTTGGTGTACTGGGTGCTTTGAAATCCTCATGCATGGACACCTCCTAACTGATAATAATCAGGTGTAACTTCCTACTTGACCAATCTGAGCTCTATCTCCTTGGCCAACTCTATCATAGACTCAAGAGTCAAGCTTACAGTAGGCATCCCAGCGAATGCAGAACCCAGTTTGGTGACATATGTAGTAACTAAGAAGTACTGATCTCTTATTAGGTCCTTTGCATATCGACCAAGTTTGAGGAACTCTTCTGTGTACTCCTTTATTGACTTGTTACCTCTAGTAACACCCGTCAACCAGAGTCTATAGCTCATCCTCATAGGCTTTGGGCAAAAATGCCTCATGAATCTCTCTCAAAACTAAGGCCAGGTGAAAGTCATCATGTGCAGTTGGATGACCTGAACAAACCAATCCAGGGCTGGTCCCTCAATAGACAACTCGAGATCATGATCCTCTCGTACTCAATGTGAGTAGTCTGAGTCCTCATCTCAATCTGTACTCTCATCGAATGATATCCTGCTGACTCTGGCATAAAATAAAATTGCCTCAGGGTCAATGTCAAGACCCAACCCGGGAGTCATGACTAGTGCTAGGGAACGAGAATTCTTTTGAATCTGGAACCTGTAGTAAGCCTTAAAAAATAAAAATACATGCAATAAATAAATAAAAATATGCCAAAATTAAAACTTAAATCGATATAAAAATAAATACTTAAATGTCATATCATAATAAAATATTCATATAGTATCTGATACAAATCTCAAAAACCAAAACAACACATTACTGATACAATACGCTACTACTGCACCCACTATAGTACAATAAGAGTTCAGATAATAAATTTACATAATCTAGCCAGGGCTGAAGAAGATCGGTGAAGAGATATACTACTGAGGTCTAAAGAAAAATCTCCTAAAAAACTATTGAGGGAAGTCAGACATCACTGAGTGAATTATTATAATATATATATATATATATATATATATATATATATATATATATATATGTAACCTAAAGTCATATTCAGTTGAGCACCAGTGTAATAACATACATACACAGGCATTTCACACAGATGCTAAAATCCACTTTATATATAATAAATGCAGTAAATGTTAATTTAAGTGAAGGATCAAATAGAACCCTAAATATTCACAACCTCAATCATAAAATCAATAGCCAACTGGCTTATCCGAAACTCTAAGTATTCATTTATCCAACTCAAGGTAGTAAACTAGCCCCGAGTACACTAGGTCTACCGAGGATTCACAGCCGCCCTTTCCAAAAACCAATAATCTCCATTTTCTCATTCATAATCAAATATCAAATTTTCAACCTATTCTACCGTACTGTTGCGCAACAGCCCTAGCACAGCCCCCTTGGTAGTACATTATATTAATATCCTTCAATAAATCACGTATTTATGACAAATAATAAAATGCACAATTAAAATAAAATGGCATACAATATAGAAGAATATACCAAACATATATTAAAAATATTCCAAATATAAAACAAAATAAACCATAAATATAACAAATAAATATGTTGAATAAATGTCAAATATACTGAATATATACTAAAACATACTAACATATATATGTCACATATATGCAAAATATACTAAAAACTTACTAAGCATATATGTCACATATATATCATATATACCAAAAATCTACTAAAAGTATACTAAACATATACCAAATCATTTAATGAAATAATTCATGTTTAAATACATATTAAAAATGTGAATGCTTGTAATCACGCATCTTATATGCAATGTATATATAAAATAATAACTCATAAGTTTGCACTCCTTGAGACTAACTCAACGGGCTTGGTCTAATAGGCCTTGGTCTCAACGTAGCTAAAAAAATAAATAATAATAAAATTAGAATAAATTTCTAACTATACTTCTAAGAATTCTAAAGGAAAACTCAATCTAAGAATCAAAACTCAATTAAAAACCAGAGACTCAGGATCGACCTGACGTCATCTTTTATGAGAATTCTACCAAAAATTCAGCAGAATTTCCTATGTAAAATGCACATCTCCCTATTGAAAAGTAGAGACGATTCTGTAAGAAAACACACTTCTAAATTCACAGAGCTCAATACCTCGGGTTAGAACCCTAAACCACACAATTTCCCAACCAAGGTTCACAATTCACAATAAAGTAAATATTTAATAATAATATAATCAAATCATTAAAAATCCATAATCATCAATAAATAACCACAATATAACATATTTAAACATAAAAAATATTAAATATAATTATTTTCACATTAATTAAATAAAAACTCAAATAAATTATATAATATTAATAAAATCCAATTTTTTTAATTATTTAACATAAAATAGTAAAATTCACAATTAATAACTCAAATAGGTTATACATATAATAAAAATGGTTAAAAATTTATTTAATAAAAAAATAGTATATAAATTTATTATTTGAAGATATTTTCAAAAATTAGTATTAATTAGTTAAAAATAGTATATAATTTGTAAAAAATTATTTTAAAAGTATTTATTATTCAAAAATTGTTTAAAACATATTATTTAACTATAAATTCAATAAAAATACATAATCTACCTATAATTCCAAAATTCACATAATACTAAATATTATTAAAAAATTAATCAAAATTACTAAAAATCATTTTAATGTAAATTATTCTTCTAAAATTACTTAAAACATATTAATTAACAATCATATCAATTAAAACACAAAATTCACCAATTTATATTAATTTTTTCAAAAATGAATTTTTCACATAAACTTTCAAAAATTCATAGTAAATAATTGAGATAGAATTTCAATATAATTCCTTCACAAATTGTATTCTAAATAAATCAAACAATTTATTAAAAATAGTAGAATTTTCCAGCGAGGGTCACCAAAACAGTGACTCGTCGGAAATTCAAACTCAACAAATCAACAAATTCCAAAAATTCAACAAAAATTATATTTGTGAAGCTTAAGCTACCTTAAATAACATTTCTAAAGGAAATTAACCTAAAACTCAAGAAATCAAGCTTAAAAAAATAGAAAACTAAAATTGACATAAACTAAAATCTAGATAAAACTCAAAATTGGTGGTGTTCAAGCTTGAACCAAGCTTAGAAATGAGTTCCTCATTCTAAAGAGACTGGAATCATGAGTTGAGGTGGCCGAAAATGGAATCATCGGTGACAGACCTCCCTTGCTACTGCTGTTGTTTCTACGTGATTTCGGTGGTGCTCAAACGTTCAAAAGGTGACAGAGAGGAAGGGGGAGAAGATATAAGTTGATGGTGCTCAATGGTGGTGGCTTGAGGCGGTCCGACAAGGTTGGTTAGCGCTAAAGAAAGAATGGCCATCGAAAAAAATCCTGACCCTTTTCTATTATTATATACATACATACATACATACATACATATACACACACACACACACACACACACACACACACACACACATAACACACACTAACACAAATACGCATATAACATATGCACACATGCACATGCACCATAATGATGATGATGATGATGATGATGATCATAATAATAATAATAATAATAATAATAATAATAATAATAATAATAATAATAATAATAATAATAACAAAAATAATGATAATAATAACAACAATAATGATAATAGTAATGATAATAAATTTAATATTTTTAAATAATAAAACTTTTAAATAAATTATTTTATGTAAGAAAATATATTTAACATAAAATAACGAATGTTATTCACAAATGATTATAATATATATAAATAATATTTAAAATATTATTAATACTGTAAATCTCAAAATATACTTTAATAATTTAAAATAAAGGGTCATTACACTCTTCCCCCTTACAAGAATTCATCCTCGAATTCAAATAAAAGAACATAAACAAGGAATCATCGAGGAAAGAAGTAAGGATAGGCAACCCGCATCTGTCTCCCAAGTGTGCTCCTCACCATGACCACTGGAATCTGCTTCGAACGCAACTGATGAACTTAATAGTCAACTATCGCAACTAGTTCCTCCTTGTACATTAGGTCTTCATTCATTTCCACACTATCAGGCTGCAACATGTGTGAAGGGTCTAAAATATACTTCCTTAACATCGAGATATGGAACACTGGATGCACTTGAGACAAATTTGGAGGCAAAGTTAACCGATATGCAATCATGCCTACTTTCTCTAAAATCTCAAATGGTCCAATATATCTCGGTGCTAATTTTCTTTTCTTACAAAATCTCATCACACCCTTCATCGAAGACACCTTTAGAAACACATAGTCTCCAACCTGAAATTCCATATCTTTATGCCTCAGATCCATATAGCTCTTTTATCTGCTAGCTGCGATCTTTAATCTCCTTCTGATCATAGAAACTTTCTCAGTTGCATCCTAAACCATCTTAGGTCCAGTCAACTCTCTCTCTCCAATCTCATTTTAACACAAAGGGGATCTACACTTTCGTCCATACAAAGCCTCATACGGTGTAAGCACCCAATTCAAGATAATCAGTTATAGATGCAATAAAGGACTCTAATGATAAAAATGTCATAAATAGGTCTTCAACACTTGAACTTTGAAACTTCAGAAGTTTGATTGCATTTTTCAAAGAAAGGATTTAATTTTTTCAAGGACAAAACTGCAACATTTTTTAAGGACCTAATTCCGATTAGAATTAGATTTTTTCGTCTAGTTTTCTGATTTTTCAGAAAATAAAAATATCTTTTTCTTGAATCCTAATTGGTTTGAAATTTTTTTAAAATTATTTTTGATATTTATCTGCTATTTTTAAGGAAATAAAATTCTTTTAGGAATCAATTTATATATAGGGTTTGAAGGGTTGTTTTACTATAAAAAGAGGTATTTTGGCTCCTTTAAGGGCGATCTTGAAGGAGCAGTACTCTTATTCATAACTTTTATTTTGATATTTTGAAGAGCATTCTCTATGCCAAATTTTCTTTTGGCTTGTGGATTTTTCTTGGGAAAAAGCATTCTTAACTCTTGTCTTTTGTTAATTGTTTTGAAAAAGCATTCTTTACAAAAATTCCCCTTTTTCTTAATTGATTAATTGAAGATCTTTGGAGGATTTTTAAAAAACAAGATTCGAAGACCTATCAAGAATAGTGATTTTACAAAATCTGAGGAGCACTCCATTAAAATCATTCATAAGCATAATCTTCTCCCAATTCTATTTTACTTGATTTATTTATTTATTTATTTATTTATTTATTTTATTGATTTTTAATTTTATTTAAATTATTGTTATAATTTATTCACTAATCATAATTTTTATTTTTTTTATGGTGATTATGGTGATGATTATGTTTGGAGGACAAAACTTATAAGAAGTCCATAGAATGCCATGGATAAGACCTTGTAGAGACATAGTTTCTAGGGTTTTTATTTATTGCTTTATTTTATTTATATTTTTTGGGGTTGTATTAATTATTTTTATTATTATTTTCAATAGATTATTGTAATAGCCCCAATTGTGGGAATAGTAAAATTGTGTGTGGTTATTTGTTTATTTTAATCAATTGGTTAATAAAATTAGGGTTTCAATTGGGTAATTAATTAAAATCAATGGAGGAAGTAGATTAATTTAGGTTGCATGATAATTACAATTAGGGTTTTAGAAAGAATAGTTAATTAGTTGTTTGATCTTTTATTTAATTGTTTTGATATATTTTATTTATTTTTGGGCTTGTTTATGTATTTTTATGTGTTTTGGGCCTTAGGCCCATATTAGATTCTAATCCACTTACAAAAATTTAGGGTTTTTTTTAGGTTTGATAATTAGATTCACTTTATTCATAAATTTACTAATTTAATTAAGATTAGGTTTAATTAATAAAAAATGCATTTTAGGCCCATAATTAATTAGGAATTAGGGTAGAGACAACTTAGGCCCACTTAGTTAATTAGAAATAGGTCCACTTAATTTAAATTAAGTAATTTAGACCTAGCCCATTTAATTTAAGCTTTTAATATTTTGTAGATTTAAGATCATTCTCGAATTAAAACATGTAGAATTAGATCCACTAATTAAATACTTCATAATTTGTAGATCTAGGCCCATATTGAGAATTAAAATAAATAAACTTAGGTTCATTTAACTAAAATTAATAGGAATTAAGCCCATTAGTCTTTAGGTTCATTTATAAATTAAAATATGTAAAGTTAGCTCATTTAAGTAAAATTAGTGTAAATTAGACTAACTTAGGGATTATATGTTTAAATGAATGCGTTATTTACTTATAGTTTTCGTGACTAGTTTGCCTTGGAATTAATTGCTAAAATAAAGGGTTTATATGAAATTGCATGTAGATAGAGGATAAAATAGTAATTCATTAAGTAATTTTAAATGAACACAAGACTGAAAGAAGTTGGTATTCCGTACCTAGAATCTCCTGGTTGTGGTGCTAGCTTTCTTTTAGGGAATCGAGTACCACCTTTTTATTTGTCTCAGTTATTACCCTGGGTGACGACTCCTCATCTCCATGCCATGTCTTTATGATAGTGGTTAGTGTATTCTATAGAGCTCTGACCTTAAATAGTATCACGGTTGCTAAAATCTTGGACGCGCACTAAACCCAGCCGTCTAGTTACCTCCAAGATCCAATACACACAACCTCAATATATCTTCAAGTGTCTGGATTGTTCTCTTAGACTAACCATCTGTCTGAGGGTGAAAAGTAATACAGAAATCAAGTCTGGTGCCCATTGCTTCTTGCAACTTCTACTAAAATTGAGAGGTAAGCACTGAACCTCTATCAGATACAATGGACACAAGTACTCTATGAAGGCACACAATATGCTTAACATACAACTTATCCAACTTAGCTACATAATAAGTGGCTTTAATAAGCAATAAATGAGCAGACTTTGTCAACTTGTCCATAATCACCCATATGGAATCGTATCCATTCTTAGAATGAGGTAACCCAACCAAAAAATCCATAGTAACTCTCTCTCATTTCCACTCAGGAATAGGAAAAGGCTGATGCTTACCAAAAGGCTTCTAATGCTCATATTTCACTTATTGACATGTCAAGCACTTAGAAACATAATTAACTATGTCCTTTTTCAATCCATCCCACCAGTACAAATCTTTGATGTTATAGTACATTTTAGTAACACCTGGATGTACGCCGTAGGTTGTAGAATGTGCTTCCTCAAGGATCTCTTCTCTCAAATTATCCACTTCAAGAGTGCATAATCCACCATTGATCCATAACACACCTTTATCATTGAGTGTGAAATCAGTGAACTCTCCTGCATGAACATTCTCCATAAGTTTTGCTAGATTAGGATCTTGGCCATGACCTACCTTAATCATATCTCTCAACACTGATCGAACTCTAAACTAAGCTAACAGTCCACCTGATATGCTAATCTTCATCATTAGGCCTTAATCTACCAACTCATGCAACTCTTGGATCAACGGTCTCCTCTCCATACTAATATGAGCAAGACTACCTGAGGACTTCCTACTCAAGGCATCTGCTACCATATTAGCCTTGCCTTGATGATAAAGAATATCGCAGTCATAATCCTTCAGGAGTTCTAACCATCTTCTCTGCCTCAGATTCAAATCTCTTTATTGGAAAATATACTTAAGGCTCTTGTAATCAGTAAAAATCTCACAAGTTAATCCGTACAGATAATGTCTCCAAATCTTGAGAGCAAAGATTACTGCAGCCATCTCTAGGCTGTGAGTAGGATAATTCCGTTCATGCTTCTTTAACTGCCTTGAAGCATAAGCTATCACCCTACCATTCTACATCAACACACAACCTAGGCCAACTTTAGAGGCATCATAATACACAATGAACTTATCTACTCTATTAGGCAAGCCAAAACTAGAGTTGTGGTCAACTTCTCCTTTAGTAACTAAAAATTACTCTCACAAGCATCAGACCACACAAACTTCACATTCTTCTGAGTTAAGCGAGTCATAGGAGCTATAATTCTAGAAAAATATTGCACAAACCTCCTATAGTACCCAACCAAACCTAGAAAACTCTAAATCTTCATGATTGTTGTCGATTTAGGCCACTCAGACATTGCCTAAATCTTCTATGGATCAATTTGAATACCATCTTTAGACACTACGTGCCCATGGAATGCAACACTCTCTAACTAGAAATCACACTTTGAGAATTTAGCATAAAGCTGATGTTCTCTCAATGTCTGCAGTACTGTCATCAAGTGATATACTTGCTCCTCCATACTTTTCAAATACTGCAAATCCCAAAATATACTTTAATAATTTAAAATAAAGGGTCATTATAGTTAGACATGCCCTGCTAATAAACAGGTTGCATCTGCGGTACAACTGGAGGTAAAACAGCTTCCTCATACTCCTGCTCTATATGTTCCTCATCCTATAGCTCTCTCTACCTACGGCGACTTGCCTCTCCTCGATGTCTACCTCTACCTCTACCTCTGTGCCTAACTGGCAGCTTAGGAGGTAAAACCTCATCTTGAAAAGATTCATCATCCTTGACCTTAACAACTAGTGGAGTGACACACACTTGTCTCCTCATTCTAAAAAGACAACAAACAGACACTGTAACATTTATAAAGAATTTCAAAAAGCAATGAAAAATTTTCAAAGATATAGTCAAACCTAATTTTCTATAGTAGTTTCAAAGAAAACACAATTTTAATAACCTAGGTCCATAACACTAAAACCTAGACTATAATACCAACTTTGTCATTACATAAACCAGGGAGTCATGACTAGTGCTAGCGAATGTGAATTCTTTCGAATCCGGAACCCGTAGCAAGCCTTAAAATAAAAACACATGCAATTATAATATAAAATTAAACTAGAATTAAAAACTACAATTAATATAAAATAAATCCATAACACCCTGCGTTTTTGTGTAACTAAAGTAACTATCGAATTTTTGTTAGTGATAAATAAATTTAAATTAGATTGCATACTTTTAATTATCTAGCTATTTAATTGGTATGTATTTATGTTAATATTATTTTAAGACTTTGTTATTTTAAAATCCTATTATTATATAAGGATATAGGCGTGATTGTATAATATATATATATATATATATATATACATGTACATACATATAGTATTCTCAAGTTCACACACACACACACACACACACACACACACACACACATATATATATATATATATATATATATATATATAAAATGGTGAAGAAGGACACATCTCTTGCCCAAAACCACTTCCTGACCGAAAACCAACAGCACCCTCCCCTCTCATTCTGCCCATCACCATTCCTGCTCTCTCCCTGCACTATGCCGCCTCCCTCACTGCCTGAAAACCATAATTTTTATCGTGGACCGAGCTACCTAGGTGCTGCTGCTCTTCTTCTTCTTCGCCAGGCAGCACCTTCTCTTCCTCGCGCGATAGCTCTGCACTTCCAGTCCTGCCCAGCTTCGTCTCTCCTTCGGTTGTATTGAGCTGAGCTGCCTCCATCGTCCCCCATTTCTGGTGGCAGCAAGTCTTCTTCTTCCTCCTCCGATTTGCTTTGCTGGTCAATGAGTAGCACTCACTCATTTCTTTTTTTATTCCTCTCAATTCTTGAATGGTTTTGGTAGATCCTAGGATTGTTATGGTTGTTAATTGTTTGATGATGTTAGTTTTGATTTTTCTTAGGAATTTTGGTGAATTATTAAATTTTTACAGAATTATTTGACATTTATTTGATATTTGTTTGATAATTATTTGGGTTTAGTTAGTGATTAGGGTAGTTTTTATTAGTTTTAGGATTTAATTTATGATTTTGTGAATTTTATACTATTTTTGTAATTATTTTTAAGTTTATGTCAAATGTGGATATTAAACTAAATTTATAAATTTGGAAGAAATTAGAATTCAATTATATGTTTTTAATTATATTAAGGTGTTTAATGTAGAGAAAATAATTTTAGATATTTGTATAATTTTCAAGGAAATTTTTTCGAATTTATTTTAATAATAAACTAAATATCATTTTGAATAATATGTATACTTTTATTATTATATGGGTAAATATGTAAATTATGCTTATTATAGTTAAGTATATATATATTAATTGGCTTTATTAAAAAAATTAGGTGGTTAGAGAAATTTTTATAAATTTATAAGTATTTTAATTAAGTAATATTAAATTTTTTTTAATATTGTTTCCTATATATATATATATATATATGTTGGTGAAATTGTTTTTAAGCCTTAAAGAGGAATTATTTTCTAAGTTATGGATATTTGTATGAATATGCATTTTTGGGGGAAATGATTTAAATTTTTGTGAGGTGTTGATTAAGTTGTGATCTTAGTCGGGGCTAAGTGTAGTTCTGGAAGTCCGACTCGAGTGCGAATGTCTGCGATTATTAGAAGTGCATTTGTATACAGGAATGGCTCTACTTATGGTAGATGTTCATTTTACAGAAGAGACTCTGCCAAAATTTTGGTAGATTTTCTCATAAAATGTGATATCTTTAGTAAATTTCTATTGTTAATTAGGCTTTTTCCTGTCTATAGAATCTTATCCGGTCTTCCTCGAGTCAGTCTAAAATTTCACTATTTCTATTGATTTTCAATTTCAATTCCATTGATGTGTTTTAAAAGAGGTCTGTTGTTTATTTTTTCTAGAGAATATCGAAGCGGAAGTTGTTGGATCGACGCAGACGTGTGGTCGTCAGCCTTCTCGTTCATCTTGTAAGTTGATAAAATGATCTGTGCATGTGTTTTATTTAAACAATGTGTGCGCTTATATTTTTAATATTTATTATATGATTTATTTAACTTAATGTTGTTATTTATGGTTTAAACGCATTTTATTTATTTAAAAATCGATTTTGAGAAATTTTGGTAAAACGGGCTACCTAGTGGGTTTCACTAGGACTGTGTGCACATGGTAGAGATTGAGAGATGGATTCGATTTATGTGTGACTGGTGGATATTAAACTGGGATGGGTGCCTCAGTGGAAGCCTTTACACTTGGGGACCGCCAGTGGTTGAAGAGTTAATAATGGACTGGGATGGGTGCCTAGGTTGATGCCTTAGTTCTTGGGGACTGTCGTGCCATGTATTTGGATTAAGTGGATGACTGCACTTGGTGCCTCGGTTGATGCTTATGCTCTCAGGGACCGGCAGTCTAGTTGGAATAAGTGGGCCCAGTTGGCCATTTAGAAATTTAGGTTTAGGGTTCTATCGAGATTTTTTCAAAAGCTATATCTATACATTATAAATTATTTTCACTATAACTATGTAGTTTTCAAAAAGGTTTCTAACCGTACAACTCTTTTTATTGACTAACTCAATGAGGTCTGATTCCCCTCAATTTATTTTTTTGAAGGAGCTTGGGAGTTCGATCTCAGACCACCTCCACGTCGGATTTCTTCATCACCGGCCATGTTATGTAGGTCATTGTAAGTTGTAATTTAGTATTAACTCTAGAAAGCTATAGTAGTGACTATACTAAGAATTTGTATGACTTAAATATTTTTATGTATTTTATTTCAATGAACCATGCTTTTGTACAATGATTTATGATGTGTGACGCTGGAGAATATTTTATTTATGTATTCAATTATGTTTTAATTTCAGAAAAATTAGTTTAATAATGTGTTCTGTTATAAAAAAAAGTTTTAAATTAGAAGGTTTTATTTTTCTTTTCCTTAAGGCTTACTACGAGTTTTGGGGGCCTTATGCCTACCCATTCCCTAGTGCTGGTCATATGCCCTCAGGTTCGGGTCGTGACAAAGTTAGTATCCGAGCATAAGTTCGATTAATTGTCTATGTCTGCCTTTCTGTATAACTACTACAATAATAAGGTTGATAATTGTCTTTGAGATGTTCTTGTTTCTAATTTTGCATTGTGATAAATACTCTTACCTTGTTTTTGAATTCAATTTTCTTTGTCTTTTTTCAGAATGAGGCGTGTGCGGACCTACCCGATGCCGATCCGACTCTCAGACCTGATGAGCAGTCTATGCACGATGAGGCTCCCCCTCCTGCTCCACGTCGTAGGGGCAGAGGTAGAGGTAGAGGTCAAGCTAAGGCAACTGCAGCTGAGATTCCTGATCAGTAGCCAGTTGAGCCTGAAGCCCCAGTCATAGACCCCACAGCCTTTACAGCTGGATTGGCAAGGATTAATCAGGGTATTACAACATTGAATCAGGCAATGCCCTTTGTGTAGCAGATGCTATAGCAGAGGAATCAGGGGATGTCAGATACTGATGCAGCACTTCTCTCTCCCGGATCGGTAGAGTTTTTTTTTATGGTATGGGTGACACCTTAGATTTCATTAATGCAATTGAGGCACGTAACAGGATGGGACACACGGATTATCAGCGGATAATGATTGTGGAGTTGTCAGTTTAAGTGGTAGCTCAAGATTGGTTTATATAGTCGATTTAGCCGTCCATGTATGAGTTGACTTGGCCAGAGTTTAAGGACTGCTTTTTAAGATTCTTCTGTCCTCCAGCCACCAGAGATGCCTATAGGTGGCAATTACTCCACATTACTAGAGGGGATAGGTCAGTGGAGGACTACACTAGGGAGTTTAATAGGCTATTCCGACATGCAGAGGACATCAAGAGAGACCCTTAAAGAGTAATAGAGTTGTATGTCATTGGTTTGGGACCTATTTTTGTTAGTATGCATATCGAGGATCGCACCCTAAAGAGTGTAATTGAGGAGGCCCATTTGATTAAGAGGTGACATATCTGCCAGGGCACCATGATAGATCCCTATATGGTTGGTGGTAGTGGATATGGTGTAGCTCCTAGGTATTAGCAGCCAACATTTCACATTAGTAGTTCAAGTCAGTAGGCTGCGGGTAGTTCACAGCAAGGTGGTAAGAGGTCCCAGACTCATCGAGTTAGTCGACATGGTTATGCCATGAATAGGAGAAGTGGTAAGGGTCACATATTTAGTAATGGAGTCAGCAGTAGTAGTAGTGGGCAGAGCTCCGGAGAGAGTAGTTATGGGTCTGGGGCCAGTGCATGTGCGAGTTGTGGTCGATTCCATCAGGGCCTATGTCATTTGTTATCGGGCGTTTGCTTCAGATGTGGATAGGTTGGTCATCTTGCCAGAGCTTGTCCTCACTTCAGATACTAGCCACAGTACACTCAAGGTTCATCTTCATCAGTGGCTCAACCCTACTATCTAATGCCCCAACAGTATAGAGCCCCAGTACAGCCATAGCAGAGATCACCACAGCTTATAGGCCAGCAGGGTCGAGGTTCAGTTGGTAGGCCTAGTGGTCGTGGGTTTGTGCAGCCTTCGACATCTCAGCAGGCAGGTCATGGCCAGACTCGAGTGTTCACTTTGACATCGCATGATGCTCCAACTTCTAATGCAGTGGTAGCAGGTATTCTCTCAGTCTGTGCATGTGATGCTAGAGTATTGTTTGACCCCGGCGCTTTGCATTCATTCATTTCTCCTGTGTTTGCTTTGAGAATCGAATGACAACCTTCCAGATTATCCTTTCCTCTATCTGTGTTGACTCCTCTTAGTGATGAGTTGGAGATAAATATTTTCTTTCCTTCGTGTCCGGTGTTAGTTAATGGAAGAGAATTATTGGTGGACTTGGTGTTGCTTGATGTACTAGAATTTGACGTCATTTTGGGTATCGATTGGTTGTCGAGGTATTATGCTTCGATCAATTATCGAGAGAAAGAAGTGGTGTTCAAAATTTTGAATGAATAAGAGTTCTGTTTTAAAGGTGAGAAGAGCTCCATGCCTCGTAATCTCATTTCTGTCGTTAAAGCCCGAAAGATACTTAGAAGGGGTTGTCCAGGTTAGTTGGCAATAGTAATTAATGTTGAGATAGAGAATGGGGCAATTGAACAGGTGCCAGTGGTGTGTGAATTTCTGGATGTCTTTCCTAAAGAATTACCGGGATTACCACCAGACAGAGAGATAGAGTTCTGTATTGATGTCATACCTGGTACAGACCCTATTTCTATGCCACCCTACAAAATGACACCAGCTGAATTACAAAAGCTGAAGGAGCAATTACAGGTGTTGCTTGATAAGGGTTTTATAAGACCCAGTACATCACCTTGGGGTGCTCCGGTGTTGTTTGTGAAGAAGAAAGATGGTAGCCTTCGACTCTGTATTAATTACAGGCAGTTGAATAAGGTCACCATCAAGAACAAGTATCCACTTCCAAGGATCGATGACCTGTTTGATTAGCTTCAAGGTGCTATATACTTCTCTAAGATAGACTTAAGATCTAGGTATCACCAGTTGAGAATCAAAAGTGGTGATGAGCCTAAGATAGCATTTCAGACAAGATATGACCATTATGAGTTCTTGGTAATGTCTTTTGGGTTAACTAATGCTCCAGCAGCCTTTATGGACTTGATGAATCGAGTTTTTAGGCCATACTTAGACCGGTTTGTAATAGTCTTCATTGATGATATCTTGGTTTATTCCAAGAGTGAAGCTGAGCATGTTATGCATTTGAGAAGAGTGCTTCAGACTTTAAGGGAGCACAGGTTGTATGCCAATTTTTTAAAGTGCGAGTTCTGGTTGAATCAAATGGCATTTTTAGCCCATATGATTTCTAAGGATGGCATACAAATGGACCTTAGGAAGATAGAATCTATCACAAAGTGGCTGAGGCTAACTACAGTCAGAGAAGTATGGAGTTTCCTGGGTCTAGCAGGCTACTACAGGGGATTCGTGAAGGACTTCTCTAAAATTGCTGCACCTTTGACAAGGCTGACCCAAAAGAGTGCTAAGT